>JAMAKQ010000001.1:0-600000 GCA_023628475.1 Chaetomiaceae sp. PF1801
AAGAAAAAGAAAAAGAAAAAGAAAAAGAAAAAGAAAAAGAAAAAGAAAAAGAAAAAGAAAAAGAAAAAGAAAAAGAAGAAAGAAAAAGAAGAAAGAAGAAAGAAAAAGAAGAAAGAAAAAGAAGAAAGAAAAAGAAGAAAGAAAAAGAAGAGAAAGAAAAGAGAAAGGAAAAAAAGAAGAAGAAAAGGAAGTAATTAATAAAAGAAGAAGAGTAAAAGGAAGTGTAAAAGGAAGTTGAAGAGGAAAAGGAAGATAAAAAGGAAATAGAGAAAGCCCTCTCGCTGTGTGTTAACAAATCATAAACTAGGGTTAGACTGTACGGACGTGCAGTGATGTGAAGCCGAAGAGGCTAAAACAAGCTCCTATTTACCATATAAACAACTCAAATCCGAAACTCTTCCTTAGAAGATGTCAATTGCTGTCATTGAGATTGTACCCTCTCAACCATACATGAAAGCAAATCCGCTCCTCCAACAGCTTAGCTGCTCCGCAGCTTCTTCTTGGGCCGCAGCTCGTCCGCGTAGTTCCGGAAGAACTCATCAGGCTCCGTCGGGTGCTGGCCAGTAACATCGTGGAACGCCGTCGTCGAGATGTAGTTGGTCTTGCCCTCGCGCACCAGGCTGTAGTACTCGAGGATGTACTGCTGCTCCGAGTCGTCAATGTCGGTCTGCGACTTGAGGACCCGCTTGGCCTCGCGCCTGCACCAGGTTAGCGTTTCGAAGTGAAATCGAGAGTCGAACGGAAACGTACTCGGAGATGTTCTCAAACTCCATGGTCTGGCCCAGGGCCTTGCTGGCGGACGCGGCCAGCTCGGAGCCGGCGCAGAGCATGGGACCCGTGACGACCATCATCTGGCCGCGGTGCTTGTCGTCAAAGCCATGCTTGCCCTTGCCGGTGAGGACGTGGGCGGCCACCAGGGCGACGTCCTGACAATGTTAGCTGATATCCAAGATATGACTGGCAAAATGACTTACACCAAGAGCTACCGGAGCAAACTTGTGGTTCTCGCCGATCGGGAGCGGCAGCAGACCCTCGTTCCGCACCTGTTCCGTGTAGAGGAGGAGGTTCTCGGCGTAGAAGCCAGCCCTACAAACAGATTAGCATTTCCCCCTCTTGATTCTCATAGGGGAACCCACCGGATAACGCAAGGCGAGTGCCCCAGCGGGTTACTCGGATCGCCCTTGGCCGCCAACACCACGCTCTCCAGATCAATAAACTCCCTCAGCCGCGGCTGCTTCTCCCTCTCGGCATAATCACAGCCCGCCGAGCTGATCAGCAGCACATTCTGTACGCCCGCCTTCTTGGCGGCGCTGGTCAGCTCGATGGCGATGTCCAGCTTGTCCTTGCGCGCGGGCGGGACTAGGCAGATGGTGTCGCAGCCCGTCTTCTTGAGCGAGGCCACCACGTCGCGCTCGCGGCCGGGCTTGTGGGGGACGATGACGGCGCCCAGCGACTGCAGCTCTTTGGCCTTGGCCGAGGACGGGTCCATGGTGAGACCGGTCAGGCTGGAGATTTGCTTCTTGAACTTGTCGTCGGTGAGGAGCAGTTCGGCGATGAGGAAGCCGGTTTGGCCCTCGACGGCTGTGATGCAGACGTTGCGGGACATTTTGGGCGAATTGGTTGGTGATGTGGACTCTTTCTGTCTGGGTTTGGTGGTGTAAGAGTTGAGGTTGGAGGAAGGAACTTGGAAGTTGAAGGGAAAGACAAACCTGGGCTCTCCCCGCCGGGAATTCAAAGGCGAGATTTTAGCTTTGACGCTGCAAAGTGCGAAAACACCCCTCTGCACGTTTGACACCGGGACACCTCAATGAAGTCATCATGTCGATTTTGTTGTTGGTTTGGTACAATTTCCTAGCATTACGTCATGAAAGTCGAGGTATCATTGTCTGCAAGCGGCCCTATCTGCTCTGGCGGGTCATCCCCCGCTTCGTACAGCCCAGCCCTAGTTTGTTAGCGCGCATCTTTTCAATCTTCTTCTTCTTCTTCTTTTTCCCCTCTTATTTTTCCCCTCTTATTTTTCCTCCTTATCTTCTTCTTCTTCTTCTTCTTCTTCTTCTTCTTCTTCTTCTTCTTCTTCTTCTTCTTCTTTCTCTTCTTTTTCTATTCTTATTTTCCCCTTTTATTTAAAATAGAGAGGAGCAAAAGTACACCGTTAGGTAGTCAATAATCAATCCCTGGTGTGCCGCGCTAACAAAGAAACAAGGGTTGAACTGTCCAACTTTGGGCACTGGGCATCGTCATTATTTGCAAACAGGCTTTCGGAGGTGCTGAATGGTCAATGGCAAGTCAATAGAGCACTGCTCTCAAACATTTTATGAGACTATCAAATCACGAGATTGCGCAGTAAATCAAAGTCAATTGCAGGTTTCTCAGATGATTCGCCATCCCTCGCGGATGAAGAGGTTGCCGGGGCAACGACCGGGTACCGTACACGAGGTGGGCTCCCCCTGACCCCTGAGGCCGGCATGAAGCAGCTTCCCTCTGGCAAAGCTCCCCAGCTGCCTCCGGAAACGGGAAAAGGAAAATGGCCAGAATTGAAAGTGAAGAAAATCCATCCATCAGCCCGAGCCAGTAAGCAAAGCCTTTGACTATCCCCTTGCTTCCCCAACCCCGTCCCAGGACCATCAGCTGAGAGCAGCTGTTCCAACGCCCGAATGCAACCCCTCAGTCTCGCAACGCTCCATAAAAAATGTTGAGGTAGAAACCACAACCATGGCAGTAGGTATCTCCCTCTTCAATCCTCGCTCATGGGCTCGGGCTTGACCACAAGCAGGCTGACGGGATCATCCTCATCCTGATCCATCTGTTCTTGCTTGATGTGGACGCGCTCGGTTCTGACCTCTCCCTGAGCATCTCCGTCTCCTCCAAGCTGGAAGAGCTCCACGAGTGCGGGGAGACCGCAAAAAGCTTTCAGCTTGGCCAAGATGCGCTCAGAGTTGTAGTTGGCGCCGTCGGCGTTTCCTGCCTTGAGGATTCCGGGGGAGACACCCAAGTCGACAATGGGCTTGGAATTCCCTGGAACCATGTCGGGAACGTTCTTGACGCGCTCCATCGTCTCCGGGTCGAAGCGGAAACGGAACATCGGGGGGTGGACGAGTGGCAGCTTGATCCGCGTGATGAAGACGTGGAAGTCGGCTTTGGACAGTCGGAAGATCTTATCCAGCTCGGCGGCCTTGTGCATGATGTCCAGCGCGTCCCGCTCCATATCCTCGAGCTGGCCGTGTGAGACGGTTGGCGGCATGACCATTTTCAGGGCATTCAGCATGATTTCCGTTGTTTGCTCGACGGAGTGATGCACGTCGTGGGCTTGGAGTTGACAGATGAGGTGTGCGGAGCGAACTCGCCAGTCGTGGAACTGCTCGAGCGTGATGCTCGGTTGGTTGGAGCTGACCAGCTGCCGAGAAAGAACGGCTGTGGCAATATTGTGTCAGTATTTCATACCTAATCATCTGTAACGAACCGAAGCGAAGCTGGAAATGATTAGTAGACACTCACATCGGACCTCTTCGCAAGAGGTGCTAAACGCGCGGCCAACCTCTCCAGCCCAAAGGCCCGAGCCGGAATCGAAAACTCGGAAGCACAAAAAGTGCCAAATCCAGGACTCCAGCACGATGGGGCGGAGAAAGGGCACCTGCAGCGTTTGGACCATGTCGGGCAACCAGTTGAACATGCCACTCTGGGCAAGGGCCTGCAAGGCCTGCTCATCCAGAGGCGCGCGGAGATACCTCAGAACAAACTGCTGGATTGAGCTGCCGAGCGCGTTCCATTGCCCTTGAATCTCGGTGTCGGAAGGCTTTGGGGTGTCGATAGAGACCTTGAGCTCGAGCTCGGCAATTTCCTGTGTAAATCGGGCGATCAGGTTCTGGATCTCTTGCGCCTGCTGGTCCGCCTTCTGTTCGAGCTGCTGGTTACGATCCTGCAGCTTTGCAATGGTGTCGATGTACCAGGCGGCCTTGGCCCGTAGCTTGGTGAGTTCCTCGTTCTCAGCCTTCTGAGCCTCTCGCGGTCTCGACAGGAGACCGGCCAAACCCCAACCAGCTCCTTGATTGCCCGAGGCAATCTGCTTCCCCAAGTTTTCCACCTTGGCTTTGAGTTCGACGCACTCAAGAGCCTTGTCATCGATCGTGGCCCGATAGTTTCGGTGGAGTCCTTTGTGCTTCTCGATATCTTGCTTCAGCGACGTATTCTCCTGGGTCAGAGCAGCAATCCTCGCGCGAAGCGCTTCCACTTGCTGGGCATTCGCGCCTTGACCTTGCTGATTGTTGCCCTGGAGCCTCTGCGATCTCCTCGCTGCTTGGAAATTAGTCTGTCCCGTGTTCTGAGCCGAGTTGTTCTGCCCCGCGCGGTTGTTGAGGCTTTGCAGTTGATGCCCGCCGCGAGCAGGACTCCGATTGAATCCGTGGTGCGGCATGTTCGTGGTTCTGGGGATCGCCTTGCTGCAATGAGGCACGAGTGGTGTCAGTGTAGGTAGAAAGATGGGGAGAAAATGGGAACTGAGGCAGTGAGGTGGAGATAGGAAGATGCGAAAAGCAACTCGGAGATGAAGGATAATTAATCACCTTGATTGATCGGTTTCACGTCGCTTGTATCGCCTTTATTTGTGCTTGAGAGTGATCGCTTTGCGATTCATGATTCTCGCGACCGCGAGTTTTAGAATTGCTAGAAAAGCCTCGCGCTGAGAACTGGGTTTGGTGGTAATCAGGATTCAATCGCTCGATTGAATCCAGTAAAACGCGGACTCGGGCTGGCAGGCGGAGTAAGAATTAAGCTTGCAGCATGAAGGTTTGGCGCGAGAGTTCAAAGAATACCTTAATCGATTTATCTGGCGGGCCTCTGTTCAGTTACAAATTGGGCTAGAAGTGAAGACTGCGGTGTGAGTTCTGAGTTGAGAGAATGAAAGAGAACATGAAACTGAAAATGCAAGCTCGTGTGAAACTTGGCTGCAATTTTTGGCTGGGGTCCACCAGTCATCACTCTTATCAGGTAGTTGGACCAGAGAGAACAAACTACAGGGTTAGGCAACTAAGATATGTTCCTCCAGGTGGTATTAATTAAGGTACCAAGACGCTAACTTACTTACCTGCTTTATCTTACCTCCCTAAATCTGATCGGATGTGCCTGAAGTAGGTAATTATCTCTTAACTCGTCCAAGCCACCACCAGGCAATCAACTACAAATGACATCCTATGAGCACCTCACTTATCAGATTGAGATTCCTGGCTACCTTACTTAGGTGAGTGTCTAACTAGATTCCAGGCGAGTCCCCGGAAACTGGACAATGCCTCAGAAAACACCTAGTTCGGTTGATGAATCCCCCTTCGCAGGCTTCGCTGCAAGTGTGTATAACCCTTAAACCCCAGCCATGAGTTGCGACTTTGTTCTCCCCATGCCACCATTGCCAGATTCCAGTCGCAGCCGTTTCCGCCGTGCTTCCAACGTCAATTCCATAGCCCAATGAGGGGGTTCATTGGACCCAACACCAAATCCAAGCAAAAGGCTGTTTGATCCAGATCCAACCGATCCTCCAGGCGCCAGAAAACCGCAATTCAGGCTGCGGTCTCGTAATCGACCAGGACGTGCTTGGAGCCCTGCCGCTTGCCGTTGTGGTAGACGGCAAAGTCAAGGGATCCAGCAACGCACGTCATCTCGACCTCGAACTTCAGCTCGTAATAGACCTTCCCCAGAGGGTTGGTGAAGGTGGGCAGCGAAGGGATGTCGATATCGGTATCCCACTTGATCGTGCACAGCTTGTTCACATCAGCACCCATCCGCTGCGGCGCAGGGGAGGCGGCGGACGAGTAGATCACGGTGGTCCTCGTCATCTTTGTCGTCGCTTCCTCGGTGTCGTACAACTGTGTCAGCGGGCATCTCACCGGTTTGCTCGACGATATATCATCGCCCTGCTCCTCTGTCAGCTGCTGACGCTTCAAGGCAGAATGATGAGATGGCTTACCAGTCTCAGCAGCCAGTTCATCTAATCCCTAGCCATCCAAGCCTAACGGGCGTCGCTCCAGAACTTATCGGCCGGGTCGTGCTTCTTCGAGTCCCAATACTCGTTGACGTCAATGCCACAGCTGACTCGAGAAATCCTAGCCTGGACCTCCACCGCAAGACCAGGGAGGCCCTTCAAGGTCGCAGCGTGAACAACGGCTCCGCGGCAAATGGCTGTCCAGCTGCAGTACGGAGTCAGTGAGTCTCAGAAACTTTGAGGGCAGCCCCTTGGAGTGACTTACGGCCCGGAACCCCGAGATTGCAGGATCTCCATGCCGTCCCTGAGGCTCCTCTTTAGGCAGTTGAACAGATACTTGTTCCGGCCAAATCCTCCGGCCATGATGATGTACTGTACCAAAATCTATGTCAGCGCCACCGGGAACAGTCACTAACAACCCGGATTCCACTCACCTTCGGGTTGTTACCCTTCTTGGCCACGACTGCGGCCACCTGCTCGTCGACCAGGTTTCGAATCTTGTCGATTGTCGGGTCGAACGCCTCACGGACATCCGATGCCTCAAGTGTGATGGTCGGCCACTCGCCGGTTGCTCGGAGAACCTTGAAATCGACACACTCAAAGGGAACCTTGATCTCCCAAGGGCGCTCACCGCCATCAAACTCGGGCTTGATCATGTGTTCCCAGTTGGTGTGAATGAGGTCCTGGCGGGACTCCGTCTTCATCTTGTTCCACTTGGACGTCCCAAACTTCTTCCGCAGGAGGTTGACGAATGCCTCGTCCACGAACACGGCGCCACAGAGACCGCCTAAAGAATGTCAGCTCGTGCTCCCTGAAACGCTGATGCCTCCAGGTGTTTATTTGGATTGTCACGCACCTTGCCCCTTGACGCACTCCTTGACGACCATCGGGTTGATGCTGACAACCTCGTAGCTGATGAGGTCGGCGGTGCCGCCGCCACAGTCGACGACCACGAAGCTGTCGCCAGCCTGTCATTAAGCAAATCAGCAGAGGGGCTTGGAAAGATGAGGGAGTGGGTGTTGACTTACCGCAATGTCACCGCGATCATCCATGTCAGCCAGCGTAGCCAGAGCAGCGGCCTCGGGCTCCGAAACGAAGCTCAGCTCGGTCGGACCAGCGATGCGATCTCCGAGCATGCCAGCATTGCTGGCCACCTCGCGCATCCGGGCGCGCGCATACTCGGGCCAGATTGCCGGAACCGTGATGACTATGTGGAACTTGGAGAAGTTGATCAAGTTCCGACTCACAGTCTCCGTAATGCGCTGGATTGAATGGTTCCACAGGTGGCGGAGGAACAGAGCAATGACCTCGATGGGCGTCTTGTTGTGCCTTTTCAGGTACTCCCGAGCTTCTTTGAGCTTGCTGGACTTGCGGACGTCGGCGGGCAGATCCTTGTCGTCGACCCGCAGAAGCTTGAACCACTTGAGCTGCTCAGCATCGCGAGGGATGCCGTAACCCCAGCTGACTTTGGTCTTGGGCCCGAAAGCGATGGCCGTAGGGGTCTTCTTCTCGTCCGAGTTCGAGTGCAGCTGAGAGTCCCAGCTGGAGATGACGCTGATCCGCTCGATCTTCTTGGACCAGGTAAAAGCGACGCCGGAATATGTCGTGCCAAAGTCGATGCCGATGATGACCGTGTTCATGTTACCGCCTGCGGCGGCGCTGTCCTTTCTAGAGGACATGCTGGCAGTCTGGAGGTGGTAATCAATCGGAGAGCGATCAGCGATGGTTTGCTTGATGCAAAACCAGCTCAGTCTCAGCGATGGAGAGTTGAAAGACGCCTTTGAGCGAGACCTCGTAGGTTTCAGTGGAGTTTATGGTGTGCAGAAAGAAGATGGTCCGGCGGAGAAGTGGAAGTTGGAGAAGAAAGCAGAAAGCAAGCGGTCAAGCAGAGGCTCGAGCAGCTCGCGAGTTGTGGAAGTTTATAAACCCGGTTCCAGGACCTCGAGGAGAGGAAATAAAGAAGCGAGCCTTGGTGAAAGTTTATTGCCTGTCAAACTTCAATTCTTATCAATCAAGCGGCCGTTCTCAGGCTGCTGTTTCATCCCATGTCCCCATGTCAGAGACTGGACTTTTGGTTACTTCATTACCTGACTGACAACCTGAGCTCGTGACTGGAGTCTCCCTAGCAACCGGAAAGAAGGCTTCAGTTGAATGCCTGCCGTGGCTGACATACCTACCATGATCAGTGTTTTAAGCGTACCTAAGTAAGTAATTGCTCTCTACTAAGCTAACTGCGATCATCACTGGCCACCCAGTCTGCTTCATGATGATGTCCATTGTGATAGCAATGTTGACAATGAACTGGTATTACCTCAACTTGAGCTGCTTATAATAGGGATGTGTTGGGGGCCTTGGGCTTCCAAAGCTTCTGGTGACTTAGTACCTACTCTCCGCGAAGCACTTCCCTTTGGACAATCGTGCTCCCCAGGCCACATCTCCGGGAGAAAGAAATTCTTGACCATTTACAGCCGCTTCTCTGAAATTCCGAACAAGGAGATGATGAGCCACCACTCACTCAAGTGGGTGCTGGACTGTATTATAGAATTGGCTTTTTCTCTCTCTCCCTTTCCCTCTCTTTAAGAAACGGAGTAAAAATATATAATAGATAAAAGAAAAGTCTAAGAGAAAGGAAAGAATAATAGGAAAAGGAGGAGAAAAGAAGACGCAAGAAGAAAGCTGTTACCTAAGGTACAATGTTGAGGAAGGAGCTGCTCTGGAAAGCCCACAGTGGAACGCATCCAGTGGTCAGCTGGCAGCTGCCGTTTCGTGAATCCTGTTCCGGTTTTGCATTTTGTTCCAATCTCTTCCTCGACACCAACCAGCCATTCGCCCAACCCTTCATCCCCCGACTCGAGTCGTCACCCTCGGTTCCCTCCAACATCACCTATTCCTAGCACCTACTGCGCTACACGCAACACCGATATCATGGACGACGCAGTGCGCATCAGCGAAGAAGCGTTCCGGCGCATCTACCGAGACAGCTTCAGGACCTGGTTCAGAACCTACGAAGCCGCTACCCGCAACCCCGACCTCCCCTCCCCGTATGTCTCGGCCTACACGTCCTTTCGCCGGTACCCACCCTTGTGCACCGGACTGCGCCT
Source organism: Chaetomiaceae sp. PF1801 (assembly GCA_023628475.1). Lineage (NCBI taxonomy): Eukaryota > Fungi > Ascomycota > Sordariomycetes > Sordariales > Chaetomiaceae > Chaetomiaceae sp. PF1801. The sequence goes on from JAMAKQ010000001.1 coordinate 9,070, forward strand.
CAAGCGCGGTCTCGACGGAGCCCACAATCAGGTATACGCGGTCGGTGCCTCGATATGGCGATCAACAAACCCGCTCTGCGATCATCCCATGCCACCATTCCCGCTGCCTGTCCCATTCGAGGTCGGCACCCGAAATCCCGTACCGGTGCGGCTGTCCATCGCCGAGGCTCCCGATGACGCCCTCAACTAGGAGTCATGGTTCCTTCGAGGCGACCAGAACTACCTCTCGGTCCTGATCCTGGCCTGGTCATACGTCTTGTCCGCTCGATGGTGCGAACTCATGTCCATGCCGGCTAACTTCGAAACGTCGGGGAAACGCGAGAGGCCAAGGCCAATGTGCACCCTCCGCTACTTCGGCGCCACGGCACCCAAAGGCGACGCATGGGCCCCGGCTGAACCGAGGACCCCCCGGACCCGCACCCCCCCGGCCAGCGTGGTTATCGACATTAGCGAAGACGCAAGCCCGGAGGAGGCCCGATGGTGGGCCGCCGTTCTCGCACCGGGCCGCGGTTGGCAGGCGGCCATGACAGTGGGACAAGAGTGCTTTTGGTCTCCTTGGTCAGTCCGCGTCCAGTCCGGGCCGCGGCTCATCGTGCCGCGCCAATCAGTGCTTGAACGCGGTCGTACAATGGCGGCTACGTTTTCCGAGGCCCTGGAGTATCTCACCTACTTCTGCATCCGTCACGGAATCGTGGACCAGAGCCATGCCGCGCTCGCTGCGGTTCTCCTCTTGCCAACCATGAGCGGCTTGGGCGAGGGGATACGCCTGCCTGCTGTAGTGGTCAGCAACCCGCCGCCGTCCCCGGTGCCAGCCAGTCCGACCTTCTCCCTTGCCCAACAGCATTGGCCACCCGCAATGCGCGGTCAACTCGACAGGCTCGTGGCAATGAGCTGCCACTCGGAAGGCATCTATCCCATGCTCCTCAACGCCTTCTACAACCCGGAGATAGCGTGCAACGCCGTCACACCCTGGCTCCAAGGCGCGCTGGCAGTCATCGACGCGCACGCGGCCGACAAACCCCTGATCCTTTGCCGGATGCTCATGGATCGACAACCAAACGTTGCCTTTCTCTGGCTCGGAGCCACCGTCCTGGGACTGCAGAAGAGGCTGTTGGGCTACGTGCGTCTCGGATACATACCCGTCAATCTCTCCTCCGCAGCATGGTCCGGAACGCTGCAATCCTTCCTTCAGCAGCCCGTGTCGGCGCCGCTCAAGGTGGACGGGGCGGTCAGCCGCGCGGATCAGTGCCGACTGCTGATGATGGCGGGATCCCCCTTGCATGGCAAGGAGCCGGCCTGTCCCTGGAAACCGTTTGGCAAGAACCCGGTTGCCAACACGGACTTTGAGGTGCGGGACCATGCCCACTGCAAAGGCCACGGGCTGCAGTACTTCGCGTTCCAGTGGGCGACGGACGTCGGAAAACTGCTCGTAAGACAGTCCGGCGGGCCGGAGAAGGCCAGCGTCATCAGCCCGGGGCATGCGTCGACATCGACGCGAGATGGGGTAACTTCTTCGACAAAGATTGTCGTCGACTACCAGGGCATGGACCGCGAGCATGAGTTTGCTTCCCAGATGGCCACCAGGACCATCTTTTCTTGGCTGCGCTTGGGCGGGTATGTACGCGGGGAGAAGGCGATACGGCTGCATGAGTGGCTCGATGAGTCGGGCTTGTCGGAGAGTGAGGATGAGGAGGCCCCCGGGACGTTCTTTGGGAATGGGTGGACCGGGTTTCTTATTCCTGAGGACGAGGACGAGGAGACGGAAGATGAGGAGGAGAAGACGGTAGACGAGGACGAGGAGACGGTAGACGAGGACGAGGAGACGGTAGACGAGGACGAGGAGACGGTAGACGAGGACGAGGGGGAGGTAGATGGGGATGAAGAGGATGACTGGGTCCTTGTGCCAAGGTCTGGCGACGAGGAGGAGGCAGCCGGCGCTGGCGAGGATGACTGGGTCCATGTGCCGAGGCCTGGCAACGAGGACTGGAGGCTTGTCCTTCGCGATGGGAGCAGCACCTAAGCGCAGTTCTTTCTCGGGATGCCTGACAGCTAGGGCTCGCATCAACCCCCTTGCGCCTGCACCTTGCCTGCGTCTTGTGGAAATTCTGCGCTGCCCACAAAGACAACCAGCACGGCTGCATATCTGTTCATTACACATCAGCGGGAATGTTCGAAGGAGTTTGCTTTCTGGAGAAGGACATCAAAAGACTTACGCAGCAGTCACAGCAAATAGCTCAGCTCGTCGGGCGCTGGTCATGAAACCAGCACACAGCGCAAAGATGGTGGTGAAGGCTTGTATCATGGCAAGCCTTTGCACGGAAGTTTCAGCGAAATACAAAGCATAGATAGATCCCACCAGGAGATTTGCTGCGACCAGGATGGTGATGACTTTGGCGGCGGTCGAGACTGTCTCTTCGTTGAATCGTCCGATGTGCAGTGCGCCGTCGCGCGTGGGCTCTTTCTGTTACCCAGTGATTAGGACAAGGTCTCTTCCAGATCAAAAGAAAGTCCTGCGCACCTTTGCTGGCCAGAATCGCCGCAGGGCTTGTGACACGGGGTCAAAGTCCCTTTGTGCTGTGAGGGCGACGAGGCCGTCCTCAGCGTCGAGGAAGTGTTTGGACTGTCCACCCAGGGCAAGGAAGGGTTTGTTAAACCAGTGTTTGAAGGCTTCCAGCGTCCTCTTGCTTGGTTTGTGCAGGTTGGAGACTTGGCTTTGCAGGATGAGCGTTTCATCTGATGCCCGTGATGGTCAGCCACAGACAGTTGCAGGCAGACTGATAAGAACTTGGAAAAGGGGGCACGCACAATATTCTTTCAAAGCCTGTTTGACCTCACCAACAAGCTTCATGTACCGCTGGGCGTGCTCCTGCCCTTGTGAGTCTTGTTCTAACAACACCTCCCATGTTCGGGCGGCATCTTTCAGCGACATGTTGGTGCTGTTGGCGATCTCCTTGTCGAGAGTCCCAAGTTGCTTTTCGAGTGACATGATCCGGGCTTGGAGGAACAAGAGGTTCCGTGCCGCGAGCCTGTCAAATTTGCGGAAGATAAATGTCTCGCTGTCGGCGTCGCGGGCGATCCATTCTGCGACGGCTGCGAAGCCTTCGCTTTGGGGGTTCATCTTGGATTCTCGGAACTGGGGTGTTGTTGTTGAGTGATGGATGCTTGGCAGCACCGGTAACATGAGGATAAGGGACGATGAGCCTTGCGCAGTATTGTTGAGGTTGACAGCCCGTTCCGCCTGAGAAAACGCCTTGCGTCTTCGTCGTTGGGTGACTGGTGTGTCCTTCATCTCCAATTGCTGCCCAATAGGGTGGAAAGAGATGCAGCTCAGCCGCAGCCACCACCGGAGGACGGAGAATTTTGTCAGATGGAAAGTCGAATTTGTCTCGACCAACTTTCTCCAACCCCAAACTTTGTCAGGAACGTTGATCTTCAAGCCCCATCCTGCCATCGCTCAACATACAGCCCGGCTCCAGCAGCATCTCAAGCCTCCCGCGGTCCTGAAGTCCCGGAACCCCGAATCGCTTCAGGATGGACTTGACTCAAAAATGGAACGAACACCTGAGACGAGTCGCCCGATTTGCCCAGAAAAGGGTGGAAGAAGCAGAGGTCCGTGACGATGACCAAAGTCTCAGTTGCCCCTTTTGCCACGACGGAATAAAGTATAGCATCAGGTTCGAGATCAGGTCGCACATCGTTCTCAATCACTTCGACCTGTCTACCGGAATGGACGCTAAGGAGACAATGGCTCATTGGAGGGCTGCGTGTGCGGCAGCTCGGGAAGAAGTCAGCTCTACTGATTGCGGCGCCTTTGAAACTTCACCGAGTTGGGACACTGGGAGGGGGACGGCCAACGAGGCGGCGACCAACGCAATAACTATTCCACCAGAGGCAGCCATCGACTCTTTCGAAGACCAACAGGGGCGATGTCCGCCCCCTGCGGACTCAATTACTTCACGATCTGCGACTCGTCAACGGACCCGGTCTTGGTGCCCCCAACAGGGAGAAAGCCTAATGGAGGACCTTCTGGTTGCCGAAAAGCTTCACATGTTCGTCGCAGATTTGGAGAATAAGATGGCCGCCAAAGACAACACTGAGCCCGACTGGCATCACATCCCAAATGGGAGGAGCAGCCCAGGCGGGGAAGGAAACTCTAGGCTACTACTGCCAGCCGCGGACAGCCCAATCACCATCTACAACCTCGCGTCAGATGCCTTTGTCAGGATCAGGTCCCTACGTAGGGCCCTAGCCCGCAAGGGAATAACTCTTCCAGCGCTGAACACTCCGCCCCCAGCCCCCAGTTTGTCGGCAACTGCGAACGGCCTGACGAGCAACTCGGTCTCGAACCTGAAACCGCACGAGATCCGCGAGCGCAGAGTCCCCGGCACCATCGACGGCCACCGGGTCGAAGCCATCCCGGACACGGGTGCCGAACACTCCTTCATCTCGGAGGCCTTCCTCAAGAAACTCAAACGCCGACATCGCGAAAGCGATGGCAAGCAGCAGCGGCCGCCCCCACTCGAGGAATTTTTATCGTTGGCTTCGGTACGTCTTGCTTCGGGCAAGACAGTCCAGTCCACCCGCGCGGTCGCGATCCCCTGGTCCTTCGAGGGTGAAATCGACTTTCATGTCCTGATCTGCCAGGTCCTGCCGCAATGCGCGCACGACCTGATCCTGGGGGATTCTTTCCTGCGGTTGACCAAGACTCTGACGACGTTCAAGCATCGTATCAAGACGACCGTGCGGTCTGTGGGGAAAAGAATCTTATCGTCGATGCGGTTCAACGTGAACTACATGGGCTCTGACAGACGCCGGATGTGGGGGTACCTCGACGGTGACTTTGTTGAGGCACTGCCGGACTCAGGGTCCGACATCATGGCCATGTCGGCCGAGTACGCCAAAAGGAAGGGATTCGTTGTAGATCGGAGTCGGGAAAGGCAGGTCGAGGTGCAGTTTGCGGATGGCTCGACCGCGTGGACTGACGGGGTTGTGAGTGGACTGGAGTGGGAATTTTTCCGGCACAGGAGAGAAGGTGGTGTCGGACTTTTATGTGCTGGAGGATCTGCCTGTTGATGTTCTCTTCAGCAGTGACTTTGTGTTTGAGCACGACGTGTTCGGGAAGCATGAGAGGGCGCTCTTTGAGTATGAGAGTTCGTTGGACTTCTTGCAGCTGTGCAACATTCGGTTAATCGGGAGGTACAGTCGGGACTTGAAGAGGCTCGAAGAGGAAGGATTGGTTGATGGTAAGTTAGGCATGTCTCTAATCTGTCATGGACACAGCGCAGCCGACTAACACACTTCAGTCACATCACCAGACGCCTTCAGCCCCCTGATGGTCCAGAGGGAGCTTGCCCGCCGCGACGCCATCCGAGACGCCATCTTAGAACTGCCCGACACCAACCAAGCGTCAGCAAGGCAAGCTGAAGCCGAAAGACAACGGCAGTGGGAGCAGTGGAGGGCAGAACATGCACAACGATGGGCGGATGCTGCTCCTCCTGGTCCCACAATACCCAGACCTGATATCGAAGGCCCGGGGCAAAGCGGTGGAAACGTTGGAGGGACAACCAGACTCTTACGAGCTGGAAGGTGGGCTCGGAGGAGCCTGAAGTTGGTTTCGGTTCCCCTGATGCCCTTGCGTCGACGGATTGCCGACTTGGGCGAGCACGAGCAAGCTTGAACAACGCCAGGGGCTGAGGGTTTATCGTCAATTTCCCTCTGCGTCTTCCTCTGCTGCTTTGTTCTCGTCATCTTCCTCTGTCATATCTTCTTCCTCTTTCTTTTCTTCCTTTTTTTCTTGTTTTCTTCTTCTTCCCTTCCATCTTCCTTTCTGCCTTGTCCGCTCGGGGTATTTGGTATATGAGTGAGTTAGATTTGTTCGCTTGGTTTCAGTTTGTCAGTTAACAAAGCAAGAGGTTCAAAGAATTCGGTTTCCTCTGTTACGGGTCGAATGACACCACCCTAAATAACTCCTAACCAACTTGGTGCATCAATATCAACCATGATATCTCGACATCCCTTGAGATGCAGCCCCCGTAGAGTCCGAGTCTTCAACATCTGTGAATTTAAGAGCTATAACAAGAAGCCTGGTTCAGCTAAAGCATCTACTTTACGACGGAAACTTGGGTAGCTCATCTGAGAACAAAACATGCATGTGCCATGTGCCAGGACAATGTTAAAACAAAGGAACAAGCCAACGCTCATCATTGAGAGAGTAATGAAAAATATACGAATATGCAAATAAAATAATAAGTCTACAAGATGAAAGAGGCGACCGCCGATGATGGTGCGGGGAAAAAGGAGATCGTCAGATGGTCGTCATGACGTCACCCCACCACTGCAGAGTGCAGACGGGAACGGCCCCGGCCCAGCTCCCGTATTTATATGCAGCGATTGACCATATCGATGGCATCACTCGGTCAAAGAAAGCGTCAATCACTTCTTTGGAGATATCTTTTGCCATACCCTCCCAAAAGTGGCAAACACCAAAAACGCACCCATTCGACGTAGCCGGGTTCACCTTTGACGACAGCAACTGTGTCACATCCGGCAGTCCCAACTCAACATGGAGGCCAGAGCATTGGCTAGTTTGCCGCAGCTGGCTCCGGGGTGCCTACCTGCAACGAGAAGCTTGGCTCTGAGATGCCTGGCAACGAGAGGTCTGGCGGTTTTGAGAAGTCCACGGCCGATTCACACCTCGACATCCCGAGTGTTGGCCAGCCAGTTGTCACGACCAACATTTTGGCCAGCGCCTCTCGTCGTCTACCACGGCCTCCCCGCAGCGCAATACTCACCCTTCACCACCTCACCATGCCGCAATGATGGACCCAGCAAGGAATCCCATGCGCCCAAGTGGCGCCCGCCCGCGGAAGAGAGCCTCAAGCATCGTCCCGTCCTCGTCGTCGGGGCCGGCAACATCGGGCGCCGCGTCGCCCTCGTCTGGGCCTCCAGCGGCCACCCTGTAACCATCTACGACATCTCCCCAGACGCCCTCCACTCCGCAACTCTCTACATCACCGACAACCTCGCCGCCTACTGCACCGAGCGCGGCACCCACCCAGGCCACGTGTGCACCACAAGCGACCTGCGCACGGCAACCAGCACATCCGGCCACCCGGAGCGCGACTCGTCCGGCGAAATCACCGCCGAAGAGCACACCAAAGCCCCCTGGCAGGCCATCGAATGCCTGCCCGAATCCCTCCCCCTCAAAACCTCCGTCCTCGCCCTCCTGGAACGCTCCCTGCCCTCAGACTGCATCCTCGCCTCCAACAGCAGCAGCCTGACCACAGCCGAAATGGCCGCCGAAGGCCCGCTCAACCACCCGCACCGCCTGCTCAACACGCACTACTTCATCCCGCCGCGCAACCGCATGGTGGAGCTCATGTCGTCGGGCGCGACGTCGGGCGCCATCTTCCCCTTCCTGGCGGCGCAGATGCGCCGCGTGGGGTTCACGCCCGTGGTCGTGCCGAGGGATATCCAGTCGCGCGGCTTTGTGTTTAACCGGATTTGGGCGGCGACCAAGCGCGAGACGTTGAAGGTGTTGAGTGAGGGTGTGGCGAAGCCGGGGGATGTGGATGCGCTGTTTAGGGATTTCTTCCATGCCGAGAAGGGGCCGTGTGAGAGGATGGATGAGGTCGGGTTGGATACCGTTGCGAGCGTGGAGCAGCATGCGCTGGAGAGGGATCCGGGGTTAGGGAGTGAAAGGGCGTTGAAGTGGTTGAGGGAGAAGTATGTTGATGCGGGGAAGTTGGGGGAGAAGAGCGGGGATGGGTTGTTTACCGGGGAGGAGAGGGATGCGTTGAGGGAGAGGCACCATTTGGAGAAGTACAAGGATGTCGAGGAGACGTCGGGGGCATAGATTGTCCGTATTACGGTTTCTGTGTCTGGAATGGTGGGTTGGTTGCAGGTTTGGGGTTGTCGTGGATGGAAAGGCGCAGGCGGAGGCAGGCGTTGATCTTCAGTGAACAAAGAACAAAGGGTCGAGACTCAGAAAGTGAACTTGAACTGTCCATAACTGACTCACACGAAAGTGAAAATCAAGGGCGCGCCTGCCGCTTCACTTACGTCTGCCAAGACGGCTTCCCAAAGCTTGAGTGGAAGGAGCTCATGAGGCTCACAGTCATGTCAACCAAAGGCGCGCCTGTCTGGAAACGGAAGGTGTGAGGAGGAGGTTGTGGCCGGGCTGCAGGCTTCTGCGACCAAATCGGGTCGATAACAGAGGTGAGGTGGTTCTATAAATCGATGCAGTCTTGCGAGTCCAATCCCAGCTTCCATCTTCCAACCTCGGACTGAAAGTTGAGACCTCAATCCAGTCATCGACAGAACCTCAACACACAACACCAGTAGCTCGAGTCTTCTCAACCGCATACCAACACCATGTCCGACTCCTTTCCCAAGCCCAAATTTATTACAGGCGGCTGCCTCTGCAACAGCATCCGCTACCGCGTCGATTTCCCCGCCGACCACGATTTCAAAACTGCGGTACGAACCCCTCACATCTTACCCTTCTCTCCTCAACTCATGCTAACCCAAACTCCCCGCAAACAACAGTCCGGCACATGCCAATGCACGCAATGCCGCAAGCAATCCGGCTCGCTCTTCTTCCTCCACCACCGCATCAAACCCGCCAGCACCAGCTTCAAGTTCACCTCCCCGACCACGACCCTCAAATCCTACCGCGCCGGCCCCAAGGCGGAGCGCGCGTTTTGCGGCGACTGCGGCTCGTGGATTTACTGGAAGCCTGACGACGGCGACTACGTGTGTCTGACTATTGGCACGGTCGATGCGCTGTACCTGTTTGGCGAGGGGGCGGACGGGGTTGAGGTGCCGAAGGAAGGGTTCGGAAGGGCGTTGGCGTATTGTGGGGGGGAGCATTGTTGGGTTGGGAATGAGATTAAGGGGGTGACGGATGAGATTGGGTTGTTGGGGAGGGGGGAGAGGTTTGTGGATAGTGGTGAGTGAAGGGGTGAGTTGAGGGAGCTGGGTGAATGGCGAGGGTGGCTTTCACAATCACTGGTTGTTGTTGAGGGCTGATCTTGATTACTATTAGCAGTTTTCTCCAGTTCTTCGCCTGCACTCATGTATCAGACACAACGCGCCCATTTCTCCCACAGCCAAGTATTACAGATTGTCTCTCCGAGCCGGCTGTCACTCAGCAATGCTTCTCTGCCACCTCAATGGAATGGACTCGGCGACCGCACAGGATGAATCGGCGGGGTAGCCGATCCTTGGGAGACCGGCCGACTGCTCTGCCCCGACTCGGGCGGACGAACATAGTTCTCGGGCATGTTGCTCTCCTCGCACTGCTTCGCGGCGTTGTACTTCTTAAACGCCGTCTGGACCAGCGCGCCGACCTCTTTCCGGTCCCCGCCAATGACCCCTACTGCCAGCAACGCCTCATGTTCTTCAATCCTGTCGGCCAAGTCAGTCATCATTTCCCAACTTGGCCGTTCAGCTGAAAAACAGGTGGATAACTTACCAATCCTGAAGCCTCCGGAACTCGGCTTGGTCATGAAACAGTCGGTCCGGAAGCCCCTGACCCTTAATAAAGGCCAGCACACCAGCAATGACGGTGTTGATGGCGCCGAGCAGAGTAATGGCAATGACATGACCGCCAGCATTCGGGCCCCTGAACAAGTTCCTCATCAGCACCACTACCTTACTCTCCTGAATCAGTTCAGGGGGCTACTCACAGCGCCGTCAACGAAGCCCCAATAACAATCTGCACAAAATGGCAGGCATTAATGAGCCACGAAAGTAGATGATACTCCCACTTCTTGCGCCGCACCTCGCGCAACGCCTCGGCATAGATGCCCACCGCCTTGCGGCGCCCTGCCTCGAGCGATGCCGGGTCCTTTGCGCCCGACAGCGTGCTGTTGATGCCCACGGCGCGCCGGAAGATGACCACGGGCGAGTTCTCGTCGTTGAACTGCCGGGGGTCCGGCTCCCGCGATAGGCCCGTGCCGGCTTTGTTGAAGGGGCCTTGGAGGCCGAGTCCGACGTTGTCGGCTTCGCCTTTGGATCCGGCTGGGGCGGGGCTGGGGTGGTCGGGTTCATGTTCATGTTCCGGGGCGATGGTGGAGCTGGCTATGGGTGCTATGTCGTGGGGTGGAGGGGAGAAGTCGGCGGTGTGGACTTGGGAGGGGGTTTTCAAGTCTGGGTTTGTATTTGACAATGGCGCTGACATTGTTGCGGCTGCTGGGTTGGGATTATTGAGTGTTGCTGAGATAGACTCGTAGTTGGCGGCTGGTCGTTTAAAAAGGGGCGAGTGTTCGTCGTCTTGTCTTCTTGAGCTCCGACCCCCTGACATCATGATGAGAGCGATCTTATCTCCCTGTCCGGCTGGAACAATCTCATGGAAAAGGGGTGAAAGGGTTCATGTTATAAGGCATTCATAAATGTACTTGTTGCTTTCTTCTCGCGGCTCTATCGGTTTTGCCGCATCGCTTGGGACGAAGTCTACGGATGACGGACCCGAATCCTGCAGGCCATTCCTGTGATGAGGCTTGGTCCCTGGGAAACCGGTCAGCCCCAGCCTTACATGAGTTTCTTTACAGCCCTGGTCTCTTGATGGTCATTGGAAACTCCGCTGGCTGTCAGCTTAAGTCATTCGATTGGCGATTCCCTCACTCGGGTTTTATGCCAATGGCGCAGAGCTGCGGGCAGCTCGCCCTGTTTTGTCAACAATTTTGACACGTTTGGAAGTTACTCATTCGTAGGTAAGACGTGTTACTAATGTGTGATGCTGCTCGTTGGCTTGAGTTCTCCGGATCACCTTCAAAACCCAGCGCTAAATGGTGGTCCTAGGCGGAGGAAAGAGTCAAAGAGAGTGCTGTTGTAAGCCATGTAAGATGCCCCACCACTACCGGCTACGCCGCCCGGAACCCTGTGCAATGCTGTATGTAAGATGCGGTCTCCGGTATCTACCAATGGATATGTGAGGATAGGTAGTACAACGACGATGTCAGATCCGCGAGATGCGCCATGCTGTGGCTCATGGGTTCCTCGTGGAGCTTCCATGACAAATCGACTTACTAAGAGAAACCGAGGACGTGTGGACTCAAAGCCAGGAAATCCGGCTGTTCAAACTTGCTTGGGTTGACAGAGCAGTACGGTGTCAAATATCCTGTATCACACCCATCTTCCAAATTAAGTAGATGACGCCGCTCGGTGCCGGTAAGGTATTATCTTTCCTCCCCTTCCCCCTCCTTCTTTCCCTCCTGCCCCTCCACCTGACAAGGGGCGTAAGCTGTTGTTAAACCTCCGCGCATGAAACCTCCCGCCGTCTTCGCTGACTTCCAGCCCCCTCTTGATCACAGCCAGCTCAGACCGCCGAGCAAGAAAGATCTCGCCGCTCCGGCCCATGCCAAAGATCATCTTGTTGACGACCATGGACCCAATCCAGTCATTGGGCAGAAAGAAGTGCCGTACAAAGGAATTCCCAGGACCGGCGATGGCGCTGCTCGATGAGTCAGCCGGTGGGAGCTCGATCGACGCAATCCAATGGTCCGCGGTATAGAGCACAAGGCGGGAGACAAACGAGCCGATGATGTGCTCAACCCTGCATGGCAGTTCGTCTAGGTCGTTTCGAGGCTGGAGGGTTTTCGAACCGTCTTCGATGCCTTGGTAATCCCAAAGCAGAATCCTGTGCTTCGGCCCTAGATTGTTGGGGCCCGTGCCTGTTGTGTCTTGCGCCGTCCGGCTTTTCGGCGTGTATGTTGCAAAGAAACGAGGGTGTGAGAGGGAGGAAAACCGGCTAAGTGTTAGGTCATGCCCAGGCAGTGATAATGAGACCACTCGGACAAGAGTCAAGTTTGTCCAGTCGTAAACTTTAAAGTCTCGCCCCGTCTCGGCAATGAGGAGCAGCACGTCCGACTTGGAGCTTTGGCAGGCCCTCCAGCGGGAACCGGTGCTCTTGCCTGCCGACGCATTCTGGCAGATCCAGTTCCCTTCACCTTGTTTGGGCATGGGCCAGAGCGTGTCATGACTGTCTGTACTGGCAAGCAGCCGTTTGTGGTGTGACGAAGCGAGGACTTGCCTCAGGACACCGGTCCCTTGGCCTGATGTCCGCCCGTCGACCAGAGGCGGGCCTACAGCCCAGTTCTTGCGCTGCCGTGGGTTGCTGGGCCGTGAGACGTTTCTGGCCGTGAATCTCCCTGAACGATCGGCACACGCGAGGACCGATCCTCGGTCATCGAAGTGAAGCAAGTGGACTCCGCACTGCATCGTTTGGACGAACAGGAGCTGCCGGTCAGGCTCCGGTCCGGAGGTGTCATGCGCAAATACAGACCCATCCTCCATCCCACAAAAGACCACGTTCGAGTCGAGGCTGCAAGCGATGGAGCAGATCTCAGGAACGGATCCTGTCAAGATCTGATGGTCAATTTCCTGAGGCCCAGTCGATACCGAGACGGTGTCACTGTTATCATCGTCCTGCATGTCGGTGCGAAGCAGGACGCTGGGCTCCCAGACCCGGCACTGGTCACCGCGGATCTCGATGAATCGCAGGCTGTCGGATGTGAAACAGAGAGCGCTGGGCAGGATCTGGGTGTCAAACCGGACACGGTACAAGGGCCGCAGGGTTTCGAATTCGAACAACGTGAAGTTCCCGACCGAGTCGGCTCCGGCGAGTGTCCGGCCATCGTGAGAGGCCGCCAGCACCATGGTATTCGCCCCCTCTGCGGCAGCAATGGCTTTCCCCCGATCGATGTCGTACACAACAAGGTCACCGTCGGTATACGTGGCCGCAAGCAGGTTGGTATCAAGCGCGTGGCCAAATGTAGCAGCACGGACAGTCGTCGCACCCTCGGCGAGTTTGTGGGTGCCGAAGAGCTGTATGGATCCTGTCTCCTTCTCGTACGTGTCGTACATCCGACCTTCGATGCAATCCCAGAGAACAATGTTCTCCCCTCTGTACAGAACAGCCAACAGGTCTGTGGAAGCGCCGAGCTCTGCCAACATCGGTGTTCTGGATCGCATGGTGTCTGGAAGTTCGGCTGTCCAGGTGACCGGCTCATGGTGAACGAACGAGTTGGCCTCAATGTCCCACTCAATCATTCGGTTTTGTTTTGTTGCAACCCGCAGAATGGCATCGTCGTCCACGAATCCTAGGCTTAGGCACAACGAGGTGATCTTGAAGGACGAGAGCTCCGAGCCGTCAGCTGCGGACCACAGGCGGACCGTTCTCCCGCCCGCAGAGGCGAGATATTTGCCGCCTTGTGCAAAAGCCAAACGCCAGACAGGCTCTTGGTGGTAGAGGACGTGCACCTCCTGGAAGATGGTGTCGTCGTAGAGCAGGATTTGTCCAGACTTGTGCATCATACCGACCGCGAAGTAGCCCAGCCCGGCAGCCACCGCGTTTGGTTTCATGCCGTCGGCATAGGTGATGGTTGTGAGACAGTCATTCCAGCCCCGGGTAGACAGACCCTGCACGCTGAGTCCTCGGATCGGGCTCGTGAATTGTCGGTGGACGGCTGAATCCGGGGGACAAAAGGGGGGTATGAGGTGGTGGATTGCTTGAGGTGAGCGTCTCAGCCATCCCGAAAAGTTGGTGACGAGATGAATCAGGTCGTCGCCCCATTTCTCCAAGAGGGCGAACTTGCGCTGCCGCTTTGCGAGGCCCACCGGCGGCGAGTGCTGTGCCCTGCGGTTCAGGATGGAGTTGATGGTCTTGCCGGCCTGGTAAATGGTGCGCAGATCTCCGTTGGCGGCGACGAACTCTACCCAGCGGAGGAAGTTGCCGCTACTAAGAAAGTTGGAAAGCATGACGAGCAACTCGTCATCATTCGAGTGAACGAAACTCAGATGCTGAAATAGAAAGTTGGAGGCGTAGTTTGTGAAAGGATCGGCGCCTCGAGGCGGCGGCTGGGGAGAGAGTGCCCGGCGGTCGTGTGTACGCTGCGTTGTGTCAGGCTCAGAGGCAAGTCTCCTTGCCTTGCCAAGGGCTTTCTGAGAATCCTGTAATAAAAATCTGAGACACACCATAGCCAGACGACGGTGGCCTTCTGCCTTTGTGAGGACAAACTCTGACTCAACGTCCTTGCGAGTGAAGAACTCCCGGGCTGTTGTGTGAACGAGATGGACCCTGTCGTACTGATCCACGTACACCAGGCTGCCACAGCACTTCGATATCGCACGTTGAACATCATCAATCTTGTCATTGATGTCCATCTCGACAGGTGTTTGGATCTCGGCCAGGTTGAGGGGCCGAAAGGCGTAGGTTGTCCACGCAATGAAGGCTTTTGCCGGCGCCTTGCCGAAGCGGGCAGTTTCCATCTTTGCGAGAATGTCACGGTAGACAGCGTCCATGTTGGAAGGGGTGCTCTCCATGACCCTGGTGATCTCTCTTTCGCTCGTGACTTGGCGGAGTTCCGAGCAGATGATGGACGCCCACAGAAAACAGCCCTCTGATCTCTCGAGAATCTGTGAGGCTATCTCCTCACGGGTTGGCCACCTGGCCGAGCCAGGACATGGTAGTTGGGCGAGGTTGGCCTTGAGCAGGATCGAGATGTCTTGCAAGCTGTCCTGCTCCGAAATCGTGTAGGTCCGGATCTCGTGTTTTGGACTGGCCCCGTGCTGGTGCACATCCATGGTGTCTCTTGACGTGACGAGAACCGATACCGGCCAATGCTCTTGGATGCGGGTGATAAAGGTGAGCATGTCTGCTGCGCTCTTGCATTCGTCCATGGCGTCGATAACCCAGAACTGGGGCCTGCTCAACTTGACTTTGAGAATTCCCGAAAGAAATATCTTCCTCCACACAGAGTGAGAGTCGATCTTGTCTACCGGTTGATCCCTCCAGTCTGACGCAATTGACTTCAGTCTGTCGCGGATGCCAGGGTGTAGCATTGCCATCTGCCATGCCATAGACCGCAAGCAGCCGTTGGCGGTCGATTTGACATTGTCCCGTGCTTGGAAGAAGAAGAAGCAACAGTCAAGCCCCTGGCTGAGAAGGTCGCCGATGACGTGGCTTGACAAGACACTCTTTCCGGCTCCCGGGCGGCCTCGAAGCCACAGCAAGCAGGCATCCATGGATCCCTTCCACGATCGGTAGTAGTCTTTGCTGGCGAGCCATTCGCATGACCCCGGCAGCTTGATGGATTCTTGCACCATGAGGTCGTCTTCGGGGGCGTCAGAGACTCCCAGAAATCGATTGAGGGCTTCCTGGTCTTCCTGGGCTGCGGCGCGCGTTTGTAGTTGGGAGGAATCTCGTTGGGACGAGATGACGGTCGCCAGAGCATTCCTTACCGAGACGTAAGATGGGTCGTCGGGTGTCGAGTACATGGCCACGTTGCGATGGTCAGCATCGAGGAACGTCCTCCTCTCGTTGGCGAGGTTCATGACAGCGCTGGACTTTTCGACGATGAGCATCTTATTCACTCCAACCGTCATGGGTCGCGTCTCGTAGAAAGAGAAGAGTTGGATGTCGCCGCTGACTCGTGGGAAGTCCTCGCTCAGGGTCTGAATGAGGGGCGACTGGGGAAAGAGGTCCTCGACAAAGGGGGTGACTCCGATGACAGCGGTCAGCCGCTTGAGTGTCTGAGCAATAGCGGCACCTTGATGGGGAGTGGCCAGGAAGAAGATCGAGATGACGCGATCAAAGACCGATTTGAACTCGACTTCCCGATGCCCGAGGACACAGGCCTTCTTGACGACGAGGCCCCCCATACTATGGGCGACGAAGATCAATCGTGGCTGGATGAGAATTGATGAGTCTGGTTAGCTGATGTCTGCACCAAAGAGTAAGGTCAGGGAGTTCGACAAAAGAAGGGGGCATAGCTGATTACCTGTTCCCCTTTATTCATCAATGGCGAGTCTTTGACAGCCGCGAGCAATGACCGTGCAATGTCGGAAATGTTGATGACCGACTCTCGAGTGACCCCGGATGGATATCCGAACGTGTGGATGCGTACATCCTTGAAGGCGTCGTCCTCGGGGAGCCATTTGCAAGGCCAGAAGCGCTCAGAAACGCCGCCTTTGCTCCAAGTGCTGTGAGAACCGCCGTTAAGGCCATGAACAAAGATCAAGTCAGCGACGGGAGGCTCCTGGTCCGCGGATGGAAGGTAGAGTGTTGTGAGCCCCAAAGGGCCTTTGTTGAACTCCCGCTCGCCATCACTGTTGCCTTTTCTGCTCAGACCGAATGAGGGCCGAGACAGGAATGATCTTGCTGAGGCGCCTGTGTTTATCCGTGCGATGTCGCTCGTCGTCGGACGAGGATCCATGAGGGCAAACCCGTGGCACGGGAGTTTCTGGAGGGGTACGGGAGCCAAAGGAGAGGAGTCGTGGACGAACCCGAGTGACAGTTGAAGTGCTCAGGGTGTCGCTCTCGGGGTCCTGGCTTCATCGATTCATCCGATAACCGACTTCCATGTGCGACACTGAGAGTCGCATTGGTGTTGGAAAGGCCTCTAAAATGTGACTCGAAAATTGAGGCACGGAAGTTTCAGGTTGTTTCCCTGACCAGAACCGTGAGGCTCAACTTCCAGTCTTCCACCCTTTGTCAGGTTCGGATAACTCGGCCTCTGTTCGGCCACGTTTGGCCGCCGAAGGTTGTGAGGGGCCATCTGCGCTCCCGACAGTTGTCGGGGTCTTGTCCCGGGGGCATCGGTTGCGTTGGCCGGAAGAATGCAAGTTTAGGAATTTGAGGCTTCACAGCAAGTTCAACAACACCAGTCAGGAAGGAGCAGGACGGAATGGTGGTGGTACAGGCCAATCAGAAAAATCAGGTTGCCGCCCCAATGCCTGAAAATGCATGCACGCTCCCATTCCCAGGCAGCAGTGCTCCTTTTCGATTCGCCATTGCGCAATTGCCCACCACGCTGAGCCGCACAATCCGCATCCGCACTCGACCACCGCGCTTTGCTGCATGTCGTTGGCGCACCCTGAGGCAACCCAAGTCCCGCGTTCCCAACAGCTTCCCCTCCCCTGGGACACAAAATGCGGGACGGAACGTTGCCCGACGGCACTGGGGGCTCTGAGGCAGATGGATGACTGATAAGGCAGAGACTGCCCGACGAGTCTTGTCCATTTTCATCTCTCGACTCGATCACTTTTACTTTATCTTATGCTCGGCCCCTGAGCAGGGAGGCTACACCCCTTCTTGTCACTGTCAGCTAAATACTCAAACGTTTTTGGATACAATGACTGACAAATCTGTTTGGGATAAAGAGATCCCCGTTCCCGCGGAGCTCATCGAATATGTGGACCAGGGAGTGATTGAGAGTCCGCAGCCACTTCTCTCTTCATGTTGAGTTTTGAGATGCCACCGATCATACTCGCTGACCAAGCATTTAGAGCTGCCACCGGGGACGCAGATCGAGGGCATCAGCCCAAGCGGGGCCTCCTACTGGGCTCGAACTGCAAAGATCGATGCCACAGACAAGGACGGGAACCCGACCCCTTTTTTCATCAAGGTATTGTTCTCCGTCTCGGCTGCTGGCCCCTGTTTTTAATGTCCTTCGGTCAGGTCCATCAATTTGACCACGGCAAGGACATGGTGTCGGCCGAGTACCACGCAATGTCGCTCCTCTATAGCGTCGTGCCAGAGATGGTTGCTGAACCCCTGGCATGGGGTGCCTACACTGGCCACCCGGACACCTACTTCTTTGTCTGCCGATTCCACGAGCTCTCCGACGGCATCCCAAACGTGAAGGAGTTTCCCAAGCTGGTCGCCGAGTTCCACAAGCGCAGCAAGGCCACAGGGCGCCAGTTTGGGTTTCCAATCACCACGTACGGAGGGAAGAACCCTCAAATGTTTCCCCTGTCTGACACTTGGGAAGAGTGCTTTTCCAGGGGTCTGGAGAAAATCTTTGACATGGAAGAGCAGACTCATGGGCCGGACCCAGAGATGCGGGAACTCCGCCATGGCCTCATGACCAAAGTCATTCCCCGGCTTCTGCGCCCCATGGAAACCGAGGGAAGGACTCTGACGCCGACGCTTGTGCATGGAGACCTGTGGGATGGCAATGCTTCGGTCGATGTGAACACTGGCCATCCCATGTTCTTCGATGCAACTCCGCTCTACGCACACAACGAATGTGAGCACCATCAAGTCGTTTGTGTTGAAACTGACTTGCGCGCTGGCTGACGGTGCGGTTCGCAGATGAGCTGGGCCCTTGGTGGCCACTACGCCACAAGATGACGCATGCGTACATTGCCGAATACAAACGGCACTATGCACCATCCGAGCCCGTGGAGGACTTTGCCAGCCGGGGTGCTCTCTACGCCCTGTAAGAACCATCCTCTTCTCCGACAAGCTTTGTGATGGTCTGGCTAACGCAGTGGTCCAGCCGGTTCGATCTTCACGCATCCTCGCTCTATCCTGGAAACCTTCGGCACAGGCTCCTGTAAGTGCATGTGAGAACAGAAAGACCGTCACCAGCAAGGCCCACTGACACACTCCAGGGTAATGGAGACGATGAGGGACCTGCTCAAGAAATACCCCCTTGGCTACGAAGGGTATCTGTTGGAGAAGGGCCTGAGTCCGGCTGCCGCCAATGCCGCGGCGTTCCAAGCAAACAGGGGCGTCGAGGTTGCTGGGTTTCAGGCCCCAAACACTGCGGGCGAAGTGCAGCCTGGCGGAACACTGGGAATTGACGGCGCAGAGCGCTCCCAAGTCAAGGAGACGTCACAGGCTGGGCAGTCAGCAGTACAATCCTGACACCAAAGGGGTAATTATGACAAGCAACGCGAAATGGACGAGGTATCCAATGTTCTCAGAATAACAGACTCCAAGGCCGCGTGAAGGGATGAGAACTTTAGAGGGAAACACTTCCCTGATCATGCCCTTCCTGAATGCCTCCGATGATCCTCAGACCCGCTTCGATGCATGTGTTGGTGTGATACGCAACGGATTGGCCGCTGGCAGGGGAGTCAAGCAAGGGCTATAAATTAACCCCTCCCGCATCTCACAACGTGGGAACTCTTCGCCTCACAAGATCATGCATCTGGAGCAAACCCACCCCCACGGGCAGCGAAAGGATGCAACAGAACGAAAAGAGTAACGGAGATGTTCCCAACCAACCATCAGGGGAGGGCGCAAACTCGACACCCTACACAACATGGACCACCCGAGATAGAGTCCTCCTCGTTTGCCTTCTGGGATACCTCGCACTCGCCTCCTCGCTGACAGCAAACATCTACTTCCCCCTAATCGACCTCCTCGCCGACCGCTACAATGTCTCAACACAAGCCATCAACCTCACCATCACACTCTTCTTCGTCTTCCAAGGCATCGCCCCCTCCTTCTGGTCCCCGCTCTCCGACTCCTTCGGCCGCCGCCCAGTCTACGTCGCAACCTTCACCATCTACACGGCCGCGTCCCTCGGCCTCTCCATCGTCGACAGGAACTACCCGGCCCTGCTTATGCTGCGGGCGATGCAGAGCATCGGCGGCTCGGCGGTGCTGTCCCTCGCCTACGCCGTCGTCGCCGATGTGACCGTGCACTCGGAGCGCGGCCGGTTCCTGGCGCCCATGCTGACCGCTACCAACATCGGGCCGTGTATTGGGCCTATCATTGGTGGCGGGGCTGTTCTCGCGTCGGGGGACCCGAGGTGGTGCTTCCGGGCGCTGCTGATCTTTGGTGCGTCGGCTGTGTTTCTTATTGGGTTTGTGCAGCCCGAGACTGGGCGGACGGTGGTGGGTAATGGGGCCGTGCCGGCTAAGGGGCTCTGGAGGACGTGGGGGAGTCTTTTGTTTGCTTGGACGAGGAACTTGGACAGGGAAAAAGGGGTTCAGGGGTCAGGAGAACGACCGCCTGATGACCTCGAGCAGCAACCTAAAGTCCACAGTCCGCGCCCTGCGGAAAAGGGGGAGACCACATCGGAGGAAGAACCCAACATCAACACAAACAAAACCGGCCGCGGCAAGTTCATAATCCCCAACCCCCTCCCTTCCCTCCGCATCGTCTTCTACCCAGACAGCTTCCTCACCCTCTGGCTGGCGGGCTGCCCCTACGCGCTGTGGTTCTGCGTGCAGACGTCCATCACGCCCGTCTTCACCCACACCTACGGCTTCAACCCGCTCGAGGTCGGCTGCTGCTTCCTGGCCGGCGGCGTGGGCATCATCGCGGGCGGGTTCGTCGCCGGCCGGCTGATGGATCGGAACTACAAGCACGTGGCAAAGCAGGCCGGGCTGTCGATTGACAAGGTCCGCGGCGACGATGTTGCAAAGTTCCCGATAGAGCAGGCCCGTTCGCGGTGGTCAATCACCATCGTTACCGTCTCGCTGTGCTTTGTGGTGGGATACGGCTGGGTGGTTGAGCAGAAGGTGCACCCTGCGGTGCCGCTGTTCTTTCAGGCGTACTTGGGGTGTAAGTGCACCGTGGTGCATCAGACATACAGTGCCCTGATTGTGGATGTCTTCCCTGACCGACCGGGAACGGCGGCGGCAGCCAACAATATCACGCGGTGTGCGCTGGCTGCGGCGGGAGTGGCCATGCTGGATCCTCTTGTCAACGCGCTGGGATACGGGTGGGTGTTTACCCTTCTTGGTTTGTTTGATGCCGCCAGCTGTATCCTTGCCGTTGTTGCGTTGCGGAGATGGGGGCGTGGTTGTCGGGACAAGCGAGCGGAAAGGCTGAAAACCGAGAAGGGGGTGTGAGGAGCTGTGGGAGGTCAGGCAGAAATAGAGCAAGACCTCCCTCGCCACCAGTAAAAATCCTGCGGAAACCGGGCCTGCCTCTGGCCTGAAAGGCGTGAGGTGATCTCTTTGTTCATTACAAACTGTCAACCACCCGACAGAGCAAAGGCTGGAAAGAAACTGCTCCCTTTGGAATCCTAAACTTCCCCAACGCGGCATAGATTCTCCCGCATCACACCTTCATACCATTCTCCTCCACCTTCCTCCCGCGCTCGTCATACACAATGACACTAAACGCCTCAAAGTCGCCCACATCCACCAGCCTCGCGTCATCCTCCGTGTCGGGAGGCAGGCGCGCATACAGTCCCATCCCCGCGCGCGGCCACAGCGCAGCTAGCGGATCAAACTCCTCGTCCTCCTCGTTCATCCTCTCCTGGCTCTCCTCCTTCTGGCCGCTACCCTTCCCACCAGAAGCCGACCTGCCCTTTCCTGCCTTTCCGCCACCATTCGCGGCAATCTTCCTCACATAGTTGAGCTGCCCCGTTGGATGCGCCTCGGCGCGGGGGAACAGACCCTCGGTGGTAGTCCCCGCGAATATCGACCTCGGCGCGTGATGATGATCCCCTCCCAGCGAAGCAGGGAATATGGGCAAATCCGGATGCGCCTCGAGACACGCCATCAACAGCGCAACCAGCTCCTGCTGCGGCAGCGTCGACAGATAAGCCCGCTTCGCCACGGCAGGCTTGCTCGCCCAGCTCTCCTTTTCCCTCTCCCCTTTCACCACCCCCCTCCCACTTACATTACTCCCCCCCTGCTGTTGCTGATGCTCAACCTTCACCCTCTTATTATTCCCACCAACCTGCCTTTCCCTCTTCGAAACACACCCCCCACAAAACCAACTCCTCCCCTCGTCTCTCACAAACTCGTCGCCCACCCACGGGTCATGGCACCGCTGATGCCACCCTTCATTGCACCCGTCGCAGAAGACAATCTGGTTCGCCGCAGGGCTGTGCATGCGGCTGCACCGGCGGCAGAGCGCCTGCTCGGCGGTGCGCTTGCCGTAGTGGTGGCGCGGCTGGGCGCGCCGGCTGGCGGCGTCCATGGCGGCCGGGTTGTAGGCGGCTGGTTTGAGGACTTGGCGGCCGGATTTGGTCATTGTGAGGAGGACTTGTTGGGTTGTGGTTGTGGTGTTGGTGGTGGTGGTGTTGTCGGGGTGGGTTGAAGAGGGTTCCGGGGTGGAGGAGATGCTGGAGGAGGAAGTGGTGGATGAGGCTTCGTCGGCGGAGTCGTCGGCTGTCTTGGTGCGTTTGCGTTTGGGGCCGCGCGGGGCGGTGGTAGGTTTGGGTTTCTTGATCTTGCTCTCTGAGGAGAGGGTTTTGGGGGCTGGGGCCTTGACGGGGGTGGGCTTGGAGGAGGCTGTCAACCCGGCCGTGACCTTTCTTATGGCGCTCATGCCGGCGGTGCTGCTTGATGCTTTTGGGGCGGCTGGTTTCGGTGCCGGCACAGTAAGTGGTAGAGGCCGGACAGGGGGTGCGGCGGGCATCTGCATCGTCATCTGGGTCGACGTGTTCATGCCCAGGACCAGGCGCCTCTTGACGTCTTCGTAGGTCGCCGAGGGGATGCTGGCTGTGACGGAGGGCGAGCGAGAGGCCTGTGACAGGGCCGCGCTGAGACTGCTGGGTTCGCCCTTCATGCGCTTGAGGATCATCTGCGTGGCAGCAGTAAATTGTGGGATGTACAGAGGCCGGGTCGCTGTGAAAGAAGGGGCCGGTGTTGCAGCGGGTCCGGCGCTGGGAGCCGGGGCCGGAGCCGGAGCCTGAGTGGCAGCCGGTTTCGAGGCCGAGTGTTGTGGAGCATTGTTCTCCGTTGCATCTTTCTGAGTCTCTGGGCCTGCCATGCCGGCGCCGACGAAAACGAAAAACGAAAAGGATGAAGTTGGGTTTTGGTTATTGATGGCTGTGAGTGTCCCGGTCGACTACGGGTAGTATTAACGTTGATATTGGAGCAGTGCCAAACTGGCCCAGAAAGTCGAGTGTTTATCGACTGTTTTCTCGTTCAGTTTCTCAAAGGATCGTCAGAGCAGTTGATGAGGCGGAAGTCACGAGGTTGAATGATTCTTTGAAACACGTGATTTTCACGTGAGTAACCCCAACCCTGGACAGCATCAACCCATTCAGGCCCAGGGGTCAACAAGCAACGAGGTTGCCGTGTTCGTCTAGACTAGGACAGAGATATGTATCTTATGGCTACCTAATAACACCCTTCTCCCTCAGCTCAGCAATCCTCGCATCATCCATCCCTAGGTGCTCCCTCAACACCTCATCCGTGTGCTGCCCCAGCGTCGGCGGCGGACTCCTGACCCTTGGCTCGCTCTCGGAGAACTTGATGGGCGTGTTGACCAGCTTGATGGGCCCGCACTCGCCATGGTCCACCTCCACCACCATATTGCGCGCCAGTGTGTGCTCGTGCGTCAGCGTCCCCAGCACGTCGTTGACGGCCGCGTACGGCATCCCCTTCCCTTCAAACACGTCCAGCCACTCTTGCGTCGTCTTGGTCACGGTGATGGCCTCGATCTTGGCTTCGAGTTCGTCGCGGTTGGCAACGCGGGAAGCGTTGATCTTGTACTTGGGGTCGTCCTTCCATTCTGATCGACCGAGGCCGTCGCAGAGAATTCCAAAGAGGCGGTCGTTTCCTCCGCCGAAGAGGATGTCGCCGTCTTTGGTCTTGAAGGAGCGGTACG
The DNA here is from genome assembly GCA_023628475.1 of Chaetomiaceae sp. PF1801. NCBI lineage: Eukaryota > Fungi > Ascomycota > Sordariomycetes > Sordariales > Chaetomiaceae > Chaetomiaceae sp. PF1801. The sequence continues at coordinate 32,384 of JAMAKQ010000001.1, forward strand.
GTACGATAGATGCTACAACCGTCAGTTATTATTCATGGTAAAAGGGTGCACTACTTACGATGAGCCGTCCCCCACCGCCCCGTGTCCTTCTCCCCGCTGATAAGGCAGCTGCTGGCGATATTGGCCAGCGTGACCGTCTGGCAGTCGCTCAGCGCCGCATCAATGTGCTGCCCCTTGCCCGTCTTGGCACGCGCCAGCAGCGCCGCCATGATGCTGTTGCTGGTGTACAGGCCCGTCGTCAGATCGGTGACGGCCACGCCCACCTTGACCGGCGGCCCCTCCCGGCTGCCCGTGATGTGCATCAGGCCAAACTCGGCCTCCACCATGACGTCGTATCCCGCCCGCCGCGAGTACGGGCCGGTCTGGCCGTAGCCTGTGATGGACGCATAGATGAGTGCCGGGTTGATCTTGTGTATCGTCTCGAAGTCGAGACCGTACTTTTTGAGTGACCCTGGGATGTAGTTCTCGACGAGAATGTCGCACTTGGCGGCCAGCTTGTGGAGAATCTCGACGCCTGCCGGGTCTTGGAAAGACAGGGCCAGCGACTTTTTGTTGCGGTTCACCTGGGAAGATCAGTAAGTGATCGGGTTGGAGCAGTTTGGCTTCTGCTTACACCCAGAAAGTAAGCCGACTCGCCAGGGCCTCCCTGTGATGACCCGGACTTGTACGACGCGTATGGCGGTCCCCAGGCCCGAGTGTCATCGCCCCTAACTGGATGCTCTATTTTGATCACCTCTGCGCTCAGGGGGCGTTAACAATTAGTGACTCGGCAAGGGTGCATGGCTTACCCGAGGTCACCTAGGATCTGAGTACAGTAGGGCTGTCCGGAAGGCGTCAGCTGTCGCTCAGAGCGTGACTGTGGTTGTTGTGGGTCTTACTCCAGCAAGGACTCTTGTCATGTCCAACACGCGGTACCCTTCGAGCGGAAGCGACCCGGGCGCCGAGACCGCGGCCGAGACGGAGAAGGTCCGCCAACTCGGCGCGCTGCCGAGGATCCGCCCCGCGCCGAGCCGGACCGCACGGCGGCAGAGATTCAACGTTCGGGTCATGGCAGGAGCCGCTAAAATAAAACAATCCGCTCGCGAGCTTGCGCGGAAGCGGTCAGGAAGTCGAGTCAGAGAGGACCACCTTTCAGGATGTCCTTGGCTCGGAGAAAACGTAGGGGAGGAGCGGCCATCTTCAGCGCCCCGAAACTCTGTTACCGCCGGTTACCGCCCTGTCTCGTGCTTCGAGAGCCGAGGAACACGGAAGATCGGCGAGCACCGATTCCACTCAGCTGTTGCTCCATGGCCATCACCAAATCGCGGCGTCATCTGGCCCGAGGAAGCCATAGTATCGACGAGATTGACCTATTCGTGCGTTGAATCGACTGGTAGAAGGATGCGAGTTTTCATAGTTTTGAATTTGAACGCTGGGAAGCGAAAACCCCAGAACCTAGTTACGTACGGTACGTATCTTGATTTCATACGTAACGTAACGAACGCAGCATTTCAGTGCCAGAAGCACCCCAGACTCCACCCGAACATTTCCAGCCCTGCCTCCCCAGCCGTGCCTTCGACAAACATCACAACCCTCAAGTCCAAGATCCGACCTGATCACCCTCTCAATCTCATCACATCGCCAACCCACAACACAACAAAAAATGGACTACCAAAACCGCGCCGGCTCCAAATTCGGCGGCGGCGGCGTCGCCTCGCACAGCGCCACCAACGCCGACCGCCGCGAGCGCCTGCGCAAGCTCGCCCTCGAGCAGATCGACCTCGACAAGGACCCCTACATCTTCAAGAACCACCTCGGCTCCTTCGAGTGCCGCCTCTGCCTGACGGTCCACCAGAACGACGGCTCCTACCTCGCACACACACAAGGCAAAAAACACCAGACCAACCTCGCGCGGCGCGCGGCCCGCGAGCAAAAGGAAGGAAAGGGGGAGGTCGATCCGCACACGGGTCTGCCTGTGGGTGTTGTGGGTGCCGGGTTTGCGGCGCTGGGACTTGGTGCCGGCGGGCCGCGGAGGAACGTCGTCAAGATCGGTCGGCCGGGGTACAAGATCACCAAGGTCCGCGACCCCATCACGAGGCAGCAGGGTCTGCTGTTCCAGCTGCAATACCCGGACATCGGCACGGGCGTGACGCCCAAGTGGCAGGTCATGAGCGCGTTTTCGCAGCGCGTGGAGGAGCCCGACAGGAACTTTCAGTATCTGCTGGTCGCCGCCGAGCCGTACGAGACGTGCGGGTTCAAGATTCCCGCGCGGGAGCTGGATAAGAGGGAGGACAGGCAGTTTGAGTACTGGGATCCGGATGCCAAGGAGTATTGGGTGCAGATTATGTTTATGACGGAGCGCGAGGAGAGGTTTAATGCTGCGCCGGGGTTGACGGGGAGGCGGTGAGCTGGATGAGATAATTTTATGCGACGGGACATGTACGATATGTGGAGGTGCGAAACAGGGACACGGCCAGCACGGTCGGAACGCCGGATGGCAGGCAGGAAGCGCGAGACGGAGGATCCGAGCTTGACCACCACGAGACACGACACCAGACTGGACTCGTCAGATAAGAAGCAGCTCAAAGCGGTTCGGCATCCTCTCAACAAGACGCGTGGTGCTCGCTCTCGAGGAAGGGGATGAGAAGCGGAACCAACAACAGACAGCACGCTCAGCGGTGCTATGGAGAGTAGTAAGCCTGCAACAGATGGGCAGCCTCGTTCATAGCTGACAGTCGGGTAGCGAAACCTCCACCTTCAAACCTGAAGCAAGAGGGTGGTGTTGGCGAACGGCTTTTCATAGTCTAGAGATTGAGGAACTGAATACCACACGTTGAAACGGGTACTTGCCAGTGTCTACTTGAGCAATCTGTGTCTCTTTGGGAAGTTGCAGCGTCCAAGTCGATTCATCTGGTCACTAACCCCAGCGATGGCGAAGCCCCTCAGGTCTAGAAAACTCTGTTACCAAGGGGAAATGGGATTGTATATCACGGCTCCTGCCATTGATATTCCACCTTTTCTTCCAACTCCCCTCCCAGACATGATTGCTGTACGAAGTACGTCAACCACGCCATGCACATACTCTTAGCCAAGCATTGCATCCACAAACAGGTACTGAGAGCAGCTCAATCACAAGAGAAACCAGGCAACAGTAGATCTATCGCTACGTAGTGCTCAGCGACCTAACCTCAACACAGACAGACAGACAGAGAAACATCGCCTTTGCTCAGGGTGATCCAGACCACCCTTTTCAATCCTTCCCCTCCTCACACAATTACACCCACACCCTGATGGAGAGAAAAATCACCGAAAGTTATTATCAAACCGCTTAAACGTATACCCAATAAACGGCAGGCTCATCTCGGGGCTCTCCTCCATCTGGGGCGAGGCGCCGCCGCCGTTGCGGGCCTGTGCGGCCTTGAGCAGGGTGGCGTTGTCCGTCTGGTCGATCTCGTCGGTCGGGAAGTAGGTCGTGTCGATGTTGGAGGTGAGGCGCGGCTCAAAGGGCGCGCGGATGCGGCGCAGGCTGTCGAACTCGACGCCGCGGAAGAAGGCGTGGTTCTTGATCTCGTGCGCGCCGCCGCGGCCGAGGCGGTTTTCCGAGTTGCAGATGAGGCTGGAAAACAGTCAGCGTGATCACGAAGGGAAATGAAATTCAGGTCAGGTTCTTGGCGTACCTCCGAATCAAATTCTCCGCCTCCACACCCAGCTGGATATCGTCGGGGAAATACAGCGACTGGCGCCAGTTGACAATCTTGCGGTACGTGTCGTGGCTGTCCTCGGCGCAGAAGGGCGGCCAGCCGACCAGGCACTCAAACATGATGGTCCCCAGCGACCACCAGTCGCAGTCGAACGAGTAGCCGTGACCCGTAAAGATCTCGGGCGCAATGTAGTCGGGCGTGCCGACGGTCGAGTAGGCCATCAGCCGGCGCGACCGCCGCCAGTCGTTGATCTGCGACCGGTTGCTGACCGTCAGGTTGATCTGGTCGATGGCGATCGAGTTGCGGTTGTCGCGCGGCTTGTTGGACTTGCCCTGGAGCAGCTGCTGGTAGTAGTTGTTGTCGTGCAGCTTGTGGAAGCCCGTCGAGAGGCCGAAGTCGGTCAGCTTGACGTGGCCGCCCCGGTCGAGGAGGATGTTGTCCGGCTTGATGTCTCTAGGGGGTCGTTAGCGGAGTCCATACTCGCGAGCAATTCATCGGAACTGACCTGTGAATGAAGCCCAACTTGTGGACCGCTTCAATGGCCAAGACAATCTCGGCAATGTAAAACCGCGTGATGTCCTCCGAGAAGATCTCGTACTTGATCAACATGGTCATGAGATCGCCGCCGGGCAGGAACTCCATCAGCATGTACAGAAAGTTGGCGTCCTGGAAGGTGGTGTACAGCTTGACGACCCAGGGGCTGTCGGACTCGGCGAGGATGTCGCGCTCGGCGCGCACGTGGGCGAGCTGGTCCTTCTTGAACATTTCCGTCTTGATCAGCGACTTCATGGCGTACACCTTGCCGTCCGACTTCTTCTGCACCAGCTTGACCTCGCCGAAGGCGCCCTTGCCGATGATCTTGATGGTGTTGTAGTTCTCGGGCTTGTCCTTGGTGCGCAGGAAGCGCAGGTACGAGCCCTCGCGGCGGCCGCCCGTGGCCCAGATCGATTCCCGGCGGCGGGGGTCGCTGGTCTCGGCCAGCTTCTGCTCCATTTCGCTCTGCCTGTACGCCGTTACTGTCAGTACGAGCTCGATAACCGGGGAAGTGACAGCTCGGCTCACCTCTGGTTCCGCTCGCGGGCTCTCTTGACACTATCCTTAAAGAAATCCGAGGCCAGCTGGGAGCACTTCTTCTGGTTGTTGTTCGCGTTCGGGCCGTACTTGTCCGGGTTCCGCTCGGGAGCGGGGGCAAAGTAGTCGGCCTGAGCCGTCTGGGTCGGCATCGGCGGCGCGTTCAGGTAGCTCGAGTAGCCAGCCTGCTGGCCCTGGGCGCCGGCCGTCCGGGGCCGCTGGCCCGGGGAAGCGCCGCGGGCGCCATACGGGGAGGCTCTGCCGGCGCCGCCCAGGTTCTGGTGGGAGAACTGGTGGGCCAGCCCCGTGTTGGGGTCGTTGTTGGCGCCCGGCGTCGTGGACCGGGCCTGCCCGTAGCCCTGACCGGCAGAGCTGTAGTCGGCAGCCTGGGCACCGAGCTGCGACGAGTACTGGGCGCCGCCGTACTGGTTGTTGCCGGCGGGCGGGAAGTAGCCGGCCGATGCGTAGCCCTGCTGGTAGCCCTGGGGCTGCTGAGCACCGCCTTGGGGCGTGGGCTGTCCCTGGAACACAGGCTGCGGAAAGGTCGAGGGCGTAGTGGGGTAGGTGCGGTCGGTCGCAGCAAGGCGGTCGTTGTTGTTCCCGAAGTTGAGGTACAGGCGGTTGCCCTGGTTGTCCATGTTGACGGCTGGGGGTGCGGTGAGGCCTCGGCGCACAGTTCCAGTTGCGAATTGCTGGTAGTCTGTGCCTTTGCTTGCAGGCTGGCGCGGGGATGGACTGCACGTGTCAACGGGCAACGTCGAGCTGGTGTTGGGCGGAAAGGGGGGAAGTTGAAGGGGGCCTGCGTTTTGGAGCCGGGGTCTGTTTGGGAGAGATCGAGGCCCAGTGGCGTCTGGTCCCGTCTCCGTGTTCTCGCAGATCACCGCCCCGCCGGTTCAAGGTGGGGCGGGCCACAGTTGCACTCTTGGACTCTGCAGCACGAGACCAATTGAACAATTATTGATTGAGTGGTCGGGCCGAGTATGAATTGGAAGGGATATGGAAGGCCGACTATTGTATGTATCCGAGATACCAGCAAGTGGCGGGCTGTGTTCGCTCTCTCTGGCGCTTGAAGTTCAGTGCGTGCTGAAACAAGCGGAGAGCGGGTGCAGGACCCTTGATTGTTTCCAGGTTGGGCCAGGGTTGAGACGGTGCATCACAGCACAATGAACCATCAATTGCAACCGTTCATTCACTTGTGCAACATGGCAATGCAGCCGCAAGCGGGGACGAGAAAAGAGGGGTTGTGGCCGCTAATGTCGAGCTTCACAAACCGCTGAGGATGGGACGAGGCTGTTTACATGATTCCCCTCCTGGCCCACCTGGTAGACTCAGACAGTCCAACCCTAGTTTGTTTGTTTGCGCACGACTTGGGCTAAATGGAGTACCCCGTAGAGGGGCTTTCTCGATCTCCTTTTCGTCTTCCTTTTTTTATCTTCTTTTTATCGTCCTTTTATCTTCCTTTTTCTTTTCCTCTTTATTATCTTCTTCTTCTTCTTCTTCTTCTTCTTCTTCTTCTTCTTCTTCTTCTTCTTCTTCTTTCTTCCTTCTTCCTTCTTTCTTCCTTTTGTTTTCTCCTTTAAAATGGAGGGGGGGAAAAGTACTCTGGAAAAGTCAATGATCAACAGGTACCCCTGATGTGCCGCGCTAACGAACAAACAAGGGTTGAACTGTACAGTACATCCCTCAGCAATCTTCATCTCTCTTCAGGTTGTTCTTCCTGTGCTGATTCTTTACCGTTGATTCGAGGCAAGCTCTGGGAACGGGCTAGTGAAGTAATGAACCACCGTCAACTAGACTTCGAAATCACACAATACGTATCTGACCGTTACCTCAAACCGCGTCCAGCAAGCTTGAGCATCTCCAGGAGGCCACTCTACATTCGAAGTACTAGTACGGAGTACTCCGTACCAGCAACGTTAACTGATTTCTCTGAAACTGCTGCTTCCAACATCAAGCTCAACCTTCCCAATGCTCTCCAACGGGTATATTCTGACAATTGAGCTGTCAGAGGTGGTTGTGTTCCGACTCTCTCATGAGAGTTTCTCAGGCAGCGCGGGTTAGGGTTTTCTGGCTCGTAGCTGAAATCAGCTCAACTCACATGCTTGGTCCGTGCACGACTCCTTATCGCGATAACGACACCTGGAAATTTCCGGGACTTTTGCAGCGAGTTCGCCCTCGAAGACAGACACGACTTGATAGCATGGAAATTGTCTTGCTCCCAACTTACATGCGCCCTCTGCTGTGAAAAGTGGCCAAGCCGATAGACCTCCCTGTCAAGCCCAAAAGCCTCGCCCGAGGCCGCAGCAAGCCCAATGTGCTTGTAGTGCTGCTGGACCTCCCGCGAAGGAAACTCAGAAACTCAGTCCGAGCCACCACCATGGCCGACCCGACGCCTGCAGCCCCGGCAACCCCGCCGCCGGCTGCTAATTCGGTACGATACAACTCCTCTCATATCGTGTACTCGTGCGTGTCCTGACAAGTCGCGGCTCATCCAGGCGCCGAAAGCACCTCCCCGAAACCAGGCCCTGCGCATGCTCGGTCTCCCAGGCCTCCCACGAAAACTGCCCTCCCGAAACTGGATGATCTTCTGGACCGTCTCGAGCGCCATAACAGCAGCCATCATCTACGACAAGCGCGAGAAGAAGCGGGCCATCGCAAAGTGGTCCCACGCCGTCGAGCACCTGGCCAAGGAGCCGCTCCCAGACAGCATCGGCCTGGCCCAGCCGCGCAAGCTGACCATCTACCTCTCGAGCCCGCCCGGCGACGGCCTCCGCGTTGCCCAGGACCACTACACCGAATACGTCAAGCCGATTCTGGCGGCCAGCGGGCTAGACTGGGAGTTTGTGCAGGGCCGCCGGGAGGGCGATGTGCGGGCCTACGTTGCCGAGCGCGTACGGAGACTGCGCCGGAGCTGGGAGGGCAACGACGAGCCGGACCCGAGTAAGGAGCCTACGAAGGAGGAAATTGTCGAGGCGTTCCGCAAGTCGCGGGGCATCAAGGAGTATGATGGCGTCCGCGGCGACGTCGTCATTGGCCGGCACACGTGGAAGGAGTACGTCAGGGGCTTGCACGAGGGCTGGCTAGGACCCCTGGCCGCACCGCCGGAACCGGAACCGCTTCCCGCAGCTACCATTCCGGAGACGTTGACTGGAGATAAACCAGCCGAGGAGAAGCCCGCGGAGGACAACCCTGCAGAGGAGAAGCCCGCAGAGGAGGAAAAGAAGCCCAAGCGCCCACCGCAACCACGCCCGCACAACACCACCGCCGACTACCCCACCTCCACCCTCCCCGCCCAGATCCCCAGCGCATTCGACCCCTCGGCCCCCATCCGCGAGCCGCACCTCCTCGGCTTCCTCAACACCCCAACCCGCCTGTACCGCTTCTTCAACCGCCGCAAGCTGGCCGACGACATCGGCCGCGAGGTCGCCGCCGTCTGCCTGTGCACCTACCGCGAGTACAAGCAGCTCGCGGGCGAAGCCGACAACGCCAGCCCCACCAACTCTAATATCGACACCACCACAGCTACGCAGCCGGTTTACGAGCAGCAGAAGGAACTGGAGTGGGAAGAAAAGGACTGGGTCAAGACCGTCTGGAAAGAAGAAAACGACCCTAAGAAGGCTGCCGCCGAAGCGGCTGAGATACCCGAGAGGGTGCGGGCTAAGCCCATCGTCATGGACGAGCGCATTGCGGCCCGCATGCGCCGGTTTCAGCTGCTGCCTGAGGACGAGGAGCGGGTCAGCAAGATTGTGGTGCCTGAGGAGGAGGTCGAGGGCTACATCAAGGGGAAGCTGCGGCAGCTGTATCGGTGGGGGGCGAAGAAGGCTTTTGAGAAGGAGAAGCGCACTCCGTTGGAGGATAAGGATGTCGAGTGAGAGACGGGAGGAGGGTGTGAGAGAGGTGATGTGTAAGGATATAACTATAAATGTTTGGTGTAAGATGTCAGTCGGCTGTGTTGGAGTATCATGGTTGCATAGCTGTATAATAGCACATGGCTGGGCGATAGATTTGGTGAGGGCGGGGCGGTGGGATGGGCCAGCATCGGCTGGTTCAACGTAACGAGACTCCTCTTGCTCGATGTCAAACTCAGGTCTGGTGACAGGTCGGTATTTCCAGATGAAGCACGATGACACGGCATGCCCGCTCATCAATCATCCATGTACAATGTATGGGTGGGTGCCTTTCCCAAAATTGAGCTGTTATATGCGGCTTCATGACTGATCTTTGTTCTTCAACTCCTGTCTTGGTGTATATGTCTATACCCAGCGTTCATCGAGAGAATTCCCTCAGTCGACGGCCAACTTCAAGCGTCCGGTTGTCGACATTCGGCTGATATTGACAAGATTCCGTCCGATATACCTCAGTCCTCGTCTTCAGAAGAGCCATAGTCGACCAAAAGCCCACCAGATTTGGCCTTACTCGTAGCCGGTGCCGGTACTGGTGCCGCCGCAGGAGCCGCTGGTTTTAATCCGTCAGCTGGTGATGCCTCGCCTTTCTCCCCAGACCGTTCCTCTTCCTTCTCCTTCTCCTTCCCCTCCTTCTTCCCTTCTTTCTCCCCTCCCTTTCCACCCCCCTCCCCTTCACTCCCACCCCCCATCGACGCCCTCTTCAACCCCGCAACCCCCTTCAACCTCTTCCTCTCACCACCACCCGCCTCCTTCTTCCTCCTCCTCTTCCCCCCACCAAACGCAAACCCCCCAATAATATCCTCCTCCCCCTCCCCCTCATCAACCCCTTCCCCCTGCTGCCCCTTCCCTTGCCTCTGAGCATCCCTAAAAACCTCCAACCCCCTCTCCACCTCCCTCCTCCCCTCCTCCTCCTCCCTCCTCTTCCGTTCCCTCACCTCCTCCAAAAACGCAACCTCATCATCGTCCAGCGCGCGGAACTGATTCCGCAGGCGGTGCGCCTCCTCAAACGCCGCTTGCTTGGCGGCCTTGTTGGCCTGCAGGACCTCGTAGAGGGATTTCTCGGGCTGTCCGCCCGCGGACGCGGCGGATTGGCGGGCGGCTTCGCGCTGGCGGCGGTCGGAGTCGAGTTGGGCTGTTACGGCGGCCCATTCGGCTTGTTTTCTTGAGTTTGTAGCTGTGCCTGTTGTGGTGGCGGGGGATGTATTTTGGGCGGCGGCTTCGCCTGTTGCGGCGTCTATGACGCCGGCAGAGACAAAGCGGGAGGACATGAGTGAATGGGATGCTGATTAGGGGGCAAAATAAGTAGCAGGTTAATGTGGTCTGGGTGTGCTAAAGTAGCAAGGTGGTTCGGCGATGGTTGTGTGAGTGAGAGGGGAGGCTGAACGCGGGACAGACTGGGAGGATGTGGGTTGAGGCTGAAATTGCTGCGCTCCCAAGGGTCTTTGTCATCAAAGCCTGTGAAAAAAGGACTTTTAAATTACTTCGGTGGCCTCGACGCGCGAGTTCGTCGTGAAGGGATGGTGGTCTTCTCAGGAGCATGATCAAGTCAACTAGCAACTCGAATGTCGGCCAAGGATGACAGGTTGACAGTTGCTGGCAGCTGGAAACAGCGGCAATGAAAGCCTGACATGAAAATACTCACAACGGCTCAAAGCAACACCTCATGAGCTCAGCATGTCTACATTAATTTCCAGTTTTTATTGTTTTAGTCTCTGTATCAAGGTCGCTTCCATGACCGAAGCCATGCATGCCGCTGCACCCACACTGACCGACTTGTCCTAACAAGCACGACATGCTCGGCGCCCGACTCATTCATCAGGCCCTTGTCTCGCAGCATGTCCGCTCCGAAGCGCCACGATTTTGTTTTTGTTGCCGAACCCCTTCCTTCTCACGGTTTCTCCTTCCCTGAACACCCAGACTTCCCAACCTTTGCTCCTAGCAACCCAATCTCAAGTCATTCCATCCATCCATCCATCCCCCTTTCCCCTGTCCTCCCAAAGCTCGTCAAGTCATAACCTTAAGAAGTGTTAGGAAAACAAAAGGAGTGGCACGCCTCTCTGCCAATGCTCCTCAAAAAGCCTCCAACAGCGACATGAAAAAAGGGCTGTGCGCTGTTCGATCCCCTCCCCGAACCTCTACTTTCGAAACCTGTGAACCCCAATGGAAGCCTTTCTAGCCGCGCCCAATGAGAACAAGGAAAAGAAAGAAAAAAAAGAACCGACCAAGCTGTCCTTCGGCTGTCCTTTCAGGATTTGCCGCTACTGGGGCTTTGCAACCGCCAGTGTCCCGATGCAAAGTGATCGGGCAGGCTCCAGTTGGTGTAGAAGCAAAGGGGGAATTAGACATGAAAAAGGGGGAAAAGCCGGTAAATCAATGAAGAATGCCTCCCAAAGTAGTAACCCAGGAATGAAGGAAAACAAAAGTGCTCCTGGGTGTGACCGTGAGTCCAACTTTTCAACCTCCATGACCCAATCCCAATTAGTGCCCGAAGAAATAGCAGCAGATATGTACTCATGAATCCAGCAAACTTTTGACCCTTGAAAACAGAATGGCAAATGATCGCTTTTGAATGACGCCGAGCCGGGCGGTCGACCTGAAGCGCCTTTTGGCTGGCGGGCTGCTGACAGCGAAGTTGTGCCGTGATTTGTCGGTAACAGGCGGAAGCTCCGGGGTCTTTTGTCCAGACCGAAGTGATGAAGAGACCGAGAGGCTGAACCAGAGAGCGGTTGCGGTCGCAGACGGCGGTCGTCGGATCCATAAAGGCCGTCGCTCCTCCTGTGTGGTTGTCGGCCCACCCGGCTCAACCATCCATGGTGGAGCAGGTGAAAATTTCGAAAAAAAAAAAAAAATCCGGATGAAACCGTTTCGCCGATTCTATGATGAAACCCCAGGCAAAACACGATGGTATTCGAAGAAAAAAAAGAAGCCAAAAACGCCGTTGTATGTAATCGGATGGACCCATATACCGAAGGATGAATTCTCATTAGTCGAGGACGACTGGCACCGAACCGAAGGGTTCGGACAACGAGATGGCGCTGATACCTCGTAAGACACCGAGGCTCGTGACCCCGGCAGCCGTTGGCTGCATCCTGTCAAGTGCAGGAATGAACTGGGCGACAGGCAGGGAACGCCCTAGACGGCGCCCTTGTCGTCTCGCCCGAATTCGAGGTTCCGTCTCGTTCGGATCGTTGCTCGGGGTATCTGAATGCAAACGTATCGAAATCTCCGATGTGCCGTAAATAAAACCCGCGACCGGTAGCCGATGCAGGAAAAGCAGAATCGCGCCGTGGAAGTCCCAGGCCAAGAAACGCCGGATGCGCCGCTAGATCCACCAACCCTATTAGAGATGCATAGGCGTCTTCTAGCCAACAACGGCTTGGCCATAGCCGTGGCCACCAAAGTAGCCGGCCTGCTTGTGGTGGAGGCCAGCGCACGCGCCACAGCCGCACTCGGTAGGGCTGGGGTGCTCCCAGATGCTGTGTCCGTAACCATAGTAGCCGTTGTAGTTGGCGGCCGTGCGCGAGCCATGGCCACTGTGGCGGAATGCGCTATAAGGCGGAGGCTGCTGGTACTGTCGGGAGGCCGTGTTGGTGCCGAGAAGCGCGCCGTCAAACCACTCGGTGTAGCTGGAATTGACGAGCGTGGTCGAGTTGGCATACTCGGGAGTGCCGTATCCTGAGTCGGGCGGCGTGAGCGGCGCCGCCTGGGACCAGGAAGGAACCTGATAGGCCCACGGCGAAGGGTCGTGCCGGAACGAAGCCGTTTGAGGAGCTTGGCTGTGCTTCGTGCTGGACAGGCGTTCGTACTCGGCCACCTGCTGCTGGTGCCAGGCCGAGTACAGCTGCTGGGCGCGTGCCCGGGACATGTCGGGCTCGACGGGCGACACCAGGCAGGTCAAGCGATCGCGGCTGGCATGCTGCTGCCTCTTCTTGGTCTCGAGCCACTCCTTCCAGTTGGACAGCCAGGCCTGGTAGTCCTTGCTCGCGTCCAGATTGACGTAGAGGGACCAGTGGATGGCGCCTAGCCACTCATATTCCAGAGTGTTGAGCTCCTGGACCGGGATGCCGCTCACCTCCGACCAAGACTTGTTCTGAAAGGTGTTATCGTCCAGAAACTTGCTGCCGAGGAGCAGCGAGATGGTGAGCATGCGCCAGATCTGTCCCTCGGTGTGACTGTTCTGACCGGCGGCGTGCATCATGTTGATGCGCTTCGCCAAATAGTTCATGCCGAGGAGGATCGTGGTGCTCGGGAGGCGAGTCGAGGTGAGAATCTGCGACACAAACTTGCGGAATGCCGGGTTGACTTGGCGCTGGGGCATGACGATCCGTGTCGCCATCTCGGCGACGTAGTCGGCCATGAGCTCGACATCGTAGTCGAGCACAGCACAAACGCCGCCAGGCATCTTGACTGATTCCGAGCCGGGTCGCGAGACGTGGTAGATGGTGGGAGGGTCGAACTGCTTCGAGCAGCTGGAAAGGGGCGGATGGGGCGCGGGGATCAATCCACGCCGTGCCAGCGCTTCCAGAGCCGAAGAGTCGAAGGATCTCGAGGTGAGGGGGTTCGAGATCTTAGGCCAGCTGAGCCATGAAGTGTGTTTTGCGCCGTCTATAGGGGAGAAAAGCGCTCGGTCGAGGTGCGGCGATTGGAGGGTGCCTCAAGTTGTCGTCGCCAGACAAAGAGCAATCGCCGACTCCTTGTAGGTTGTTGTGAACAAAAGCCTCGTCCCAAGAGAACAGGCGTGCGCAAACGTATTTTCGAAGGGAACAACGACGAAACCGAAGCGGCGAAGTATTAGGAAAGTAAGGGAAAGCAACGTCCGGACACTGCAGAATAACTGCTGTTAGCTGACGACAGTTCCGTGTCTAGTTCGAATCACAATCCTGTCGGGCGGGAGGAGGCGATTCGAACTGGCGAGGCAACTCGAGATTGATCGGAAGTGTCGGGGTAGATGCGAGTTGCTGACGGAGTGAGGGTGGTCGAAGTGGATTCGATGATCGGATGGTGAGAGGTTTTTTTCGGGCTATCCGAGAAAACCACCAGGCCTCTCCAGATGCGGTGCCCAGGAGATCAAACTCGTCGTTGGGGACTCGAGAGCGCGTCGGTGGTCGAAAGTGGTGGACCAAAACACAGGCGGGAAGGGTGAAGCCGAGGCCAGTTCGAATCGCGAGCAACTCCCGCCCAACCGAAAACAGAACAGGCGAGTGGGAGATACTAACCTCGTGGTGAGGACCGATCAAGCCGGTGTAATTTCCTTCAGTTGATGTTGGGTGTCCTCCGAGTTGTGTCGATGGTCGAAGATCCAATGACACAACAGCACCCAGGCCGAGAAAACCGCTCGCGTGCAGGCGCTGTTTTCTGTCGCCGTTCGAGTCAACGAAAGGTCGACAGACACCTGAATCCCTTCGTGAACGACACAAAAATGAATTTGGCCGATCGTGGGTCGCTGGGGGCGCTTGGCGGATTCTGCGATGGTCGGGGAGGAGAAGGAAATGCGGCGCGTGGTGGGAAGGGTGCGAGGTGGGAGGAGGAAAGAAGGAAAAAAGGATGGCTTTGCGGAGTCGGTGATCAGAGGTGGCCGGCTAGCGAGGGTGGACACTGGTGGGTACCTAGTAACGTGAAGATTCACGCTAGTGGGTGCTCGGCGGATGGGGCGAGGGCACCTGGGCGATTTTCGCTAGCGGGCAATTGACGAAGGCCCGCACAAGGGTGGCCGGCACAAGCGGGCATGGGCGCCGAGGAAGTTTGACCGGGTCTTCATCAAAGGATGAACAGGTGAGACCACAAGCGCAGAGGGAAAAACGAGAATTGAGCATGTCCTATCAACCCTGGAGGGCCAGTTTATTGACATTCCCGTCACCAGGCATCCCTTTGAATTTACCACAACCTTCAGGTAGCAGTCAAACGGTTGGCCAGGCAAATGAGTGCGATCTCACAAACGGCAACACGGTGCGCCATATTTGAGGGCGACTGGTGACGGAGCGAGATGACGGAGATGACATGGCGGACAGGGACCGTCGCGCCTCGCAGAGTTCGAGCAGGTGGCCAACATTTTCGCCAAGCGGTCAGTGGGAAAAAGAGAGCGCCAAGGTGACCCGCAAGGATGGACGGGTAGTTAACCAAAATCAGGGACTCAGGGAGCAAGACAGGTGGGTCCCAGGGCGTGTGGGATGCCATGTTCTTTGCACCTGACACCCCTCCGCCGGAAGCCGAAGGCACTCGTATTCCGGTGACAACCTGAGCCTTGGAAGAAAAGTGACGAAAGAGTCTTCTCACTCCTCGTGTCGATTTCGATTTCGAGTACGAAGCTTTTTCTTGACTCGCTGCTCTTCCCAAGGAATATAACCATTAAAGGCGAATCTCTTTCCGGGGCTGAGCTGGGATATTGAGCGGAGGAATTCGGAAGATTGAGACTGCGATTGCCTTGTGTGTCGATGAGAGGCTTTGTCCAATTAAACGATCGGTACGGAGGTAATTCGATGGTCACCGCGGCTCCCAAACGGCAACTGACTTGAAGATGCTCACAGTTTCAAGAACGGCACTCATGGGCACTCATGGACATTCTCAGTCACTTTTTCAGCCGACCAGATTTTCGACGGAGTCGTGGCCGCAACAGGGAATCCATCTCTGACAGCACCGCCAACCTGGCACACCAGCCACAATCAGCAACCAACATGACCGAATCCAACAGCTCAATCCATTTCAGCGCAGATTTTCACATCGCTCAGCCTGGTACACAAAGACCAAAGCAGCCCAAGTACCGTTTGAACTCACATGTCCGTAAAACAGGTAGACTAGGTATGACGGCAAGACCAGCCCAACAAATTCATCAAAAAGGGTTCAAGGTCAAACCCACTGGGCTGTTCCACCCTCGCACGGCCCAAAAAAGCGCAAAACGCACAGAGCACCCAAGCTCGAGCCAAGTTCGAAGCCCTGTGGGCCTCCTCAAACATCACAGATCTCTGCCAGAGATGAGGCACGAGTCAGGAACAAAATCCAGACGCGGCGGCAAGTGGTGAGAGGAAATGTACCTCGTACGAAAGTCCTCCAGGCAGGATTCGTAGTCAGCACGCATCTCGGGCTTCCTGTGTCGGCCAGCCTACCGGAGACGGACGATTGGCCGCTACGGTTGAGATGGCTAATTGAACTCCATGGGGTGTCTCTATATACCGGAAAGTTTGAAGAGCGGTCAGGGCAACCCGTGACTGGAACCGTGGTGCCGGGAGATGCCACTTCGAAAACCACTGCTTTGAACCACGGTTTTGCTCTGGTCTTGAACTCGGCCCAAAAAGCAGTCAGCACTTGATTTTCGAGAGACCGAATTCCCATCTCAAACCGCCGAATTGTCACAGCTGGCCAGAACCGCGCTGGCCGGGGTCTCGGTTGATGCCCGGCAACAGCATCTGCAAGCCCACGCTGCGGACTGCGGGTTCCCCTTCTGGTTGTTTTCCTTTTTGGGTTGTTCCTGCCATTCTGTAGCCTGAGGCACTCACCCGTCCTTTCTTTGCCGAATTGCTGCGCAGGGTTTGTCAACCGATTCCGTAACAGCAAGAACAACCTGGAAATCTGCCTCCTCTCCAGTGTGCACTGCCTTCTCCACGCCTCCACTCACTTTTTCCTCGAGTCGTCGCTCTCATTGTCAACCAAGGAGCAACTCAGCCTTCACCAAGCCCACCGAAAACCACGAAACTCCAAGGATCTTCATGTGACAGAGTCAGCCAAGGCGGCCAACCAGATCTGACGCGTCGGCCGGAGGAAGGGTTGGCCAGTTCCTCTTCCAGACCGCCGTCCATCGCACCCGGCCGCGCCTCTGAGGAGATGCGAGATGAGTCGCAGCAAGTCACCAATCCTCGCCCGCCGCCAGCGCTGATTAATCGGCCATCCCCATATTGCGTGGAAAGTGAGGGTGCCCTTCTCCGAATTGGGACAGGCGCCCCCGCTGGTTTCGACGCAGGCGGTGTGGCAGGCGACCAGTGACAAGCCGTCTTCACCACCGGCCCTGCAAGACATGACAGGAGCACAACTCGTCAACCTGGCGCCAGGTGCAGGGCGGCAACAAATGACTCCTGGTCCTTCGATGTCGCGCCCCGGATCGAAAGTCAATACATCGTCTCGGTGGCGTCCAGCACAACCGGCGCTGTGCGGCATGAAATGCAATCCGGAGTTACGATTTGCCTCCTTGCGGTCGGAGCTTTGCAGACCCTCATGCGGTCATCATCCACACCAGACGGTGTTGAACCTGCATACACTCGATTTCCGTTTTGGGGTCATTGCCTCGACAGGCGACACCGGTATCATCTGGCTGCCTGCCTCACTACTGTCACGAGCCTCGCTGCCTTTTCGACGACGTCAGCTCGGAAACACCGGAACATGTCAACATGTCAACATTGTATCAACATTGCTGTGCTCTGAGGCATGAATGAAGCGTGTCAAGTTGTCAACGCAGTCGCCGACTTCAGATGAGACCTCCCGCGAGTGCCCCGCCCCTTCCGGAAAGCAGTTACCCTACCATATCCACCGCCGCCGAACGACGGAGTTCGCCCACAGCCAATCGACTTGGAGCAGCTCCGTCTCCTCCGTGGGCGCGTCGAAGATTCTTCGGCGGCTGCAGGGCGACGGACTGAGGAGATCTGGCTGAATCGACGTCGGGCAGGAACACAGACCTCCCCCACGTCAACCACATGCAATCCGCGATGCCGCCGCTGCGCTGCCATGCCACATGGCGGGGTTCTCCATGTTAACCCTGAGCAACTCCAACAAACGTGGCCCAGGCATGAGAAGCAAAAATATCCCGCAGTCGCATCGACTCGTCGCTCGGTCCCCTGTCCCTTCAACGGCTGTTGACCGCGCTGCAGACTGCAGACCAGAGCAAAGAGGAAAGTGCGGTCTTGGCCGCATGTCCAGGGTTTTTCTCTGGTCCGCTTGGTCCGCTTGGTCCGACGAGAGGGGTTCCAGGATTTCCTTCGAGACTTCTACCCTCCTTCTTCGTCTGGTCTGCCGATGATCATCCGTGAGAACGCTCGACAGTCGCTCTCCGATCCAAACCCGCGGACGGCGGGAGAGAAAATGGAGGGGTTCAAGTTGTGAAACTCGTGGTCCGGGCCATGTCGCATTGCATCTTTGGACCAAGGCATGTCCGGCCCGACGAACCAAGCCGCGGGGTCTCCATCTCCTTCTCCGTTGGGAGCTGCATCGGATTTGACACTGCGCTCGTCAACAATACTGTGTACACAACCCCCATATTCAGGTCGTATTGGCGCTTCGCTCGTTAACAGGGATGATGAAATCTCAGGGTCTTGCTCTGCGATCCCGGACGGCAAACACACGACTGTCTTGCTGGCTGGTTGTTGGCCGGAGCTTTCCCGGTCATCAATCGGACCTCTCATCTTGCAATTGCATCACGGTATGGCCACCGGTTCCAGCTGTCGTCATGAAATCGAACCTGCCATGTCTTCCAGAAGGATCTTCTTCAACTTCCAAGAGATGCTTGCATCGGATTCGGGTTCCGTCTTCGGCACAAAGTGGGCCGGACGCCGTCCTTTGCCGAGCGGGCCCCGATCGAGCGGCCCTCGCCGCGCCGTTCGTTCATCGACCTCACCTGACAAGGGATAACAGGTTGCTGGTGCAGGACCCTTGCCATTGCGCTCATCAACATCCATCGAATCCGTCAACGTACACTAGCCTGGTGGCAACCGGAGAACCCTGAAGATCATGACGAGGACTGCGCAAGCACCAGTTCGTATATTCTACCGAGTTTCGCGAAAGAGTCAGGTGTGTGCTCAGCAGACATGACGCGGCGATGGCAAAAACCGCAGCCATGGCACTTCTCACTTTTGCCATCCGTCCAAAGTGTCATGCCGCTGCAGCCTCTCGAGAGAGCCTGTCATCTGCCATCCATCCCCGATGGCCATCCGCTTCATCATTGGCTCGGTGCCTGGGGGGCTACCTGTTGTTGCTTGCCTCGACGCACATGCTTGACGTACGCTCGTACGCACCAACACCAACAACTGCCTGCTTGGGAATTTTGTCCAGGATTTCTCAAGTACCTCCTTGATGTATCCTAAGGGTACCCCTTATGCAGATGCCTACACGGACCGCCGCCACCCCATTCTTGCTGTGAACAGGCGACTTACGGCTTGCGTTGCCTATGATGACTCGGTGTCTTGTACACGTATTGAGCGCAAGAGACGTGATCCGTCTCGGCTGACTGAAACGGTGGTGTGATATGTAACACCAGGCTCCCCAACGGAAGCTGCCTGCTGGGGTGCAGCTCGGGAGAACTTCAAATCGAACCCCTACTCTCATCTGACCCAACTGTCTTCACAAAGTTGCCTGTTCGCCCCTGTGAGTGAGACATGACGGCCGTTTCCGGTGTCTTATCCACGGCATTTGACCCTCCTTGCAACTTCGGAGTGAGTGGCAAGGGGGCGGTCAGCGTGTTGACCGTTGATGGTGTTACCATGGGGCCCCTTTTCTACAACGAGTCAACACACCGGTGGAATGAGGAAGATACAGTACGGACAAGCTAAGCAACCGTCATTACATTGACACATTGGGGTCAGCGAGCCAGCATATAAGCTGCCTCCCCTCAGCATCTCATAGTCTGGGTTTGCCATGGTTTATGATGTGAATGGAAACCAACATTCAACCCGAGTTGCTGCTGCTGCTGCCAGTGTTGAAGCCCACCATACACAAGGCAGCCTCAATGCAGTCAAAAAGGACAACTCCAGCCAGCCAATACCACGCGCGCCTCATCCTGCAAAACGTGCTGCGAGACGGACATCTTGGGTACACCTGCGTCGAACGGCTGTGGCCGCTGGCGCCCAACGTGCTTCATATCCAAGGCTGTTGCACACTATAGAAACAACCATCAAACGTCGTAACATTGCAGTTCATCATGAGAAGTGTCCTGGTACCCAGTTTCGAAGGAAGCAAGCCACAGAACGGGGTTGTATCCTGGAAACCAAACCAGGGGAACACATACATTAAGAGAAGACGGGCGCCCATACTCATTCTAATGGCGAGAGTTAGTTTTGACTCTTCTTAACACCGTCAGTCTTTCTTCCTCACTCCTTCGGAGGGCCCCGACTACCGGCCGGAGAACGAGACAGAACACGAGGCCTGACAAGAAGGAGAATGTACAGGAGACTTGTTACATGGTTGAGCCCCTGTATCTCCATGTACTTAAAAGCCATCAAGTAGTACTTGTGCTCATCTCCCAAACAAGCAACACTCACAGACTCAACAACACGGCCCTCGTACAAGGGCCATATTGCGGTACTCAGCCCGCCCCCCCGCCCACTTATCTATGAAATCCAGATGAATCACTCTTAATTTCTGTTCCAGATCCGTCGTACGCTCCCCGGTGTCAGTGCCAGACTCAACAAGTCAAGCCTGAATATGGTCTCTCATACACCGGTACATTACCACAACCCCTTGAGGAGGAAGACCAGTCATGACACACAACTCGAGTAGCCAGACAAGACCAGCTTCGTATTGTACTGTCTAGCTCCCTGGCCTTTCGTTATTCCCGCCTCTTCTCAAGAACGCCATCCTCCTCCTAGAACAAACCATACAAAACCAAACAATCCCGTCATTACCCCCAACAGCCAAGAACGCCGTTGCTTGGTAGCCTCCGCTTCCTCCAGCCGTCTCTGTCGGGTATTGTTGTACATGTCATACAAAGAACCTCCCCGAGCTTTCCTCCACTCTCCTTGTCCCTCCTCTGGTCAAAAAGTTGCGTCTTGTGTCCTTCTCCCCGGTCGAATTCCTCATCGTACGGTTGTCGTCGTATGTCGCCCTTGATCCCACTTGAGACGCAAACGGCATGGTCGAAGTCTACAACACGCTGAGGCCTTGGCCCAGAAATAAGCTCCTCCTTAGCCCAAGTCGCTCCTGATCCTCTTGCACCTCGCAGTGGCAACAGAAGGCGACCCCTGACTCATCCGGCGAGCCCTGCGGTTGCTCTTGGGCGTCGCATACTCAATGTCCTTGGGAGCGACTGCCTCTTCCTTGTCCTTATCTTGTTCCTTGTCGCCCCCTTCATCCGGCAGCGGCGGATACTCGAACTCGCCAGCATAGCAAGTAGAAAAAGAAACTTCAAAAGCAGAACCTAAAAAAAAGCAAAACGAAAGAGCAAAACGCCCCCCCAAACCACAAGTCAGCAAAACCCAAACCATGAAAAATTCCAACCTTCCAAAATCGGGAAATAAAGATATTCTTCTTCAAGCAATCATCATAGAATAAGGCACAATCGCCTTATCCACAACAGGCTCACGTCTCGAAGTCACCTGGGCCTCGTCGCCCCACCTGGCGAACCAGGCCTCCTCCTTTTGCCGGGCTTCGTCGAACGCGGCGCGGCAGTCCTCGGGTAGCAGGTCGCGAATGTCGTCGGGCACGGCGCCCAGGCCCCGGAAGGGGGACAGAAAATCGGCGGCCGCCGAGGCCTCGCGGTCGGCGGGGGACGTGCGGAAGGGCACGTCGTAGGCGGCGGCCGAGATGCCCGCTGGCGGCGTCTCGAGGTGCGTGTCCATGATGAGGAAGTTGCGCGAGATGGACGGCTTGACGGGCGGAAAGGTTGTCGACTGCTGGTCGGCTTCGTTGTTGTCGACGTCGGAAATCTGCTCGATCCGCGCGTGCGTCGGCTGCATGATGCGCGGGTAGTGCATCTGGTTGGTGTGGATGTCGTAGACGCCGTTGAGGTTGGCGCGGCGGACGGCGGAGAGCATGCTGTTGAAGTTGCTGCGAAGGGTCAGAATCTTTTGAGTCGAGAAAGAGCTGGGTAAACGTACCTTGCCTCCCGCGCATGCTCCAATTGCCAGTTCACATCGTTGACGGCAACACGCCGCTTCTTCGTGTCGACCTTGACGTTCTGCTGCGGGACGGCCTGGCCTCCCGAATGGTACACGGCGCTGGCGCCGTGCCAGGCAACGTACTGGTTCTTGTTGTAGGGCTTGTCCGGGTCGTAGACGTCTGTCGGGTCGGCCAGCTCGCCCTCGACCACGCCCTCCGCACGTGCCTTGGCGACCTCGTAATCGTCGATGATGCGGCGTCCGCCGACAATGATCTGAGCACCAAACTCGCGGAAGACCGACCGGGCCGTCACGATGCCTATCGAGCGGCCCTTGTAGCTGTGCGGGATGATCTCGCGCTCGATCATGTCGCGCTTCTCCTCGTCGTTGACGATGATCTTGTAGAGCTTCTTGTGCTTGGTGAAGAAGAGGTACGAGTCGCGGAAGCCGACACAGCGGGCGGGTTCGGTGGAGAGCATGTAGAGGCGGTCGCCGCGGCCGATGACCTTGAAGGTCCGGCATCGATACTCGCGCCCGTCTTGGAGGTTGCCCAGCTTGTCCACCTTCTTCTCGCCCTCGGGATCCTCGGGCAGATCGACCTCGTCGTTGACAATATCCAAGACGGTGCCGTCCTTGTCGATCGATTGCTGCGTGGGCTGGTAGTGCTGGCCCTTGCGGCCGCCCCGCCCGCGCCATCCTCCCCGTCCACGGCGGCGTGGAGTAGCATCGGGGTTTGGGGGTTCGATCGGCAATGTGTCCCAATCCGGCGGGCGATTCTTAGGAGGTCTCCCTAGACGTCGACGGCGGATGACGGGCTCGGGTGGAGGTGTGGGAGACTTGGCTGACTCTTCATCCTCCTCCGGTGCTTCTTCCTCGGCGGCGGAGCCATCATCCTTCTCGGCCTCCTCTTCTGCTTCCTGTTTGGGCGCTTCCTCTTCTTGCTCGACAGCATCAGGCATGGGCTCGTCATCGTCGAGGCCGTCAAAGGTCTTGGGCGTGCTCTCTGCGGGGGAGGACATGTTGTCAGCAACTCTGAGGTTTGGGAAATGGTCAGGAGTGCTGGGCGCCATGTTGTGACCGCGGCGGCGCCCCCGGTGAGTCGGCGCAAAGTGCACTTGTCGTGTGAGGCAACCGGTGACGGAAGAAGGAAGCAATTGGTGGAAGGGTGTATGGCTCGGAGAAGGATGAACGGCCAGGTTGCACTCTCCTCCTTTGCAACGGCCAGCCACCGACACGCAAGGCCCCGTCACACCAACGAAAAAAGGTCCAGCGGATTGCCGGAGGGTTGTTTGCAAGGTGCAGCCGGGACATGCAATGCTTCCGGGTTGTGTTGAGGGACAGGGTGTGCGCATCACCAAGGGAAGAAAGAACTTACCAAGTGCTTGCTGGGCGCGCTTTGCCGCTGCGCGGCTAGTTCGTCGAGCAGGCATTGCGCAAGTGCTTGCCGTGTGACGACGCTTTGCTGGAGCTGGCCAGGGCGCAGTGTGGGTTGGCGCAGATTGACGTCGCAAGTTTATCGATGCAGGCCGGCGGGTTTGGGTCGGTGTTGCGACTTGCGACGCGCTGCACGCTGCACTGGAGACGTGAATTTCCATTCGAGCTCGGGCCACATGCGCCTAGTGTAGATAGACAGTGTGTGGCACAGTTAATTGGACGGATTTGCACTGTAGCTGCGTCTCTCCAAGCTGTCACAAGGCTGTTCACAGTGAGTACGATGCAGTCTAGCTCGTTTGTGTATTGTCATTGCAATGATTGCATGTAGGAGTTTCTCTGTTGTTGCATCCATTCTTCAACTCAGTGTTGGTGACGTTCAGGCAGCACGGTTGTCCTTAAACTCACGCACGCTGCATCTCCAAAGGAACACAACAGAAGTCTGGGAAAGTAATGCAATGCGCTTAATCTTCTTCCAATCTTTTTACTGAGCCCACCAAGTATCCCCTCTCCTGCTGCTGCAAGGCAACGAGAGTCTCTCCAAGCAAAACACATCCCACGCCACGTCGCACCGAGAATCAGCCCTCCCACCCCCTAACACAAGACCGTGGATGCAACTGACCGCCCAAATATGGCGAAGAAATCAGCGAGGGGAGGCCAGCCAAACCAACTGAGCAAGAAGCGGGGCCCGCTGCCAATCTGTTGAGCCCTTGTGCCGCTGTCATTACGTTTTCCAGTAAAGACGTCCTGCCCAAACCATCCGCCCGGTTGATGCCAAAGTGCTATTACGCCTGCATCCACACTTCTGGCGGACCAAGTTGGTGCTGTGCAACCCCGATGCCCCATCTCCCACGTCCGCCTCAGCTCTCACACATCAGGCTCTTGCCCGTGTGGTCGCCAACAAACATTCTGTCGACTGTCGACGTCCCTCCTCAAGCCGGCAAGTCGTGATGGCGCTGTGGTCAGGGGAGCTTTCCTCCGTTTGGATGGGTGCTGTCTGATAGGTGGGCGAGAACTCTAAGCAGCCGGCACCTTGTCGACGTTGGCCAGGACGTCGCCGAACATTTCCTCCGGGAAAACGTCCTTGGTCAGGACCGTGCCCTTTGCCGCGTACAGGAAGCGATACGCCGTCTTGACCGTGCCGTCGCTGACGTTGGAGACGGCAGCAATCGCCTTGTAACTGCGCGGCTCACCGACAAGATGAGCAGCCATGTAGATGCAGGCGGCGGCGACCGACAGCGGAGACCGGCCCGCAAGGTCGGATACCTCGGACGAGCGCTCGGTGAGGCGGCGGGCGATGCTCTCGACGCGAACCGGGTTGCGGAAGGAGAGGGCGCTGCAGAAACGGATGCACAGCTCGTCGGCCGTCGTGGAGCCCTTGGCCTGGTACTGCTGGCTGAAGCCGGTCGCCTTGGCCACCTTGTCCTCGCCGCCCATCTTCTGCAGGAAGGACTCAAGCTGCTTGAAGACGCGCCCAATCTCCTTCTTGGACACCTTGGTGAGCCCGTAGATCTCTCGGAACGTCCGAGGCGCGCCGGTCTGCCGACAGGCGATGAAGATGCAGCCGGCCACGATGGCGTCCTGCGACTTGCCCTTCAAGGCCTTGTGGTCGTCGACAATCTTGAAGATGTGCTTGGCCGTGTTGGCCACTTGGCTGCCCGTGTTGATGCTGTCGGTCAGGGCCTGGATCTCCCGATACGCCGAGAGAAGAGCCTTGGTCCCCTTGTCCTGGTTGATCTTGTTCTGCAGGTGTGCCAGGTTCCTGGCGCCCTTGCCGTCGAAGGCAATGGACGTCTGCAGCTGGTCGCCGTCAATCATCAGGTTGGGGGCGTCGCCGACACGAGACGGGTCTTCGTTTCCGTTATCGTCACCCGAGAAAGTACGCCACTCCGACCGGGTGTCGATGATGCGGTCCAGCACAAGGCCGCACGAGGCGCAGACCATGTCGCCCGACGAGTACTCCTCGATTAGGTTGGGCGGCTCTTCCTTGCAGTCGGGGCAGATCAGGATGCGGTTGAGGTCCTCCTTGAACTCCTCCTCTTTCTGGCCCTTGTCGGCGCCGTCAACAGCAGGGGCACCATCCGCCATGTTGGGCAGCGTGGCCGAGCGAGTGTGAACTTGTGTGTGCAGCGAAAGTATGGAGATAATCTACGCTTCCTTGAGAAAATCGATCAAGAGCAGGTAATTTGCACGTCTTGCGCACGTTTCCGCAAGCGAAAGGCAGAGGCTGCCAGGTTGTTGCAAATGCTGGAAACCTGAAAAATCGGTTCGGCGCCGAACGGCAGTTTCTCGCAGCAGCGGTTGCTTATCGTCGGTAGGACGTAAGACTGCGTCGGTGACGAGCAATCAGATATGACGAGAACCGAGATCTGCAAAGGTCTTATGGCTCCTTTCGGCGGACTGTTCTGGGAACCAGCAAAGGCGTCCGAGATGGCTTCGGGTGCGCCTCTCAGAACAAAGAACAGCCACGGTCGGGTCGGGTAATGGTCGCCGGACTCTCGAAGCCAAGCACTCTGTTCGATTATCGCTATTTCTGTTGCGCGACTCTCAGCAGATCGATCGATCGCAGGGGCTGTCGGCTTTCAAAAGAGCACAGCGAGCGGCAGGCTGGGACTCGGAGTCGGCGCGAAAGAGAGGGATGGAGAAGGCGGAGGATGGGCGCAGTCGAACTCGAGACGCTGCTGCCTGAGGAAGTCCCACGGATTAGGTAAGCTTGCCAAGCTGACTCAGGGATTTCGAAAATTACAAACCGTATAGTCAGTGGGTCACAAGACGCAGGTCCCAGTCACCTGTAACGTTACGCGATTTTACCTCACAATTTGATTACTTCCTTATTCTCGTGTCTCAATTTCGCTCCAACCCGACCAAAGCTTCCGCAACAAAAACAAACTTGCTCATAAACAGACCAGTTGATTTGATGTCGCTATCCAATGTTGTTGGAAATGAATTGACATCACACACACAACTCACCCGCACCCAGCGTGTGCGATGTTGACGATTCGCACCTCTCCCCACAGGCCGCCCTGCCCTGACGCCGAGGAGTTTCGCCTTCTCCCCTTCTTGGCTTATCCGTGTTGACAGATCGCGGGGGACGATGGCCGCCGCCCGACACTGCTCGCGATTTGGAAATCGCACTCATCAACTCGACATCCACCATACCCAACATCGACCTTGCCGTGAGCAGGACCCCAACCGACACCAGCTGTCACCCCATCCATGAGGCAGCACCGGTTGCTTTGACCGACAGGCCGTCGTATCATCCATACATGGCTTTCCAGTCTCGGCCGGCATCGATTCGTTGCGCCGTTGGCTGGTGCTCAAACGACCCGAGCTGAACCTTCTTCGCGTGTGGGCATCAGCCCTTCAACGGCGCTTCCCTCAGCTTCCTATCGAACTTTGAGAGCACCGACCCGGGTGGCGTGGCGGCACCGGCGGGCTCGGCGGCGGACTTATGGACGCGGTTCGGCCGTGTGAGCGGTGCTTGGCCGGGGTGGGGATGTCGAGGATGGGAATTTGTTGGCCGAAAGCGGTCGCTGCTGCGGGATGTTGACCGGCCGACATGGATCGCTGGCGCCTTTCTCGTGCTTCCCATCTCTTCCAGTCCTCTTTTAGCCTTGTCGACTCCTGCCGCTCCATCTGCCTGATTTCTCGGTCCAGCTGGTCCAGCATGGAGGATGAGTTGCTCCCGCCCGAGTCCATTGACCGTGCCGCTAGGGACTTGCGAATCATTTGTCTTCGGAACTCCTCCTCTTCACGCAAAAGATCGATCCGGCTCATCTTCCGCCGCCTGATGATCTCGTCCCGGCTCAGGTATGGGTGGAGTTCTTGGTATCGCTTGTACTGGCGGCGTCTGGTGTAGTACATCAGGACGAGGGCGAAGGCGACTCCGATGACGATGATGCCGCCCACTACCGCCGCCACAATCCAGACTACCGTGCTGCTTATTGTGGGCGGCATGGTATCTGTGCCGAACTCGGGCTGTGAGGCGGTGTCTCGGACACCGGGGACGGAGGCGGTCCTCGGCATCGTGGAAGCTTGTTTATCATGAACGAACTGAAAGAAAAGAGCCAATATCTGGCAATCCTGCAACGGAGGTCAAAGAGCAGAAAGAAGGCATCGTTTCAAGTGGGTATCAGCCTCGGGCTCAAGCCATGCTGGTTGACGCCCGATGATATATCCCAAACTCATTCTCCCAGCTCGGGGAACAGGACACCCCATGTGGTACGGCTGGAAGCTACTGTCGAGCGACGGTGAAGATCCGGCGCCGAAAAGCTTCTATAATTGGAGCATGTCACGCTTCTCCGGGTGTCCCCACCCCGGCTCGAGGAGACGAAGCTTCAGTGAAGCCGATTGTGTGCTGACTTGTCCAACCCCGAAATGGCGTGCCCATCGTGTGCAAGTGAGGCGCAGCGCGGGGCTACACGACGGCAGATCCCCCCGCTAGGAGCAGATGTTCGGGAGAGGATGACAAGCTTATTTATCCGTTGTGTCTCCCAAATCTGTAGCAATCTGTAGTTCCGGCTTGGGATCCTGTAAGGCGGACCTGGAATTCGCCGGTGCAGCGCAAGCTTACTGCTCGGTTGCCAAATTGGGAACGTGTAAGTCGCATCGTGACAAGAAGTCTCTCCGTCCTGCTTGGTCTCTGTCAATGCGCAAATTCAGAGAAGACAGAAGAGCACGTACAGAAAGCAGCTGTTCCTGCTGCCACGAACTCATTTCTCCGATCAGGTGCAGAAACAGACGACGATTGAACTCGCCCAGTTCTGGCACGCGATCTCGTCGCAATTGGCTCTCTCCCTGCCTGGCCTGTGGCGATGCAAGCCCGCCAAGACTCGTCTTGACGGTTACGAGGTGTGTTTCCGAAGCCATGCAGCTCAGGGCATATCGTGGCCTTTCATGCGCTACCAGAGGAAAGCCACGGCTTCCGGGAGGATTTGCCGGATTGGTTGCTGCTGTGACTATAAACGTGCTGTCTTCCGCCAGAAGCCCATCACGAGCCTGTGTGGCTTGATCAAATCACCTGCCAGCCCCAGACAGGTTGTCGCCTGGGACTTCGCATGCTAGTGATACCCTGGCTCAGCCTGGAAGTAAAGGGCCCTTGAGAATACGTTGCTCTTCTCTTCATGGGGAGGGCGAAGCGAAAACGGGGAAAGGGAAATTGTAACAACGGATATGTATCCAAGATCATTATCATTACCCCCCCCATCTACAACATGAAGGACTCATCAAAGGGTATCTCCAATCCCCAACCCCACGCCATGCGCCAACCAAAATACTCCCACCTATCAAACAAAATAATCACTGCCCAACATCCTTCGCCCTCACCCTTTCCTCCACCCTCCCCTCCTCCCCCTTCTCACTCAACCCCCCACCCTCCTCCACCTTCCCACCTGCATGCACCCCATCATGACCACTCCTACTACTCGCCCGCGAACTACCCGCCCCATCATGATCATCCTCCTCCTCCTCCTCCTCCTGACTAGGCCGCTCCCGCAGCGTAAGATCAACCGACGGCTCCCTTGTCAGTGTCGTCCTCGTCATGTGGCCGAACCCGTTGTTCTCGAGGTCGTCCCGGCTGTGATGATGCGTGCTGCGTGTGCGCACCCACCGGTGCCAGGTCAGGCTTATGGACGAGTGCTCGGTCCCGGCCATGGAGAAGCGCGGGTTGTTGAAGCTGGTGCGGTTGTTGTCGTTGTCGTCGAGGGTTGGTGGTGGTGGCAGGCTGCTGTTACCAGGGGATGGTGTTGTGAGTCCGAGGAGGGAAGTGCCGAGGTGGTAGCGGCTGACGGGGATGTGGAGGAGGTTCCAGAGTCTGGTGGTGGTGTTAGTGTGTGCTTGCTTGCTGGTTGTTTGCTCGGGTGGTGGGAGGGGGGAATGAACTCACCCTTCGGCACATAGAAGGATGTACAGCAGCAGCGAAGCAGACTCGACAGGAAGCCCCCAGTAGGTGTATCCATCTGGAAACGGGCCGCCCAGCCCAACATACACCAAGAACAAGACGATGTATCCAATTCCGCAGACGAATCTTAGAGCCAACCCCCAGCTTGGCCACGGCTTTTGCGCTTGAAAGAGCGTGACAACGTCGAGAACGACATCAGTGAAGAGAACACAGAGCAGGATAATGCCTAGTATGCTGCAAAGCACCAAGATGTGGTTAGCACCGTCGCCGGGAACGGCACATCAGAACGGCACATCAGAACGGCACATCAGAACGGCACATCAGAACGGCACTCACCTCATGTAACTCCCCACATCCTCCCCCAACACGCGCATCGCATAACCCATGATAGCCACCATCACCAAGCACGGAACGGCATGCAGCGCTCCATTCACAAACCGCAGCCACGTCCTCCGGTTCCGACCCGCCGTTTCCACCGGGCTCGAAGCCGAATCCGCCACCGGAAAGTTATTCGTATTGTTTGTGTTGGTATTGACGTCCTCCGCGGAGTGCCCGTACCAGTAGTAGTCCATGGACCGCTCCGAGATGGAGGCCGCAGGTGTTCGTTCCGTCATGTCCTCGGTGAACCGGGACTGTCGTCGTGGGCCCAGTCTTGGTCTCGATCCGGTTGGGGTCAGGGGAGACGGGGCGAAAGGGGAGGAGGGAGTCGGCAGCGCCAGCGGACTGGGCCGCGGGCCCTTGGTCGGGGTTTCGGCCATGGCGGGCGGTGGTGTGTGGTGCTTATGAGCGGAGGAAGCGTCTGCTTAATGCTGCGCACGAACGTAAGGCGGGACAAAGGCCTAAGCGACGCAGTCCTGGAATCGAAGACGCATCTGAGGCTCGCCAAAGTGCTTGGCCTGGTTCTCAAGTCGGGAGTCGAGCCGTCAAGTTGGGAACGAGCGGCTCCGAGTCGAGATGAAGTCAGATGCTTCGCCGTCCTGGTTCACACCAACCCGTGAGACTGCGCCGCTCGACATAACAAGCTGAACTCGTCTCTCCTTGGCCCCAAGAGACTGTCGTCTGGTCGCTGGTAAGGGGTTGGAAAAGCTGGTGCGGCGCAAGAGGCGGGCGCAGGTCTATCGGGTATGGCCCAACAGCGGCACTGCAAAAGTTGGACTAACAGATGGTTGGGTGCAAAGGCAGCTCCTTGGGCGCCATTCAGGAGGAGGCAAAAGCCGGTCGCCGTCCCAGACTGGCGGAAAGAAGAGCGAAAGAGGGGCAAACTCAACAAATCCGGGTATGAAGAAGAAACCAATCGGGAGGAAACAAAGGTGACAGAGAAAAACTCGAATCCCGCGAGGAGCAAACAACATTATCACGCGTGGTATGATCCCACCGTTACATTGTTTGGCCGGCCAAGTCGCAGAATCAGGAACCGAGGCTTTTCGAACAGGGTATCGCTGTCCCGACAAGCCGGGGCGAGCCGGGCCCATAACGGCTGCAAGGGGTTGCCGAAGGCGTGCAGCCCAAGGTTTTTCAGGGGTCCTGGCCCCGTCCGCCCACTGAAGAAACGCATCCGGGGCAGCAATCTGGGGAAGCAGGGCACACCCATGGCAGGAGTCCACACGTGTTGATTTACCCCGAGCCTTTCTGTTCTAGAACCGGCGCTTGCCAGTCATGGAAAAAATCGAAGGAGAACGTGACCAAGTGCTTCGGAGTTCGGCGAGGCGAGTACCGTAGAAATGGGTTCGAACCGAGAGACCGCCAACAATGTATCGCAAGCGCAACGTGCCGCTGTAGAAGCACCGCTTGCTTACCGCGAGGCCTGCCACCACCGCCACGACTTGACACAGCGGCTCAGATTTGCCTTTTAACTTCATAGCCGAAAGAACGACGCGGACTGGCGGCTGGCCCGCAAGGGCTTCCGTGGAAACCACAAGCAGAGCCGGCCTGCGTCCGTCATCGCGACCGTGACTCAGAAGTATCTGTAATGTATCATCACCGCCGTGTGTCTAACCGTGGGGCGCTATGATATCAGCGTGGTGCCTTTGACCTTTCCGCTTTCCATCTTGGCCGTCCTGGACCCAAATTGAATCTGCATGCTGTCAGCGTGAACGACGACATGCAGAACATAGGTAGCACTCACAGCGCGCTTCTTCTCCTTCGCAACACTCTCCATGCCCAGATCCAGGGCTAGCAGGCGGAGTATCCTCTTGCCAGCCTCGACGCCGCTGATCTCCTCCCCATTCTCGAAATCACACTTCTCCCAGGCCGGCGTCTCGATGGCCCATCTAACCAGGCGCTCGTCGAGAAACGGAAACCTCACCTCTTTGCCCCAATAGGCCATGGCCCGGTCGTCCCGGCCCAAATTGCGCTTGCCCAGGCGGCCGACGTCGAGGAGCAGCTCGTCCACGAGACCGGCGTAGCCACGGTTTTGGAACGCAGAGGGATGCCGGGAGTAGCCGCCAAAGAGCTCGTCGGCGCCTAGACCAGACAGGAGGACGCGTGCGGGTGATGTGTACGGTGAGTTCTGCGGGCAGAATCCCTGGCCGCGGGCTGCAAAGTACAGTGCGTATGCAATGGAGAGGTCCATCTCGGTGTTGTGGGGATGAATAAGAGAGATGACCTGTTGGCGGTGTGCCTGGGTCTCTGTGTACGGGACGTTTACCTGGGAGGTCAGCCTGGGGTTTGTGAAGGGGTTGAAGGAAGAGACTTACAGCCACAAACCTAAAGGCCCGCCCGGGACAGACTCTTTGCAACTCTGCAAAGGACCTCCTTCCGGTGATCCTGTCCGGGCAGGCCTCGTAAAAGTCGGGCAGCTCGCCGTTCTCCTTTTGGAGGTGCGCAACCACCCTGGGATTCTCGAAGGCGACATTGAGCAGGTCAATCGCCCGGTCCGGCGCCAGAATCTCGTGGCACAGCCTGGCCAGCACGGTACAGTCGAGTCCGCCCGAGAACAAGACGGCGACGCGTGTCTTGCCATCGGCATCTGAGCCCGGCGGCAGCGGGATGTTGAGCACCCGGAGCCTCAAGGACTCAAGCAGCTGCTCCTTGAGCACAGCGACCGAAGGCGACTCCCTTGTCAATGGACTGCATCCAGACGGCAGTGCCCGGTTGAACCTGCCAATGCCGGAGACCTGGAACAAGTCGAGTAAGTCTGACAGGACAGCCCACGATCAAGCTCAAAATCCCGCGGTTGACCGCATGTACTCACGAAATCAGCGGCGCCGTCCCCAACAACCCAATCATACCGCTCCGGGAGTCCCACGCCCACCGTCACCACGTAAATCCCATCCGCCTCCACCTCCCTCCACCCCTCTTCCCCAGGCGCGGCAACACTGCAAAGCCCCAACGCCCCTCCCACCTCCGCCTTCATTAAGAGCGACCTTCTTCCAAGCCGATCCCGCCCAAAGAAGACCCTCCCCGCGGCCGCATCATGATAAACAAACGCAAACGGCCCCTCGATGCCGCGCAGTGCCTCGAGCACAGCCTCAAACCCGGCACCTGAAGACGAAGACGAAGACGACGACGACGCGGCAAGCAGTCGCGCAAACACCACCTCCCCGTCATTCTCCCCGGCCTCGACCCGCCGCCCATCCACCCGCCACGCCTCGCCGTTCCAGCACAGCACCGACCCCGTGCGGTCGTCGACCAGGGGCTGGCGCGCGACGTGGTCGCCTCGCAGGGCGAGGACGGTGGAGGTGAAGCGCAGCAACCATTCTGTCTCCTTGGAGGGGTGGTTGCTGTTGTTGCGGCTGGTGACCGTGACAGTGTGGCAGCGCTCGACCTGGCCGAAGTGATCTGGTCCGCGCGCGATGAGGCTGCGTTCCAGTTCTGGCGGGAGGTCGAGGTCGTAGGGGGATTGGCTTGGTGCGAGGATGGCGTGGATGCCGCACATTGTTGCGGATAAAAAATGATGGGATTGGGTGTGTGGGGTTGAAGTGATTGGAGTTGCGATGATGCTGAAAATGAAATGAAAATGGTGATTGCGTGCAGTGGTTGTTGATGACTCAGCAGATCCTGCCTCGCTGCCTCCCGACGCCCGAGGCGTGCAGTGATAAGGAAGTCGCTCCTTCCCAACCACGACAGCGAGGTCTCAATTTGAAGGAAAAAGAAAATTTCAGGGTTAGGGACAAAACACCAAGCCCATCTCTCCTGGCACTGTTCGGTGAGGAAAAATGAAAGGCTCATTTAGCTTGAACTGGTTTCGATCCAGTGACCTCCGGGTTATGAGCCCGGCGCGCTTCCACTGCGCCATCAAGCTTTTAGGCCTTTGTTGAACGGTTGAGTGAAACCGGCATCCTATATACCCTGAGACAAACAAAGTAAAGTCAGGGTATTTTCCTACTACACTGTTCTGATACCAGCGCACTTCAACGCTGCGCCACCAAGCTTTTATAATTTAGCGGCCTTTGTTGAACGGTGGAATAAAACCGGCATCCTATATACCCCAAAACGTAAAAGTAGAATCAAGGTTCTTTTTCTACACTGTTCTGATACCAGTGCACTTCCCGGTGCAACGTGATGCTTTTTCGAGTCGTTGACTAAGAATGTGAGAGATAAGAAAATAAAGGAGGATGAAGAAAGGAAAAGAAAAAAGAAGAGAAGAGACGCGAGGAAGAAGGTCGGGACCTGCCCGTCAAGAAACGTCGTTTGACACATCATTTTGAGAGCGACGGGACAGCACATGTCTCCAACCACCATCAACAGTCGCCTCATAGACCGGGAATACCGCATTGAAGCGACATCTATTACCTCCGGCTGTAATAACTGCCCTCGATCCCCTCCTCACCCAAGACAACCTCAGTCCATGGCATCCGACAAAGCTATGCACATACCCCAAAAAGATGCAGAAGATATTCCCACCCATTCCCACACAATCCCACCCAATGCCCGCTCAGAGAAATGAAGAAATGCAAAAGCAGCGAACCTGTCGCCAGGCCATTCTGAATACCAGCCCCTCCCCCTCAACCAAAAAAATAATCTCACGCCGACAGCGCGAGACAGGCATCGACGGCCAAGCCAACCCTGTACCCCGTTAGCAACTCACCCGTTTGACAGTTGAAAAAGGAAACCAGGGTTTGCACGTACCTCCCCTCCTTCTGATACACCACATCACTAATAACCTCCCGATCCAGGTCCGGAAACATGCCCGCCAGCGTCTCGACGACATTCGCATGCTCGGCGCGGTGCAGCCTCTGCGCCTCAGCCGCTTCCGCACTCGCCTGTCGCGCCGCCGCCTCCTCCGCCGACAGCAGCTGCCGCGCCCTGAGATCCCCGTCTCCGCGCTCCGGCTGCGGCGTGCGCGCCGGGCTGGCAATGCTCGTGCTAGGGCCTGCTGCTGACGACGAGGATGACGACGGCTCGTCCGAAAAAATGCGGCCGATTGTGCTCAGCGGCTTCTGGATGGACCGCAGCAGGCCGCTGATGGCGGCCTTTTCGTCGCTGCCGCTGTACTCGCCGCTGTCGCGGGGTTGGTCGATCGACGTCGAGCGGCGCGGGCTTGCCGGGCGGTCGGCGTCGAGGGAGGGGCGAGCCGAGGAAGAACCGGATCCGCCCGTCCCTGGCGGTCTGAGAGAGGCCGACTTTTCTGACTGGGGGGGCGGTGGTGGGGGGCTTTCAGAGCGGTGCTTCTCTGCGATGGCCGAGACGGCGGCCTCGACGTTGTGCTCGAATTCTTCGTCGGTGATGGTCAGGGTTGTCCGGTCCATGTTCTCGATGAACTGGATGGCGCCCATCTGCGGCCGTTAGCAACTCGAGAAATATATCATCATAAAGGTAACGCACCAGTGACGAGAGATAGTAGCCGGCCTCGCCGCCCAGCTTCTCCTGGTTCCGGAACCTCAGGATGTACTGGACGTTCGAAACCAAGTGCTCCGGGTTCGCCTGCAGCACGACGTAGATGAGGAGGGGCATGAAGGAGTCGGCAGACGAGTCCGACTTGGTGTGTTTGAGCAGGCCTAAACCGTCAGCAGTCGAAAACCCCAAAACTTCGAGGCCACGCACCGAAAATGACTTTGCAGCAGTTCAGAACGCAGATGATCTTGTCTCGCGGGGCACGGTACGATTTGATCTTCAGCAGTTCTGGAAGGGTCAGCTACGCAACCAGTCAAGACCAGGACACCAACCTTGCTGCGCCAGCTTCAAGAAGCGCTTTCCGCTCTCGCTGACTGGCGGGATGTCAAGATGCTCCTCCCTCACCCAGCTGTAGATGTTGATCTTCTGCGCCAGGATCTCGTCTCGCTCGACATCTTCCTGATGTTGGCCCCGTCGCCCTGGGCCCATGACTCGGTCGCCTCTCTTCTTCTTCGCTCCAGGTATCGGCTGCGGCGGTGGGATCGCTGGCGAGAACGTCTGCGAGTACAGGCGGTTCATGACGAGCTTCTCCATGCCCTCCCGGGCGTTGTCAAACTCGGCATCCGACACGTCCCTCCACACCTCGCACTGAGCCATCTTGTTCGCGATGAATGCGAGGAAGTCGCTAATGATCTTGACCTGCTCGTGCACCATCCACTGCCGTTTCCCGAATTCGGTGAGGAACGACTTGAGATACCTTGCGACAGGGTCGGCCTTCTTGTTGCGCAGCTGCTCCAAGAACCTATGGAAATCAAATGGCAGTGCCGGTTCGGGTTCGGGCTCTGGCGGAGGAGGGCGATGTAGTGAGGTTATTGGAGACATGGGTGGGTCAACGCTATTATCTCGCAAGCGCTCTGGGTAGCCGGGCTCGTCCTTCGGTGGCACTGGGGGCCTCTCCTCGTCGGGCTCCTTCCTCGATCTTGTACTTGCTGGCGACGACGTTGACAGCCGGAGACCTTGTAGCTCCTGGAGTTGTTGTGCGATGGTGGGAGCAAGAGGTTCTAGGCTCGATTTCCGAGGGGGATGTTGGATCGAGGTGCTCAGCAGTGGTGATGCTATTTCCAGTCGGGGGCTCATGACCTCGTCGGCGCCGGGACCGCCTCCTTCCTCACTGAACTGCTCCATAATACTCTGAATCTCTGACCTCGACCCGCGCTCTTGTTCATCTTCGCTGGCATATCGCTTCTCGTCGTAGGCGGCATCGGACCTCGTCGGGGACGTTTCGGCAGACCTGGACCGGGCGGCTGACGAGGGCGCTCGAGAAGGAGGCCGAGAAGCAGTGGGAGTTGGTGGAGTGGGATCGACATATGGCTTCGATTCGGCGGTGAGGTACTGCGTGGCGGTTGTGGTCGCGGGCAGTGTCGTTGGTTTCAGGGTTGCGATCGAAGAGGACATTGGATCGGCTGCATCGTCAGGGAGTTTGTCCTGCCTTGCATATCCGCCAAAGCCACGAAATGTGCCTGGAAAGCCCTTGCCCCCTCCTGCATCCTCTCCTTGTTGGACCTCCCGCAAGCTATCTTCCTCGACCGTCCCTCCTGTAGTCGCATCCGAAGGAGTTCCCGGCACGTCTTTGGCAGCAGGCGCTACTGCGCCATCAGTCGATGATGAAGCATCTTTGTGGATGCCAGGTGAGCTCGGTGAACTGGCTTCTTGGTCGTGAGGAGACATGCAAAGGACCGGGGGCAGCCCTGGTGCAGGACGACTCGGCGGAAGCCAAAGACGGTGAGCGGGAGCGATCTGGATGCTGACGTGCGCGAAGTGGGGCGCCGAAGAATCGACTGTGGGTTTGGAAGTATCGCGTAGCTTGTATTTGCAAAGCAGACGAATCTCTGCAGGGCTTTTTGTCGTTGCGTGTTGGGAGTGTCGACGACGAGGCTGTTGTTGATTGTTGTTGAGGATGCCAAGAGTGAGCTTCGGTGGCATTCAGGTGCCCACACCCCGCAACAGCGCCATGATCGACCAGGGGCTTGGCAATGGTGGGGTTGATGCTCGGCACCTAAAGTTCGTCCGAGGAATTGCCGGCGGATTCCCTCAACCTCGAACTTTGGGGAGGTTCCTTCCAGGTTCTGTTATCCATCCGTGACCGACTTCGATTTCACACCAGACGATGAAGCAAGCGCACCATCTCCCATGCCGACAATCTGCGGACCGAATCCCATTGTCGCCTAGAAAAATGGCTTCGATGACCTGGACGGCATCGCTGCAGTTGGTCCAGCGGCCAATCAGCTCTCTTAATGCCCGACATCCGTTTGTCGACGTCCAGCAGGCAACAGTCCCCCGTCGGCCGTTTGATTCTGTTTTCTTGAACTCTGGATTTCTCTTCCATCTTCTCGCTGGCAGCTTTCAGGCCTCTCACCCTAGATTGAAGCTGATCCAAGTCTCTCCTGTCTGCCGTCATGGCCTCCCTCGGCAGCCTTCCCCCAGAAGTCTTCAACCACATCGTCGGCTTCATGGCCGACGGTGACTGCGAGGGGACCCTTGCGGCCCTCGCAGCAGTTTGTCGTGGTTTCTACAAGCTCGTCATGCCGCAGCTCTACCACCAGGTCGTCGACAGGCACCCGGCACTCCTGCACTGGGCTGCCCAGTTCGACCGCGCTGCCACCGCAAAGAGGCTCATTGACGCCGGCGCGCCTGTCCAAGCGGCCATGTACTGCGAAAACCTCTTGTTAAAGGGGGCTTGTACCGACCAAGCGGCGACACCACGCGAGGCTTACCGTTGCATTCAAACTTACCTGGAGTGCCAGAGGATGGTCATGTAACGCACACTCATTGACCGGCTATCGTGGACCAAATGCCCGGTTGCTAATCTGTGCGGGTTGACAGCTCGACGACGTACCCGAGCTGGCAGGCCGTTTGGTTCCCCATCCACCTCGCAGCCATGAGCGGCAGCCTCGAAGTGGTCGAGCTCCTTGTCGAAGCAAGTCCATCCACCATGGCTGCGGCGTGCCATCGGCTATGCGACTGCTTGGATGTCCGTTTGCCTGTCCCGGACCGAGACAGAGCGTCCCCTGATTACTGTACACCACTCCGCGTCGCCGTCTGCCACGGCCGCTCTCATGTCGTAAAGTGGTTGCTCGAACGTGGCTCCGTGCCCGTCGCCGAGCTCTATCAACCCGTGGACGACGTCGACACTCTCGGCAACCCCAAAGTCTCTCTCACCGCTCTCCACGATGCTGCAAGGTTCGGCCAATTGGACATGATCGAGCTTATTCTGGACGGCGGCTACCAGACCGACGTGCATGTGCTGGATGGCTGGCAATTTCCTCCCATCTGGCACGCGATCTACAACAATTGTTTGTAGTGTCTCTCATGCCTCGGTCTCCCGACGCTAATGTGAGGACGCAGGGGATGCCGTTGACATGCTCGTCGCTCATGGGGCCGACATTGACGACGACCTCGGTTTTGGGTATACCCCCCTGATCGACGCCTGCCTCAGCAGCAACTTCGAGCGCGCGGCTGAGTTGATAGACCGTGGCGCGAATGTGGACGCGGAGTTTTATACCACGCCACGTAGACTCCGCGGAAATCACGCCTTTGTCGACTTGGTCGGATGTGGCATCCGACCCATTGACATCTGTTGTTGGACACACCGCGCGGTTACCCCGGCAGGCCGCCGGGAACTGAATCTATCATCTGATGAGGCGTCTCGAACATGGAAGCCCAGACGTCCTAGAAAGTGGAATGGCTACTATGCGGAAAGAGATGGGCGTCTTTCTCTTGTGGCAAGACTGCTTCGCGCGGGCGCCAACCCAGGCCAGAAGCACGCTGGCCACCCGCCTCCGCTCGTGGTTGCAGCAGCCAACCAGTAAGTTCTTGATATTTCCCTCCATCGCTCATAGCGCCTAACGATGCACAGCTTATCCGGTGTCGTCGACGAGCTGATCAAGCACGGAGCTGCTGTCAACATCGTTGACGAGGATGGAGTGTCGCCTCTTGCTGCTGTCTTTGCCTACAACGACACATACTGTCCCTTCCATCCCCCGCTCAATTACGCCGGGTGGCAAACGGAGCCATACGTCGCAAGCGGCCAGAAACGCTCCAGTTTCGTGCGCGACAGCCTTGACCCGGACCACGGAGGGTGTGCCGAGCTCAGGGCCTGTGTCGAAATCCTGCTGCGGAACGGTGCCGATGTCAACCAGGCCGATGTAAACGGCAACACACCACTGTCCCGACTTTTTGCTGCGCCCTGCTTTAGGCGCTATCTTGGCCATCGCCTGGACCAGATGCTATGGATTACGCCGGCTGACAGGACCCGGGTCGCTTCGCTGCTTCTTCAACACGGGGCGAATCCCAGAGCCGGCATAATTCATGTGGACGTGTCTACCACCGAGTGGCTCGCCCGACGTTGGCCTATTACCGCATTGGAGCACGCGTTTTGGAATGCCGACTTCGAGGCCTGCCAGGTCCTGCTTGATGGTGGTTCGACACCCACCGATATTGAGGTTTCTTGGATGACCCGGCTTGTGCTCGAGGAGAGTAAAGGGATAAAGCGTCCCGGAACTCCAGAATCTCTCGACTTCATCAGAAGTCTTCCCGCCGAGCCGCGACGTGCCGCTTTCCGCAACCCCGTGTGCCTCGCCCTCGCGCTCCGACGAGGGTGGCTCGAAATAGCCCAAGAATGCTGGGACACCGGACCGCAGCTTTGCGAATTCTCTGAGGCCGAGCAGATCCGGGTTGGCGATTGTGCGCACCCTGCCCCAGCGCATCCCAATGAGCTGGTCGACGCAGGCGTGCTCTGCTTGTACGGGGCCGCGAAATGGAACGCCGCCGCCATCCTCGACGGGCTGCTGGAGCTCGGCGTGCGGCCAATCCCGCCCTGCGCTTTGCTGCATGCCGTCCACAACAAGAACGACGAAATCCTCGCCACCCTTGTGAAGCACGGCGGCGCGATACACATCAGAGACGTCGAGACGGATACTTGCCCCAGCCCTGGATATCACCCATCCTGGCAGCACGTGGATGGATGCATCAACCCCATGAAGCCCGCCATACGCAGGTCCAGAACCTCGGCTATCAAGGTGATGCTCGAGCAATCCAACGAGCCCATCAAGCCCTGGTTCCGGTACTTCTACCTCAAAGAAGCCTACACGAGGCTCGACGCAACCACCCTCACATGCCTCCTCGAACACCCAAGCATGCGCCTCGACGAATCCGACATCGCCCGCCCGGCCGACGACCATCCCTTTGCAGATCTCATCCCGCCCATCGACCTGCCCCTTGCCCATCTCGTTCGACACGTCGACCGGATCTGTGCAGCGCCGCACGCCGATCATCTTCCGGGCTATGGCCCCAAGCTGAGGATGGAGAATGTCAAGTTGTGGATGGCGTGTGTGGCTGTCTTTGCCCGAGCGGGCGTCGACCCGGCGATGCGGGACAGGCAGGGTAGGTCGGCGCTTGAGTATCTCGGGGAGCATCTGGCTTATGCGGGGAGGGATCGGTTTAGAATTTATCTTGGCAAGGTGTTGCGGTCTCTCGGCGGAGAGGAGGATGGGGAGGGTCAGTTTGGCCCGGGGGCTTGCTTGGAGGCACTCAAGGAGGGCAAACCGCCTGTGGATGTTGAAAAGGGATACAAGGAGGAAGAGGAAGAGGAGGCATAACGGCAGCCGCCAGTCGCCACAGATCTCTGGTCCCGGTTGTGAGGAAATCACTGCTTATTATCCATTTGAATGACTTGAGTTCTCCTGACCTTTTCATGTCTAGGACAGGCAATTCAGCTGATTTACACAGGCAGCCACGTGCCCATAAGGTCCCTCCTTGAGAGCTGTATGTCCGCCCGGTGGAACGAGTGCAGTTCAGCCAGCACCCTCGCTGCACCTTCAAGGTCACCGCCCTCTCACCAACGAGAAAAAAAGGCGCGCAAGGTGAAGAAGTCACTTCGTCACAAGGCTGTGACTTGGCGCGATCCCGAGGGCACTATACCGTAAAAAGTCGGCGGCCACACGGAGCGACCTTCTCGGCAGCGCTCCCATTCGCGAACCGTCCCCATATCTCTGGTCGCCAACCAATGCTCTCCCGACAGGAGCCCGCAATGCAGCCGCACGAGTGGTGTAACGCTGTTCTGCAGACCCTGCTGCCTACTCTTGACGGCCGCTGTGGTAGGCTGCAGGTCAAGAGAGACGGCGGGGGATTGGGGTCGGGCCGGGGCTGAGAATGCGGAGTGGAAGCAGCCGGAAGTCGGACTTTTAAGTCATTCTCACCGCGCGTCAACCATGCCACTAAACGTTGGCTACCCAGCAATTGTTGTTCTTGCCCGTCGGTGCCGCTGTCGCCACGCTGGACCACAAACGCTCCCAAACCCATCGATCATTCCCCACCACCGGCGGGCACAGCAATGCCGGGCTCGCCGCCGCCAGACCAGTGGCAGACGAACGTCTTGACCGCCTACAGCACCGCACAGGGTCGGTGGGCCTTAGCTCAGAGCCTCTTCGACGGTTCACTCCGGGCTGCCGCTGGAGACGACGAGGCCGTCAAGAAACACCGAATCGCGTACCACAATGAGATAGAGCTGGCCGCACAGGAACTACTGGTGGCAGTCGAGGCCGCTGCGGACGCCGGTGCGGTACAGGGCCGTCTCAACGAACACGTATTGCACGTCCGGGAGGATCTCGCATGGAAGTACGCGACATGCGAAAAATATGACAGGGCTGAGGAGCAGTTCCGGAGGGCGCTACGGGGTTGGCAGGACAGCCCGACCGAACCTAACGACAAGGAGAAGGCCGAGTGGATGTGCGAGCGGCAACGAGCCTGCCGCCGAGGCCTGGCCATGATGCTATGCCGCGGCGCCACGGCCAAGACCGACCCGCAGAAGGCTAGGCTGGAGGCCCTCCAGCTCGTCA
The DNA here is from genome assembly GCA_023628475.1 of Chaetomiaceae sp. PF1801. Classification (NCBI taxonomy): domain Eukaryota; kingdom Fungi; phylum Ascomycota; class Sordariomycetes; order Sordariales; family Chaetomiaceae; species Chaetomiaceae sp. PF1801. The sequence goes on from JAMAKQ010000001.1 coordinate 73,829, forward strand.
TGGAGAATGTCAACGGTGGCCTACATCGGAGCCTGCCTGAAGACCTCAAATGCTGCGAGGATATCGTGTACCGGCTTGTCGACGCGACTTATCCGCCCCCCGGCAGCGACGAGGACAGCTACGAGGTCTGCGAGGCGCACGTGGACACCCTCAAGGAGGCATCTACACAGCTTCACACGAGCACGGAAAACCCCCACTCCGAAGCGGGCGTGTTCCTCCTCCGCATCAAAGTGAGGATCCTCGAGCTACTGGTGGAGGACCTGGGCGACTTGGACTGGGCCGAGGTCGTCTATGATGCCCTCAAGACGACCGAGCCTTCGTCATACACAGAGAAATTGGCAGGCGACAGTTACAAGAAGCTCGTGGCGAGGCTATTGAAGGATGCGGACAAGCTCGGGACCAGCGTGGCGCGGAGGCGCAGGTCGGAGCAGCTCTGGTCGACGGCGTTGCAGGCCGCGACATCTCAGCGCTCGTCTCTTTTTGGGACCGCCCAAGAACCGGTCCAGGACGAACCTCCCCCAGCTTTGCAAAGAAGTAAGTCCATCAAGAACCCTTCGCTCGTCTACGACAGGCTAGGGCCCAGAAGGCTGACCCCTGTGACTTCTTCCAGGCTACACCGCAGGCACCGATGCCAGCGAGTTTGGCATAGAAGAGGATGGCGCCAATAACGACGAAGATGGAGACACCTGGGATGATGGCATGTACGGCGTGGTCTTGGACGCGCAGCAAAGGTGCGAGCCATTACCTTCTGGCGCCACAAGGTACTCTTACTGACGACGGAGGCGCTGCTGCAGAAAACACTGGCATGAGAAGTGGCTCAACTCCATGAAGCAGTTTGCCGCGGTAACTCTCCGCAATGCCCCGGCCATAGGACCCAATCTAGCCGTCAGACTGACCGTCATCGACACGGGTGTCCACGCCGCTCACCCGCGGCTCGCCGACAGAGACTGGAGCGGCCGCTTCGTCGACTTCTCCAACTTGGGGCCGCCCGCCGAAGGAGAAGCTGAGCAGTTCTCGGGCCCGGCTCAGGCCGGCAACGGCACAGGCAAGCCCGTCGACGAGGACGGCCACGGAACCTTCATTGCCGGGCTGCTCCTCGATATCGTTCCTAATCTCGACCTGTACGTTGCCAGGGTCGGGACAACGCGGGAAAACATGGCGATGGATGAGCACATTGGGTACAAGATAGGCAAAGTGAGAAGACTACTTCATACCAGGTGGTCTGGGGAACTGGGGGTCGAGGTAGAGATCGAGGCGTTCCTAATACATGACAGGCCATCAAGCACGCGGTCACCAACTGGAACACCGAGATCATATCCATATCGATCGGCTGCGACGGGGACGAAGACGCCAGAAGCGCCCTCCGAGAGGCCATCTTCAAGGACGTCGTCGTGCTCGCGGCGTCGGGCAACCGGGGCAATAGCCAAGTCACACTGTTCCCAGCCAACGAAGACCGCGTGTTCAAGATCTACAGCGCCTCGCCGCTGGCGAAGCCGGACGAGATGTCGGCGACGCCGACAGACCCAAAGTTCAGCTTCTACACGCTGGGCCGGGACATACGGTCCATCTGGCCGGGACAGCTCATCCACAGACTCGGGCCCAACGTCGCGTCCCGGTGCAAGACAAAGGAATGGGAAGAGAAGAAGCGGGCAAGGAAGAACAAGGCCAAAGCGTCAACACGGGGGGGCAAGCAAGACGGGGAAGGGGCCGAGGTGGTGGCACACGTGTGCTCCGAGACGTGCGACACGTACGCCATCATGAGCGGCACCTCGTATGCGGCGCCCATCGCCGCGGCCATGGTGGCCGTCGTGTACCAGTTCTACAACTCGTTCAGGACCGACATCGACGAGCATCTGCGCAAGGGAACCGAGAAACTCAAGTCGATCAACTCGGTCCGGCACATCCTCGCGAGGATGGGCAGCTCCCGCGCCGCCGCCCTGACCGCTGGCGGCTGGGATAAGGTCGTGTTCCTGCAGGCGCCCAGCTACCGCACCGGCAGCGACTTTCACTTTGAGCCCTGCAACACCTCGGGCTCTGGGCAAGGCGGCGCCCGGACGACGGCCGGCCAGTTCGCCTTCTCCGACGACGACCGGGACGAGTGGAACCACACGTACGACGAGTTCTTTTGGAAGCGCCTCGTCCAAGTCATCAACGATGCCCGGCGATTTGGCAACACATAAGCCTTAGGAGTCGCTGGTGAAAGCGATCCGCTTGCCGGGTACGAGGCCGGAGAGGGTTGAGGGGCTCGAGGGCTTATGCCCCGTTGGTTTGATGGCTGGTGGTCCCTTTTTACGAGCCTGTAGGGGACATTGATGGTATGTACAATATGTGCTATAGCGTGAGACTTTCGGAGCAAGCAGAATGGTTCATTGACATACGTATATAGTGGATTAAATACGCAGCTGTACCCGAGAGGTAGCTCGGCTTGTTAATCTTCGCCAACATGATAACACAGTGGTCAGTTCTGAATGTGGAATAGGAAGGAAACATGAATTTGCTACCAGGTGCCTTGGGTTGGTAAGGAGGTAGTATGCATTTGATGACGCAGTCGCTGCGAGGATGACGACCCTAGGTACTCATTACAACGTGCTCACAAGCAAGTAGTTCTCGTCCGCGTTGTCCAGTTCAACATTCTGCTTCAGAAACGCCGAGGCGGGCAGCTCGGAGCCAAAGTCAGCGGCGCTGAGACTGAGAGAGAGCTTATCGGCAAGCTTTATGCCCCTGTCGCCGCCGCCGTCCTCCTCCTCCTCTTCCTCCTCGTCAGAGCTGTCGAAGCAGTAGCCGTCCGATTCGCTCTCCTCCGGCGCGGACTCGTCGTCGGCGCCGAATACTTCACCCCCTTTCCGGAAGCCCCCGATGGAAGCCTTGGCTGTGACCGGATTTACCTTGATCTCGCGAAGCTGGTAGGCAAAGACATAGCTGTTCTCGGGCGTCCCCTCCACAGCCGCCGCGGCCGACCGGGCGGCGCTCGCCTCCAGCCCGGCCTTTACCAGACCCTGCGGGTCAACGATGGCCTGCAGCTGTGCCTGGACGGCGGCCTCGTCAAAGGTCTCGCACGTGATGACGCCCGGATTCACGGCGATCTTGAGCCCCGTGATCAGGTACGCCGACTTGCCGGGGAGCCGCACCTTGCGGAGCCACTGCCGGACCGCCTTGTCCTCCTGCAGCTGGGCGACCAGCGTCGGGTCCTCGTCCGGCTCGAAGTAGTGCGTCTCGAGGACGGCGGCCTTCCACGTGAGCGTCTCGGTGGCGCCCCGGCGCGCCGACAGCTCCCCCTTGACCGCGTCGAGGAGGTGCGCCACGAGCCCGACCGAGACGGCCCCGGTCTGCGAGCTGGTGGCGGCGAACTCCCTCAGCCTGGATTTCTGTGGCGCGAGCTTGCCGGTGAGCTCCAGCGGGGGCGCGACACGCTGAAAGGGGTATATCGGGTCCTTGATGACTTGGCCCAGCCTGATCAGGCTGTCGGGCGGATAGATGGTGGTAGGGAGGGTGAAGTACGTCTTCGGGAGCGATGCGGTCATTTTGAGGAACAAGCTCAAGTCTGACGTTGGCGGGCGTACTCAGCTTGCTCGCGATGGATTGTAGGCACGGGGCAAAGTCTGAGTGCGTCCAGTCGTGCCGGAGATGGGCAGCACCGGGTGGGCGCCAGGCAACCATCGAAGTTGTTGTCGCGTCTGTATATAACTGGGCGAGACGAGGAGAGCAGGCTTGCAGCACGGCCCAGCATGGTGCACTCCCCTTCCCTCCCTCTCACGCCCATTTCCTTCGCCCGGCCGGAATGGAGCGGCATGGACGCCTCCTTTCCTGCTTGGGCTTTCAGCTCCTGCATGCATTGCGACTCGATCACGCACCCTGTGCGCGTATCCCACCGGTGATTGGTTCCTTCGAGGACGGCGACGGCGCCGCAGTCCGCACTGTCTGTGTACTTGGACGGCATGTCCGGAAAGGGGGGCGACTCTCCCAGAGGCTCAGCTGCGGGGTTGCTCTCCCGCCACCCTCGCGACGCGTAGATGGGCTGAGGGACGAACGGAGTCTGGTGGTAGACCCTAGTAGGACCAGGCAGCCGTCTGACCGGCACCCGCTCCTCACCATGTCCCAGGTTCATCCTTCCAGACTCCCTCTTCGTTCTGCATCGCCGTCGCGGACACCGGTGGTATGTAGTCTCGACGACCTCGCGAAAGCCCGGGACCATGGGCCTTGTCGGCAGACTCTCACCGCTGAGTCCGAAGTCCACGGCCCACGCCAACCGCCGGGCGGATCCGCCGCCAGGCAGCAGCACCACTCTCTGCACGGTGACACAGACGCTCCCCGGCAGCCGCCCGGGGACGCGGAGCGAGACTGTCACGCCGGCCAGGGAGTCGCTCCCCTCCACGCCAGGCCCGACGCCAGGCGAGACCGTCGTCTCCCCCGAACAAGTACGGATTATCCTCGGGGTGTTGCTCTCCATTGGGTGTCTAGCCTGCCTCTACTGCTGGTGGTGGGCTGTCCGGAGGAATCGCGGGCGGAGGTTGCGCAGATCACGGCATCACCCCCCTAAGAGCTCGACCGACTCGTCATCGGGCTCCTCGTCCCATCAGAAGGGCCCATCCCCGAGCGGAGGTCCAAGTCCGAGTCATCGCCGGAGGCCACCACGGCCGCCTACACGACCGCATAGCCCGCCGCGCCCTGTCTACCCGCCACCATCAACTCACCGGCGTCCCATCCCAGGCCCAGGGCCCACGGGGCCGGGCCCCGGCCCTTCAGGCCCTGCAGCTCAGGCTCCGCCGGCACCAGAGCCTGGATTCCCACGCCCTCCGCACCTGGACGCCCCAGCACCTGGCCTTGAGGTCCCAAGACCTACAGGCAGAACCCCGCCGAGACGGAATTCTAGTGCTCCAAGTCCTCCGTCTCCTGAGCCTCCAGTCGCAGACAGTCCGGAAGTTGTTGACCCCAAAGACCCGGACTCTCCAGCCCCGGAACCTGCGCAACCGAGTCCTAGGGACCCAGCTCTGGAGCCAAGCTCGTCAAGACCGAACCAAAACGACCCGCGCCTTCCAGCCCAAGACCCTCCGGCAGTACCAGGCCCCTGTGTACCGGCGGGCAATGCATCCCAGGAACCCGCAGGACCTGATCCCGGAATCGTAAACCCGTCGGCCTCGAGTCCTCATCAACAGGAGGAGCCCGTCCGGTCTCCGCCAAACACGCCGCCTGCCCCAACAAGCGATTCCGGTACCGACTCAGAAACAGATTCCGGTGAGTCCTCCGCGCTTCCTCCCGAGGGAACAGTACCACCAGCAGAAGGGGAGGGGCAGCAAGATCATGGCCCACCACGCCCGGACCCGGATCCGGACCCGGACGAACCCGATGCAGAGTCCATCCCTCCGAACCCGCCCCCTGGTCCGACCCTACCGCATCAAGGATCCGTCCCGACCTTCACCTACGGGACCACTGCGCATCACACGTTCGGAGGATCGGTCCCACGCACCACCGGCCACGCTCTGTACGGCAACGACCCCAGATTCCTCCAGGTTCCGTACCGGTGGCCCTCGGCGGCAGCCCCGGGGACTGCCTACAACAACAACGGGGGCGGCGGTCCCTATCCCGGATACACAGCCGCAGGCTACGGTGCCGGCCAGCCGTACGACAATGCCGCCAGCGGAACCTGGTATCCATCCTACCGCCCGTACGACTACAACTCGCCGTACAACCTCGTCAACGTCGGGCCGCCGCCCGGCTTCTACGACGACCTGGCCTCGCTGACCGACGAGCCGGAACGGGCTCGACAGAGGCCGAGGCCGACGAGGCGTAGGCCGCCGACGAGCACTCCGCACTTTGTCCGGCGGCCCGGCGCGACGACGGCGACGCTGGCGATGCCGGCCGCGACGCGCATGTTGGTGGGGTTGGGGGGCGGAGGCGGCGCACATGGTGTGGTGGGTTACGCCGAAAACACCCAGCGCACCACCGAGAGGGAAAGGGCTTCCTCGTCGTGGAGGAGGAGGCAGTACGAGGAGTAGTGCATGTTTGTACCGGAGCCCAGAGGCTTCAGATACCCAGAAAGTAGGTAATAACATGTTGAGACGTTCAGAACCAGGTAAGCTTAGTATCTGGCCCCGGGTGAAGCGCATAGAAACCAACGGCTGCTTTTTATCCCGCGTGCGGCGTCGGGGGCAGCGGCGGGAATGAAGACGAGAAACCCCGAGGTGGATTAGAGGACGCCCCAATCTTCAGACTGATAATACCACTGTACGGATAGAACCGTCATCAAACATGTAGTAGTCATTCATTTACCACCAAACAGCCCGCCCAAGCCGCCGCTCTTCTTCTCCTCCTGGGCCCTGCGCTCCGCCTCGCCGATGGGGAGGTCCTTGCCCGTGGCGTTCTTGTACTGCTTGCGGATCTGGTCGGCAATGAGGCGGTCCTTGGCCTGCTCGGCGGCGCTCTCGTTGTTCTGCGGGCCCTGCTTGAAGACATTCTCCTGCACCCAGTCGATGCCTGTTTGGGGTCAGTGTCGGGCATGACTTGGGTGGGATAATGCAGGGAGAAGATACCCTTGTCGAGGGCGTCCTCCTTCTTCTCGCTCTCGGGGCCGCCGCCGGCCAGGCCTTGCAGCTTGTCCATGAAGCCGCCGGTGCCGGATTGCTGGGTGTGCTGCTGCTGCTGCTGAGCGTGGGGCTCGCCCTCGGGCTTCTTGTCGCCGCCGCTGAGCTTGTTGATGAAGTCCATTGTGAGAGTACGTGGAGAGTGAGGACGAGTGTTTGAGTTCACTTGAACGCGAGACCGAGAATGAGGAAGAGGTCAGGTCAAGATGGTGATACCTATATGGTGAGGGGTAGACAGCTGGATGGAGGGGTAGTTTCAGCTGAGCTGGACGTCAACTGTGAGACCTCAGCTCCGCTGTCGATGACGCGGGCCAATGGATAGCAGGCCTGTGCTTGGCACTCAGACAGAGCACCTTGGCTACTGCTCGTTACCAGGGCAGTGCTTGCGCAAACAGCGTCATGAGAGCGGCTCTCTTGTGGGATGTCCCAAAGTGGGTTTCCGCTCCTCGCTATCGAGCTTGCTGCGGGGTGGGCGTCGATGATCTCAGCTCGCCAAGGGTACCGCGTCCAACCTGGCGGGGCCTGGGTCGCCTGGCTGGGTTGCACCGTTTGCCAACAGCGGAAACGGTAAACACCGACATGCAGACTGGGTTGGGTCAACTGCTTGCATGAAGCAGTTTGGATCCGAGAACTGGGAGAGGAAATGGAAGGAATGTTCGCCAAAAACTGGAAATTCCCATAAATCTTCAGGAAATCGCACCCCAGTCGAATCCCTGCAAATAAGGGCCCATGGTCCGTGCTCCTGCCGCCTTCTCGGCATCGCGCAATGTGACCCGGAGTCCGCCCCGCTTGCTGCCGGACACGCAGTGGGGAGCTCATCGGAGAAACCGGAAGCTGACATTGCAGCCTTGTGTAGCCTTCCGCCACTCGATATCCGGTTCGAGATACTTCGATCCTGCAAGACTCAGTGCTCAAAACCACCGAAAACCACGATCAACCACACCGCATTCTCCCTTTACTCCCATTTCGAGAGCAAACAGCAAATCGACGTCAAAATGGACTACGTCCAGCAGCGCGTCACGCAAGCCGCCTCCAACCCGGACTCAACCTCCAAGTAACTAACACCTCCCTCCCTCCTTACACTTAACGTCCTCAAGCAACTAACCCATTCATGACTCACCAGCTCCCTCTTCACCCCCCTCAACGCCCTCCTCCTCTCCATCCTCCTCTACACAACCTACACCTTCTTCTTCCGCCCGTCCCCGCCGCCGGCCCTCCCCAAAGAAGAACCCGCCATCGTCTTCCGCACCTTCACCCCTCGAACCTTACTCCCCTACAACGGCGAGAACGGCATGCCCGTGTACCTGGCCGTGCGCGGGCGCGTGTTTGACGTGTCGAGCGGCCGCAATTTCTACGGTCCGGGGGGTCCGTACTCCAATTTTGCCGGGCGCGACGCCTCGCGCGGTCTTGCGTGTGGGAGCTTTGATGAGGAGATGTTGACCAAGGATTTGGATGGGCCGCTGGATACGTTGAGTGATCTTGGTCCGGCGGAGATGGAGGCGTTGAGGGGGTGGGAGGAGAGGTTTGAGGAGAAGTATTTGGTGGTGGGGAGGTTGGTGCCGGTTGGGGAGGAGGGGGAGGAGGGGGAGGGGAAGAATTAGGGGGGGTGTGATGATGGTGTTGTTTCATGTGTTAGCACCAGAGGGTGGTTGGAGGATGGGATCCAAGCTGGCGGCATGCCTATGACCGGGTTGGAGCGCGGGGTTATCAAGATTTCGTCGCTATGGAGTTCTTTGGAGGGCGCAGGATATTCCTTACGGATGGTCGGCATAGCTAGCCTGGAGTTTGGTACGTTACGAAAACAGTCTCGATTCCTTTCCAACCATATCTCCTCCTCTCTCGCTCTTCCGACCACACAATCTACAACCCCTCCCTAATCACCTCCGCCGCCTTCTCCGCCACCCCATACACCGTCGCCATGGTATCCCCCCTCGTGATAAACGGCATCACACTCGCATCCACAACCCTCACGTTCCCCGTCCCATACACCTTCAGCCTATCATCCACCACGCCACCCATCTCCCTCGGCATCATGGAGCACGTCCCCGCATACAGCGTCGACGCTACTCCCGTCTCCCTCAGAAACCTCTTGACCTCGTCCAAATCCCGCGAGAACCCCCACCCCCACCCCTCCGGCGTGCGCTTGCCGTCGGGTTTGATCAGCTTCGCCAGCGGGTTTGTATGAACGAGAGTTGACTCGATGAATTGCACGTGCCGCGCCAGGACCTCGATATCCAGCGGATGCGACAGGTAGCGCGGGTCGATGGCGACTTGGGATGCCTGAGTTGTGCCTGTGATGTGCACCGAGCCGCGCGACAGGGGGCGGGTGAGCAGGACTGCGATGGAGATGTATCGCTCTGGGGGTCCTGAGGAGGGAGGGGCTGGGATCATGCGCCCTTCGGGGCCGGGGTGGGCGCGCACGGGGATGAAGACGTAGTAGCCTGATGGGGTGGTGGGGGAGGTGAGGGTTTTGTGGGCGAGGGCTTCGGCGGCGGCGGTGTAAGCTGCCGTGGACTTGCTGTTGTTGTTCTGACCGGCCGTAAGAAGGGACAGGAGCTGGTCTGCCTCGCGTCTGCCGGAGGGGGTGGAGATGCCTGGAAGAGGGAGGTGGGCCATGGTGTTGCAGTTGGTGCGGGAGAAGGGACCACGGCGGTGCGCGGTGTAGGCCTCCGTGGCGGCCGCGAGGGCCGCCGGGTCCTGGCTGGCGATGGCGTCGATGGTTTCGAAGCCGGGCTCGTCCGTGTCAGCGACCTCGAAGGACATGATGCTGAGGGGGTGGTGCTGCAGGTTCTCGCCCACGTGGGGGTTGTCGACGACCACGTCGATGCCGAGGGTCTGGAGCAGCGTTGCGTCGCCGATGCCCGACAGTTCGAGAATCTTGGGTGAGTGGAACACGCCCGCCGAGAGGATGACTTCCTTGCGGACGGCGACGGTTGAGGTTTTGCCGTCCTTGGTGTACTGCACTCCCGTTGCCATGGCGTCCTGGACAGCCTGAGGCTTGTCAAAGAGGATCTTGTCCACGGTGACGCCGGTCCAAATGGTCAAGTTGGGGCGGTCCCGGGCCGGGGCGAGATATGCATTGCCGGCGTAGCTCCTGGTCTTGGTCTCGGGATGGATCGCGTCGGGGTACGTGACTGCGCCATGGATCTCTCCTGAAAAGGGGTTGTTATCCGACGGATAGCCGAGGCCAGACAGTGTGTCTCGCCAGACTTGCGGCCACTTGGTCTCTTCATCGGGAATGTTGGTTTGGATGGCACCGTTGTTCTCGGTTTTGGACCCCTCGGTGACGGCGTACGTCTTGTCGAGGGACTTGGAGAAGCTTTCCCAGTCCCAGCCGGGGTTGCCGAGCTCTGCCCAGGCGTCAAAGTCCTCCTTCGCCCCGAGGACGAAGTTCATGGCGTTGAGGGCACTGGAGCCGCCAAGGAGACGACCCTGCGGGATGACAAGGCTCCGGTTGCCCAATGCTTCCTATGGCGGTCATGTTAGCGGTTGTCCTGTAAGGGGTGATGATAGAGGGGCGGGCTCACCTGTGGGACAGTCCTGAGCTGCCAGTCAGCGTCGGTCTCCTGCAGCTGGGGCCACATGGCGGGGACGTTTACGCGAGGGTCAGCGGTGAGGTCGTCGCCAGCCTCGAGGACGAGGACGTGTGTGTTGGCGTCTTCGGACAGGCGGGCAGCCAGCACCAGGCCGGCGGTGCCACCCCCAACAATGACGAAGTCGTATTCGGAAGCCATGTCGGTGGATGCAAGCATGCTCCAGCGAAATGTAGGAGGAAGCCTTTCGGAACTCGAGGTGCTGAAGCGGCCTATTTGAACTCGATGGCCATTCTTGCTTTACCCCAACCAGGCTGATGCCTGAGTTGCTGCAACACTCTATTCTCTCTTCCAAAAAGCGGATGGCATTTGTCAGCAACAACGGAATCTAGATAATTCTACTTGTTTCTGGGTGGTTCTGCCTGTTCCTTTGAAGGCCTTGGCGGTTGCGCAGGCATGTATGTAAGATTGAGGGAGGGGGTTGCTGTAGAAATACTCCGCACCGTAAACACGTTCCCGGCATGGATCAAGAAGCTGGTGACTGCGTGGACCGCATGGGCTATGCATTGGAAGGTTTAGAACGAGTCGGATGCAGCAGTCAGCCGAGGGTTGAAGAGAGACAGGGGCAGTGACGAAGAGCAGCAGGTTCGCTGTCAACAGCGCAGGGACACAGAAAGGTATGAAGGCAGCTTGCAAGCGGAGTTGCGATTTGTCTACAACGTCTCTTGTGCCGTCCTCCCATAGTGCCAAACTAGGGCTCCTAATGATTCGTGACGGTGCTCCACCATCGAGTCCCATTGTCAACCGTGTATGTCCTGGAAGCAGCCGGCCGTGAATGACAGCCGACAGCGCTTTCTGCAAAACCTCATATGATGCCCAGCTAGCATTACATGTTTCCCAAACAATTCTAGGCTTCCTGAGTGCTGTATGTAGTTCTCTGGTGTCAGACAGACAGTCTCTGATCCCCAGCTGCTTAGTCGTGTTGCCGTCAGGGTCGATCCGGCCTTGGTGGATGGTCCGGTTGCACCTTGCCGAAAATCCAAAGTGGGCAAAACGCCAACTGATATCGGGTTGTATCGGGCGCAAAGTGACGGAGTTCGTAACCGAGATACCTCCGGCGATCGTATCAGACACCGGCACCCATCCCACAGAGCGGATCAGGCCCGGCCTGAAGCCGAGTTGGGAAATATTGCTTCAGCATGTCCCACAGACGCGATGCTTCCTGACGCTGGTTGGTTTCTAGGAAATGCCGAATGGTGTCGATACCTAGCCGCTTGAGATGGAGTTGGGGAAAACTCTTGGTGCTGAGCTTCTCCCGGGTCCACTCGCTTGAGAGTACCTTTAGAGCAAGGTCCGGGGATGGATTGACCGGGTGATGTAGCGTGACGTGCGCCAAACGGAGACCGTCGCATCCCAGGGCCCGGCCCAGGTCGATAAAGGCGTCAAAAAGCTGCAGAGGCGGGCCGCTATGCAAGTCGGAGTACATGGATGTTTGAGTTGCCAGGCGGAGCCAAGCCTCCCGCAGCAACACCAGCGGCAACTTCTTCTCTCTAACCATGGCTTCGGCCCTCAGGAGGGCCGTGAAAGCGGGCTCCAGGTCATGAACCTGCGCTCTTTTCTCGATGAAATCCTTGAGAATCCGGCCGGCGAAGTAGCGTGTTTGTTGTTCAGTGGCATTCATGGCGCGCTCAATCCAGGTCCAGGCCACCTCATCAAGGCCCTCGGCCACCATGAACTGCAGGAGACGTCGTCGAAATGGCTGGTTGGCGGGCAGCGCGAGGTCATGCTCCTGGCCTGAGGACCGCAGCCATTGCACGACAAGCTTCCCGGCACCGACAGGCTTCAAGTCGTCCATAAACGGCACCTTGGTGGTCTCCTCCCTCGCCTTGCCCACCTCGGACACGACGAGCATGAGGAAGCCATGCGCCCTGGGTATCGTCATGAGCCCGCGCGAGACAGCCTTTTCGAAGATGGCCTTGTGGGCGTCCAGCGGACTTATGCGGCCCCTGGGAAAGCCTGTGCGGTCTGTCGGGAGAAATAGGGGGTTGCTTAGGATGGCGCCCATGTGCCGGTCGGTTGATGGGACGGCGCCATGTTTTCGCGATGCTGCCGCGGCCGCGGCGCGGGACGAGGCACTGGCAGGGTTCGTTGTGCTCGTGGACGGTGGCGGAGCAAAGCCGTACTCGGCATCCAGCTGTGCGCGGAACGACGCCTTGATGCCGTCGAGGAGCCGCTGGGCCTCGCGCTTGTCCAGCGGCAGCGGCTGGTGGATGGGCGGGAAGAGGGTTCGGAGCGAGCCGAGCGCCCTCGTTTTCTGCATCGTGCGTCGACGTGGGGAGGAGAGGGTCAGTCAATTGGGTCGATTCAGTGCGGCGGTTCCAGAGCAGGCCTTGCCAGGTGCAATTGGCAATGCGATGGCCAGCCCGGAGGTGTCGTCGTCGCCTGGACTGTGATGGGTCGAAGTTGGTGTTGAGATGTGGAGTCCGAGGCCCCGTACCGGTAAGTACGTAGCTGCACTGGCATTTTAAGGTGTGTGGGTCCGAGTCGATTTCCCCAACTGACCTCAGCTGTGATGTCAACTGTCAAGTGGTTTGTAAGATACCTCGTAATTGGGTATCCTGTAACGATCCCATTACATGGAATGTGCACCAGACGGAGACACACCATTCTCAATCTTGAAGAGAAAAATTGCCATCATGACCGAAAGATGCTTTATATAGATGAATATGTGCTTGTAGGTACTCATCAAGCATTCTACGGCGTGGGCTGATTTGTCGGTCGATACTGGCAGGTAACTTTCTGTCTCGCCGGGTAACGTCATGCAGGGAGTTAGTTACCGAAACATTCAGGTTCGCCGTCGCCCTCTCGAGAGTTGAGGCACCTGCAGCCATGTGCTGCATTCGCATTCCACCTCAGCCACCGAAGTCGGTAACGACCGTCAATTCCGTCGCATGGGCTACTGGGAGCAAGAAGACGGAAACCTGGAACTGATAACAGCCACATTTACGACCACTGACGGCGATCCTTGGGCCTGCTGATGCCGATTCCTGCCCGCACAGGCCTCGTGACTGTGATGGGCACGAGATCACACGCGGATAAGAATGTACCTGTATTCGCCCTCCACATTGCTATTGTGTTTCTTGTTTCTCGCACGGACCGTATTGGGCATCTTGCAATTTGCAATTGATCGATTCCAAACAATAAACTTCTTGATACCAATGCGCCTCTCCCTCAATTGCCACGCCGAATGGGATGAATTGAGCTTCATTGTTGTGAATCACTCCAAGTGGTGACCAGCCCCACTTTAATCGGGCGAGGCTGGAGTGCCCTTCGCACTCGCAGCTGCAGCGGCGCACTGAAACCTTGGGTGGCCTCTGCTCTGCTACCCTTTTCGGGCGGGCCACTTCTGAATCGTAGGCAAAAACTCAACGCCTCCTTGCCTCGCCTTCCCACACCTTGCAACTGTCCCTTGTTCTCCCCATTCCAACCACCGCCTTGGATCGATCCATCAACGGATCGCACCACGATTCGATTCGCCCTGCGCGAAAACCATCGCCTTTTGCCAATCCGGCATCCTCTTCGGTTCTTCCTTTTTTCCTCCACACCGCCATTGTTCTGTGGTCTGCCGTCGACAACGCGATCCGGTCGCCGATTTTCTCGTGATCCACCACTCTTCACACACACATCTCAGCAATGTCTGAGGTACAGTCCAGACCAGCTGCCTCGCGCGGCAGAGGCTCTGGTCGCGGCGGTCGCGGCGGCTTCGCGACTCGAGGAGGGGGCCGCGCCGGCGCCCGGCCTGCCAATGGCGAATCCAAGCACGACACAGATTCCTCTTTGCCCACCTTCGAGGACGAGGGCGACGTCGGCCGGCTGAAGCAACAGTATGGCAACAAGGTCGCAATCATCAAGGAAATGTTCCCCGATTGGTCCGAGGTCGACATCCTCTACGCTCTGCAAGAGACCGATGGCGACGAGGACCTGACAGTCACTCGCATCTTTGACGGTAAGCGTGTCGCTCCCTTGCTTGTCGGCCGGACTGCTGCAGTCCTGCTCGCTCTTTACCTTCTTTCTTGTTTCATTACCCTCGACCGCCTCCAGTTTTTGAGCTTTCCACAGGCTTCGATTGAGCCATTGCATGCTTCGTCGGCTTCTTGCGACTAACGCGTTTATTCCTGCGATAGGCACCATTTCACAGTGGGGCGAAGTCTCCAAGCCGAAGAAGGACCGCACGCGCCCCAAGGCCAAGGCCGATACCTTCACGACTACCACCGGCGAGTCTGGCCCCGCGGGTGGCCCGCGGACTGGTCGCGGCGGCCGTGGTGCCGACACTGGTCGTGGCCGTGGCCGAGCCACTGAGCGTGGTGGCCGCGGCGGTGCGCGCGGCAAGTCCACCCATGCCACAACCAACGGGGCTCGGACCAAGGAGACGCAACCCCTCTCAGTTCCTACCGACGAAGTTTCCGAATGGAACACCAAGCCCTCCGAAGAGTCGACTGCCTGGGGCGAACCTGCCGCGACAGAGACCGCGCCCGCCACGACGACCGCTGCTCCTACCGTCACCCCCGCTGCTCCGAAACCCGCCACAATCCCCGAAGGCACAAAGACCACCTGGGCGAGCATGTTGAGACAGTCAACCGTTCCGAAGCCGGCCCCGAAGCCGAAGGAGACTCCTTCCAAGGCCCCCGAGCCCGTCATGGAACCTCTTCCTCCCGCCGAGCCGGCCCAGCCGGAGCCCGAAGCTCCCGCACCTGTCGAGGAGCCTGCCCCCGAGCCGGAGAAGGAAACGGCCCCCGCCCCTGCCGTCGAATCCGTCGCCCCTGCTGTACCCGTCATTCCGGCCGTCCCAGCCATCCCCTCAGTCGTCGTTCCCGAGGTCGCGCTGCCGCCCTCGAAGGATAAACTCACCGAAAAGAACCTTGATCAGATCAAGGACGAATCTCACCCTCCCGAGACGGAAACTGCCGCCAGCGAAGCTGCCGATTCTTGGGACCCTCGTGGCGTGGCGCCCAGCGCGACAGCCACCCCTCTCTCTGCTGCGCAACAGCAGCACCAAGCCGCCGCCCGGGCTGCCGCTGGAGCCAAGCCGGCGTCTCGCACCCCTATCCACCATCCTCGCCGCATGCTTGATCAGCTGGAGGCTGTCCGCATGCCTGGTAACCGCGACCAAGTCGACCGCGCTGCAGTCCAATTTGGCGCCTTCAACCTGAACGGTCCAGACGATGACGATGTCGACGGCGATCGCGAAGAGCCCGAGACCCGCCCCCAGCCTCCCGAGGACTCTCCGGTTGCCCATCCCCGGACGTCTCTTCCTCCTGTCCAACCCACTCCTGTTCCTGATGCCTTCCCTGCCCAGAAGCAGGCGGCTGCCCAAACCCCCACGGGACCTGCCGGTATGGGCTTCTACCCGCCCGCCATGCCTTGGCATTCCAACACTGACCCATTTGCAGCCGCTGCTTCTTCCGCGCCCCAGACCAATACCCCTTCTGCCTCGCAGGGTATGTTTTACCATTCCCCTCCCACTGCATACTCTGCGGGCCATCACCTAATGTCACATCCTACAGCCACCGTTCAACCTCCGGCGGCCCAGAACAACCAGCAGTTCGGTCGCTTCGGCCAGCCGGCCGCTCAGGAGACATCCTCGTTCCCCACCTCGAAACCTTTTGAGCCCTTTGGCCAGCAGCCTTCCGTCGCCTCGGTTGCTCAGAGCCAGTTCGAGAGCGGTTTCCCCGGCCAGGGACAAGCGGCTCAGCCCCCGAGCCAGCAGCAGCCTGGCGCGCCTTTCAGCTCTGCTCCCGGCGACTTCTCGTCCTACTACACGGCGGACCCCCAGAACCGCTTCAACTACTACAACCAGAACTTTGGCCAGCAGCAGGGCGCGCAGGGTCAGCAAGAGGCCCTCTCCTCGCAGCCCCAGCGCTCGTTCAGCGGGTATAACGCGCCACAGAGCGACAACCTCAGCCAGTACCCTCAGAGCGGTGCCCAACACGGTCAGTCTCGTTTTGGCGCCAGCACGACCGCCGACTCGCAGATCAGCGGCACCCCCACGCCTGGTCAGTCCACCACCCAGGCCCAGACTGCCCCGACCACGCAAGCCCAGTCGCACGCCCAGCAACCTCATGACTACCCCTACAGCCACCCCTACTACCAGAACCCTTACTATTCCGCCTACATGAACTACGGAGGCTACAACCAGGGCGCCTACGGCGGCCCGTACGGCAAGGGCGGCCTGAACTACCAGCCGAGCCAGTATGGCATCACCCCTCAGGGCCCCCACGCATACTCGTCCCCCGCGGGAGCGTTTGGCCAGTCTGCTCTGCACCGGGATAGCGGTGTGGGCGCCGGCCTGGGCGACTATGGCCGCGCCGGCTCGACCTCTGGCCAGCAGGGCCTTGGCGGCGGATTCGGCGGCGTGCACGACACCTTTGGCCGCGGCGGTGCCGCCTACCAGTCGCAGGCCGGACAGTCGTTCAACGCGCCTGGCTCTCAGCCCGGCTCCGGCCCGTCCGCCGCTGACGATCTGAAGCCCTTCGGCGACGCCAAGGCTGCTGGCGGACCGAGCCCGTCTCTGGGTGCGGCGGCCCGCCCTGGCTCCGCCACCAACAATGTCCCGTCGCAGACCGGCCTCCCGCCCCCGCAGTCTAACCAGCAGAGCGGCCTCGGCATGGGCGGCTACGGCGGCTACCCGAGCCACATGCAGGGCCACGGCCTCCACGGCAGCCAGTCGGGCGCCGCCGGCGGCTACGGCATGAGCGCCAGCGGCGGCCAGAGCCACCAGAACACGTACGGCGCCGGCTACGGTGCCCAGGGTTTTGGCGGCAGCTACTACGGCAACCCGCCTCGTGGCTGGGGCAACAACTACCACTAGAGAGATGGTAGAGTTGGTCCCCGAGCCCAAGAGGCAGCCGGGCTCTGCTAGGTTTGGCGGGAGGGATGGAGTTCTCGTGATGCATGGGGAAGAAAGAAAGATTAAGAGGCTCGATTCGATAGGAGGATGAATCAAGGAACCCGGAATGGGTGAGGGACGTCGGAGTTTCTCTGCCTGGGTTCAACAGTTGCAGTCAGTCGCATGGATGGATCGCGCCTATTGCGAAAACAAAAGGGTTTCCGTAGGCGAACACAAATTCGAGTCGATGAGCTCCTGATTTTCTTGTTGAAAGGGGCTTGCTCCGCTCTGCGCTCTTTTCCTCCCTCTTTCTCCTCTCTGGTTTCAGTGTACGATTTTCTCTCGAGAACAATGGGCGTCATGAATTTCTGGGGAATTTGTTTTTGTGACAAAGTTGTGTGTTAAATCATTCAGTCTCCTCTCTCTCTCTCTCTCTGAAAACAAATGGGCTGGGTTGGTTGGCAACCGGTGGTAGGGTTGGGTTCAATCGGTCAGACAGTCGGTTGAGGTTGGCGGCGGTAACTTGTTGCTTTGCTCATTCAATGGAAACGGAATAGGGATCTCTTCATGGCATGGCGTGGTTCGGCATGGACAGATTAGCCACCATAGTTCGTTCTTCTTTGTTAACACCCGTCTCGGGTATGCGGAGAATAAAAAAGGGGTTGTTGTTTGGGGAGAGTAGTCCCTTGGCCTTGGTGTCTGCGTTGCTATTCTTCTCCTTATCCCTCGTTGCTGCCATGAATTGTTGCCAGATAACTTCGCCCATTGCTGAGAAGCATGGATTGGCTTTGACGGTGCATTGAAACGACCAAGAGCAGAAAATAAACATTGGATGCTCGGGTTGGGTTTGACTGCGAAAATGTCTATCTTTCCGCGCTGCTGCGAGTGAACAGTCTTCTAACAGTCTTCTTGCAAGACTGCTTAACATTATTAGCTCGCCAACACAGCTCACTCTGATCCAAGTGGACCATCCATAACATGATTGATGACTTAAATCATTTTGCTACCAGATTTATCCTACCCTAACAGAACGGATCCCTTTCCAACCCCCTCTCTGCCTTCCACTCACAGGTTAGCATACGCCTTGAACGCACCCAACAACCCGCCCGTCGACGCATCATGGCCCTGGCCCGCACCGGGCTCATCAATCTCCTTGAGGATCTTCTTGGCCAGCACCTTGCCGAGCTCGACGCCCCACTGGTCAAACGAGTTGATGTCCCAGACGGCGCCCTCGGTAAAGGTCAGGTGCTCGTAGTAGACGATGAGGGCGCCCAGCTCGGCGGGGCCGATGGCGCCGCCCACGAGGATGCTGGTCGTGGGCCGGTTGCCGAGGAACACCTTGTGCGGGACCAGGTTCTCGGGCACGCCGCCCTCGGCGCGCACCTCGTCGGCCGTCTTGCCCACCATGAGGGCCTCGGCCTGGGCGAGGTAGTTGGAGGCGAGCATCTTCTGGTGCAGGTTGTCCGAGACGGGGTTGTGCGACTTGGCGGCGAGGATGAAGTCGGCTGGGATGAGCTTGGTGCCCTGGTGGACCAGCTGGAAGAAGGAGTGCTGGGCGTTGGTGCAGGGCTCGCCGAACAGGATGGGGCCTGTCGTGTACTTGGCCGGGGAGCCGTCCGAGGTGATGGTCTTGCCGTTGGACTCCATTGAGAGCTGCTGGAGGTAGGCGGGGAAGCGGTGAAGGTACTGGTCAAAGGGGGCGACGAGGTGGGTTTGGGCGTTGAAGAAGTTGGAGTACCAGACCGAGAGGAGACCGGCGAGCACCGGCACGTTCTGGCGGAGAGGGGTGCTCCGGAAGTGGTTGTCCATGGCGTGAGCGCCGGCCAGGAACTTGTGGAAGTTGTCGTAGCCGATGTAGAGGGCGACGCTCAGGCCGATGGCGCTCCAGACCGAGTAGCGGCCGCCGACCCAGCTCTCGAAGCCAAACATGTTCTTGGCGTCGATGCCGAACTTGGTCACCTCGGCCTCGTTGGTGGAGAGGGCAACGAAGTGTTTCGCAATGTCGCCCTTGCCGCCCGTCTTCTCGAGGAACCACTTCTTGGCCGTGTTCGCGTTGGTGGTGGTCTCGGCCGTGGTGAAGGTCTTGGAGGCGATCAGGAAGAGGGTAGTCTCGGGGTCCGAGTTGGCGAGGGCCTCGGCGATGTGGGTGCCGTCGATGTTGGAGACAAAGTGCAGCGTCATGTCCTTGGCGCCGTAGTGCTTGAGGGCCTCGGTGACCATGACGGGGCCGCTACAAACCAACGTCAGCACGACCCTCCCCCCCAACTAGACTGAAAGGGAGCACTCACAGATCCGACCCGCCAATGCCCACATTGATGATGGTGGTGAGCTTCTTGCCCGTGTACCCCGTCCACTGGCCGCTGCGGACCTGCTCCGAGAACTCGCGCATGTGGTTGAGGACCTCGTTGACGCCGCCCTTGGTGTTCATGACATCCACACCGTCGACCTTCATCTCGAGGTTGCTGACGTTGCGCAGGGCGGCGTGGTAGACGGCGCGGTTCTCGGTGAAGTTGATCTTCTCGCCGGCAAACATGGCGTCGCGCTTCTTCTCGAAGCCGGCCTGCTCGGCGAGCTTGACGAGCAGGGCCAGCGTCTCCTCGGTGACGAGGTTCTTGCTGAAGTCGAACAGGATCTCGGTGCCATTGGGCTCAGTCGAGATGTCGGCGGGGAGGGTGACCTTGGTCGAGAAGTTCTGGAAGCGGCTCGAGTCGGCCTTGAAGGCGTCCTTGAGCACGAACGACTTGCCGACCTTGTCGTGGTGAGCCTGGAGCTCGGCCCAGGCGGGGAGCGTGTTTGCGGGCGCCATTGCGAAGTCGAGCTTTGGGGTGTATCGGTTTCTTTTTTCTAGGTGCTCTTTTGGCTTATGGAGGGTTCAAGATCGAGTTGTTCTGCCTGCTGCACAGTCGAATCTGTCAGAACGTGGAATGTTGAGATCAGGAACTGCGTCCGGACTGAGAGTGGGCAAGGTGGGGTGGTGATATGCTGTGTTAGTTACGAGCTCGAGTGCCCCGCATGCGGGGCTCAACGGCAGCTGCGGGAGCTGACTGACGTACGAGCAGGAAGGAATGGTCGGATGTTGGTTTCAGGAGCAGACAGGAAGGAGGCACAAACTTACCAGAAATACACGCTAAAAGATTCACAACTCGAGGGTTCGAGGGGATCACGAACAGACGCCTGGGAGTTGTGAGGGGTTTTTTAAAAAAAAAGTTGAATCCATACCATCGCATTGCGATAACCAACGGCCCATCAAGCAACACCTGGGGGACGTCACCACGCATCTCCGATCTGCCCCACCGTCAACATCCAATGTGTCAGGCTGCTCTCCACCGCGGATTTAGCCAATTCGCTTGGGCACGCTGAATAAGAGCCTCAGCCCGCCTAGCGCGGGGGTTATTCGACGGGATCTGTCGGGATATGGACGGGATAAATTGCACCGGGCGGCCCTGAACATCTGGTGGATCACAGGAAGAGGAACTGGGACAAAGCCAACCGACTTCGGACGAACCAGCGCGGTATGCGACCCAATGCGATTGCGAACTCGCGATAGACCACTGCCAAGTCTTTCACTTTTTCTGCCTCTGCTTGCTCTGTTGAGGTGTGGAAGTGGTTTGGACGTGTGCTTCACTCCATGAATTGCCCAAAAAGTATAAGAAAACAAACAGCTAAAGGAAACAAAGTACCAAACAACAGGAAAACCCCAGTGACCATGCCTGACCCCAAAAAATGTGATAAGGAAATCTCAACCGTAGAACGCTTCCCGCTCGAAAGCTCCCCTGGCTTGCAATCGCCGAGCCCCAGACGACGAAAACCTTGGCCACGCTAGCGGCTGTCCCCGTTGTCTCACCCAAATCCAAATCCCGCGGCCCCATCCGCCTGAATTCGCTGGTTGGTGGGTCATTTCCAGCCCGAAAAGGTTGAACACCTCCGCCCTGGCATCCTCATAAGCCGGACCACCTTTCGTGATAAAAAGCCACCGCCCTGCTGCGGCCGCTTTATCTCAGGCTCCCCTGGATGCTGCCCACAAACGACGGGTCCCTCACGCTGCCACCAGCATCTCCGAGACCGGCGATCGGGCGGTTGTAGCTGAACCCGGTGAACTGGTTCTGCAGCGTCTCGGACAGCACCGGCCCTTCGACGTACGAGTCTTGTGGCGGCTCCGAGGTGAATTCGGGGTCAAAGTTGGCCGTGTCGAGCGCATCAGCCTGGAGATGTGTTTGTCAGTATCAACTGGGTAAGCGATGGGAGAGAATTGCTACATACCACACTCGGCTTAAACGCCGGCTCATACTTGCGCTGCAACAGCTTGCGCCAGTCGATGGCATGGAAGAAGGGGTGCGCCTTGATCTCGGCCGAGCCGTTGGCGCCCAGGCGCTGCTGCGGGTCGCGGTTGAGCAGCTTGGTGAGCAGGTCCTTGGCCGCTGGCGGCACGACGTCGTGGCCGGGGAAGTGCAGCGGCTCGCTGAGGATCTTGCGGTACATCTCGTTGGTGTTCTCGTCGTAGAAGGGCGGCAGGCCCGTCAGCATCTCGTAGAGCAGCACGCCCAGCGTCCACCAGTCGACCGTCTTGTTGTAGCCGTTGCCCATCAGCAGCTCGGGCGCCAGGTACTCGGGCGTGCCGCAGAAGGTGTTGGTGCGGTCCTCGTCCTTCATGTCGAGCTTGCAGAGGCCAAAGTCGCAGAGGGCGATGTGGCCCTGGTAGTCGAGGAGAATGTTCTCGGGCTTCAGGTCGCGGTAGATGACGTTGAAGCCGTGGAGGCACTCGAGAGCGCAGAGCAGCTCGGCCGTGTAGAACCGACTCCGGTTCACATCGAAGCGCTGCTCCTTCTGGAGGTGGTGGAACAGCTCGCCGCCGTTGACAAAGGCGAGGACAAAGTAGAGCTTCTCGGGGCTCTGGAAGGTGAACTTGAGCGGCACGATGAAGGGGTTGTTGATCTGGGCCAGCACGGACCGCTCCGCCAGCGTGTGGGCGACCTCGGACCGCGAGATGATGTGGGCTTTCCGGATCGTCTTGAGCGCGTAGATCCGGTTCGTGTCCTTCTTGCGCACCTGCATGACCTTGCCGAAGCTGCCCTTGCCGACCACCTTGAGCAGCTCAAAGTCCTCAATCTTTAGCTTGCCGGCCCGGTTCTCGACGTACTCGACACCAATCTTGAGCTTGCCCGTGCCGTACTGGACGTCCACCCACTCGACGCCGCTGTGTCCCAGGGCGCGCTCCCGGTTGGCGTGCTCGGCGGCGGCCTTCTCGCGGTCCTTCTTGCTCGCCTTGGGGTCCTCGACGAACGGTTGCTTCTCCTCGAATCTGGGGTTAATGCGGACAACGCCGAGAAAGATGTCCTGGCTGCGGCCGGACCCCGGCGGGGCGTTGGGATTCCGGATGTAGAGATGTACCACCAGCTCCGTCACTCTCGAAACGTCGAACTTGTACTGGGTGTTGGACCCGGCCCAGAGGGGATTCTCGGGGGTGCCTT
Source organism: Chaetomiaceae sp. PF1801 (assembly GCA_023628475.1). Lineage (NCBI taxonomy): Eukaryota > Fungi > Ascomycota > Sordariomycetes > Sordariales > Chaetomiaceae > Chaetomiaceae sp. PF1801. Next base: position 96,294 of record JAMAKQ010000001.1, read on the forward strand.
CGACCGAGTTGACAAAGACCTGGACCTTGTCGAAATCGATCAGCGCATAGGGCATGTACTTTGTGGAGATGCGGCCGTGGTTCGTCGGGATGCCGCTGAATCCTCCCGAGGTCTGGGGGCGGTTGCCCATGAACCCCGGCGTCCTGGACGAGGATGAGGGGCGCGTAGAGCCGGCCATGCCGAGGGCATTGCCTGTCGACAGCGAGCTGCCGGAATGAGACGAGGAAAAGGCATTTCGGTGCTGCTCAGGTAGCGAGAATCCTTGGCCTTCGTGGAGGGTAACGACGAGGATGCCGGGTTTTGGGGTCTTGACGACGGGGGCTTGCGAGAGGGCCTCGGAGGCCGCTGCGGCAGGAGAGTCAGGACAGGTGAGGCATGGAAAGGAAAGCGCATTATGACCACGTACCGATTGTGCTCTCGTTTGTAGGGGTCGCCGTCCCAGAGATGGCGCTCTGGCTCTTGTCGTCCTTCTCGGTGATGGTCGAGGTCGAGGGGGACCGGGAGAAGGTGCTCGCCAGGGGGCCCAGATGGGTCTCCTTGAGCTCTGCGTCAAAACGTAGCGGTCAGCGACTGTTGCGCAAGAGAGCAGGGCCGCATACGGCTGCACAGAGTGCAGCGCAGCCGACGGGAGGGTGTGTCGACGTACTCTTGGTTAGTTTCCAGGTCGACATGGCGGCGCAAATGAGGAGGATCCGCCACTCGAGGTCGCTGGCACGAAGGGCGCAAACTGAACGGGATCAAAGAGTTAAGAAATACGTAGCAAGGCGATGCGAATGTCAACCAAGGAGGGATTGCCGCCCAAGTTGGATCAGGTCAGTGGAAGTCCCAGGTTGAGGGAAGGTTGACGGATCGGGCGGACTGCGGGAGGGATGTTGTGGTGCGGGCCAGGCGGGCTGGGGCCGCTAACTTCGAAACCGCGGTGGTGGACCAGGGCGTGACCGTTCCCGCCGCTGGGGCTGGACGTGGGGCTTTTGACAGTCCAACCCTGCCCTGGTTGTTAGCGTGCGACTCGATAAAAGAGAAAGACCGTCTTTTTTCCTCCCTCCTTCCTGTTCCTTTACCAGTTTTCTCATATACGTTCTCTTCTCCTCTTTTTTATTCTTTCTTATTACATGCTCCCATCTGTTCTTCCTTATTTTCTTTTAAGACGTTGGAGAAAACCTTGAAAGAAAAAAGCAGTAACACTCCACACTCACAGATGTGCTGCGCTAACAAATAAACAAGCTCAACTGTAAGGTACATACCACCCGAGTCCTGAGCAACCAACAAAGCCCCGCACAGCAGATCGGTGCGGTAAACAGCGCCCGGTTTCCTGGAAAGCGCAAGGCCCAACGCCAACAACCTGAAAGCGTCCTGGATGTTGGAACTCTTTCCAAACCCGATGAGGGGCCCTGGCTGGGGATGAAGCGCAAGTGCAACAGGCGCAATGTCGGTTGGCCGGGAGCCCAAATTTAGCAGCGGCTGTGTCCCTGTTGGCGATCTCTCGGGAGATTGCAAAAGGGCGGTTGACTCCAACTGAAAGCGGCAAGAAACGAGCAGCAGGAGATTGGTGATCATGATCATGACACAGGAATCAATGCCCCGCAGTGTCACCGACAAGGGGAAGGCGACATCTCTTGTGGTTTACATACTTTACTCTCGATTCGGGTTGCAACTCTCGCTCGGAACGCTAAGCCTCCAACAACAACCCGAACCTCCAGACTGCCATCCTGACAACGGCATCCCCAGCGAGCAATCGACGAGCCCCGCCTCGTGTTGCACAGCGGAGCGGGAGGCGCTCCCGAGAGGGAGGGTTGACGACATCAGCCACGCGGACCATCGAGGCACAGCCTCGGGATGGCAAATTTCAGCCCCTTTTCATCTCAAAGCCCTGAAACTGGGGATGTCGAAGAAAAAGGGGGTTCCAGAAGACGTTGCCCCTGTTTGGGCGCGCTGGGGCCTCCCCCATGGCAGGGAATGGGTGCTTGGCCCGGGCTGATCGCCATCTTTGCTGGGCTCCATGGTTTGGGGTTGTCTTTCTTCTCAGCCAGTTGAGCGCTTCTTCTTCTGAGATTCTCTATCCCGATTCAGTCAAGCTGCGCTGAGCTGACATTTGGCAAAAAGAAACTCGAGTCTGCAGTGCTGCACGGACACTCTGGCGTTGAGAGAATCGCCACCCAATTTCGAAGGATTGCCTGATTGGGAAACGCCTCACTCCAACAAGTTGACTCGATCCCTCCGAGTCCTTCGGTGGTGATGCTCAAGCACCCTCGAGGATGCCAAAAAGGGGCTTCATTCGATGGGATGCGATGTACAGCAACTTGGCCACTCGCCATTGCGCCGAATGTCGAACAGGGTTCTTACATACTTGACGGCGCGGATTTATGAAAAGAATGTCATTTGAGATCTGGACACCGCACGATGGCGGGCGGGTTCTGATATCAGTCCAGGAGAAAGCATAGAAACTACCATAGTGACGGACGAGCTGACATCAAGACCTGGCTGAAACACCCCTCACCAGCAAGCTCCGCACAATCCTACGCCAGCGCCAGGAGCCAATGCATTTCAAAGCTTTTGTCAGCTTCACGCCCCAACCAACCCCCTCTCCGCACATCATCCTTCAACCAAACTCAATCCTTTGAAATCGACCGCCGCTCCTCAAGCTCTCACCAATACCCAAATCCCACTCTCACCTCAGCAACACCATGCCGACCACACTAAAACCCCAAATCTCATCAACCATGACAACAACAACCGTGGCCGTGACCAAAGCGTCAACATCCCTCCCCCTCTTCTACCGCCTCACCCTCCTCCTCCTCGAGCCACTCTCAGCCCTCAACGGCGCCATCATGACCTTCCGCCGCCCCGCCGACTACGTCGCCGCCATCACGCACAACCACGAACTCTACAACCCGGCCAACCAGTTCCTGTACACGCAGCTGGGCGGCGCGTGGCTGCTCTTCGCCTTCAACGAGGCCGTTGTTTTGAGGCTCGTCGACGACCTGCGCGTGTGGCGGCTGTTGTGTCTGGGCATGTTGGTCAGTGATGTGGTGTATCATGTCAGTTCGGTGCAGGCGGTTGGCGGGTGGGAGGTGTTTGTGAGGGTTGGGGGGTGGAATGCGTTTGACTGGGCGGTGTTTGCGTCGGCGGTGGTGCCGATGGTGGTGAGGGTGTTGGTTGTTGTTGGGGTTGGGGTGAAACGGGGGTGAGAGTGGGAACTTGAAGGACTTGAGGAAGAAGTAATATTCATCCTCATCATGCCCACGGCGCCAGGTTGTACGTGACGTTTTGAATCGTACACCCCATCGATGAGTAGACCTGGTCGTAGCTCCCGTCCAGCACACTCCGCAGCCACGCAAACGCCCTCTGCCTCCCGTTGATGAGCTCCTGGTTGTGGTTGCCACCCGTGTTCCGGTGGTAGAGAATGTTGGCCCCGACACCACAGAACCTGTCCACCAGCTCGTCCACATCCCTGATATCACTCAGCTCGTCGTGGATGGCGTTGTAGATGAAGACGGGCATCCTCGGCACGCCATGATACCCCATGTACCCGTCCACGTTGTACATCATCTCCATGACCCTCGTGTGTAATTAAGTCCCAATACCCGCCCACGAAGTACCCGTAGATATCCTGACCCCTAAACGCCGCAATCGCCTGCGCGGCCGTCATCCTCCTCACACTCAAGAACACCTCCCTCATCAGCCTAGGCCTCAACCGACTCACCATCCACCTGTACGCATCCGGATGCTGCGAAGCCATCCCTAACAACCCCTGCGGAATGAACCCAGCCCCCTCCCTCCCATTCAAATACTCCGTCACGCTCGTCACATTCGGCGTCAGCCCCTCCAACGCAACACCAGCAACCCTCATCTTGAGCGCATACTGCTCCGACCAACTCAGCCGCCCACTCACCCGCCAACGCACCACCGCTATACCCCCATAACCCAACCTTTGCCAGATCCATCCTCAACCCAAACAACCCAGCAACCTGCAACACAGCCCTGACCCCATCCAGCGTGGCATGCCCTGCCTGCACACCGGCAGCATAACTCGCCAAAGGCCCTTCATAATCCGGCACGGCGACAAATGGAACCACCCCAACCCCAGCGCATCCGCAATCTCCCCGTATGGTTCGCCAAAATAAAGTCCATAACTCGGGCTCGCGTCGACGTTGCACGTGTCATACGGCAGCTGTACGATAACACGGCATGCGCGCAGAGGGATGGCGTGGAAGCGGAACAGCGCGCTTGCCAGCGCGGGATGAAGAGTGTTGTGACGGCTCATGAGAGGTTCATGTTGTACCCGCTGTCGGTGGAGCGGTAGAGGAGTTGGTAGGCTAGCAGGGCGTTGGGGATGGTTAGGTTGAGGATCAGGGGGGATTGGCGGATTTTGAGGAGTTGGCCTGGGTTGGTTTGGGTCCAGTCGTAGGTGGAGGGCGGGCGGTACCAGGGGTCGAGGGTTGGTGGGAGGGAGGTGGAGGGTGGTTGTGGTGGGTTGGTGTTGGCGGCCAAGTCGGCTTCGAGGATGAGTTATTGGAGGGTTGGAAGGGGGGTGGCGGTGGATGAGGGGGTGAGGAGGGTGCTCCAGAGGAGCAGGAGGGAGGAGAGGAGAGGCATTGTCCTTGATCGTTGGCCTTTGATGCTTAAAGGAGTACCTGAGCCTCAGCCCCTTAAGCATGGCAGAATTGCTTTGACAACCTTATGATTACCTCTTGAACATACACACAGCCGTTCGGGTGGCTGCTCCCATGACGACGCTTCACATCTGGTTTAATTAACCGGCCGTGTTGTTCGTCAGACTTGGCCTCTTGCCGGCTCACGTTCCGAATCAACAGCTGCCGGGAGATCTCCGACTGGATGAGCCAATCTAGTTGGTACCCGTAGTAATAATGGGTATGTGGAACTTGATTAACAAGGTTGGCTATGGGCAAGGAACGTCCTGTGTTTCCACGTGTACGTGGTAATCATGTATGTGAGATCAGCGGTGGCCGGTACTTGATGTCGGGTTTCAACTGAAAATGGGGACCATCTCAAATAAGGTACCTTGAGTTATACACATTTCTCTAGAATCAAGCCCTCCATGTCCAGCCCAGCATGAGTCCACCTGAATTAGATCCAGCCTCCAACCTGCCCTTACGATCCCTCCCTTCTCCCATCCCTAATTACCCCTGAGTCCTCAGCCTCACCCTAACCGGCATCCCCCCCTTCGGATGCCCCGTGACACCCCCAACCTGATACGTCCCCAAACCCCCCACCAAATCCGGCATCTTCTCCCCCTGCCCCGTTTCCTCACCATACACACTCTCAATCTCAAACACCCTCGCCGTCAACACCAAAATCATCTTGATCTCCATCACCGCCAGCTCCTGCCCGATACAAGCCCTCGGGCCCAGCTCAAACGGCCTAAACGCATTCTTCCGCACATGCAGTTCCTCCCCTTCCCCCGCCAGGAACCTCTCGGGCAAAAACTCCCCCGCGCGCGGGAAGATCGATTCCAGATGGTGCGTCGCGTGCGAGTTCTGGTGCACCATCAACCCTTCCGTGGGGTACCTCTCCCCGGTCACAGGGTGGATGAGGTAAAACCCAGGCTGGCCCTGGCGGACTGTGGCCGCCGGCGCGAACAAGCGGAGGGTCTCCTTGATGACGGCCGTGGTGTAGGGGAGGGCGTTGAGGAGCTGGGGCTTGAGGGCCAGCTGGGACTCGGCGAGGGACGGGTCCGGGCCGAGGACGGCGTCGTGCTCGGCGCGCAGGCGGGCGAGGGCCGAGGGGGTTTTGTGCAGGAGGTGGTAGGCGAAGCAGAGCGTTGTGGCGGTTGTGTCGTGGCCTGCGAAGAGGAACATGACGAGGTGCGGGATGGTGAGGGAGGTGAAGTCGGTTTGGGTGGTGGAGAGCGGGGGTTGGGGCTTCTCGGCGAGGTAGGCTTTGGCGGCGAGGGAGAGGATGGTTTTGGTTTCGTCGTTGGGGGCACTGCCGTCGGTTGTTTGGGTGGCTAGGTTCTGGCGGATGAATGGGACGAGACTGTTGCGGATGACGCGGTTGTAGTACCACTGGAGGATGGGGCGGGCTGGGTTCAACGCCTTGACAAGGGATCGGGGCGTGCGTTCGGGGAGGAGCCACGAGATCTGCTTGGTCAGGGCCCATTGGAGGGGGTGCTCCTTGGTCTGGCTGTGAAGCCGGGTGCCACTGATACTCGGGTCAGTCATGCCATGCTGATGGGCAAGGCCGAGAACGGGGATACGCACAGGATGCTACGCCCAATGACATCGATCGTCAGGCTCGTCGCCGGTCCCTCGATCCTCAGCACCTCCCCCGTCTTGGCAGCCTCTCTCAACTTGTCGACAAACACGCGAATCTCCTCGAGGAACGCGGGCGTCATGGACATGAGATTCTTGGCCGAGAACCCCGGATTAAACACGCCCCTCCAAAACTTCCATTCCGGCCCATCCAGCGTCACAAGATCCTTAGACTGCGTGAGCGGCCTGAACTCGGCTTTGAGGTCGTTGGACTTGGGCAGCGACTGGACCTGGGTGAACTGCGTCGACATGTCCGGGTCGAACACGTAGAGCATCGGGTCGAGGAACGGCCAGGCATCGATCAGGATGAAGCCCTCCTTCTCCAGGTGCGGGAACTGCTCCAGCAGCAGGGTGCAGATGTTGATGGGGAACATGTCGCTGGGATACCGGGCCATGATCTTGCCTGTCACGGCCAGATGGCCCAGGAGATACGAATGAGGGAGCCCTTCCTGTCGCGTACGGCCGTTAGTCAAAGTTGTCCAGAAAGAGAAGAAAGTGACACACCTACGCCATGTTGTTTGAGAAACTTGCGCACCAGCGTGCGCATCTCGTGCAGGCGGTAGAAGAATCGAGCGAGGGAGAGACAGATCAGGACCCCAATGGCCCTCAAGATGAGGGCCAAGCTCGATGGGGGGACAAAGGTATCTGTATCCATAATGTCGGGAACGATTGACTTTGGCCAACCTTGACTTCGGGTTTTGTTAAAAAGAGAGATGGTAAGAGCGAGAAAGCCCGGGGATTGACGATTTATGGAGTCGTCGCTTCGCGAGCCCGGCTCGTCGTTGGGGGCCGCAGTCGGTTGTGTTAGAAGGACCATGCCGTTGATGGAAAGTCAGTCAGCCCTAAGGAGCGGGGTGGCAAGGGGTAATATGGGGGCGGGACAATGGAGATCGGACGTAGCCTGCGTTCAGGTTGAGGCTGAACCGACTGACCTTGTGTGCGACCAGAACACCCAATGAAAGTATCACTGATCGTGCCACGGCCGTCCAGGTTTGACGACATTTCAAGATAAACAAGGCTTGGAAGCACCCAACTGAACACCGATCACGGGGGAGACAGAGTACCTTGAAACCAACACGACGCAGCGATGGACATTTGCCAGAGCCGGCAAGCACAAGCAAGCACGACAAACCGGCCTCCATTACAGATATCTAAATATATGTACAAGAACTGAAGGCATGGTATGCATCATACCTCATGATTATATCCGAGTCGTGATACATCCGCCACATTAAATCGCGGCCGTCAAATCAATCATTCCCTCATCAAATTCCAGCAATGGCCGGTCAGATATCTTACCGACCCAAGTTCCCAAGGGGCGGAAGATATCCGACAAGCTCACAACGCGTTCACCCCTTAAAGGAAGGCAGCGAACAGACCAGCAACGGCAGCAATGCCCTCGACACCGCGGACGGCGCGGCCAGCACCGGCGGTGGCAGGGCCGGTGCCGGTGGGCTTGGAGGTGGCGCGGGTGGAGGTGGTGCCGACGGTGGCGGTCTTGGTGACGGAGCTCAGCGAGGTCGGGAACGAGGGGTTGAACGAGCCCGGCGACGACGAGTGGAACGAGGGGTTGCTGGAGCGGGTGGTGGTGCTGGGCTCGTCGGTCACGGGGCACACGGTGGTGGTGACGATGATCTCGGTCGTCACGACGGTGCTGTGGGCCGGGCAGTTGGTCACGACGCTCGCGCACGACGTGATGGTCCGGGTGGTGGTGGTGGTGATGGTGCTGGTGGTCCACTTGGTGGTCGAGGCCGAGGTCGAGGTCGTCGTCTCGGGCTCGTCGGTCTCGCACTCCTCGTCGCTGGTGGTCGAGGTGGACTTGGTCGAGGTGGTCTTGGTCGAAGGAGGAGCGGTAGTGGTGGTCTCCGGGGCCTTGGTCGTGGTGGACACCACGGACGAGCTGGACGCGGAGGTGGAGGTCGAGGGGGCAGCAGTCGACGAGGCGCTGTAGGTGACGCACGAGCAGGCCGAGCTGACGGCCTTGACGCTGCCCTCGCAGTTCTCAAACTGGGTGGGGATGGCCGACGCAGCCGTCGTCGTGCCAGCCAGGAACTCCGGGCAGAAGGACTTGGCGATGGCAGCGAAGCGGTCGTCGGTCAGCTCGCGGTAGCAGTTGTCCGCCTCCTGGAGTGCTGGTTAGCATTCTGAGCGATAGGACCGAGAGAGCTGGCGGCGTGACTTACGCAGTTGGGGTACTCGTGAGCGCTGGCGAGCCCGAGGGCGAGGGCGCCGAGAGACAGAGCGAAGGTGCGCATATTTGCGGTTGAGGAGTTTTGCGTGAGAGCGAGCGTAAGTGTTTACAAAAATTGCAGGCGAAAGCGAGCGACTGCGAGACCCGAAGGCGTATTAAGGTATATACACGTGTATGTGGTGGAGAGAGAGGGAAACAGAGATAAAGGGGGGCAGCGAGGCGCCGCGAGGTCTTTATTCACCTCACGCCGCCAGTCAGCTCAGCTCATCATGGATGGATGGGCCGATGCTGAGTCCGAGTGCTGGACAGCGGCAGACGCCTGTCGCCCAGCCAGTCACCCACGCCATGCCCGATGCGGTGGAATACGAGATGCAGCTTTCTGGCAGGGCTGGGCCACTGGTGACTGGGCAACCGAACCAGGGTCGCAAGGCCCACAGGGACGGGAAAAACGGCGACGACCATCCCCCAGAAAGCTTGGGCCGGTTGACGGCGGCGCTCTGTCAACGGGGGTGCCTCGAGGGTGCGCATGGAAGCGAGGGAAGCGTGGAGATTGCGATGGCAACCCCAGCGCTTGAGCGCAGCCTGGACGCAACGTAACGTGGCAGCCAAGAGGTGCGGCGTGGCCGTCTGATCCGACGAAGTCGACCAAGTCCCTGCAGGAACCGTTCAACCGCCGACAGCGAACGAGTGTGGAAGGATTGGGCACCTTTGGTTCATGTGTGGGTCTGAAGAAACAAGATTCTCCCAGCCACAGCGACTCCAGCGATCGAATCATCAAGAAGGCCAGACCGGCAGCATGCACCTCCAGCTGGCAGGCGTGGGCTGTTCTTCCTTTCTGAGCCAAAGATACCAGATCGGGAAGGCGCTGGCTCGCGGTTGAGTGGCCAGTCAGATAAGGCCACACCTGTTAATAACGCAGCCAACCATCTCTAATGGTGCGCCTTGGCGAGCCTTGATTGGCTGAGCGCTGCTTATTCTTCAGCAACCCCTGCAGTTCCCTCCCTCCTCCATGTGATCCGTCTGTTAAAAAACCGGGAACCACACGAAGGATGTTGGCGTCGGGTAAAAGTCCCTGGGCAAACACGAGATTGCCATCTTTGTCCTCAACAACCCGGGTTTCCTTCTTCGTACTCCGTACTCGGGCTTGCTCGGTGTTTGAACTCGGGTTCGCCCCCCAATGATGACATGCGCGAAAAATAGGTTTCCTTGAAGATGAATATTGACATCCATCACAATGCCGTGAAACACAAATACCCGGAAACGGATGTGATGAAGGAAAAGGGGCGCCTCGCAGATTGCTGACACAGTCACACAAGGGACTCGGACGCCAGATGCGCCTCTGCGGCTGTCCAACGCCACAAAACCGCCCGCGGGAAATCAACCTGGCGCACTCGGCGCGTGCCGCTCGGCCGTGATCCTGCAGCAGTCACGGTGCAGACGGGGGTCTGAAGGGGCAGAAAGCACATCCAACAAATGTCAGAAATTCATGAGTTGTTACAGCTTTCTCCTGCATCCAACATGCAATTCAGTTTTCCCGATCTTCTTCGCTGCATGCTGCCTCAGACCGGCCGAGGGGCAACATGTTTGTTTCGAGATGGGCAGTGTTTCGTCTCTTCCTTTGCATGACTCCAACTCCAGGTTCTTCGGGCTGTCAGCCCACCTCCCAAGACCCGGTAACTCCTCCCGGCATTTCCATGGGAACCGACTTCGTTGGTGTTTGGCTGAGGGAGCAACAGTGGAACATCCCCAGGTTTCTGGCTCGCCCCTCTGTCGCGGCGTCGCCATAATACACAGTATGGCTTCTAATTAACAACGGTATCTGACGACGTTATCTCTCAGCGACATGGCGCTGTCACTACTCTTTAACACCCTCGATTTGAAATTTAGGACCTACCCACCTCCAATCAAGTATTTCTCTAGGTATAGGGTATCTCCGGCAACAATGAAGCCTTTCCCCCCTTTTCTATCTCTTTCTTATAAAGAAGAATATTGAAGCCCGAAAGCTGATAAGTGGAAACGGGCCGGAGGGCCAACGGGGGACAAGAGGAAAAGGGGGGTGGTCGCTCAGGGAGTCAGGGGTAATCATCTGAAGCAAGCAGGTCATCTCCGATTCAGCCCCATCTGGCAAAGCCATGCATCAACACCAGAAGAAACAGCAGCGTGTCACTGACCAGAAGATTCCCGTACCGGTAAGTTATCCTGATTCAAATTGCAAAACACCCAAAACGCTACCTTCTAACAACTACTGAGTAACGCCAACTTAACGCTCATAGCCAAAGGCATTTTCCCAATCCATAACTCAACCACAACCCAACCTCAACCCTGAGAATCACCCACCCCTCTCCAACCTGACTCCCCTCGGCCCAGCCTTCACCACCCGCCCCTTATCCAACACAACCTCAAAATCCGCATCCTGCACCGCCTCCGCCTTGTGTGCAATGGTAATCACCGTGCTATGCTTCAGCTCCTCCCTCAACAACCGCTGTATATACCCCGCCGTCTCCCCGTCAATCGATGCCGTCGCCTCGTCCATGATGACGACCGGACTGCGCCTCAAAATGGCTCTGCCAAGCCCAACCAGCTGCCGCTGGCCCTGCGACAGGTTCTTCCCGCCGCCATCAACACGGCTGTCGAGCGTAAAGTTGCCCGACCCGCCCAGCACGCGGGCGAGCACGTCGCCGCGTTCCGCCTCGTCGCGCTCGCCGAGCGGGTCGAGGTTGTCGCGCAGCGTGCCGGGGAAGAGGACCGGGTCCTGCGCGACAAACGTGATGTTGCGCCGGAGGGCGTGCTTGTCCACGCTGGCGAGGTCGACGGAGCCGATGCGGATGCTGCCCCCTGTGTCGGGGTCCGGGTGTAGGGTGCCGAGGAGGCTAAGGGCGAGGGTGCTCTTTCCTGAACCGGTGCGGCCCGTCACGGCTACGTTGGCGCCGCCGGGGATGGTGAAGCTCACGTTGGTGAGCACCGGGTCGAGCGTGGGTGCATAGCGGAGGGTAACGTCGTCAAAGACGATGTCGTCGCCGTAATGGGGCCACGAGGCTGGCGGGCTGACGGTCCCACGCGGCTCCTGGTCGAGACCCAAGAGCTCAATAACACGCTCGACGCTGACGAACTGCATTTGCATCTCGCCGTACCGGCGGCAAAGGCTGTGGGTGGACTGGACAAAGTTGGAGGCCGAGGCCAGCACAAACCCGACGGTCCCGCTGGACAGCCCTGAGAGGATGGCCGTCAGCGTCAGGGCGAAGGTGCTCAACGCCGAGAGCAGGTCGAAGCGGTACTGCAGCCAGGCTTGGAGGCACCAATAAATATGGTCCATCCTTTGGAACGTGTCTGTGTTGGTGATGATGCGGTTCTGGAAATGCGGTTCGGCGCAGAAGGCTCGCACCGTCGTAAGGCCTTCGACCAGGGTGCCAAAGTTGGACATCAGCGGCGAGAGGGAGACTGTCTCAAGCCGGCGGAGAGACTGCGAAGTAGGCAGGAAGCGGTTAAAGACAAAGACGAACAGCAGGGTCATGGCGACGCCCATGACGAAGAACGTGGGTGTCGCTGTGCAGATAACAGCCATCGACGAGAGCCAGCCGATACCGTACCACGCCACGGACATGAGTTGGCCTGCAATCTGCCCATCGACGGTGCCCATATCCGAAGTGAGCCGGTTCATGAGGCGGCCGACCGGCGTGACATCGTAGAACCGGAACGTGGCGTTGGAGACTCGTTGCATGGCCCTCTCGAACAGGTTCTTGCCGGCCTTGTAGATGATGACGACTAGCGCGACGTCCGAAAACACCTGAGCGAGCACCTGCCCAAGTGACAAGATGAGGAACCCCAGGAGCCATGGCCGTACGTCGGTGCTGGGCGAAGGCAGGAATCGCCCCAGGTCGAGCCACCGCTTCTCCGACGCCGTGTTTCCCTGGAAGAAGCTCTGCGAGGTAACCGCGTGTTGCAAGTCCAGATCTCCCCCGAATCCAGCGAGATGGAGGCTGTGAGCGTCTTCCGAAGTCTTTCTGTACTGCTCACCCCACTCCTTGAGAAACCAGAAGTAGCCGACCCTAATCACCCGGAAGACGAGGAAAAACCCGACCATGGTAAGCCACCACCTGAGCCGACCGGCCTTGACATACTGCCAGTACACCGAGGCCAAGACTCCTCCGTGTACGCGGTGCTCGTCCTCGATGAACTTGTCTGGAACTGCCTCCTCCGAAGTAGCCGTGCTGCCGTCGTCTGGGGTGGAATGTGAGACGGCGTTGGCAATCTCGACCAGGTGCTCCAGCTCCTCCCTATTGTTCTCCAGCTCCTTCCTGTCGAACGTCTCGACCCGGCCACCATCCGTGACCTCGATCACCTGATAGGCATAAGGCGTCACGATGTCAACGCGGTGCGTGACAAAGACGATGAGTCGGTTGGCCGTGAGAGGCGAGTTCTTGTCTGCAAACAGATTCCGTAGAATGGCGGTGGCCGTCTGATGGTCCAAGGCCGCGATGGGGTCGTCGAGCAGCAAGATGCGCGCCTGGCTGTGGATGGCCCTGGCCAGAGCGACGCGCGCTTTCTGACCCCCTGACAGCCCCACGCCGTTCTCTCCTATCAACGTAAGGTCCTTGCACCTGAACTTGTCGAGGTCGTCTCGCAGGCAGCAGGCATCAATGACCTGCTCGAACCGCGCCTTGTCGTAGCCGGCCGAGAACAGGATGTTCTCGCGGATGCTCATGCTCTCAAGCCAGGGACTCTGGGCGCAGTACCCGACCATCTCGCGGGGAACAGTCCGTTCGCCGCCGTGTTGGTCCAGTTCCCCAAGGATTGCCTGCAGTAGAGCCGTCTTGCCGATGCCCACCTTGCCACAGACGACCGTCAAGCCCGGTCTGCACACCACCGACACATCCCTCAGTACGTTCTTAGCAGCCCCTGGCCAGGCAAACGACGCGTCCCTCACCACGATCTCCAACTCCCCGGGGGGCCCAGCTTCCTGGCTCCCACCCATCAAATCCCCCTCCAGGTCCTCCTTCTCCGGCTCCAGCATAAACGCCTCGATTCTCGCCATAGCCACCATCGCGTTCAACAGCACCGTCACTAGATCCGGCAGCTCCCTCAGGCTGTTCTGCAACATGGCAAACAAGTCCAGCGCGGGAAACGCCACATCAACTGTCAACGGCTTCCCACTGACCATGGTATACGCCCAGAACCCCGCGACAGGGAACAAGAACGCGGCCAGCGAGTTCACCGCGGCGATCCCTTTCATGACAACATTGCTCTGCACCCTTTTCGCCAGCTCCGCCTTGCGACTCTCCATGATGGTGGCCAGCCACGCATCCTGCCAGTCGTACCACCTCAAGTGGCGAATCGCCTCGACAAACTGGCTGGTGCGCTGCAGCTTAGTGTCGGTCAGCTCGCGGCGGACCTGCTCGACGCGCAGGAGCAGGCGCATCAGCAGCACATTGAACGACATGCCGGCCAGCAGGACCAGGACGCCCGAGAGCGAGGCCGGGCCGAGAATGCGCCAGACCAGGACGAGCGAGAGGATGAAGTTGAGGGGTTTTGTGGTCAGACTAGGGGCTTCCCAGAAGCGTTGGGCGACTTCGTAGGCGTCGTTGCGGAGGAGGTTGAGGATTTTGCCTGTGGAAGCTGGGGAGGAGGAGGAGTCTGGTGATTCAGGGGGTGTCGGTTTCGGAGGATTGAGTCTGGTGTAGCCGCGGTGGACGAGGGACTTGAACTTTTGGAACTTTGAGGGCTCCGAAGCGTTGGAATCCGCGTCGACGCTGTGGGTGCTAGATTCGTCGTCGGTGAGCGTCGTCGAAGTGGAGATGCCCGTTGAAGGAGAGTCCTGCTCTTCCTCCACCTCTTGCGGGGATTCCTGAGTGCTCGGAAACGTAAACGCCTTCCTCCGGAGCGTCTTTTCGTGGATCATGGTGATCATCTCGCCCCGGGCCCGCTCGTAGTTGCGTCGGCAGTACCACAGGCTGAACACCCCCGACTGAGCCTTGACCAACCTCGCAAACAGGGTGATTCCGGCGTAAACAATGGCAGTTCGGATGTTCGGCCGGTCCGAGGTTAACGCAGCGAGCAGTTGTTTGAGCAGCACGGGTTCGGCCAGCTCGAGGACCATCTCAAAGATGCCAAGTGCTGTGGTGATGATGAGATCCAGACCATTGGCCTTCAGCAGCCTGGTGAACACGGTCCCAGAAACCTCTCGGAACAGCATGTGAAGCCTGCTGTGCTGGAACTCGTATGCGAGAAACCAGACATCCTCGTTGTGGAGCTGTCTTTTGTAGCCGGTCCTGATGAGAGGCGCTATCCAGGAGACAGTCATCCACTGCCAGAGCGTGATGATATCCTCGGGGCTGCGGACGGTATGACTTGGTTCGGCAAACAGCTTTCCAATCCCCGTGCTATCGAGCAACGGGTCCCTCAGCGGCATGTTGAGCATCAGGACGATGGATACCAGGGGCAGGCAGACTCCAGAGACCCAGGGAAGGATCCGCGGCGAGCTACCAGCAGATACATTTGGAATGAGCGTGAGAACAGCCGCTTGTGTAAGAAGAAGAACGCTGTTGATGACGAAGACAATCCCCGGGACGGTCCTAGGGCGCTCAAAAACAAGAATGAGACATGAAATAATCTTTGCCGTCTGGTCAGCAGGTGCAACAGGGCTGCGCGAGGGTTGTTCAGGGTCTTACACTTGGATACACAGATATCAGGCAAAGCTGGGCATGCTCCGGCCAGACCGCAGCACCAACGACCCCCAAGACCGCGGCGCCAATGCTCAGCAACAAGAGAGACAATGTCCAACGAGTCCAGGACTTGCTCGGGGCCTCCGTGCCCGTGGCAGACTCCTGGTCCGGCACAGTCGGCGGGGATGCGTCCTTCTCGGCTGCGAACCTGCGCAGCCAGATGGGGCGGTAGGGCTTCCAGAGAGGGCCGACGACATAGCGGAGAGCAACCGCCAGAAGGGCAGTCCAGAAGGGTACGTGGCCGAGGACGCCGAGGCATTGGGGGCTGAATTGTCCGAGCGACGGTACCTGCAGCACACGGGCGAGGGCCTGTCAGCGCGGGAGCGGGGGGATTGCAAGATCAGATCCGATGTAACTCGAGACCTACCCAGATCTTGCGGCAGCAGCTGTAGCAGGGCCACAAGGCGTCCCGCCATCCCGGATCAAGCGAGGTCTTCGCCATGGGGAGTAGCGCTGGATGTCCAGGTCGAAAAGGATGCTTGGTGGAGTATGAATTCGAGGAAGAGAACATGAGGAGAAAACCCCTGGGGCTTTACTTAAAGACTCGACCAGGGGTATAAGAGGTGAAGGGAACCATGGCAAGCGGCGGGCGGAAGCCAGGGACCCGTCATCGGAGACGCACGCTTCGACGTCCTCCTCCGCCCTCACCGACAATTGGAAGGAACGAAGCCATCCACGGACGGGAAAAAGGAAAAGCGGATACTGTGCTACGCCACTGCAGGCCAGGCATAACTAAGGTACCCGATGCTCGAGATCGGCCTGGCCTGCCCGCGCGGGGTTGGTTCGACGGCAGATCGGTCGATGCCCGTGGGTGTGTGGGACGAGTTGATGGGAGAGGAGCGCAAAGATGCAGATATGCATGCATGGGTCTCGGGAGGGATACCCGGAGACGTGTTTCAGTGTGTGCGACTCGAGCGGATCACCAAGCTGGGGATCGAGGAAAGTGCAACACCAAGCGTTAGGGTAAGGACCCACCATGCCGGACCGGTGCAGCTGTAGGTGGAGGCACGATCCTCAGTGGGCCGGCCCGCCTTTTTCGAGTGCCTTGCAGCGCCTGCAGCTGCTGTGACACGGTGATGGCGAGAAAATGATGCTGCTGCCAGACCCTTCCCTTTGTTGGCGATGCTTCTCACTTGCACGCATCCCCGCATCTGCCGACGAGTTGTGATGGTCAAATCAGGGTATTATTCAACTCAACTCAAAAACGCCCCAAAAGCTTGCCTGCATCCGCCCATTTGTCCCGCCAGTCGGTTTTCCTCCAAGCGCCATGCCATCTGTCCTTGTGACCAGAGAAAAAGAAACAGCCACGAATCCCAAACCCCACGCTGAAAGGAAGAGAAAGCCGGATCGGCAACCAACTCCCGTCTGGGGTTGACCGCCCCGAAACGCCGGATTTCCAAAAACGCACATCCAAGAAAAGCATTACGCCCGTCATACCGAAGATAGGGTAGGCACCTTCATTACCATATCCCGTCCCTCATTCCAAAGCATCCGTCCCATCGGCTCACCGCCGCTTGTCCCCCTCGACGCAAGAACCCCCGCGCTACCTCGGTGGCTGGCCCCATCCGGGCCCTGGATAATGCTGCTGTTGCCCAGGAATGTACGCCTGGTACTGAGCAGCACCGGCGGGCTGCATCCCCGGGTGCGTCTGGAATTGAGCAGCCCCGGCGGGCTGCGCCGTCGTCGCAATCGGCGACCCTCCCATCTCGACCGGCGCCTGCGTCGAGCCCGGCGGGAACGCCTGGGCCCCGTCCAGCTCCTGCACCGGCAGCGGGGGCGACGGCGCCAACGCGCCACCGCCACTGGGATACCCCATGGACAGGTGCGCCGGCGACTCCCAGTTGAAGCCGCCGCTGTTACGGAGGTCGGGGGACGGCCCCCAGTCCTTCTTGGGCCAGCCGCCCGTGTCGGGCGGGCTGCCGTAGTAGGCGGTCGACGAGTGGCCCGACGGCGCCATCGAGAAGTGGTGTGGTTGGTGCTGCGGGAGCATGGGGTGCGACTCCTCGCCCACTTTCCTCCTGCGCCGGAAGAGGAAGAATACGACTGCTGCCAGCACCGCGCAACCCCCGACCGCCCCGGCGATGACGCCGGCCATGGCGCCGGTGGATAGCCCTGAACTTCCCTGTCCCGCTTGGCTGTTGTTCGCAGCCGATGTCGCGGACGAGCTCGTTGTTGTCGCTGTGCCGGTACTTGTAGCAGTGGTGGTCGCGCTGTTGGTGGTTGTCCCGCTGGTTGTGGTCGTTCCGCTCGTTGTGCTCGAGGTCCGTGTTGTACTCGGTTTCGTCGAGGAGGTTGTTGTCGTGCCGCCATTCGCGGCCGCCATGAATTGGGCCTCGGTGATGGTGATGGGTGTCTCCGAGGCGGAGCAGGCGTCGTTCATCGTCTTGTACACTGCTTTCAAATCGCCCGGAGACGCTTTGCCGATGCAGGCCGCTGCGGTCGTGATGAAGTTGCCGCCATTACGGCAGAGGCACGAGTTGGTGGCTACGACAGTACTCGTCTCGCACTGGGAGCTGGCGCCCGCTCCGCTCAGGCAATCCTGCGCGCCCGGCGGATAGAAGCCAAAGTCGAGCGTGCCATCTGCTCGCGATGTCGAGACGAGAATCAGCGCGACAAGCGCTGTCGGGAGAAGGCGTGTCCTCCCTAGGCCGACCATGGTGTCGTCGAGTGCGGCGTGGCTGGTACGTGGTCGGCTCGGCTGCAATCGCACTCTTCGTAGAGTTGGGATCTTGGCGAGGCCGCGAGAATCACTGTCGCGACATGGGACGCAGCCTCGGCGCTGATGTTGACTTCAATGCCAATCTGAGTGTCGTCGGGTGTCTGAGAAATGGCGACGGTGAGTGAGGAGCAACAACATTCAACAAACAAGACCGGCGCGAGCCACTTCGATGGAGGCTGGGTAAAAAGCAATCAAGCTCAGCGGTCGGGAACAGGGGATCCGCGACATGTCCTGCTCTTCTTCCCGGCGACCTGACCTGAGGCTGAGCCCAGTGAGCGGCTGGTGGGTCCCAACACCCCCAGGCGAATTTCCCATGCAGTAGCGCGAAAACCCGCTATTTTCGAGGTGAGACCGAGCCTCGTTCTTCATTCCAACCACAATGACCGTGGGAACCCCGGGTCTGATGAGAGGCCATGATACCGTCTGGCGTTCGCCATATGGGAGATAGCAAGCATGAGGTGCCATGCTCATTGACTCTCGTCCCATCTCGAGCAGCGAACAGGCCCCTGGCTGGATGCGGACTCTTCCACTTGAGCTGGCCTGGGGAGAGCGGGCCGGGGCCTCCACCAAATCCCACCTCCCGGCCGGCACTCCAACTCCCGTCCCAGCCGCTGCCGGCCCCCAACCTCAGAGAGCCGTGGCTGGGGCTGGAGTTGGTGTCTTCGAATTGTTGGACATCCTCGACGTGGCTGAGAACCGTCCGCTTTGTTGGCCTCTGGCTGTGCTTGACTCGCCATATTCCTTGGTCCTCTGGTAATTTCGTTGCCTAAGGTGGTAGGTAGGGTACCTTAAGTAACTGCCTAACCTCAGGGACACCATACCGACAACCGGAAACGCGTCAAGAGAATCGAAAGTACAGAAGGTACCGCATCCGAGCCATTCTGCCCGTCTCGTATGTCTGGCCGGTCGTTAATGCGTCCGAGACCGATACCAACCAACGAAGAGACTCGACTTTGGACGCTTTCAGCCAGGCTGTGGCGTCGAGGCTTCAATTATCGACAATGGCCGGTGAGATGGATGGCATCATGGCAAGCTGCAGGCGATTTCTGCCAAGCCACAATGCCCCTGGTCGCGTCCCTTGCCCCACATCCGGCTGGCTGTGGCTATTTTTGGCACCTGCCCTTTGGACCCTCTTTTTCATCCGTCTCTTGTTTGGCAGCTTCATGATGATCGCGACATCCACTTCACTTTCTTTCTAGGCTGCCGCCGGTTGAGGCAGCTCGGAGTCAAGCCAGTCTGACACTGCAGGAGAAACTGAGCAAAAGTCGGGGTCCACTTGTTCGAGCCTTCGGTTTTACGCAGCTGCAATGGCCCGCCCTGCCGATTCCGATGATTTGCTAGCAGCCCAGAAACCGCAGCTTTGAGCTGCGACATACAACGGTTGCCAGTTATGGCCACGATGGTCGCATATCAGGCCACTGCAAGCAGCCGCGTTGGCATCCAGCTCACTCGCAGTGTACAGCTTCCGATTGAACTCGCAGTGAATAGGTGGAACAAGGAGTGGTTACCTTGGTTGCTTCCGACACAAGTGTTGCTCTTTCACTGCGGTGGAAAGAACTCCACCGATGTCATGACTGCCGAATGACGTCGACACACATCCCGTCGTTTGTGGAAGCAGCAGATCAGCCATAGAACAAACAGAGAAACCCAACGGGGGAATCATTCCAAAACTTTGAATTGAAATCCAAGAGTCTTCCGTCAACCACTTGAATCAACTCAAAACCGCCAACATCCCCAGTTGAAGTCAGACATCCAGCAACACCAACTTCAAAACCCATCCATTTACAGTTGAACATGGCTGCCCCCGGCGGAAAGAGCGTCGCCACCACCAACGAGGTGATTGAGAGCGCCGTGATCCGGGCGCCGCTCTCGCACGTGTGGCACTTCATCAAGCTGCCCGAGTTCCACAAGTTCTGGTCGGCCATCGAAAAGGCCGAGCACGTCAAGGGCACCAGCAGCGAGACGGACGTGGTCCGCTGGACTTTCAAGGACGGCAGCGTCGTCGAGGTCAAGCAGGACGAGCACAGCGTGGGCATCCTATTTCACTCCACTGCCAGCCCATCATTTGCTACTGACAACTGTGGTGCAGAACCTCGACCACTTCATCACGTACAGCGTCATCAACACGGAGCCCGAGCTGAGCTACTCGAGCGTCGTGAGCACCATCCGCTGCTGGCCTGTGACGTCGGGCGAGTTTGAGGACAGCACCTTTGTGCGCTGGACGTCCAAGTTCTCGAGCGATGCCGACCTTGGTGAGTTGTTCGTTGGGTGTTGGTGGTTTCGTGAAGCTGACTGAATTACAGGTGTTCTCGAGGACGCCAAATACAAGCGCCGCGACGCGCTCAAGGGCCTGGCCACGGCGGCTGCGAAGTGGGAGCAGACCAAGTAGACGCCAACATCCATCGCTCTGCTCTTCGGGTTAACATGGCTGGTTGGGGAGAGGATTGCTTATTCGAGGCATGATGCTTCTTGAGAAGGAACTAAGCATGCGAGTTTGATGTTTAGCTATCACATATTTTGGACCCCATGGAGGATGTTCCCAACTATGCTGAAGGGCTTCTTTAATATCACACAGTTCGGATCCTCCATTGATACCTGCCACGGTGCCTCACCTACCACAGGAAACGGCGCATCGAGTTTTCATCCCATCTCAGGCTTTATTCCACAAGAGATTCATGTGCACCTGATGCCTTGTCCTCGTTTGGACCAAGCCGCAGAGGACAATCTCCCGCCGCTGAACCCTAAAATCCACAGGAGCCAGAATTCAAAATTCAGAGCAGGACCGCGAACAACCGTTTGACCCAGGTCTTTCCAGCTCTCTGGCCACTTCACTTGATCAACCACCGACACTCAAAAGAAATTCAACCTATTGCTGCCCACCACACCTTCCTCAACGAAAACGTAAGTGCCTAACCACGCCATCAAACCAACGATTATCGCCAGAGTCGCTGCACCAACTCATCACTGCCATCATCACGGACCACTTCCCATCAACTTCTGAAACCGGCGACAACAAGATGGCGTCGTACATCGTCTATCCCCAGGTTTTTGTTCCCCAGGTGACCACCTACCCAGGGTAAGTCGGCGCTCTCTTCACCTTCCAGCCCACAGCTCTCCAGGCTCCAGCCCGCCCTTCTCCGCTCCCCGCGTTGTTGTTTCTAACTTCTCTACCTTATTTTCTTCCCTCGACTAACTCAACCGCCACTTAAAACAGAGCTCAAGCACCTCCCCCTCCCCCGCCGCCTCCTCCTCCGCCGTCCCCGATCATGCTCCCGGCAAACACGATCACTTACATCGGCGCGCCTCCTCCTCCTCCGCCTCCGCCGCCTCCTCCGCCGCCCGCGACAATCTGCTTCGGCGTGCCGGCACAGACTTTCACTACGGTCACGTACTGGGCGCCACCGCCTCCTCCGCCTCCGCCGCCTCCTCCCCCGTCGATGGTGACGGTGGGATGGCCGGTTAGTGTTGGGGTTGGGGTGATGGGGTTGCCTTTGAGGCTTGCGCCTTAGTTACCTTACCTACCAAGTACCCACTGCCTTCCGAGTGGCACCTCACTCGAGGCCGGGGTGAGACGGAGGAGGGCCAAGATGGAGTGCTTGGGTACCTTGCCTACCTCGGGTTCTGCTGCCTTGTGGTATCTAGCTTGGGTGGATGGGAGGGCTTGGGCTGGATTTCGGGTTCGGAATACTCAAGAGGAGAGGTATGTGTGGGCAAACTCGTTATGAAGAAGGCCATGGGATGCTGTGCTGATTCGTTGCTTTACTGTTTTCAGAAGTTGGGGCACTGCTTTACCTTGATTTTTTTGGGAATCCGAATGGGATGGATAGGCCGGCGTTCTGCACTGGGGGAAGCAATGGGCTACTTTCAGGGAGAGGAGTTTGGCAGTCCTCCCGTTCCAGTTCTTGGTGTGCTTATCCCTCGGAGAGTTAAAGCAGGTTGGCTTTTGGTGAGGTTTGCCATGCCGTTAACAGTCCTTCCCAGCATTCTTTGGCATTTACTCGGAGTTCAAGGCCGATGATGTGATGCCATGTGTGGCAGTGTTTGAATGTCCCGGATTCTTACTGATTTACGCTTCCCTGATCCCTTTTCTGCTTTCTTTTTGCTCTCTCTTTTCACTGTTTCCTATTTCCTGCCGCTCCCCGCCGCCGGATACAGCACGACGGTAGCCATCGACCTGGATGGGACATCGACACTGGCCACGCCATCTCCAAATACCGCCTCCAGCTCGCCAATATCCCTCGTGTTATCCGTCACCCACGCCTTAACGGACGCCACCGCCTCCCCTCCGGCAACCTTCACAGCAACCTTGGCCACACTCCCGCTATTAATCACCACCACCGCCACAGACCCATCCACATTCCTAAACCCAGCCGTCTTCAGACTACTCCCAGCTCCCGAAACTCCCACCCGCACCGCCCCGGGGCGCACAAACCGGCTCCACTGGCCCAGCGCCCACAGCCGCTTGCTTGCTTCAACCTTGTTGTTGGCGATGTGCACCATGTGCGAGTTGGTATTCCCCGCCTGCACGCCGATCCAGTAGAGATACGCGGACGCGTTGGCGTCGACAATGGCCTGGTAGACGTTGTTGGCCCAGGTCCACCCTTCGCCGGCGCCGCCGCGCGAGTACCATGCCGAGGTCCAGGCGCCTTGGAGGTCGGCGGCTTCGGTTTGCCAGACGGGGTGCCGGGTGGAGAGGGGGGAGGTGGGTTGGGATGTGTCTTGGGGTAGGATTAGCGGCTCTTTCGTTCCAGTGATGGGCTGGGAAATGGGTTGCTTGTATGGGTACGCACAGCTGTGGGCGGTGACGACGCCCAGCATGTCGTCGACCGAACGCAGGGAGCCGAGCATGCCGGCTTGGCTGCTCCAGCCCTCGGCGTCGCAGCAGGTGATGGTCGGTTTTGTGGTGAGGTTGGACTTGGCGACGGTCGGGTGCAGGACGCGGATGAACTCGGCGGCCTGGGACGCTGAGAGGCGCATCGAGGCGTAGCTTGTCCTGCAGGGTCAATAAAATTAGAGTAAGGGATGTAAGGAGGGGTGTAAGAGAGGCGTACGTCAGTTCAGGCTCGTTGATGAAGCCCAGGTGGGTGATTGTCACGTTGGCCTGCTCGTAGAACTGGACGTATCTGTTCAGTGTCATTAGCCCTGCAAGCCCTCAAGCCCAGAAAAGATCCAGACACACCTGACAAGATAATCCGCATAAGCCTGCCTCCAATCACCACTTGAGCACTTCGCTCCGCTGAGACCACACAACGTCCCGCCATTAGCATCATTACCATTCGTCTTCATGTACCCCGGCGCGCTCCAAGCATCAGCGTAGATGGTCTTCACTCCATACGTGTGCACAGCCTCCTGCGACACCCACAGCTGCTTGTTGTCGGAGCCGTCCCAGGCATAGTTCAGCGGCTTGTCGGGCGAGCCGGGGCTCTTGGGCGCAATCGAGACCATGTGGTCGGAGCCCATGTCCGGGGACGAGCCGATGCCGTTGCGCAGGATGGTCAGGCCGGCGCCGTTGGTGGTGCTGAAGAGCAGGTCCAGGGCGCGGCGCTGCTCGGTCTCGGGCAGTTTGCTTATCTGCACGGCGCGTTGGAAGGCCTGGGAGGTGCCGAAGCCGTCAATCTTTTGGTATGTCTTGGAGAGGTCGACTGTGATGGTGGTTGCGAACTGGCGGTGCTGGATGGCTCGGCGGTGGAAGATGGACCGGGCAGGATTGGTAATAGCCTCAACGGTGCCACTGGCCCAAAGGAGGGCGACGAGCAGTGGGTGAACCATGGTAATAGCCTGTCCCTTCAGACTCAAGATAGCTGGTATTGATACTGAGGAGTGGAGCGATGCTGATGCCTGACTAGATCCCTGATCCGGGTAGCTACTGATTCTGAGATTCACCGCAGTGTCTGCTGCTGAATCGCAGTAGGTGTCAAAGAGCACAACGAAGGGATGATGAGTGGGCTGGTTTTGTATCTGTCCCGCCAGGAAGTAGTGTGCTCCAGTTGTCCGTCATCTCCTTCCTGGAGGCAGCATCCTAGAATTGATCCGCAACTTGGCGTGCCCGGCACTAGAACAAACCCCATCAAGCTGTGAATCCCATGTGGCATTTTACCAGAAACGATGCGTTGAGGCAAAGTTTCCCCACAGCTTGGCCCAGCAGACGGGTAGCGGGCAACGGTTAAATGTCTAGAAATGGTTCCCTTGAGTGGCTGCGGTAGATTACTACGCACATCGTGCATTTGCCGTCGGCAGACAAGGTGATGGGTGACAACCACAATGCAACCTGGATAGATTATCTGCGGGGTGAAGCCATCAGGTTCCTGAATATCTATTGCGAGTTTTTGCACCTATCACATGGAACTTTGAGGAGGTCAGCTGTTCCGTATCCTTCCTTGAGAGTCATGATCACCTTAATCTTCTGCACGGCCATTCTGGCCACCACGGCGGCATTGTACATGGCCCAGGGGAAACTTAGACGTGAAGAAGGACTTGGGGTAACCAATATTTTTGGTGACGATAGGTGACCATGAGCGAGTCAACAAGTGCTCAGGGGTAGGGGTCCGCTCGGGGGTTGCTCCGGGCAACAAGTGTAGACCCTAACCCTGGACCCGAATCGGAGGCGGGCAGACCAAACCCCCGTTGTAGCCTTGTAGGCCCCCGGCCCCACTTCACGCCGAGCTGCGCGGCCGGGGATAAGAATTTGTTAGCTCCGCGACAATCCGAATCCGACAAAATGTCCGCGCAGGGAGAGAGCAGCAGGCACACGCAGCATGTATGTCGCGTGTCGTTGTTCGCTGGCTTGCGTTTTGGGGGCCGCGTAAACGAGCGAATCCTTCAAAGTGCGAAGTCTGGTGACTCGGGACCGAAGGAAGCGCTGTGCCGTTTTTGTCGGGGCCTAGAAGATCCGATCCTTCATTATTAAGTTGCTGACCGCAGCCGACGCCAAAAGGGTGTCTGTTCTTGACAGTTCTACTTTCATAAGATGAGACCGCTCGCGACCCGACTCGCCCGGTCGTTTGCGTCTCGACCCAAGCCTTCATCTTCGACTGTCTTGCGCGCGTCTGTCTCCGTGTCGACTGTTGCTGCAGCGGCCGCGTCAATGGTCGCCTACTCGAGCGTCGTCTCCAAGCTGGAGGCTGCCGCCGACATCCCCGAGGAGGCACGTCTCGGCTCCCACCATGTCAAGGGGAAACATGGGGAGACAGTCAAGTTCCGGAACCCGCACCCGTCTGCTGGCGGCCCGCCGGAGTCGCCGTTTGCCATGACCCCCAAGATTTTGTGGTAAGCACTCGTCCATACATCCCACGATTCCTATCTGTTCAGCCCCGCTAACATCTTCAGGACCATCATCACGGGCGGCATGCCGTGGCCCGACGTGTCCAACGTCAAGATGCCCCTCGTCAAGCCCGAGTTCCTGCCGGAGCGGACCGCCGAGTCGACCGCTCTGCGCGCCACCTGGCTCGGCCATGCCTGCTACTTTGTCGAGTTCCCCTCGGGGCTGCGCGTGCTGTTCGACCCAGTGTTCGAGGACCGCTGCGCGCCCACGCAGTGGTTCGGCCCCAAGCGGTACACGCCGCCGCCGTGCTCGCTCGCGGACCTGCCTGCCGTTGACGCCGTCGTCATCTCGCATTCTCACTACGACCACCTCTCGCACAGCAGCGTGCAGGAGCTCGCCAAGTTGCATCCCAAGGCGCAGTTCTTTGTCGGGTTGGGGCTGGAGAAGTGGTTCCGCGCCGCCGGCATCGCAAACGTGACTGAGCTGGATTGGTGGCAGGACGCCGACCTCGTGCTCCGAAAGGAGAACTCCGCCGCCGACGCCGCGACCGAAAAAGACAAGGCCGCGCCCGACACCATCTCGGCGCGCATCACCTGCCTCCCCTGCCAGCACTCGTCAGGGAGGACAGGCCTGGACCACGACACGACGCTGTGGGCGTCGTGGGCCGTCAAGTCGGGCGGCAAGTCTGTCTGGTTCGGCGGCGACACGGGCTACCGGCGGGTGCCCAAGGTGCCCGTGGGCGTCGACGACTACGGCCCGGCCTACGACTCGCTGCCGCGGTGCCCGCAGTTCAAGCAGATCGGCGAGCTGCGCGGGCCGTTTGACCTGGGCCTGATCCCCATCGGCGCCTACCACCCGCGCTGGCTGTTCAGCTGGATGCATGCCAATCCGTACGATGCCGTCGAGATCTTTAAGGAGACGCGCTGCAAGCGGGCTATGGGGATTCACTGGGCGACGTGGGTCCTCACGAGCGAGGAGGTGGAGGAGCCGCCTAAGCTGTTGAGGGAGGCGCTCAAGACGAGCGGGATCCCGGAGACGGGAGTGTTTGATGTCTGCGCGATTGGAGAGACGCGCGAGTTTTGAGCCACCTTGACGGCAGGGCAGCCAGATCTTTTGGATAATGTTGCGCCGGGGAAAGAGTCAAGTGAGTCAAGTGACGGGCCGCTGTGATCGCGGCACAACTTGATCCTCGCCCTCTCCGCCTTCTTTCTCCTGGGGGTAACGACCATCTCCAGCTGTGTAATGAGCTTATTTTGATACCTCACCATAGACGGATTTCCCACCTTTTCAACTTGTCCGGTTCACTCACTCCCATCTACCGGACGCAGTGCATCGACTGGCATGGAAGATCCCCAACGCCGACGCCCCTCATGCGGCTGAGTCTCTGAAGTTCAACCCCGAAGAGTGAGGCACTAACCTGAAGCCAGTTCCCGGTACGAGGAAACCCCGCACTGAGACACACCTCTCCTAGAGTTCTCTTTTCTCTTGCCTCACTGGCACAAATTGCCCTACATGGAATCACGATCATGGCCGAACCAATTTCCATCATCGGCCTCGTGGCGGCAGCCCTGAAAGGCGTCGCGCAAACCGCCGACTTCATCGAGAACATACGCCGCGCTCCAGCCACCGTCGAGACACTGTCCGAAGACTTGCGCACCATCGAGGGCCTTCTCTGGGAATTTGACCGCTCCATCCGCGGCTTCGACGAGTCCACGCGCACCATGGCGACTGGCATGATGCGGGACTCGCTTGCCTCATGTGAGAGGCTGACAAAGAAGGCCGATGCCCTGCTCAAACCGTTTGTCAGAGTCGACAACACGCCAGGGATGACGGTCTGGAAGCGGTTTACCTTTACCTTCAAGGAGGCCGACGTTGAGTTTCTGCAGAGGGACCTGTCGTCGTGCAAGCAGAGCTTAATCTTGGCCATCTCCTGCATCACTCTGTGCGTTAACCTGCCCCCTCCCCGTACTGGAATGCCTGGGTGTCTAACGCATTGTGTGCCTGAGCAGTATCGCCGCGCAGAAACAAGCAAGCGCTGCCGAGAAAAGAGACGAGAAACAAGGGCGGCGCCTGAAGCGGATACAGAGGCACGTTGGTGCTCCCTCGTCGGCCGACTCTGAGGACATACACACAAGAAACGGCGACCCAGATGTTGCCAAGGTCGAGAAGTGGCTGGTTGATACCGAAACGATCGTGGAGGAGGAAGAGGAGCAAGAGACGGGGGTTATGGAAGGGATTCCGCATAGGCCGCGAACACCTGCCGACATATACTCCATGCCCGGCACATTCCTTACCATTGAGGCGGGAACAGCAGGTTCCCAGTCTCGGGTACGGCCGGTACCGACACGGCCAGTACAAGTCAACCCTCCAAAAAATGAAACTCGCCCTGTCGAGTCTCCCGGGCCATCGGTCCCGCGAGTTACACCAGCGACCGAGTCCGAACCGAGCACGAATGCTCCCATCACGGAAGCCAGCCGACCCGCACCCAAGCCAGCCCACCTTGCCCCCGCCTCGCCAGCGGAGAGGCAGGAGACAGCGTCGGCGGCGACCTTGGAGCCCGCACCCTCATGGCCGCCCAAGCGGCAGCGATTTCCCCGGTTGCCCAGCAGTCGCACTCCCGGCACGCCCGCGGCGTACTGCTACTCAGAGCTATCCAAGGGCCGGGTCAGCCGCGAGGCGCTTCTGGAACATGGCATCTGGTTCAAAGAGGGCGATCCACGAGATTCCCATGTGAAGCTCGCTGACCGCGTCGACTCCGCGACGGTCGGGCGGCTTTACGACTTGTCGTGGCGTCTGGAGCCGGATCGTAATCTCTGGTGGTAGTGATTTCCCGAGGAGAACACGCGGATAACCCCTAATTACTCAGCATCCTCTCATCTACCCGTCCTCCTCTCCGACGACCGGTCTCGAACCGCCCATCACGTCTCATCATCCGCACCCGCCACGCTGGGCGCACCATTCGTCCCACAAGCAACTGGGCCCGAAGCCGGAGAGCCACCCGGGGGCGAACCCTATCTACCTTAAACGTTGATCTGCCGGCCACTCCCGCGGAGGTACCCCTCTCATAATCTGGGGTACCGTCCCCACACAGCCGGAGAATCTCTCCGAATCTGAGATCCATGACCGGAGATCTGCAGGGGTGGTGGCGTGGAGTGCAAGTGTGATGACATGGCTTGAATGGCTCGAGCTTCCTTTGCTGTGCTCGAGCTGTGGTCTTGGAACTGGAACGTACATTTGTAGCGGCATCAAGAGGTGTGATACCAGGCATCGCCGTGAGACCTGCCATCATCTCGCTCAGGGGAAGCTCTGCCGCGCCCTCCAGGGAGTAACTCTGCCTGCCTTTCAGAAAGTAGCTCTGCCATGCCTCTGAGAAGGTCCAATTCATGGAATTATGAATACTAACTCTTTTGTCTCCTTTTTGGAGCAGCGTAGGGTAAACAATCCCGAAGATACCATCCTGTAAAACATCCAAACCATCTCATTAGATATCCCAAGCAAGCCACATCCCCATTCTTATTGATCATCAACAGGATTCAACACCAACACCACCCACCCAACCCGTCCCTCCTCATCCTTCAAAGGCACCCAAGAACTCACCACCCTCCTCAACCTCGCCTGCCCCCCGCCCGAAAACAGAACCTGGTTAAAAAACTCCGCCCCCCGATCCAGCGTGGCACTCACCCTCGGCCGTGCCTCCCCTCCTCCACCAACTGGATCCCCTCCTCCTGCACCAATACCACCAATACCACCACTAACACTAGCCCCAGCAATGCCACCCCCTCCCAAACCCCCACCATCACCACCACCACCACCACCCACCGCGGTCGATGACGAAGACGTCGCTTGTAGGGAAATAGCAGGCGCCATCAAATCCAGCGTGACACTCCTCCCCTCGGCAAGCTTCCCCAGCACATTCCCCCTAAACGCGCGATTCACCGTCGGCGAGCCGAGGCGCGACGACAGCACGGCAAACGCGTCGCGGTCGAGGAGATGATGCGCTTCATGCTGTTTTAAGCCCAAAAGCGACAGCGCATAGGAGGAGCAGAACTTAATGGGGAGTTGCGGCCCGCGGTGGTGAGGGGGTTGGTGGTGGTGCGGGTGTTGGTTTTCGCGGGTTAGGCGGCGGCGGTGGTGGCGGGTTTCGGGTGAGGGGCGGGAAGGGGAAGGGGATGCGGGACTGGTGGGGGTGGAGGAGTAGGTGGTGGAGGTATTGCTGCTGTTGTCGAAGCGCATGACGAGGAAGCGGGAGTAGGGCGTGCTGTGCTCGTCGAGGGGCTGCTGCTGCGTGAGGCTTTCCGGGCTGAGGGGGGGTAAGGCGCGCGGGGAAAGAGGTTGTTGGTGGGTGGTGGTGGTGGTGGTGGTCATGTCGTCGGTGCTTGTGGAGGCGGAGCCGGGACGAGTTGGGGACGAGGGCCGCGAGGTGGGAGTTTTGCGCTGGAACCGCCGGAAAAAGCGGCGGCGGCGAGAGGTCCGCTTGTCGCCCGATTCGTCATCGTCTTGGTCCGGGGGCGGGTTGTCGGAGCTCTGGCGCGACGACCAGCTGGAGGACCTCGGGGATGTTGGAGATTGGAGGTCTTCCGGGGGCCGGCCAAAGTTCAGGACGTCCAATATGTCCTCGTAATCGGCCCCAATGTTGTCCGAGATGTTGACTTGAGCGCCGAGGAAATACCGCACGCTTCCGTTCTCCATCAGGGGGCAGATGAACAGAAAGTTCCAATACGGAGTTCCGCCCGGCAGGTAGTTCAGAATCAGCTCAGTGGCTTCCCTGCCCGAGGTAACGGCTCGGCTCAAGCGCATTGTCGCCTCGGGGTCGGTAGCAAGGCCCTGGAAAAACCGGGCATTCTTGCCGATCATCTCTTTCAGTTGATACCCACACATCGTCACAAGCCCGTCGGACGCAAACACGAGCGGGTTGTCGGGACGAAGCGGGTCAGTGAGGCAAAATGCATCAGCGAGACCCGGATAGTGAGTGGTGATTTCCCCGGTCGGGGAGTGATGTGCCGTCAGTGCGGCCGTCAGGCGCTGAGAGACCTGATGCTTGAGGAACTCCGGGTAGAGGTTCTGAGACAGGCGCACCTCGACCGCGGCCTTGGCCTCTTGGTACACTTTGTCCAGGGCCGGAATTGCTGTCCTCGCGGAAAACTTGATGTTCCCCTTGAGGGTGCTCGCCACGTCGGCCGGCAGATCCAGCGGCGTCGTTGCCGTCGTGCCGGTGAAATGTGACGATATGTAGCTCATGGATGAGATGACGTCCCCGAGAGCCCGTTGAAACTCTTCCACCTGTGGCCGGATTAGCATGGTTCGGAACACGGTCGAGGCGGGGCAGCTGACCTTGAGCAGAAAGTCGATATCCGCCCCACCGTGCCTCGTCTCAGCAAATGCGCAGAGTCTTTGTGCGGTCGTCGGATTCGAGAAGGCCCGCCTGATCACGGCCGGCTCGAAGAAGTCGGGCAAAACTGTCCCATTGGACACCAGCCCCCGAGGCTCTGCGCTGATTTGATGGCGCAGGGAGAAGTCCTCCAGGCTGCTGCTGTCATCGACGCTCAGATTCCTGGGGCGGAACGGCCGAGAAGGGGTCGATCCGTCGGGATTGTAGTCGGTGTACTGCGCGAAGGCGGCCTGGTTTGTGTGCAAGGCCAGGCCCGAGTCGCTCCTCAGCCGGAAATTGGACTTGCGCCTCGGCAGAGACCTAGTGCTTGGAGGCGGCGACAGAGCCGTCACGACCGGGTTGTTCCATTGCCGGTCGAATGGATGGGGCGTCATTAGGGTCGGGGTCGACATGTTGCTGCCCACATTGCTGCTGTCGTCCCTCAGCGTGGGGACAGAGTCTGCCGTATGCGACCTCGGGGGCATCATGATGTCACGGCTCGAGTGAGCTTTGAGCTCTCTTACACGAGTGCTTGTCCCGTTACTAGAGAGTTCGACTGACGTGAGGATAAGATGTGCCGACCACGCGACAGGCCGCTGACGTATCTGAGGGGTCCCGAGAAGGTGGGCAAGGTGCCTTAAGAATGTCGGTCGAGACAATGCGAGTGGTTCACGTCGTGAGCTTCCGGTGACAATGACTCGGGGCTTGGACCCTAACGGCCCATTTCTCTCCTGGTACCGACTGGTCGCGAGCTCCAGACCGGTGGCGTCGTCCGATGAAGGAGTGGGGAAGGGCTCTTGTCCAGACAGGAGCAGGAGACGATCCGCTTCATTGCGCCGTTGCGCCGCCGCGCGATTACCCTATGCGAAGGGCCAGGCCGCGTTTGCAGACATGGGAGGGGGTACCATTCTGTTGGTTCGTCGCATCCTGTTGCAAACGGACAGACGGGAGCGAGATCTTGGGGGCAACGGCCCGTAGATCGCAACACATCCGCGGATTTGCTGTAAGCTTCCCCGGGATACCTACCCAGCAGGCAGGCGGAGGTTGCTACAGGCCCATTCTGACTGGAAAAGGGGTCAAATAGGGAAGCAGGCATTCGATACTCGAGCCAGTCGAGCCTAGGAGAATGACGACTCTGACGAGATCCGGGGAGATGAACTGGCAGAAACCGCAAGCTGTTTGAGTCGGCTCTCTCCCAAACGACTCCCACGCCCCAAAAAAAAAAAAAAAAAAAAAAAAAAAAAAAAAAAAAAAAAGAAGACTCGGTGCCAGTTCTGTTTAACCCATGGACGGCCGGTTGCGGTTTTCACGGGCGCCAGCAGCTTTTCCTTCCGATGCGACTTCTGCTCGACCGAGGTACCAGAGGTACCAGAGGTATTGCAGGGCCCGAGGGTGCAGTGGCACAGCGAGAGATCGCAGAGTTTGTGCTTTGCTGCCACAGCACCGGACGTGTTGCGGGATCTGACTTTTTGATCGGGTACCTGCGTCTGCTCCCGCTGCTGTGCGACGGCGCCATTGCTGAGTTGCCCGGTTTTTTTTTTTTTTTTTTTTTTTTTTTTTTTTTTTTTTTCAGATACCGAGCAGGTATGCGAAACGAGATTCTGGACCTTCCAGCTTAATCAGCTGCGGATGAGCGGCAACGGCGCGCGTAAGTCGAAAACCGCGATAGTGTCCGTTCGGATTCGAGCTAGAGCTCTCGGGAGAAGGCGTCTTGTTGGTTTGGAACTTGCTGGGACCTTGGGACGCATGCCAAGTTGTCCGGTCTCCGGGGGAAGTGGAGCTGCAATGGCCAGATCGGAACTTGAAGTGGATCGAGGGATCGACATTCGACAAGGCGGGCTTTGGCGGGGAATTGGCACAGTGGGTCCCTCGCTAGCAGACCCCTGCTGATCGGGGCTTGGCGAAGTGGAATGGGATCTCGATGGGAAGGGCAAGGAAGGGCCACTCTCCTCCTCACCACCAGGCAGGTCAACGACACGAGGTTGAACTTGAAGTCTTGGAAAGGCGCCCATCCATGGTGTTTATGACTGTTTTTACCTACGGAAGCCCATTGTATATGCACGTTTCATCCCGTGCCCATCCTCCCAACTCTACTGAGTTCGAGAACCAGGGTCTCAACATTGACGAGACAAACCACAATGGAACACGCAGCAGAGATCGTCCAGATGGCAGAATGCCAGGGACACGATGTTCCAGGATGACTTGAAAGTACCACCGAAAATTGGCGTAGTCTCGGAAGGAATGGATGAGAATCAAGGCAGGCCGTGACGGGCAGGGAGGAAGTCGCAGCGCAGACATTCATCAATTCCTGCTCGTGTCGGCATGTTCGAGTTGCACAGGACCACGCGAGACCTACGCGCAATTTAATCTCGCAGCGGCAATGGGTTTCTCCCGAGGCAAGGTATCGTACCTCCCTGCCTCCTGCATCCAACCCTCTGTTGACCGCTGCAGGCAGGTGTTCGGGGCCTGAGTGCCGTGTTAAGGTAGTAAGGTAGTTGCTGTCCGTGGCCTACGCTAATAAACCCGCCCCATGGCCAGCAACGCCCGGACGAGCCCCGTCCACCGCGGTCAACAATACCAGTAACCATCCGTCGCTGCCGTCCTCACGACCATGGTCCGGCTCCCAGTCACCTGCTGTCTGGCCCTGATAGCCAAGGTGCTGGGCCGGGACACGTTCGACCCTCTGGCCTACGTCGACCCGCTCATCGGAGCCAGCGACGGCGGCAATGTCTTCCCTGGCGCCTCTCTACCATATGGCATGGCAAAGGCCGTCGCCGACACCAACAGCGGCAGCAGACAGGGCGGCTTCACTATGGACGGATCCCCAGTGACGGGCTTTAGCCTCATGCACGACAGCGGGACAGGAGGCCAGCCGAGCTTGGGCAACTTTGCCCTGTTCGCATACACAAACTGCCCGGGCGGAGACATCAACCGCTGCGCGTTCCCCAAGAAGACTCGCGCTGCCTTCGGCCGTTTCAGCGACAGCGGCGTCTCCGCAAAGCCGGGCACCTTTGGCATCACGCTGGACAGCGGCATACGAGTCGAGATGACCACGACACATCACGCCTCGCTCTTCAGCTTCACCTTCCCCAGTGTTGGAGCCGATGATGAGCCAGCCCAGCCCCTGATTCTGCAGGATCTCACCGACCTCGCCGACTCCCGCCAGGACAACGCCACAGTGACCGTGGATCCCAGCACGGGACGCATCACCGGGAGCGCCCGCTTCCTGCCGAGCTTTGGCACGGGAAGCTTTGTCTTGCATTTTTGCACCGACTTCACTGGCGCCGACATCGTCGACAGTGGCATCTTTGTCAACAGCCGGGCGAGCACCGAGGTCCACAACCTGACCATTTCGAGGTCCATCAATGGTTATCCGCTTCCAGGAGGTGCTTTTGTGCGCTTCAACTCGGCCGCCGAGCCCATCCTTGTCCGCAGTGCTACCAGCTTCATCAGCGCCGAGCGAGCCTGTGAGCATGCCGAAACCGAGATCCCGCACTTTGACTTCGCCGCCGTCTCCGAGGCCGCCACAGATGCGTGGAGGGCCAAAATGAGCCCCGTCAGGGTGTCGACCCGCGGCGTGAACGGCTCCCTGTTGACCAACTTCTACAGCGGCATCTACCGGACCATGATCAACCCGCAGAATTACACTGGCGAAAACCCGTTGTGGTCCAGCAGTGAACCCTACTTTGACTCGTTCTACTGGTGCGTCAAACATGACTCAAGCCAATCTCTTTCGTAAAGCTAATACTGGGCAGCATCTGGGATCTATTTCGATCCCAACTTCCATTTCTCACTATCACGGATCCCACTGCTGTGACAGAGATGGTTCGCTCCCTGATCGACACATACCGTCACCTGGGATGGCTGCCTGACTGCCGGATGAGTCTCAACAAGGGCTACACTCAGGTGACCAGCACCCGAGCCCTTAGTTGAGGATCCGGCCGCTAACCTTCCCAGGGCGGGTCAAATGCCGACGTTGTCTTGGCCGATGCCTATGTCAAGGGGCTAAGAGGGGGCATCAATGTAAGACAATGGACCTCAACCCGACGAGGCGACACTGACGCCGCGGCAGTGGGACGATGGATATGCCGCCGTGGTCAAAGACGCCGAGGTCGAGCCCTTCGACTGGTGCTGCGAGGGACGGGGCGGCCTTGACAGCTGGAAGTCCCTCGGCTACATTCCCGTTGAAGACTTCGACTACAAGGGCTTTGGCACCATGACGAGGAGCATATCACGGACACTTGAGTACGCCTACAACGACTTCTGCATCGCCCAGATAGCGTCTGGTCTCGGGAAGACCGCCGAAAAGGAGAAATACATCGAGTCGAGCGGCAACTGGCAGAACCTCTTCAAGAAAGACCAGCTTTCGGTCTGGTGGAACGGCACGGACACTGGCTTTGTCGGCTTCTTCCAGCCCAAATACCTCAACAAGACCTGGGGGCACCAAGATCCCCTGAACTGCAGCAACCTCGACTCCTACGGCGTCTGCTCCCTGCAAAACACGGGCCGCGAGACCTTTGAGAGCAGTATCTGGGAGTACGGCTTGTATGTCATCCCCACCTCTCCCCAGCCCCTTCTCAAACTAAAACACCTCCCAGCTTCGTCCCCCACGACCAAGCAACCCTCATGACCCTCTACGGCGGCCCCGCCGCCTTCACCGCCCGCCTCAACTACCTCCACGACCGCCGCATAACCTACATCGGCAACGAACCCTCCTTCCTAACCGTCTTCCAATACCACTACGCCGGCCGCCCCGCCCTCTCGGCCCTCCGCTCTCATTCCTACATCCCCTCCTCCTTCTCCCCGACCCCCGCGGGCCTCCCAGGAAACGACGACAGCGGCGCAATGGGCTCATTCGTGGCCTTCGCCATGATGGGCCTTTTTCCCAACCCGGGGCAGGACGTCTACCTCATCACGCCGCCGTTCTTCGAGCACGTGAATATCACGCACCCTGTCACGGGCAAGACGGCGCGCATTGTCAATGTCAACTTTGACCCGTCTTATCGGAATATCTACATACAAAACGCTACGCTGGATGGGAAGCCGTACAACAAGAACTGGATCGACCACAGCTTCTTTACCGAGGGCAAGGAGCTTGTGTTGACGCTGGGGCGGAACGAGAGCTCATGGGGGACAAGAGTAGAGGATCTTCCGCCGAGTCTGGGGAACTATGAGGGGTTTGGAACGGGGAATGTTTCGTTTATTAGGAGGGCGGCCGCGATGGCGCGCTGGAGACGGAAGAGCGGCATGGCTGGGTTCGGAGTGTTGGACGAGAAGTCGGGGATGTGAGAGACGTTCGTCACTTCTGTCCCACCGCGTGGTTCTCGAAGGGTTGCCTCGCCTTTTGTATGTCGTTAGTTAAGAGACCTGCACCTATGAGATGACAACGCAAAGTTAGCGCACGTGAGGGGGCGTGGCAGTAAAGTCAAAGCATCATTAAGTCGAGCCAGAGGCATATGGGTATCTAAATATCAGCCCGAGAGCCCCAAAGCCAGTACGCCGTGGTCCTTCCGTGTTCCTCCTTTGTCAACGCCTTCCTGCCGATGCCCCGTCTAAATGCTGTTGATGCCCGTCCTAGATGTGTGCTCTCCCATCGCATCCCAAGCTGTTTAAACAGGCCGAAGCAAGTGTGTAATACATGAATCATCACAAGCAAATGCGGCAAAACCGCCGCCGTCGATAGTCCGTCAAAAGCCAAACTCCAACCCATTCGCGCCTCTGAAGCGAGAGAATATGAACAGACACTGAATCCACCCTCACCCATCACCAAACCTCCAATCCAGTCGCGATCACATCTCCCCGGCGGGAGCATGAACCACGTCGCAATGCGGGCAAACGAGGTCAGACACGTCGAACTCGTCCTCATCGGAATTGTAGTCCTCCGGGTCCAGTGGCAGGCCGGTGAGTCTGTCAAACTCCATCCAAGTGCGCTCATCGCAGTCCTGCTCGACAGGGACCATCTTGAAGAGGGTACGGCGCTCCTTCCACGGAGACTCCGGGTGGCCTTCCTCCTTGGGAGCGGGCGGCATCCGGTGGTGTCCATGGCCATGACGATGGACGTGAGCGGAACTCGAAGGCGCGGTCGACGCGTTGCGCTTCATGTGGGTGTACTCATCTGCGATGGCCCTCCATGAGCGGACGACCCTGGGGATCCACTCCGGCATCCATTTCTTGTCGCTTTCCATATGTTTGAGTCTGTTCCTCGAATGAACGAAGGTTGAATCGGATCTCAGAAGAAGTCCATCGTCCTTAACCATGCCCGTCAGCTCGGCGATCATCTCCTCGCCAAAGTCGCAATCTGGGAGGCCAGTGAGCTGGAGTTCGTTCAGGGTGCACCCCAGATCATGGGCCGCGAAGTTGTGGAGGAAGGGACCTCCACCGGGCGCGAGAAAGCTCTCGGGAAAGTTGACAAAGTCCATTCTCATACTCTCCAGACTGGGCAGCAGGCGGGGACGCGGCTCGTTCTTGGGGTGATTGGGGTCGTACGGCGGCCGCATCGCGTCCAAGAAGTCCACAACCTGGTCCCACGTGTAGCTGCGGAAGCCCTTGCGAGACAGAGTCTCTTCCTTCATCCGCGGGATGGTCTTGATAGTGATGTTCCGAGTGTATGAGGCGACCAATGCCGGGTATGGGGCCAAATGCTTCCGCTCTTCGTCATCGTAGTAGCGGGCGATGATGCGGAGAGTGACGTGCTTGATGCCCACGCGGTATTCCAGGCTGAGGTTGGCGAAGTTGCGCAGAGTGAGGTGACTCGTGAAGATGAAGGTGTTATTCTTCCACAGGAAGCGGGTGCCTTCAGCATGGTAAGCCCTGCAGGTCGCCAGGAAGCCAATGGCAATCTGGTTGCCGCGACTCCTCTCATACGGGGTCATGGCGTCCTTGTTCGACTTGCTCAGAGGGTCAACGATGGGTTCATTGCTTGTCATGGCGTACTCCAGTATGTACATCTGGAGCTCGACGGGAAGGATGGGCAAGTGCTGCTTCTCCTCGGAAAGCGGACCTGGGCCCTTTGACTTGCGAGTGACAATCCTCTTGGGCGACGACCAGGTGCCGCGGGTCCGATCGTCGGGATCGAGGGTGAGCCGAGGATCCCATGAAATGCCGTGTTCGCGGAGGAGCTTCTTGAGGCGCAGGTTTTCTTCCACCAGTTTCCGGTTCTGAGCTCGAGTGGGCTCGTCGTACCAAGCCTTGGCCTGCTCTTCCTGATCGCGTTCCTCAACCGGCATGGTAGCCTGTGAGGGCGTTAGCAATTGGTTTGTCTGCTCACGAATGGACCATGCTGCCCCGGGCAGCTGGCTGAGATTTGCGATCCGGGGCCAACTCACGTTATCTGGATCCCAACTCATCTTGATCGGTGGCCAGGAAAGCAGCCGATGGGCGAGAAAAGCGGGTGAGGGGTCGGGTTTAAGATCGCCGCAACTTGTTTGCGGGCTCGCGGGGCACGGCGCAAACGCTGCAACTGTCGACGAGATGGCGACAATCGGATGAGGTACCCAGCCTTCTAGGCAACAGCAGAAGGGGAAGGGTGAATGGGAGATGGAGTTTGTGGGCTGCTGAGAGAAAAGTGGTGGGTTGAGGAAAGTGGTCCGCTGATACCGAACGGCCGATTGCTGACGCAGCAGATGTGGGAAATATGAGGGTAAAGGATGGAGATGCCGGCCTCAACTCGCCCACGCTCATGAAAGTAATGGAGTGAGAGAAAACAACCGGTGCGGTCAAATGCAGGTTGGAAGAAGAGGTTTTCAATGTTCAAACCAATGCATTGCTACGGAAGGCGACGCCGGCTAGGCAACCGTGGGTTTCATCGTTGAAGACTTTAAAATCGTATAGTTCCTTCCTTTCCAGCAAGAATCGCCATGGCGGCCTGAATTTGGTGTCATTGATCCCGAGCTTTGGGCAAGTGCATGTTTCGGAAGGAGCGCTGCAGGAGCCCACGGCCACTGTCTCTGGTTTGATAACAGCTCAAAGAGGAATCAGCAGAGCCTGAGACTCAAGTTGCCAATGCGAGAGTTTGCAAGTGCCAACAACAAGGCCGGCAACCCAAAACACCAAACGGTTGCCGCAACCCGCTGTTTGTTGGTGCGGCATTCGGAAACGCTTGATCGTGCAAAAAGGGCGGGACGAATTGGCTGTTCATCATCGCGAAAGGCGGATCGCGTAATTTACGCGAAAATACGCCTCGTCGTTTCGGTAATAGAAATCCCGAGGGATGAAGACCTCGGGCTGATGCAAGCAGGTTCCACTACAGTGGAACCCCCGATCACCACTGACTCTCTGAGGTCCAGCCATCACCACTTTCATTAAGAACAGTGTTATTATCGCAGCGGAATCTGCTTGCAATCTCCCTGGCATGTCTGCCCCCCACGAAATTCAACATCGCTTCCGAAACCCCTTGACTTGGAGATGCCCCTCACTGCGAGCTGACGTCAGGAACTCTGATGCCCCGGCATTTGTTGTCTTTCGGGTGGGCACCCACACGATCAAAGGCCCAGCTGAAAGGAATGACCGGAACTCCCGTCTTAATCTACCCTGCAGGAAGGTACTCGTAAAAGGACTGGTTGGGCAATCGACACGGCAGGTGGTTTCCCGGTTCTGGGTTCGATGATGGCATCCTGGGTGGGATCCGTAAACGCTTCCATTCACTTACATCATGATTCGAACAGTCGAAGTTACCCCGCCATTTTGTGTCGACTACATATTCAGCAAGTCGTTCACCGGGAGTCAGTACTGACAATCGATCAACTTACTGGAAGCCTCTCCAAAAGGTAAATCGAGAACAATACACAAACAACACGATTTCAACATGGCGCAGACCGACCCTGCCACCAAGCATCTCGACCCTTACAAGGAGGCCAACCTCGAGACGGGGGTCTCTTTGGAGCAGAAGATTCACGACCTCAGCCACTTCATGACGCACTGCAAGTTCGGCATGATGACCACACGGGATGCCAACACCGGGTACCTGGTGTCGAGGTGCATGGCATTGGCGGCTCAGGTAGGCACACCACAAGTTCACAACCCACGGACCCTGCACCAGCCCTGACTGACTCTTCGCAGGAAACCGGCGGCATCGACCTCCTCTTCCACACCAACACCGAGTCCGGCAAGACGGTCGACCTCGCCGGCGACTCGCACATCAACATTGGCTTCCTCAACAACTCGGGCGAGTGGGCGTCGGTGAGCGGCACAGCCAACGTCATCACGGACCGGTCCCTGGTCAAGCAGCACTACAGCCCGCACCTCAAGGCCTGGCTGGGCGATTTGGGTGATGGGGTCCACGACGGAGGCGAGAACGACCCGCGCCTGGGCATCATCCGGGTCAAGATGAGGACGGCGCACTACGCCATCTCGCACAAGACGATCCTGGGCCACATGGCGCAGGTTGCGCAGGGAGTGGTTACCGGAAAGCCGGCGGCGGTGAACAAGTTGCGTGAGATCAGCGAGGCGGAGGTTGAGCAGTGGCGGTCTTCTCATTAGGCAGGTGCTGGAGGGAACAATGTTCGATTGCGGCGTTGCGGTGGGTGTAAGATTGGCACGAACTTGAGGACCGAGCTGTATGGTACTGGACTGTGGATTATGGCGTCTAGGTAACGGTGTTTTGAGATGCTTCATAGTAATAGTCTTAGTGTAACTCACTCATTGCTTCCCCTGGTAGTTGGCCTTCCATATCCTGTCCCAGTTGTCCTTGTTGATGGCGAACTCGCGGACAAACTCGTGCTCGAGCTCGTGTGTCCTCCTGCCCAGGAGCACCATGCTGTGGAGCGGCGGCCCAAGCTCGTCGTCGGCGTCGCAGAGCTCTTTCAGTGTGCCCGCGACGAACTTCTCGGTCTTGCCGCCCACACGGGCAGCGCCAATGGCGAGACTGTCGGGGCCATAGACCCCCTGGCCTTTCTCTTCCTCGATCTCGAGCATCTGCTTCGCGCACGTGCCAACCGACATGTAGCGCGGCGGCTCGTAGATCTTCCTGCCCCGGGCCATGTTCTCCAGGCTCTGCTCCTTGACCTTAATGTCGAGGAGGATGAGCGTGTGCAGGCCGATGTCCCTGTTCTCCTTGATCCGGTCGTAGAAGCTGGCCGGGCGCCAGTTGTCGGTGAAGAAGACCATGCTGACCGTCTGGCCAAAGTTGTAGAGCTGGAGCCCTGTGGCGCCAATGCCGGACATGATGGACGCGTTAGGGACCGTCTTCACGGGGATGCCGAGTTCGCGCGCGCGGAGGACCAGGTCCGTGTGGGTGGTCGCGCCGAAGGGGTCGCCGACGACGCAGAAGGCGACGTCGACGTTGGCGGCATCGCGCAGGATCTCGTCGCTGTTTGACTCGACCATCTCGCGGTCGGCGATTACGATGGAGCGGCCATAGTAGGATTCCTACTGCGCATTAGCGTTAGCTGAGCCTGGCATCAGGGCGCAGGAGAAGACTTCGACATACAAGGACGGACTGGTCCACGAGCAGAATGCTTGTGTAGGCTTCGAGGTAGACCCGGGAAGCCTTCTTCACAATTTCGAGACCTTTGACGGTGATATCCGTCTCGTCCGAGAGGCCGAGGCCAACCAAATAAAGCATTTTCTTAGGATGCGCCCGGGCGTGATCCTTTGTTTGAGACGCTTTTGCAAGTTGTCGGGCATGGGAAGTGCGGGAGGAGGATCCGGATGAAGCTACCCCGCCATAAGACCCCGCCAAAATTTCGAGCCAGGGTGCCGACAGGGATTTCCTATCGTTATCGCTTGGGACGGGAGCAGCCCCGAGGATCGGGACCGGCAACCTGAAATGCGACGGCGAACCAACACCAAGATCAGAAGCTTGGATTCATCAAGACGTCCATCGTAGCAATAAGCAGACCGCCATAGCCAACCGCCACGATGTCCAAAAACCGTTCGGCGTACGGCCAAGCGGCCGGCGACACCGACTTCCGCAAAAAGTACGACCTCGACGAGTATGCGGCGAAAGCCAAGGAGCGCGAGGCGGCCGAGAAGGAGGAGCGCAAGGCGCGGTGGGAGGCCAAGATGGCGGGAAAAAAGTACTACAAGCCGATGGACGGCAGCGAGGCGCTCACGACGGCGCGAAACGCGACGCAGGACTTCAGCAAGCTGGTCGGCACGTCGACGCTGGTGCCCGCGGGCGCGGGCGTCGGCAAGCGCGGCCGCGGCGCCGGTTTCTACTGCGAGGCGTGCGACCTGACTTTCAAGGACAACCTGCAGTGGGTCGAGCACACCAACAGCATGCAGCACCAGCGCGCCATTGGCGCGACGGGCGAGGTGCGCCGGGCCACGGCCGAGGAGGTGCACGCGCGCATTGACGCGCTGTGGGAGCGCGAGCAGCAGCGCAAGCGGGAGCAGGTCGTCTCGCTCAAGGAGCGGCTCGAGGTGCGCAAGGAGGAGGAGGAGAAGGAGAGGGAAGAGAGGAGGCGGAAAAGGAAAGAGCTGGAGGAGCGCAGGAGGCTCGAGAAGGAGGCCGCGGCCAAGATCAAGACCGAGTACGGGGAGGATGTCCGGATCGAGGGCGAGCACGACGAGGACGACATGATGGCTGCCATGGGGTTCACTGGGTTTGGGACAACGGCCAAGAAGTGATTGGGTCTGAGCCGTTGGATATACTGGGTCATAATTCTGCCGGGCAAAAGGTCGTATGGTTTGTACAGTTACGAAAGATACCAACCGGGGCGGCGTCTGGCGTTTGGGCTGGGGAGCTGCATAGATACGGTAGAGGCACTGGAAGGACTTTGTTTGAAGGAATCATTGAACTTTGTAGACCGATTCATGGAGTTCGAATAACAGTTTGGATGCCCCCATTCCCATGCCGATATGCAGCCTCTCGTTTGCAGGGTCAAGATCGGACTCTTCCTCCGTCCTGCAGTCGGCCCCACCTGCCGGCGCCGGCCCGCTCGTCTTTGGCCACCCCGCTCTGGCCGCTCGCATGACCTCGTCTTGGGCATTTCCTCTTGCCCAACAGATCACCTAACGAAATCCTCATCGCCTACCTTATTTTCTCTTCTGCCTATACTGACGGAGCACTCCTTTGAGCGCCGTGTGAATCCTGAGGACGACACATATTCTTAGCGCTGAGCGACCTGAACTCCGACTTTCCGCCGACCCTGCCACAAGCACCGTCGAACCCTAGGCTGAACCAAGAAAGGGATTTGGCGTCGGAAGAGAAGGGTAGGACGGTACTACGCTACCAGGAGACTACGGTGACACATGGCTAGCTCATCGACAAGCTCGGCGGCTGCCGCCACCCTGCTCAAACGGCAGCTCAAGCAGATGCAGACGGCGAAGGATCTTCCAGGCATCTCGTGCGGCCTGGTCAACGACAACAACATCTTTGAGTGGGAGGTTATGCTGATGATTAGTGATGATTGCAAATACTACGGCGGTACGTCCCTGTGGCCTTCTGCCCATCCGTTCACCCTCTTGTGACTCTTTGCTGACACCACGCCCTTCCTCCAGGAGGCAACTTCCGCGCCCACCTCACCTTCCCCCCATCATACCCGCTCATGCCGCCCAAGATGGTCTTCCAGACGCCCGTCCCGTTCCACCCAAACATCTACCCGAACGGCGAGCTCTGCATCAGCATCC
This sequence comes from Chaetomiaceae sp. PF1801, assembly GCA_023628475.1. Classification (NCBI taxonomy): domain Eukaryota; kingdom Fungi; phylum Ascomycota; class Sordariomycetes; order Sordariales; family Chaetomiaceae; species Chaetomiaceae sp. PF1801. Next base: position 139,394 of record JAMAKQ010000001.1, read on the forward strand.
TGCACCCGCCCGAGGAGGATAAGTTCGGCTACGAGGCGGCCAGCGAGCGGTGGAGCCCCGTGCAGACGCCCGAGACGATCCTGCTGAGCGTCATCAGCTTGTTTGAGGACCCCAACGACGAGAGCCCCGCCAACGTGGAGGCGGCGCGGTTGTTCCGCGAGGAGAGGGAGGGCAAGAGCAAGGAGTTCAAGAGGCGGTGTCGGAAGTGCGTGCGGGAGAGCTTGGGGGAGGATTAGCGACGCGGGTAGGTTGAACGGCGGTTTATAATGACAGCGCATGGACTTTGAAGGGTTGGGTTGCAAATGGGACCCCTTCTTGGGGACCGTTGTGTCCGAGAGGAGGGGCCGGGCTAAGTGATCGGTATTAGGCCCGGTTTCCGCAAGGTCGAAGGAGAGACAAGGAGTGGAGCAGGGAAACCCGCACAGGACAAAGACATTGGCGGCTGACAGCGTTGCAACAAACAAATTTGACCGTACTCAACATTAATAGCAGAAACGCTCATGATACCAACCCCAAAACTACCCCCACCTTCTCATCCCACTCCTCATCCCACCGCCTCCTCCCCTCCTTAACCGCCCCCTTCCTCAACCTCTCCAACTCTGCCCTCCCATCATCACTTCCCAACAATCGCCCCAATATCCCCGCCAACTCCTCAGCCGTCTCAAATCCCCTTCCATTCTCCCCCTCCTTCACCAACTCCCCAAAGCTCTCATACCCCGAATACGCAGCCACGGGCAGCCCAGCCCCAAACATATCCACCACCTTCATAGGCAGGTCCACGCCCGAACTGCTCATGTGCAGACATACCCCCAGATCAGCGCACGCGAGCAGGCCCGCATAATCAGCAAACGGCAGGAAGGCTGTCACGATCCTCACGTTGGGCAGACGGCCCGCGGCGGTGAGCTCGGCGATTTTGGAAAGGTACAGGTCCTTCTGTGGGCCTTTGCCGGTGATGATGGCCAGGATGGGGGTTGTGGCAGTGGAGGCGTACTGCACCAGGGCGTCGAGGAGGAGGGAGAAGTCCTCGTCTGGTGTCCAGCTTGTGCTGCTGACTAAAAGGCGCATGGTGCCGTCTAGGAGGTTGGGGATGAGGGCTTGTTCGGCGGGCGGGAGGACCCTTCTCAAAGTTGTCTCTCTTGTCTCGCGGGAGGTGATGGGCTGAAAGATGGCGGCGGGCCGGTCGTGGACGGTGAGCATGGGCTGCGTGACGGAGTAGGGCGCGCTGCGCAGCTGGCACGCCATGGCGTGGGTTACTGTCAGGTGCAGATCGCCTAGACGGCCGAAGCGGCACTCGTAGAGCTTGGAGAGCGCCACGAGCGGGTGGTGGGCGCCGCGGGTGCCGGCGAGAATGGTCCAGCCGTAGTTGTGCCAGTCGATGATGAGTTTGCTGTTGCGTAGACGGCAGACGAGGCTGGCGATGGCGAGGGTTGGGATGGAGGGCGGGTTTTGGACGAGGATCCATTGCGCTGGTGGGAGAGTGAGCGCCAGGAGGTGGGTGAGGTGGTAGACTTGGTAGAGGACCTTCCAGGGGGCGAAGAGGATGAAGGGGATGGAGTTTGGCCTGCGTGGCGGGGCGGGCAGGGGTGTGATAGTGATGTCGGTGTTGCTGAGGACATCGGGATGAGGCGAGGTCTCTGTTTCACAGGTCAGTCAGCCTGTATCGCGAGTGAGCATCATGGTTGGGGATCGTACCAAGATATCCGATGAGGTTCACTTTTCCTCCATGTTTGGCTATGCTCAAGGCATGGTACGTCATGCGCGGGCTGCGGCCAATGTCGCCCAGGACTAGGACATGGACGGACACGCGGCCATCAGGCGAGCCTGCAGGGGGGTTATTGTATTTGGTAATGCCGAGAATGTAGTAAACAATGAGAGCAGCGCCGCCGAGGATGGAGGAAACGACGAGATATATCAAAAGGGTCATCATTTTTGCGTCTTCCAACCATCGAGGAGAAGGTTGCGGCGATGTTGACTTCGTGGTCAGGGGTTGTTGACAGATTGCATTTTCTGGTTGGCGTTGGGCAGTCCGGATGTGTCAATAATCCCCAAAGCCGCTACTGCAATGTTGAATATACGCCTGATATTCTTAGCCCTGCGTAGAAAAGATGGACGTCAGCCCCTTTGTTCCACGTTCACCAAGAAGCTGTGATGCTGCTTCGGTGATTGCTCCCGTCAGTTGTTTCGGCAACCGTCGCACCCCGGCTTTGAGCTTATCGAGCTGCATGCGCTTCATGGGTACGGCCAGGCTGCCAATCAGATCGCCGAATTCGGCATGCAGCTTGCGCACCGTCCCCACCAGCTCAGGGGTCAGAAAGAGGAAAGCGGCGACCGATCGCCGCGACAGGGGATGAAGAGGAGGGACCGGGACACCGCCGACAACAAACCGGGCCGTGGCGTTGGCCGCGGAGTTGGAGTCGACATCTCTCCTCGACACCCGGCGGGGACATCTTGAACGGACTGGAATATTCCTTTTCCTCCATCCCTCAGCCGCAACTCCCAGGCTTTAACAGGATAGTTAGCGTTCGCGACTGTCAAACAAAGGTAAAGTTTGTTGCCTCCGTTTCTGACCAGCGGTCTCACTGACAGTTCCCCGCCGATCCTGAAGCACGCCGTCCCCTCCCATCCACGTGCGAGCGACCTCTGTTGAGCGACAAGCGTCCGGTCGCTCCGCTGCCGCCGCAACCCGCAGCCGACACATTCTTCGATGTCCAGGGACAGGTGACTCTAGGGGCGCAAACGCTCCCCCACCCCGCGAACCGACCGAGCCATTACTACGAGATCGTTGAGAGCAGCCCGCTTCGAGCGACACCACGACAGGACACCATGGCATCCTCGTATGCCCTGCCGGCCTCAGCGCTCCATCAACACCACCATCATGCGTCGGACACGGCTTGCTCGCACTCGCACTCGCACTCCCACACGTCCTCCATCAACTCTCTAAGTCCTTCAAGAAGCCGCAAGGTCTCTCTTTCGAACGGGGCGCACTCCCATACCCGGAGCCACCAGCATGACAGCAACCATTCCCAGTTCCGAGCAAACTCGAGCGTCCCCGCTCCGATCAATGTCCCGCCGCGCTCCGAAGAGGGATCACAGTGGAAGATAGAGTCGACGCCTGGGGGGAAGTCGCTACTGTCTCCCACCGGTGCCAGTTTCGATGTGGCTGGTGTGTACGAGCCCCCAGCCGCTTCCCGGTCACGATCACATTCGCATTCGCATTCACATCACCACCACGAGCACGCAGCGCCACGGTCGAAGTTTACGGGTTTTTTGCTTCACTACACCCCAAGATGGCCATTGCTGCACGCCGTGGTGGTGGACAAGGACTCGAGGAGGATATTCTACTTTATGTGGTTCGTACCCGGCCCTTTGGTTGTCTTCTGAACTAGGCTCAACTGACGGCATATCCGCAGCCTGAACCTGGCATTTATGATGGTACAAGCCTTCTACGGCTACGTGACAGACTCGCTTGGTCTGCTCAGCGATAGCGTACACATGTTCTTCGATTGTGTGGCATTAGGGGTGGGTCTGTTTGCCGCCGTTGCGAGCAAGTGGCCGCCAAGCGAGCGATTCCCCTACGGTTTCGGCAAGATCGAGACTCTGAGCGGGTTCGGCAACGGCGTGTTTCTGATACTGATCAGCGTGGAGATCATGACCGAGGCATGCGAGCGGATATACGAGGGCAGAGAGACCAAGAGGCTAGGGGAGCTCTTCGTGGTGAGCACGGCCGGCTTGCTCGTCAACCTGGTGGGCATGATGGCGTTCGGGCACCACCACCACGGGCATGGGCACGACCACGGCCATTCCCACGGCTGCGACGGACATGGTCATAACCACCAACATTCCCACGACCATGGGCACTCGCATTCCCACAGCCACGACGAGAACCACGTCCACACCCATGCCGGACACGCCCACTCACACCCCCACTCCCACGACAACGAAAACATGTACGGCATCTACCTGCACGTGCTCGCCGACACGCTAGGCAGCGCGGCCGTCATCGCTTCGACCATCCTCACCCACTTCTGGAAGTGGTCCGGCTGGGACCCGCTCGCGTCCTTCCTCATCGCCGTGCTGATCCTGCTCTCGGCCCTGCCGCTCGTCAAGTCGTCTGCCCGGCGGCTTTTGCTCACCATCCCGCCCGAGATTGAGTACAACCTGCGCGAGACCCTGTCTGGGATAACGGGATTGAGGGGAGTGGTCGGGTATGCGGCGCCCAAGTTTTGGATTGATGATCGGAATGCTGGTGGGGCCAATAAGCTGCTGGGTGTCATGCATGTGGTGGCCGCAAGGGGGGCGGATATAGAGGATGTGCGCGATCGGGTGAGGAAGTATTTGCTTGAGCACAACATTGATGTGACGGTGCAGGTTGAGCGGGAGGGGGATACGAGTTGTTGGTGTGGGGTGGGGAGGAGCCCGCTGTCGAACTCGCATCGGCCGACGAATAGTGCCAGTGTCTTTTAGGGAGAGGATCTGGCTGGGTTGGGGTTGTATTATCTACGAAGGCTTTGGTTGTGTGTAGGGTTGGCATTCTTGGCGCATCTTCCGCGTTTGGTGCTCTATCTAGGTTTGGGTGATGTACAACATGGAAGCACATACAGCCATGAGGCTGTATTTGTTGGAATGTGACAGATGTACATTGGGTCGGTTTGGGATGTCTGGTACTATTGTAGTTCGTCTCAACTATATACCCTGATTTAGACGACATGGTCATCTCTGCAACTGTGCCACGCACCAACATTTGGATCCAATCTGTCGGAGTCGGAGTCGAAGTCGGAGTCGGAACCGGCAATGATGATTTCTCGGGCCGAAAGTGGAGCATCAGCCGGAATGCCACAAGCACTAGGATGTTAGCACGGCACTCGAGGGCGCGGCCCACTTCCATGCGTGTCACGACCCTCTTGCCTGCCTTGCCTGCTCACTTCAGGCACCAGTTCAGACCAACCGCCGCGGCAACTTGCATTCTCAACAACAAACCATTGGCAACCAATCATCTCTCCGTACTTTGCTAACCGCACATCCGACTTTGCCTTGCAGGAGGTCTCGCCATCACGCCCTTTGCGCAGTCTCCTCCTGTGCGCTTTCGTCCCGACACCCCCACTGCCCACCATGCAGAGTCTCAAGGCTCAGGCTCTTTATCATTCGGGACCCGTTGCCGGATTTTCACTTGGTTATCCACGAAATGCTGCAAACATACCAGATGCCTACGACAAGGGTACCGTTATCGAGGCCGTGGGTTAGGCTGTCTCCAGCCTCACGAGGCTTCCACGGCTGCTGCTGTGTAACCATCATGGCCTGCTGTGCCAGCCGCATTTGCCGCCCGATTCCTCCCATAAGGCACCCCGGCTCTCAGCACAGCTTCTGTTGCTAGGTCTCAACACGGAAACCTCCTCGGACTGCGACTCACATGTATCTTTCTTCCGTCAGATCATGTCGAAGTCGCCCATCGTCACCGACACCCGCATGACCAAGGATGACGAGCTCTCCTTGCCAACAATGGCGGGCCCCGAGCCCGGCTCGGACATCGCGTCTCCAAAGCCAGGAGGAATCGAGTTCCTTTGGAGAGAAGCTCGAGCGCAATTCCTGGACCAGCTTTCCAACCGTCAACGACTACAGGAGGAGCCGATGCTTGCAAACACGACGCTGGAGGACACCGTCAAAACTCTCTCTGTGGCCAAGGAGAAAGCAGAGAAGGCGTATGGGACGAAGTTCAAGGGCAAGCCTGTTGAGCTCAGCTTGAGCCGCGTCGTCCAACGCCTCGAGTTCATCTTGCGCTTCGGCGACGACGCCATGAAGTTCGCTCCGGAAACGGCATCCTACGTTTGGGCAGCCTTCCGCCTGGTCGCCTCAGCAATCAGCCAAGACTTCGATTCGTGTCAGTTCCTGGTCGATGCCGTGGACCAAATCTCGGACATCCTGCTTCTCTGCGAAGTCTACGCCAAACGCCAAATCTGCCAGTTCCGCCGCCTGCCTGACGAGTCGTGTTTGATGGCAGATAAGGTCTTGGAGAAGATCCCGCCTCTTCTGGCTTTGGTTCTGAGGTTTTCCTACGAAACTCGCCGGCTCTTCATCGAAAAGGGGCGTCTCAGCCGAGCTTTCTCCATATTATTCGGCGGCGCCCAACAACTGAAGGAGATATTTCAGGATGCTGAGGGGAAGCGAGACGAACTGAACCAGACTGCCGGGATTGCGTTCCACGAAGCAGTCATCCAGCTGCTGCACGCCAGCCAACAGGATACAAGCACGATCCTCGAGTACCTGGATGGGCTTGAGATGGCCAAGGAGGAGCTTCTGACGACGTTGGAACGGATGGAGCGAAAGAACGAGCACATGGCCGGGGGTGTGCAACACATTTCCAGCAACGTTCAGGAAATGATGGTGGGGCAGCTCAAAGAAAGGGAGCGGAGGGAGAGGCAAGACCTTGACAACGAGCTGAGAGAGCATCTGAACTGGCTTCAGACTGAGGGCGTTGCGCCACTCCACGAGCCCGTCAAAGTCATGCGCGAGAACTTGGCAAGAAGATATCCGAAGACCTGCGAGTGGATCATCACGGACGACAGGTTTTCATCATGGATGGAACCCCAAGGTCCGACCCATTCCAAGAGTCTTCTTTGGCTCTCCGGGGAGGCAGGCTTTGGCAAGTCCATCCTCATGTCGTATGTTGCGGACTATCTGGAGTCCGAATCGGTCAAAGCCCGTTCCGACAACAGGGCCGTTATCCTTCGCTTCTTTTGCAAGCTAGGCAACGACACATCTCAAAAAGGGGTCAAGGTGGTTGCCCATTTGCTCTGCCAGCTTTTGCATTTCGCCACGCTCGAGGGCGACTTTGAAACCAAGCAAACCTGCGCGGAGCTGGTGAAGAAGACGAGGTCCAATGGGGCAACCATCGGCTCAGACATGGTGAGCCTATTCCGCGGCCTTGCCGGAGCATTCAAGCGCCGGGTGTTCGTGCTCATCGATGGGCTGGACGAATGCGAGGACCGAGGCAACGAATTCTTGTGGTTTTTGGGTCAAATCGCTGAACCATCCTCGGACATCCGGCTGCTGGCTTCAAGCCGGCCTTGGGGCGACATCCACAGCGCGTTTGCAAAATACAGCCCGATGAGAATCGACGTGGAGCAGGACTCGACCGAGAAGGATGTCGAAGCATACATTGCTGGCTCTTTGAGAACCATTAGCCGGTTTGACCGGTCTAAACGCAGGAGGGCGGTTGCTCAGATGGCAAAGAAGGCCGCTGGCATGTTCCGATGTGAGTTGTTTCAACCTCTGCCGTCCAACATTGCGGTCACTGACATACGCTCCAGATGCGAACTTGGCAGTTGAGGGTTTGAAGTCAGCCGCCGCGTTGAGAAAGCCATTCAAGCAACTGCTGGACGATTTGCCTGATGGCTTGACTGAACTTTACGAGCGGGAAATGCTCGCTCTTGAGCCAGCCAGGCGCGAGATTCTCATGGTTGCCCTGAGGTGGCTGGTCTGTGGTGAAGGGCCAATCTCAACGACGCTGGTTGCCGATGAATTGGAGGGCAAATATCTTCACGACTCGACTGAGTCCGAAGACGACGACACGGATGACGGCAACGGAGACATCCCGGACCTGGATCTGGACTACAACCACTCCTTGCCGCCGACCCCCCAAGCCGAAGGCAAAACCTGTTCTGGCCCCAGCACTGGAGAAGAACCGGAGCGGGATTCAATCAGGCACTTGAGGTCAGCCGGCCGGAACTTCATCAGGATCGACAACGACGGCATCATTACCCTGCAACACACCTCTGTTCGGGACTACATCATCCTGAAATCCAAGAATTCCGGCAGCAGGGACGGGGAGGCACTATGCGCGAGATGCCGGGACCTTATTGGACCCCTGCCGATGGCTGAGGCTGGACCCAAGCATGGGCATCTACTCTTGGCCGTCAGGTGCCTGAAGCTGCTCAACTGTCCGGCGTTTCAGAGGGAGTTTCTGCCTCGCTCTATACTTAAGGAGCACAGGAAGAAGCTGCTAGCTCTTGGCTCAGTCAAACCCGATGCTTGCGACACCAGGAGTCCGGGTGTACCCGACAGCGACACTGGGTGCGTCTGTGAATCCTACAAGTTGCCCAACGATCCTCAAAGTCCTGCGGAACCTTGGTTGTCCCCTCAGTTGCCAAACTCACGTGGCAACACCACCTACCTCGGCTCCAATCATGAACATCGCTATGAGCTCTCTCACTGGCATTACCATGTCAGGGCCGCCGAGAGGCTGTGGCCGGTGGATGAGCGTAATACTGAAGACTGGTTAGACCTCGATGAACAGGTTGACAAGTTCCTGAACAGCACTGAAGCGTTTCCGACCTGGCAAAGGAAGGTCCTTCGTGTTTACGGTTTCAGGTTCGAACGGCCGATTCACGTCCTAGCTCGATACGGACTTACGCATTACATCCGTCGATATTTGGACAGCGGTGGCGAGATTGACGTGCAAAACAACGAAAGACACACTCCGTTGCAACTTGCATGTTCCGATAAGCGTGGCCATGTTGCGGTGCCGCTTGTTGTCGAACACGGTGCCGCTGTCAACAGACACGACCAAGACGGCAAACCATTCGTGTTACCGCCTTTATTCCTCCTTATTGAATCACGCGGGCCGCTGGAGTTGATCCAGTACTTGCTGGACCACGGCGCGGACACATGGAAAGAAGGCCATGGGTATCTTGACACAGCCCTCAGGACAGCCATCTAGGCCCGGTACTTTGACGCAGTGAAATTTTTTCTCGAACGCGGCGGACCAGATTTCACGGACGGAAGGCCCGAGAGCCAAGAAGCCTTGAACTTTGCTTTGCACCATGTGCCAGACATACCAGAAGATATCATCGAGCTTTTCCTATCTAAGGGAGCTGATGTTAACCACCGGGGCCCTTCTCGACATCTCCTTTGGGTCGAGCAGTGGGAGGACGCAAATTGGGAGTTGTCCGAATCCTTCTGAATGCGGGGGCGAAGGTCAACGCGGAGGATGTCCGGACTGGTGAAACGCCGTTGCACACAGCGGTCTGGCGGAAAAACGAGGAAATGGTCGACCTGCTCCTTGAGCGCGGGGCCAGAGTTGTCGACAAGGACAAGAAGGGCCGCAATGCTATCTGGTACGCCATAAGGTCCGCACTAATCCTCCAAGCGGTTCTTAAGGCGATTGAAACCACACCGGACCTCAAGGAAGCAGTTCATCAGTCCGATGAAGATGACCGCACGGCACTCCATGCGTGTGCTATATTCGGATGTGCCAGGAGTGCACAACTGATCCTGGATGCTGGCGACACACTGACTCTGATGTCGCAGGTGGATCGGGATGGGAAGACGCCGCTTCATCTGGCAGCAGAGCGAGGGAATGCTGACGTCGTGGGGGCGCTCCTGTTGGACAGTCCCGGAACACTACCGGCCGGTTGCACTGGTCACTCTGTGATAGAGCTTGCTCTGCGGAAGTGGGACCGTTGCCTGACCGTGTCCAATTTCGGGCACAAGCGGACACTGGAGCTCCTCCTGGACCACATCACGCCCATACCAGAATCCCTGAGGCCAGAGCTGCTTTTCTTTGCTGTCGAGTCGGGATCATTGGCGCTTTGCCGGCGGCTTGTCAAGCTCGATAGCCAGTTGACTCGGTTGAAGGACCGTCATGGCTGGACTCCGTTGATGCTGGCTATGCAGAACCGCGATCATGGAATGGTCCAGACGTTGCTGGCCTTCGACGGGGCGGACGAGTTAGACAACCGGACCGCAAGCGCAACCGCTCATGATGACCGCCGTCCGTCTGGGTGGGGAGCACTCCCATGGTATCTCACGTCGAGCGACAAACTTGAGCTCCTCAAGACGTGCAAGCATCGGAGGACGTCAGCCCTTCTGCAAAGCAACCATCCCATCCCGTTTGGCATGCCCAGATACTACTGGGAACTCGAAATTGTCGAGGCCATGGAAACCTCGGTTGGTATCGGTGTCTGCGGCGAATGTCGCTGCCAAGATTTCTCCCCTGGCTGGTATTATACTACTCGCAAAACTTGGGTCTACCGTGGCCAGGATGGACGGGTCCTCGCGACCTGTGGTCCTTTGATCAGTACCAGGCTCTACGACAAGCCGAACTGGAGGCTATGCCCATTTTCGGGGCCAACCTTCACACAAGGAGACACAGTTGGATGCGGGGTTGACTTTGTGAAAGGGGCGATCTTCTTCACAAAGGACGGGGCCCTTCTCGGTAAGTGTCTTTTCCTGGACGATATCTGTTTGCTTTGTGGACAACCAGGACGTCCACAAGGCCGTACCTGGTCTTCGATCGCTAAGAGGTTGTGGACAGGAGATGCTGTCGAGGAACTCCCTCACTGCCGGCTGTTTCCTGCTGTTGTGATCAGTGGCAGAACGATGTGGATCAAAGCCAACTTTGGAGCCGATCCAAGCAAGCCGTTCAAGTACGACCCGAGTCGGTACAGGATGGAAACAGAGCCCCAGATCAACCGTTTGGAATCTTCGGTTGATGCATAGGTACCAGGTAGCAAAGACTCTGCAGCTTTGTCCCTTGGCGGTTTCCCCTTGGAGACTGCAACCCCAGTCCATTCTTCTACAGTCCTGTTCTTCTTTTAAACTCGTCGCGGACGTCACGTCCCCCTCTCCCAGGTTCCGATGCGATCTCATGCTTACCACACTCTTGACGCAGGACATCCAGGACAAGTCGCTTTGCAGAAATGAGCCCACTACCAGACGCCCAAATGCAGCCCAATTACGCCGCCAGAGTCCAGCGGGGGCCGTTGACAGCTCGGGGAATGGCAGGTCAACAAAGGGAAAGGGGGCAATTGCGGGTTAGGGTTATGCCATGAGGTCGGTGCTGCTTGGCAAAATGCCGCCGACCCTTGGCCCAAAATGGCTCATTCACATGCAAATCTCCAACGCAGTCTTGGCGCGCACACCTTATTTCGAGGCTGCGTGACGTCCATCCATGACCATGCAGGAGGCTCATACGCGATTTCTGAAGAGCGCTGTCAATTGGTTGGGAAATATTGCATGTTCCGCAGCCTCGTCACCCGTCTGTCCGGTGCAGACGGGGTTGTTGGACTGGGCAGCAGCGGCTAGATGGATGATCTGGGACGAGGGACGCGACATCTGCCCACCGCTGCCGTTGGTCGCATGCCCCGCCATCTCCGTGAGGCCGAGGACCGCCGTTGGCTTTCCCCACGTTTGCGTGGGAGCAGGATCCGATCCCGCTTGTTGACTTTTCCAGGATCGGACAAGCTCCATCTGGCCACGCGAACAGGATCAATGTTATCTCCGCTTGAGCGAGAGGGACGGGAGGAATGATGGAGGAGCGTAGTTCATAAGATGGATGACTTCTGCTGTTGTATGCACGTGCATGGAAGTATCCGTAAATCCCGCTTCATTTCGATACCGTAAAAAAAGCAACTCGGACAACAAAACAGAGTGCCAGATTGCCTGACATCGAAATAAACGTCAATTGACAAATGGCACGTTGGGCTTGAGGCTGAAGATGCACGGCTGGCGCCAGGGCCCCCTGATCTGATGTTTGTTCGGGGACCGAATTCCATCCCGCCCCAGACAAGGCGGGGCTGGGATTCCCTTTTGCCGAGGTTCCAACCCCGGGCGGGTGACGTTCGTGGCTGGATTTCGGCCGAGAGAGGCATCAAAACTCCACTGCCGCCCAAACCCGAGGCGCGTTTTCTTTTGACAATCCTCAGATTGAAACACTACAGTACAAATCGAGACGAATCACTGCCATTGTAGCCTCACTCCCGATCTTCTCGCAGCAACGCGGACACCGCCGACAACCACCGAGCACGTACCGGCAAGAAAGGAGCCAAAAGACCTTCACAAACAGTCGTTTGGAATTCGGTCCCAAGGGGCGCCGAGATTAATCACCCTTCCTCCGAACCAGATAATCCTCTTTCAGACAACCACGATGACTACAACACCAACACAGCCCGAGTCCGCCGGCGCGGCGGTCAACCGGAAGCTACACGACGCCCTCCCGCCCGCCGTCGCCGAGAAGCTGCCCCACATCCCCGAGAGCAAAGAGGAACTCAAGGCCGAGATAAAAGCCGAGGCAAAGGCCGCCGCATCCTCGGGCCTGTCACAACTCCGGTCCTTTGTCGCGGGTGGCTTCGGCGGTGTTGCCGCTGTCGTCGTCGGGCACCCCTTCGATCTGGTCAAGGTGCGCCTGCAAACGGCCGAGAAGGGCGTCTACTCGAGCGCCATCGACGTCGTGAGGAAGAGCGTGGCCAAGGATGGGTTGCGGCGCGGTCTGTACGCGGGTGTCTCCGCGCCGCTTGTGGGTGTGACGCCGATGTGTACGTCTCCCTCCCATGCTTCGGTTTTCCCTCCGCAACACCAGACTTACTAACCTCCACAGTCGCCGTCTCCTTCTGGGGCTACGACCTCGGCAAGTCCATCGTCCGCGCCACCAGCACCGTCGCCCCCGACGGCTCCCTCTCCATCGCGCAAATCTCCGCCGCCGGCTTCTTCTCCGCCATCCCCATGACCGCCATCACCGCCCCCTTCGAGCGCGTCAAGGTCATCCTCCAAGTGCAGGGCCAGAAAAAGCTCGCTCCAGGCGAGAAGCCCAAATACTCAGGCGGCATCGACGTCGTGCGGCAGCTGTACAAGGAAGGCGGCGTGCGCTCCGTCTTCCGCGGCTCGGCCGCCACGCTGGCCCGCGACGGGCCCGGGTCGGCAGCCTACTTTGCCGCGTACGAGTACATCAAGAAGGTGCTGACGCCGCGCGATCCCGTCACGGGCGAGGCCAGCGGCAAGCTCAGCCTGACGGCTGTGACGTGCGCGGGCGCTGGCGCGGGTGTGGCCATGTGGATTCCTGTGTTCCCGATCGATACCGTCAAGAGCAGGCTGCAGACGGCTGAGGGGAATGTGACGATTGGTGGGGTGGTGAGGGGGTTGTATGCCCAGGGCGGGTTTAAGGCGTTTTTCCCTGGGTTTGGGCCTGCGCTGGCGAGGGCGGTGCCGGCCAATGCGGCGACGTTTCTGGGTGTCGAGCTGGCGCATCAGGCTATGAATAAGTTTTCCAACTAAGGGGAATTACGGTGATGGGGGTGTTGGGATGCTCGTGTCTGCAGTTGAACTTGTCTTGTGCTCTTCGGGAGTGTAGGTGGGCATTTCTGTCACGGATACCTTGTATCTGCAAAAGTCGCTGGTCATTGCTCGTTTGAGCGGGAGGAGTTTGGGTTCGCATTTGAGCAGGCTAGACTTGAAGCATTTTTGGTCTACTTTACACCCTGTTTGCTCTTCATGTGGGTTGGGTTGAATCCTCTGTTCGAATGTGTCATGTGCTATTTGCATAGACTTCAGCTAGCTCTAGACATAGACCAAGTACCATCGCGTGAATCCGTCAGGGAGATCTCCGACCCAGACCATTTGTCCGAGAACCAAAACATCCTTCCATACCCCTGAACTCCCTGCCTCACATCAACTCAAAAACTTCCCCCCACACGCACCGCACACCCCCTCCCCAACAAGCCTCCTGACCTCCTCCCTCCGCTCCGCCGGCATCTTCGCAACAAGCACCTCCGCCCTCATGGTCCTCAGCCCACACGCGCCACAGCTGCGCGTCGCGCCGGGCGTCTGCACCGCCAAACCCGACGTGGCACACGTGCCGAAGAAGTGCCCGTTGCGGCATCCGCTGAGCGAAGCCTTGCGCATGTCCATAGGCAGCCCGCAGAGGTCGCAAGTTTGGGTTGCCAGGGCGGGAGCGAAGAGGTTGCGCAGGGAGTGGGAGTCGGTTGAGTCGACGTCGGCGTGAGGGTCGGTGTTGGGCGCTGGGGCTGGGTAGTGGATTCCTGGTACCTCGGGACCGCCGCCGTAGAGGTTTTCGAAGAGCTTTGCTTCGGTTGTGAGGTTGGGTTGGGTGTGGGGGAAGGGGTGGAAGGACGTGTCCATGAATTGGGGGTGGATCGGGATACCGTAGTCGGGTTGCATGGCATGGGCGGGTTGTTGTGTCTGCCGTTGGCGCCGGGGTTTGTGTCCGAAGAGCACGCTCGACCGCACCGTGTGCCAGCCGCCGCGCTCGGGGTGTTGCGTGCTGTGGCTGCTGACGAGGACTGCCGACACGCCGCCGCCGGGGGAGAGGGTTAAGCCGTGCAGGCGGTATCGGTGTGGGTGGATCTCGGGAATCTCGACGACGGTGGCTTCGCCGGCCCCATTCACGTTCTCCTCGTCCGCTAAGGAGTCGAGATCGCCGTCTAGGTCGAGGTCGTTATCGTCGTCCGACCCAGACTCGGAACCTTCTGAGCCGCTCTCGTCATAGGCGCGCGTCTGGTGCATCTCGAGAGGGATTTGTACTTCGAGTTTATGTGCAACGGTGCGCACCCATTGGGGTCGGGGGTCTGCGGCGGGGTCTGTCGGAGGAGGGACGTTCGTCTGGTACCAGTCGTGCGTGGTGGCTGTGGCGGACATGCGGATGAGGGTGTAAAGGGGTGTTGGGCTCGGATTCGCCAGGTCAGGGGGATGGATGACAAGGTCTGGAAAGGTTAGACAGAGTGGTCAAAGTGTGAAAGAAAGACAAGCACGTACCGGCAATGGGATTCTGGGAGCCCTGGTCCGCTCCCTCTCGGTAGACCGTACCACAGTCCCAGGGACTGTGCTTCTCTGGTTGATATGTTGGGCCCCCAAAAAGGGCGACATTGAACTGTTTAAGGTCGAACCCGGTGGCAATCAGCCCTCTACAAGAGATGATATCGCCATGATTCCAGATCTGGTCTTGTCAGCCTGAAAGCCGGGCGCCATAGGGGTAGAATTGGGAAAATCGACGCACCATGTCCTCAAACTCAACAAACGAGTCTGTCGAAAGGTGCACGCACATCCCGTAAATGTCTTCGCTGCCGATTTCGATGCCCGGGAGCTCGCCTTTAATCCAAGAATCCTTGACTGTAATTTTTCGGAACCCGACATAGCTGCGGTCGGTAAAGGAGAGGACGCACGTCCGACTGTCTCCAGTCTGCAGCCAGGGGCCCCATTTGAGGCCAAAGGAGGTGCCGTAGGGGACACAGTCCGGGTCCAGTGGCTAAGAGGACAGTCAGAAAGCAATCCAAAACAGACAGGTCTCCAATTAGCAACTCACATTAGATGCCTCATGAGGCCCCTCCGCCTTGAACCGCGCAACTTCATGAACCAACCAAACCACGCTCTCCCCCGGCTCCGTCCGGAACGCCGAGTCCTTGCCCTTTGCGTCACCCGCCACAAACACACACTGCACGCTGATGATAGCCACCTCCTGGACGTCGTTGATAGTCGCCAGCAGCGCCTGGCCCGGCGCAATCTCGCGAGCCCACGCAAAACCACGGATGTACTCGCTGACCTCGGTCTGCTGCCCCGGCACGATCAGCCGCTCGCCCACACCCCACAGCACGACCCACGAGTTGAGCTCCCGACGCTGGAGCATGCCCTCGTTGGCGCGGGGCAAGATGTTGGCAAGATCGCTCCCGTCCCCGAACATGGCGAGCGTGCCGGACCCAGTCAGGACGCCCAATATGGCCCGGCGGTTGACGCCCAGCCCGGACGGAGACCAGCCGATGGAGACGACGTGGTTCATGCTGCTGCCGACGCCGGTGATGGGGCCGTAGCCGGCGCCGTAGGGTCTGTTGGAGCCGAGACCGGCGCCCTCGCCTTCGTCGTCCTCGGAATCGTAGGCATCGTCGGACCCGGCCGATTCGTCGTTGTTGTCGGCGTCTTGGCCTTCTGCATCGGCGGTGCCTTCGTACGGGAAGGGTATCTTCTGAGCCGTGAAGAGCTCGCGATTGACGCGGGGGTCTAGAGGTGGGAAGGACACGGGCATGTGCTTGCTGCCCTCGGAATACTGTGCGCGGATGGCCTGGTAGTCGTATTTCTTCGCCCCGCCTTCTTCGTCGTCTTCCTCATCTGAGGATCCATCATCATCGAACGGGTAGCTCCCGTTTGTCGTGGTTCCGTATTGTTGACCGTTCATGCGGGCCTTGATCCTCTCCCTGCGCTTGGACAGGTCGGGGAACTCGGGGATGAAGACGTGGACCGAGTCGTCGGCGGTGACGGCAAGCTCGCCATCGCATGAGAACTGGATCGCCCGCTTGACCAGTGGACGAGAGTTGATGGTAATTTCTCGAAGAGGGAGAAACTTGTAGTCACGTCTTGTCAGTTGGTTCCTTAAAGAGAGGGCGGCTGTTGCCATAGTCATCAACGATGATGAGTCCATCTTGGGAGTCGATTGAGGGCAGGCAGTCTTCCGCAATGTAGATGGCAAAAATCATCAAGGTCTGATTGTGGGAAGAACATTTTAAGAACCAAAAAGGGTATCACTGTTTACGTGGGTGGGCAGAAGATGGCAAGGTTGCGATGAAAGAGAGAACGAGATGCGATTTGAGAGTCACTCACTTTCTGTTTCTTTGGCTCTTTAGCTGGAGCGCTCATGGTGTTGGATCCTCCCAAGGTGCAACTCGTGGTATTGTAGGGAGATTATATAGTTGAATTATGTGCATTTTCATGACAGGAATGTCACTCCGTCATGGTCATGGCAGTGGTGTGTGTTGTGAAAGAAACTGTCAGGTTCCGCAAACGTGGAAAGCCTTTGAAACTTAACAGCGATAACCCTAACCCTACTTTAACTCCTGCTCATGGTAACTCTTAGGTAACTCTTACACTCATAGGTAGCCCCAAAGATGCCCTTGTTGCGTCCAGCTTCCAGGCCATGAATTGTTTGCAGTTGTTGTAGATTCGGGCACCCTCTTGTCTTCCTGGGCTCAGCACCCATCTCTTAAAGAGCCTTCTTCAAGTTGCCCCTCCCAGGGCCGAACTCCACGCGCAAGGGACTACTCACCCTCAGTCTCACGCAACCAAGGCCGAAGCGTCTATTAAAACAATCCTACGATGCCGCTGAATGCAATCAGAATCCAAGAAGTAATGGTCACCTCCCCGGGCCCTCCAAATACGAACTCAACCCCCACAATAGTGTACAGCCTGCCACCGCAGCAGCCCCCAGTATCTTCTTGGTCCACCAGTTTTCATCCGTCAGGGGCTTCGCATACTGCACCTTCCTCTGCACCGGCGTCTTTGCCTCAGCCCGCCCTGACACATTCTTCTTCTGCGCCGCCTCCTCCTCGTCCGCCCTACGATGCAGCGCAGCGATGGTCCTGCTGAGCGCGAGCAGGTCCTCCTCGAGCGCCGTGGTGTTCTTGGCGCCATCGACCTCAACATTTTGGACATTGCCAAAGAAGTCCGTCACCAGCCGCCTGCGCGCCGCCTCGGCGCCGCCGCGGAACAGGTCGTAACGGACGCCGGCGTGCGAGTGGATCTTCTCGTACGTGTAGCTGTCGAACAGGTCGCCCAGCGTCTTCTTGCTGCTCGTGTCGCGCACCTCGGTCTCGAGGAACTCGAGGTTGTAGTAGGTGTAGCGGTCGATGACGGCGACGCCGATGTCGTTATCAGCATGGTGCGAGTACGAGGACTGGTCCAGCTCCGACGAGCCCGTCGCGATGATGTTGGGCGAGTAGAGCTTGCTGTACATGGTGTTGGCCTGGCATGTGTCGATCATGAAGAGGATCTCGTTGTATCTGCATCGGTCAGCGTGTATGTCCTGCTGGGAGGGATTCAGGGGTCGGGCTGCCGGGCTCACCTCTTCTTCTCCCACATCTGCTCAAACGCGTCGGCCAGATCAAAGGCGCCAATCTCCTCAGCGTCCTGAAACTTGAGGAACTCGTTACCGCCGTGCCCCGTCATGTACACCAAGATGTTGCTGCGGTCGTCGGTCAACAAGCGCTTGCTGCGCGGCATCTCGTCCCCGACGCGGTCGGTCAGTAGCCGGATAAAGTTCTCCACCGTCACCTCGTAGCCCCGGTAGTCCACCTCAATATTGTCGCCGTAGAGATCGACGGCGCGGTCGGCGTTGGAGTAGACGGTGCCGGGGAAGGCGTTGCGCGGGTTGCAGGCCATGTCGTCGGGGAGCATGAGGATGATCTGCGAGTCGGGGATGCCGAGCCGCTTGACGGTGCGGTAGATGGACAGCACATTGGCCAGATGGCGGTAGTTGAACCAGAAGCGTGACGTGCAGACCAGCACGGCCCAGTTGCTTGTGTGTTCTGCCGCGAGAGTCGCCGGCGCCAGCAGCGCAGCGCCCAGGAGGGCAGGGAGGCCGAGGAGGCTCGACAGCTTCATTTTGGCTGGCGGAAGAGCGGACGTAGTCGTGTATATCCTCGATCAACAATGTCGTCGCATTGCCTGTTTTTAACAGAATCCATGCATGGGCTCTGCCGGGTCGATCGTCTGGTTGCTTGGTGATGCTGTTGTCAGCGGTCGCACTGTCGTTGGCGCGATGGCATGGAAGGGTTCAAGCCTGGCCGGGTTACGTAAGCCGCCCCTGGCCGATCTCCAATTCCTCAACAGCCCTGACCCACGCGAGGCTGAGAAGCCCCGCTCTCACCGGCCCGGAGGCCCCACTGGACATTGGGTGCGGAGTCTTGTGGGTGTTTGCGCATGTGACAGAGCTGTGACTGTGCGCATTTGGCAATTGGGGTCTCTTCAAGCTCCATCCAGTCAAGGAACTCTGGTATTACAGATTACGATAATGTTGCTATGTAAAGCAAATGGAGCAAATGGAAGAGCAATAGCAAACAGAAAGATGGGTATTCCGAACGGTGCGTGTAACCTCAACCAAGTCGAAGATGCTTAAAAATCGAGACAGAGAAAACGCAGCTGCTTTGTTCCGTTTCAACTTTCGCGAGCCATGGTGGAGTCGAGGTCCCCCATGCCAACTTGTCACACCCTGTTCGGGCCTGCATCAGCTGCTTCCCCCGCCATCCCCCCGCGGCAACAGACTTGTCAACACCTAAATAAACGTCGAGTTTCCAGTTACCTGCTCATGACGCGCCAAAAGTCATTTGACTTTGCCTGAGCCCTTTTTTCGGCCCTTTACCAGAATCTCTCTGCAGACGCGAATTCCGAGCTGCCTTTAAAGTTGCCCGCTCTGGCCCCCACGGTGCTCAGCTTGGGTTCCGCACCACTGTCCTCTCCCATCCTGCCACGATCTCTGTGCGACTTCGCCCATCCGAGCTTCGCCCGATACCCAAGAAAGACATTTCTCTTTCTCGACCGTCACCACAACCGAGCGCATACAGCCGAAGAACAGCAGCAATGGGGCGCCCTCCGGCGTACCTGTTCGTGGTGAGGTAAGCAGAATGGCAATCCTGCCCAAGTCCATGTCACTGATGGCTTGACAGACACGGATATCGACTCGACGCCGCCGACAAGCAATGGCACCTCTCGTCCCCGACCCCGTACGACCCTCCTCTCACCTATAGCGGCTGGCAGCAAGCAAAGAGCCTGGGCGCCCGGATCGCTTCCATCATTCGCGAGCGCGTGCAAGAAGAGGAGCTTACCGCGCCCCTGACCACAGACGGCACCTCGAAGCGGAAGCGCAGAAGATACGAGGTTGTCCTCCACAGCTCGCCCTTCTTGCGATGCATCCAGACGGCGATTGCCATCAGCGCCGGCCTTGCCCAAGACTCGACCCCATTCGGGCCTTCACGTTCCCGAACCGCGGCGCCCACCCCGAGACCCGGCCCCGACGGCCGTCCCAGGCCGACTGTCGTGACCGATGTGCAGGACGCCACTAGAATCCGAAAGTCCGTCTTGCGGTTGGATGCCTTCCTTGGGGAATGGCTGTCTCCCAGCTACTTCGAGTTCATCACGCCGCCTCCCGGGTCAGTCATGATGCTGGCCAGTGCCAAGGCCGACCTCCTCCGCCGTGAGGACTACACCCACTATCCGAACTTCACCTCACACCACCACTCCAACTCCCAAGGGCAGCTTTGGAGCCCGGTAGGTCGGGAGGGCCCCTCCCTCCCTTTGGACGGCGGCCAACAGAATGCGGCCGAGTCCACGGCAAACCCGGTGTCTTCGTTGACCGAAACGAGCACCGGCAACCCCAGTGACCAGCGGCCACAGCAGAGAGCCGCTGGCTACGTATCGCCCGTTCCTCACTACGCCGTGAGCAGCAACAACACCATCCCACCGGGATACGTCTCGCACGCCCGGGACGCCTGTGTCGCCATCGACTACCAGTGGGATTCCACCAGGAGCGCCCTAGATTGGGGTGACGGTGGCACCTTCCCGGAAGAGTGGCCATCAATGCACAAGCGGTTCCGCACCGGCGTCCAGAGCCTGGTTGACTGGTATTCGACCGCCGATAACCCGACGCGGCCAGTCACCAAAACCGTCCGGACCGACCCGTCGGATGACTCAGCAGATGGCGAGGACGACGTCGAGACCGAGTCGGTCGTTATCCTGGTGTCGCATGGGGCTGGTTGCAACGCCCTGATCGGCGCCATCACCCACCAGCCGGTGCTCATGGATGTGGCCATGGCCTCCCTGACGATGGCTGTCCGCAAGCCGGACGCTGGGCGCCCTCTTGCAACATCCAAGACCACTCCGCCGGTACACGAACTCTATGATTTGAAGCTGTTCGCCAACACCGACCACATACGGTTCCCTGTGGCAACACCGACTGGGTCACGGACGTCCTCCACGTTTGGAGCAATGAACACCCTCCGTGGGCGCCACTCGTCTTTCGGTGCTTCGATCAACGGCTTCTCCTGGAACGACAACGCTGGGAGCAGAAGCTCCTCGGCCAACGCCGCCTTGAGCAGTCTTCGTGACACTCCGGGTCATGACGGCAGAATTCCCCGGCTGTCCTTTGGGGCCAGCACCGGCGGCATCACGGTCGGAAGCGGCGTGACCTCGTTCAGCGCGACACGTCCGTCCAACTTGGGACGGACAGGGAGCATCGGGCTCTGGTCGCCCATTGCGACGAGTTTCGAGGATGACGAGGAGGATAAAGGCGTCCCGGTACTGAACTTTGGTGCTTTTGACAAACCGTCTGCCACGCCGCGGAAGTCAACCACTCCCCCGACATCACAGCCCGTCGACCGTCAAGCGGATGTCAAGGCGAACGGCCAGAGTAGTGCCGCTGACGGGGAGACCGATGGAGCATCCGGCGTGTCATCGGAGAGGTCACCCAAGCCGGAGCCGGACCAGCTCGGTGCCGGCGCGGGCGGGCTCTGGGGATCCCCTAGACCGCCTGATGACGCGGATCGTCTGCGTGATCTCAGCGGCTCCAAGCGTCGATGGACCGTCACTGAGCGGAGTTAGGAGTATTTCTGATTTGGTTGCCTATGGGCCCGTGTTTATCGGCCCGGTACAGTTTTTTTGTTGGCTTAAGGGGATAGTTTTGTGTTTAGTTGTTTTGTGTAAGTAAGGAGTCATCGAGCGGGATTGTGAGGTTTACGCGATATACCATGCGGGGGGCGGATGGGCTGAGGAACAGGGGGAGTTTATTATGATCTCCTCTCTGTGCTATGGGATGGGTGCACATTGGGAGATTGTATGGCTGTGTACTGCATGGAAGCAGGCACAAGAGCCTTCGGGAGGTGAACTAACTGGACATTACTTGAGAAATTGACAGCATATGTACTCCCCTCCGATTTCTGTGCTCATTCATGTGCTGCTTGGAAAGCGACGACTGCAGTGGCAGCTTCAGCAAGCACTCAACTCCAGCCGTCTGCCTCTCCCGCCTCTGCGATGTCAGGAGGTTTCAACTAGCAAATATTGCTGTGTCGTCCTTCGTCGAGCAGAGTCGTCCTGAACTACAGTTTCTGGTCCCGCACTGCAACCCTAGGCCCATATGAGATGCTTGATGCTTTGAACTCGGTCAGCCACCTTCCTCCCGCGTTTGTTCCACGCGGCGCAGGGCCGGGATCGATGTGGCCTTCATCCCGAAGCGGTAGTCTTCCAGAATAGTTGCCATGACCCTTTACCCGCCGAGCCTCTGTGACGAGGACAGCACAGGCTGAACGGGAAGGACGATGGCTGATTTCAGCAACGGTAACTGTGGACGGAAGAGGGTGGTTATGAGTACCTTTTATCGTACGATGAACAGGTATATAGAAGACTGCCTTCCTAGAATCCTGTCCTCCTAAGATCGTTTACACAACCACGGTCTTTGGTATCATGTCATCATCATCATCATCATCATCCTGCCAGACAACGAAGCAATCCGCTGTTGCCCATCCTCCTCTTTCCACATCATCCCCAGTATCTAACCTCCCCAGCCGGACCCATGTATCGTCCTCAACCACTTCTCTCCTCATTATCAACCCCATACCCCACCTACACACCGATCAAGACACGCTCAACTCAATCCAAATCAAAAAAACTCCCCGCCCTCTTCAACCCCTCCAAATCCACCAACCCCATCACCCTCCCATCCCACCTCTTCACCCCCTCCCCACAAACCCACCACACCGTCCCCACCATCGCCGCAACAACCACCTCGGCAATCCCAACCCCAATCACAAACCCCTTCAGCCCCTCCCAGCACCACACCACATTCGGCACGGCCATGACAAACACCCCCGCCCCGAGGGCGCGCCAGCACACCACGCCGGCAGACATGTCTGCCGTATTCCGCGTCGCGACGGCGAGGCTTGATCCCGTGAAGGACGTGCTTGCGCGGATGAGGGGGGAGGAGGTGGCGTCGAGGAGGGCGGAGCCTGCTGCGAGGAGGCCGAGGACGAAGCTTAGTGCGGGGAGGTTGGCGTGCGGGGCGAGGTAGTTTAGCGCGTAGATTGATATGTGTTGGGTCTGGGTCTGGTCCTGGGTTTGGTCTGGGAAGGTGGTAGAGGAGGAGGAATCGGGGGGCGTCATGGCGCTGTTGAGGTGCAGGCCGAAGGTGAGGATGCCGATGAAGGCGAGGGCGGAGCCGGCTGCGAGGGCGGACATGTGGGTTTTCGGGGTGAAGCGGGATTGCCAGCGCGGGGCGAGGGCCGGGCCGGCGGTGGCGGCTGTGGACAGGAGGAAAGGGGTGAGGAATAGTGCCCCGATAATTCCTGGGGAGAGGACGAAGGGGAGCGGGGAGAAGAGGAGGGAGAGGGAGGCGGCTAGACCCCAGAGGGAGGCGGAGGGCAGGAAATTGACGATTGCGAGGAGCGCGGTGGTTGGCGTGATGAAGGCGCGTGGGGCCTGGAGGAGGGTGGTGAGGTCTGCTGCGCCGCTGTAGGCGTAGGGCTTGAGTTTGACGACGTAGTCGGTCAGGGTCTCCAGGGAGAGGAGGCGGCGCGGGGTGAGCGGGAGGGAGGGCTTGAATTGGCTGGCGGCGGTTGCAGGGGTTTGGGCAACGGCGAAGGTTCGGTCGAACGCAGTTTCTGGCGCGCCGAGGGCGATGGCGGGCACGGCCACGACGAAGAAGGCGCTGAGGATGGTGAACTGCAGGCTGAAGCCAGCCTGGCCCTGTGAGGTGACGCCGCCGATCAAGGGCGGACCCCAGGTCGTCGCCACGGCCACAATTGAGGAGATGGCGATGCGCAGGCCGCGCTCATGTTCCTGGGCGGTCAGCGGACGGAGTCCAGTCGGGAGTCGGCACGACTTACAAAGTAAGTGTCCTGGATGGACCCCAGGACGAGCGTGTCGAACGCTCCCCAGCCTAGCCCCTGAAATACCCTTGCAGCCATGCACTGGGCGTAGCTACTCGCAACATTGGTGTTCCAAACCGTACCGATGAACACCAACAGCAGCGAGGCCAGGTAAAGCGGCCGTTTGCCACATATCCTCGAGGCGGTGAGGCAGACGAAGCCAGTGACAGCGGAAAGCATGAGAGGCACACCGGTCAAAGCCGCAACAGCCGTGTACGAGACCTCGTAGCTCTCAGTGAGCTGGGCGTTCACCGTCATGAATATCGTCTTGGTCACGCCGGTCATGGCAACCATCATCATAAGCGACCAGAAGTTGAGCTCCTTCCTCCATATCGGCCAGTTCTGCAGCCGTTAGCAAGGGCTCCAATCGAGAGCGGGGTTGGGCACAATACCAGAGGGTCATCCGGGTCATCACTCGGCTGTGGTACCAGCTCAACACGGCCGAACTTCCCCTGCCCATACTTGATGGTCCTCTTCGCGGCAATCGACGCCCACGAGAGCCGCAGTGTCGAGCCGGGGAACCTCATGGATGCTGGTGGTGTTCCTGACATCTGGGTGGCCGCCGTGCCCGGTCTTGTTGGAGGATTCATGGCCAAGGGCGCCTGCGGCCTGAGTGGCGGCGGACGGGATGGCTGAGGAAGCTTGGGACTGGTTGTTAACTTCGTCGTTGGCCTCGGCGGCAGCGGTCTGTTTGGCGGTAGTGATGGGCTAGGGCTCGAGCCTGACCTCGTCGGCGCCGGCGGCTGAGGCAAGTCCTTCGCCGGAGGCACTGGCGGAACAGCCATTGCTGGGCCTCTTCCTGCACCTCCCGCTCTCCCTTCCTTTTCGACCTTTGGTTGGGAGGGCTCAACCCTCAACTCCTTCTCACGGTCCATGTCCATGCCCGCTGAGCCGGTAACGACTGAAGCACCTCAACTCACGGAGGAGATGCAATGGGGTAAGTGAATGGCACTTGTCGCTGTCCAGCAGACGAGGTGGAGCGCTGGTGAAGCCGCAACGCGAGGCACACACAGCGATTAGGAACGAGGTGAAGCATTAGCATTAAAAGAGCGGCTGCTCAGCAGGGGCGGGGGAGCGAAGAAAATCAGGGAAGCATGGACCTCGTATGGGCGAGAGGCGAGATGGTGGGATACTGCATCGTGCGGCTGCAGCGGACACGGGCTTGCAAGGCTGGATTAGCCAGTCCGAGGAGCAAGTCGGGAAAATCTTTGCGTGCCAGGGACGAGATCGGGACGATCATATGCACGATGTGCGCGTCCTTGGCGGTGACGGCCATGGTGTCGATGATGACTGCATCGTATCGGAGGAAGGTGACTGTTTCTGGCGTGGTGACCCGATCCGGCGTCGGGCGCATAAAGCAGGGGGGATATGGTTTGTGACGGTGGGCATCACGACCCCTCTCCCTCATGCGCCGGATGTTGACCGGGGGCCATAGAGGGCTGAGGGCTGCACCGGGAGTCTTCCGGGTCTCGATCCATGGATGCAGCGTCGCGCTGTCCCGGTTGGAGGGGACGTCGATCAGGCCCGCTGTGACCCGGCATGCAGCATTGTCAAGGCACTTGATCACCCGATGGGTGAAGCGAGCGCAGGGGCCAGCAACCTGAAGAGGCTGAAACTGCAAGTGACGCAGGGGGCGTGCTGGGTATGGTACATTTCTCGTTCTCGGTATTCGTCCTTGAGTCTTGAGGGTGTTTTGCCTGAAGGGGGCTCGCGAGATACACTCGATCTGGAACCAGAAAGGCTGCCACGAATTCTCAGAAAGAGGTGAATGGCATGAATGACCTGTGTCGAGAATCGGAAAAAGGTCGAAGTGATGGAAGTTTAGGGCTGAGGAGTGGGGATCGCTAGGTAGGTACCCTCGTACCTTACCTAGCCGGAAAAGGTGGAAGTGTGGAGCCGAGGCGGGAGACCGTGTCGCTGCGGCTTCTTCCGAGCCTGTCAACACTGCTGACTGCCGGTCTTGGCGCGGGAGTTTATCGATCTCCTTTGCCCTGCATCGGCCACTCCACTTCCCGTGACGGGAACCAATTTTCAACCTTCTCACTCCAGGCTCTCAGCAGAGCGCGGCTTCACCGCCAGAGATCAGAGTCTTGTCAGCCAGCCACAAGAGCTATGTTCCCTCGGGCTGCGGGCGCGATCCCAAGCAAGAAACAATTGCTGCGCCTACCCGCTGCATCTTCACAAGATGTGCAAAAAGGAAAGGCAAGTCTCAAAAATCAATCTTTCAGCCTCAGACGGCCACAAGATGCTTGCTCGTGGCCGTCGGGCCGCTGCTTCTTTGCCAGATTTCCCGTCTCTCGTCTCTCGTCTCCCTCTCAAACCGGACACCGTCATGTCGGGTCTGACAGGGTCATTGTTTCAACTAGTCAATGTTTCCTCCACGGCAATCTTAATCGGTAGCTCCGACCCTCTAACCAGGTTTTGGAACTGGGTCAACAGAAACGCATAATTGTGCCGAAGCCTGGTCGGAGCGAACTCGGCGATGATCACACAGAGCTGCAGCCGGCAACAGCTCTCGCCGCATGAAGTCCGGCCTTGGATCCCAATTCGGACACAATGCTCGTGTTGTCGATGTCGTCACTGGCACCGCGGCGCTGGTCCGGCCGAGGCTCCCAAAATATCCTTCACTTTTTCGCCGTCCTGACGCTTTTCGTGCGCTCGAGCCCGCCGTCGCCGCCGTTTGTTTTCTTCGCCATTCCCGACCGGCACATCACAGCCCCACGCCCACGGGAGATGATCAATCGCTCCTTTGGCAAACCTCCGTTTCGACAAGCGTCGCCGTCAATGCTTGCCGGCCGCGGACAACCCACGCTCAGCCCAAGTCCTCGTCCAAGCCGACATCCACCATCATACAGAGGACGGTGGTCCGAGTGCGCCACCGCCACAACGAGAAGGCCACATCTCCAAAGCGATGTGAAGTCGTCGGAGCGGAGGCAAAGCAAGCTGTAAATAGCGTTCCCGAGAGGAAAGGGGGTGTGTTTCCCCTCAACCACATCGAGACGCAGGGATATCCCAGGAGTCGACCCTTTGCCCTCATGAGATCCGTCCGTTTCGACCAGCATAACCAGCCCTCGAGCAGGAACATTCTTCAAGTTCAAGAGGGAAGTAAACACGCCACCGCCTAAACGACACGGCTGGGGCAAAACAGGACCAAAACGGGATCCCCAACAAGCCGACACATCACCTCAGCCGTGATCGCCATCCATGAACCCGTTTGATATCGTTTTCCACGACGTTTCGAGAGACCCCATCCTCGCACCCTCAAAACGCCGCAAGCACAATTGCCTTCCCCTCGGCAGCAACCTGCTGCACCTCCGACTTCTCCACCATGGCCAACAGCGTACTACTCCGGACAAGCAGCTCCTCAAACTCGAGGTGGTACGCCACAGGCAGCGTCTCGTCGCTCGCCACCAGCACGGGGTGCTGCCCGCGGATATCCTTCTCAGTGACGCGGAAGCGCAGCCCAACGTCGCGGGCCGCATCGGCCCACAGCACATCCTCCTTCCCCTTCTCTTCCTCCTCTAGCTCCCTTACATCCTGTTGGGCCTGAGCACTCGCAGCCCGCGCAGCCAACCACTCCCTCCACACGCGCACCACCCCGTCGCCGACGTTGACGTGGCTCAGGAACAAGCCCGGCTTGGGGCCCAAGCGCACCAGGTTGGTGGTGGTGCACAGCTGCGAGAAGGACTCGTCGTCGTCGAGGTAGATGTCAACCGACGGCCGCTCGTGGCTCCCCACCGGGCGGAGCACCGACCGCTGTGCTTGCTGTGTTTGACCGTTTCCGACGATGCCGGTGTTGCTCTGCCTTCGCGCAGCAAACCTTGCGCGGCGCGGGCGGTTCTCGTCGTGCTCCACGGGTCGGAAGTGTGAGTAGATCTCGCGTAGGCCGCCTGCCCTCTTCTCTCTTTCCAAGCTAGGCAGTGGTGCAGTAGCAGCTCCTTCGGCCTCGGCCTCAAGCCCAGCAAAACTGTCGGTGTGCAGGTAGTCGCAGTACAGGTAGGGCGTGTACAGCTTCTCGGTCGGGTGGTAGCACTCGAGCATGAGGCGGTGGTCCGGCTCAGCGACGGCGAGCGCCAGGCGCTGCTTGAGGATGCGCAGGGCCACGGCATAGAAGCGGTGGCTGACGGTCACCAGGGGTAAGAGGGAGGTGGTGGGCAGGTGGGAGAGCACTGTGATGAGGAGCTGTGGCGGGGGGTTTAACTTTCGTTAGCCGCGCTGGGATTTCGATAAAGAAGGAGAGAGGAAACAAACCTCGTTTGGGAGTGAACCCAGCGTTGGATGAGTGTCCGACTCCATTGTGTGAGAGAGATGGGGTGAAGGGCACTTCTCAGGCGGATCAGACGCAGGTGCCTATTTAGGGGGCAAGATCAGAAGATGTGTGCTGCCAGAAAGCAGATCCGCTCTATAGCAGATCGTTCGGCTCAAGCTCGCCGAGTCGTCGACTGCGATGACGGGAAAGATGAGTGGCAAAGTGCGGGGAATTTACGCAGTGGCCAACGATCTCCGAAGTCTCTCTCCCTTCCAAGTTTTGCCCACTTTTCTTCCTGTACCTGATGCAATTACCAACAGGTCTCAACGATCGAAAAATCACTAAAAATGAACTGGGACTGAAAACTTGTCAGTATATCTCGAGCTTACTTACCCTAATATCTCCATGTCCCGCCTAGAAGCCCACCTCTTTATTTTTACATTTGTTCTTTATTCATTACGGTAACTGTTCTGTGCTCCAGACTGGACAGATTCGAACTTGCTGGTTGCCAACCTAGGTACCTACCTACCGTAGGTAGGTTACTGCAGTGTAATTACTGCCCATCTACACTGTCGTGGAATTGATACACCATGTTCCCACTTACGGTATGCTCCGAGCTTACATGAGAGGCTACTACACATGCCACCTGCTCTGTGAAACTGGCGAGTGGGTGATGCGGCCGTACTTCCACAGCTCGATGCGGCTGGCCTCCCTGGTCTCGATGCGCGCCAGCGTAACAGAGCCGTCATCGTTGCGCCAGACGCGCCAGAAGCGATCGCCCACGTGGACAAACCGGAGACAGGGACTGGCAAGGCCAAGTCTCTCCGCGGTGTCGTGATCGGAGCCGACTCCCCCGACGCTGAGCTGTGTGAGGTTGGGCAGCCGCGGGAGCACGCGCTCGAGAAGCTGCAGGTTGCGCTCTCTGGCCAGGAGGTCGGGATCGCGGGGGTCCAGGTCGGGCATCCGTAGGCTGACGGCAAGGCCTTCGAGCGAGTCGGCGTTGGAGGCCACCAGGTCCTCGAGCGCCTGTTCGGCGCAGCGGTCGATCTCGGCGTCAGGTCTCACGGCTCTGTCCTCCCAGAGGCGGCGGTCCAGGTGCAGATCGAGCATCCGCGGGCGCAGCGGGAGGCCGGGGTGGTCGGGGCTCGGCCGGAGTAGGGTGGCGGTGTTGGCGGGCGGGATCATGGCCCGGGCGCCGACGCCGAGGCTGCGGACGAACGACGGATGCGAGTCGGCGAGCGTACACACGTGCTTATGGACGCGCTCGTCATAATGGTCGACGGCGAAGTGGCGGAGATTGGGCGCGTAGGGGGGCGCAAACGCATGCAGGGCCACGGGGCCGAGGTCCAGCCCGGCAAGGTGCAAGGCCGACATCTTTGAGATGTAGACGTTGTGGAGGCAGGACAGGTCGGTGAGTTTCTGGAGCGAGTCAACCGAATAAGGGTAGAGGCCCCCCAGGAGGTCGAGCGAGTGCAGGCGCAACGGCGACGCGCCTGTCTCTGCGTAAAGGTCGCACAGGCGGTCCAGGGCCGAGAGATATTGGCGCACCATCTCGTCCGAGCGAAGCGCTCGACGGCGCGCATGGAAGCCTAGACCCAGTTTGCGGAGACGCGGCGACTTCTGCAGCAGGCGGGCAAGTTGTGGAAGCCACCAGCCGTAATCGTTGTGAGGCAAGCCGTAGAGCGCCAGCTCTTGAAGGCCGCCGAAGTGGCTGATGTCCAGTCTGAGCATGGGACTTGGGCCTACGCCGGCCGGTCCGTTGGGAGCAGCACAGAAGCTGATGATGTCGAGGCTCAGCGATGCCAGCCTGGGGCAACAACGGGCGAGGGTTCGGACCAATTCCGGCGCTAGCGGTGTGCCCACATATCCGAAGGTTTCCAGACCGGGCACCTGGGAGAGCACCTCTTCGAGCAAGTCGGCCTCGGCAGGAACGACCTCGTGATCTCTGAAGAAGACTTCTCGGACGAAGCCGAGATTCGCCTTCAGCCCGCGCTTGGTCTTGATCCCGGTGGCGGTGTGGAGTATGCGGAGTTCTCTGTAGAGGTAGGGCATGGCGGCGGCCCTGAAGGTTTTGCTCACCAGGCACATGCGGACCAAGCCGCGCATGTTGCGCGAGTAGAAGACATGGTGCGCCACGAGCAAGACGAGCTCCAGCAGCCCGGCAAACCGAGCGGCTGCAGTGGGCATGACGTCCTGGAGACTGGAGCCCGGAAAATAGAGAAGAAAGTGTCTCTGCACGAGTCTTTAATGGCTTTGATGCCGAGGTTGAACCGGTCCTGATTCCTGAATTCCAGAGGTTGGTTGGTCGAAAACGTGAACGTGTTGCGATTTTGCCAAGAGTCAAGACGCGGTTTCCTCTCAGCCTCTTCGCTTTAGGCAACCAACACCCGCTCACGTGCATGTTGAGCACATGGTACAATACATTAGGGTAACCTATCATTACGGTAATTATTGAAGCGAAGCTTCAATGACGATGGCTTCTGCAGTCAGTGCAGTGTGTCAACACGGAGCAAGCGAGGAAGGAACGCTTCGCGTCATTTAGGTGCGTTCTCCTCCAGACTCCAGAGTTATCTGAGGAACGATTGGCCGTTGACTTTAAGGGTTTAAGCTCGCCGTTCCTTCCACAAGCTTCGCTTCACACTCTTACTGGGGTGACCGAGCCACCACAGTCAGGTATTTGTCTAATTTCAGACAAGAATAAGGTACGTAGGGTAAGACCAACACATGCACTAACCACTCCTAGTCCTCCCGAATACTCAGACTCACTCCCAAAGACACGGACTTGAAGGAGGATGTGTCTTTGACTAATAATCACCTGAACTACAGTCCCTGAGACCCTGACCCAGGCTCAGAAGTCACAATATGAACTCTAAACTTGAGAGGCTCGTCATTCGCCAGAACCTCCTCCACGCAACGAGCTCCCTGTACCACACAAGCAGCTCCCTTAACCAGACCCGACCCGACGTGTAATTATCTCGTCCCACAAATCGACACGCGGCCCAACCGTTCCACAAGGGCGTCCGCGCCGCCCGATGCCACAGGGCGTCCTCCACTGACCTTTGCCGTCTGGCCCCCCTTCACAGATGCTTGGCATCTCGTGGCGGCAGTGTGCTGCTGTCGGTGACCCTGGACGGTGGATCTGCGAGGCGCGGCGTCAGAAACAGGGACAATATTGCTCATGCTGCGGCCGCTGCTGGCACTGCTGCTCCGAACTGAATACTGTGACGGCTCGGGCTTGGCGAGGTGAGCGACTGCTCCCTCTGTCTTGACCCTGACGGCTGATGCGGGCTGGAGTGTTTTCGCAGCCTGCCCGGCCGCTCGACCAGGTTTCAGGCTTGGGGTCGTCTTGCGGACACTCGGCGACTGCCGGCTTGGAGCAGAAGCAAGTCCCTGGTCACCAGGGATCCGCAAGAAATCAAGCGGATTCGGATCCGGGTTACTGCCGTAATTATTAAGGGGTCAGCGATGGGCGTCACAGAAAGTCGGCTCAGAAAACCTACAAGGCAAACAGTTGTGGGTGGAGTGCGCATTCGCCCATTACCCGCAAGCATATCACCAGGTTCTTGGGGGCTGGAGACCTGCAAAAGGCTATCTTGCCGGTTCTGGAGAGTCGTGCGCCGCATTTCTCGTCCTTGGTCGCGTAGACGCAGCCGCAGGTTCTGAAAAAGGTATACCAGCCGCACGTGCAGTTGTTCGGGTTCTCGTGATGGTTGACGAGGAATGCCTCCTTGTAGTCTTGTAGTTGTCCTGGGTGAATATGCGGGCACGGGAAGTCGGCCATCGAGACCTGAATATTGACCGATTTGAGGCAAGCAGGCTCGGATTCTCGAAGTAATCTAGGTACTTGGGTACTAGACCCAGCAACGTGGGTAAGGTAGTGATGGGTTGACACACTGGGCTGGAAGGCTTGCTGAGTTGAGGTGACTCGGAAGCACGAGACCAGTCTGAAGATTCGATGCCTTATATAGGATAGGTGAGAGGAGATAATTACTTGATACATTACATCGCTAGGGTAGAGATGGCAAGCCATGTGCGTGGAAAGGGGCGACACACTGGCAACCTGCCCAGTGGAACTTCTGGGCCTCTCTTGGTGTCTCGGTGTCTCCAAAACCTGCCCCTGGCCAACGGGGGACGGCCGCGACACGGAGATGATGTTTGACTTGCAGGCCAACAGCTCTGATACACGAGTCTAACACCGTGCGGGCCTGGTTGAGGCCCGCCTTCAATTTAAGACTTGTAGTCTTGTCTGTTGGCTGCCCATGTTGCTCTCATGATTCTAGTCCAGTCTTGAACAGGGACTCTGATGCCACCCTTCCCAGCTTGGCCCCTTGCGTCAAGTCGGGCCACGGCACTACAACACAGCAGACCCTGTGGTGGCCGGTTTCGTCGTCCATGCCACGCTGCTGCAGCGTCTCGCTATTTCTGACTTGAAGCTCGCGCAGGTTGCATTGCATGATCAAATCCGACCGAGCGGCCTGATCCGGAACCAACATGCAGCCATGCAGATCCCCTCATCCGCATTATGTACCTCCCTCCGCCCTCGAACCCTGAGTGCGGATTTTGAAGCACAACGCATGCACCCACGTGTCCTCGCACAAATCTACCGTCAAGTGCCAGGCAGTCAAGACACACGCGATGCCAATCGACCCGGACTTTAGGTTCTGGGGAACCGGCGGCTGGTACCAGCCCGGGCTCACCGAGTGGACCATATCCGATGTTGACCAGCGGCGCCTGATCACGGTCAAAGTAGATGAGGAATACGTCGAAGAGGACGCCGCCATCGAATACCTCAAGAAGCACATCGACGCACTCGGCCCCGACGTGGTATGGATTCACGTGGCACCCGACGGCGACCTGATTTCGGTCTCGACCGACCCCGAACACGACCGGACCGAGTGCATGTACTATCCCCCCTTGAACCTCTTTCAGCCGCCCGAGGGCGTGCAAACCATTCTCCGCTCCAGCCTGCGCGAGCTGGACCGCTTCATCGGCAACGTCGACCTCGTCTCGTACCAGACCGACGCCGACCCGCCCGTGACCAGGAAGGCCGTCTTCAAGTACTACTGGCAGTATCAGTTCATCGAGAAGCGGTGGGATGAGATCAACCTCTGGATGCGTCTCTCGCACCACCCCAACATCGTCCCCTTGGACCGCCTCGTTCTCGACGAGGTGGGCGGCGGCAGTGTCGTGGGCTTCACGAGCGTCTACATCCCCGGCGGCACCCTCGAGGACAACGTCTCACGGCCCTTCAAGCTCAAGTGGTGCAGACAGCTCACACAACTGGTCGACGACCTCAACCTGCGGTACGGCATCGCCCACCAGGACATTGTCCCGCGCAACCTGCTGGTCGACGAGGCCACCGACAACATCATGCTCTTTGACTTCAACGTGTCGGCGCAGATCGGCCGTGACCGCGGCGACGGCTTCTTCTCCCACTGGGAGGTCCGGGACGATGTCCGGTCCGTTATCTTCACCGTCTACGAGATCATCACGCGCGACTTCCACTTCCGAGAGGACGACTGGCAGAAGCTCGACGTTGCCACGATCCAGGGCGTCGAGTGGGTGCCGCACCCAGACGTCAAGCTCGACCACCCCGTCGCCGATTACCGCGCCCTGCTGAACGCCTGGCTCAAGAGCCGCGCGCAAGGCCCGAACGTCGCCGTGTACACCGAGGCTCCCGAGTACATCGACTGGCCGGTGCTTGAAAAGCCCGTCATTGAAAGACCGGCGGGTGATCAAGTCATAAAAATGCGCGGCTGGGACTACTGCTCCCGCCGATTCGCTCGGAAGCGTGGGAGGAAGATTATCGACTGGCAAAGGCCGCCGCAGAGCGCGCTCAAGGGCGACCACCACTTGCTCGCCACGGGAAAGTTGCTCGACTCGTCTTGACGTGGCCTGTAATTAATGAAGTCTCGGTCTTTGAACTAGCAAATCTACCTAGAAATATATCAGTTAATTAGCAATCGACCAATGAATAATTTGAGGCAAACGTTGCTGACTGGAACTGTGAATTCTTGAGGCCGGGGCCGTTCAACAGAACTATCGGAGACCATACCTCCGCAAAGTACGGAGTACACAGTAGGTACAGATGGCCAAAATGGTCTCGACCAAACGGCCCGCTCCGTCTCCAACTCTCCATGCCGCAAAACATGAAACCAGCGGGAGAGTCGACTTGAGGCGATGCATGGGCGGCCGAGACGGCCCGCCTGCGGTTCTCGGTTGACTGCCAAAAGTTTTGACCTGCCTACACCAAAACTTGAAAAGCAACCTGGAAATCTCGCGGCGGGCGCTTCCGCCACAATCCGTCCCGTAATTCGTAAAAGGGCGAGGGTTTGTTTGAGTTCACGCAACGCCCCCGAGAAAGGAGCGTTGCCATGATGAACCCAGGCCTCGAAGATTTGGCCGCTTCGGGGGTGTTTGGCATGCACCGGCGCCTTAACAGGCCGAATCTGACGGTTAAAGTTGACTGAAATTGGTGGAGCAGCGGAACTTGCTTTTTGATCATGGAGACCCACTCCCCAGGGTGCCTGGTGGAGGCGCTGGTTTTGCTGGATCCCTTGGCGAAGCTTGTTTTCATGTCAACCTGAGCCAGGCCATTGGCGACTCGGGGAGCATACCGAAGGTGAAGGTGGCCAAGGCACGCAAGAGGTAACTTGATATCCCGATATGAAGTATTCGTCTTGTCTTGAAGATCGAAACAACAAAAAGAAGACCTTCGCACGGGATGGAGTCTTTGTCAGGTGCTGACCTTGTTTTCGAGACGGCAAGCCCGAAACGGGCACGACTGCGAAGTGGTGTCTCGACCCCATGCTTGGCTCATTTCCCTCGGCCGCCGAACGGTGGAGCCAAGCTGAAGCTGAGCCTTGTTCAAGCGAAGGCAGCCTATCAGCTGCACTTCCCAGGCCGGATCTGGAAAAGCTTGTTCATCGTCCCTGGCGCCGGCCTGTCTCGATCGGGACCGTCAACGGTCCAAGACTCCACTGTGATCGTCGCCCTCCCTGTCGGAACCCTTCCCAGACGCGGAAACCAGGACGGAGCATGGCGCAGACACGGGCTGGATGCCAATTTCGCCTGGGGACGTGACATGGTGAAGATTGAAGAAGGAGGGCGGAGGGAAGCAGCAGCAGAAGATGGGGATTTAAAAGTTCCCTCACCCTTCTGACTGTCCTGTTCTTCCCCATTCCCTTCCAATCTCCACAGCCAGCGCCTCTCATCCGCCCAGAATCCAAGCCAGTCTTCCTCGACTAACAAACCCGAACTGGTTCCATCCCACCCAAAGGTCCCAAACACACACTAACCACCAAAATGCACTCCCACACCCTCCTCCTCGCCCTGGCCGGCGCCGCCGCCGCCGACATGGCCGGCCACATCGCCGTCCGCCGCGAGCTCGAGGCGCGCCAGACCAGCGACGGCGGCCTATCTGCCTGCGCCGAGGCCATCGCAACGGTCGTCGCCCAGATGCCGACTCCCCCCGCTGCCCTCACCAACTACATCGCCACCGCGACGGTCACCGACCCTTGCTCCTTCACGCTCCCCGCCTCGCTGACGTCGGCCTATTCGAGCTACGGCAAGGCCCTCTCGTCGTGGTCGTCGGCACACGCCAGCGAGTTCAGCTCGGCCCTCGCCCAGTGCCCCGATTTCGCCTCCTTCACCGACAGCATCGACGCTCCCGCCCCGACGTGCGGCGGCAGCAGCGGCGGCAACAGCGGCAGCGGTAACGCCGGGGCGACCACCGGGTCGGGTGCTGGGTCCGGATCGTCTCCTTCCCGCACCGGCTCGAGCTCCGGCGCCGGTTCCACCTCCGGGCCCTCTAGCTCTGGGTCGGGGTCGGGGTCGGGGTCGGGGTCGTCCGGTAACAACGGGACACCGGGCAAGAACGCGGCCAACCGGGAGACGGGCCTGGCTGGCGCTGCGGTCGCTATTGCTGCCTTCCTGGGCGTCGTCGCTATTCTTTAAAATGCGGTTTGGTGTGGTGGTGGATGGATCAAGGGCGTGGATGGGCGGAACGATGCCTTAGGTACTTGGGTTCGAAATCGATCGGATGGGCACACGTGTTTTGTTGTCGAGTCCAATGCGGATCGGGTTGAAAGTTCGGTACGAAAATAATTCTAATTCAAGTCGTTGTTTCCGTGTCCATTTCTCTCAACTTTTGCCGGGGCGGCCGTTTTGGGTTGGTTGAATTAGGTCCCGTCGGTGCCAACTGGAAGGTGTCGCCGAGTGTCATCGGGGAAATTGTGTTGAGGGCGCTCATTATTAGGTGGCCAATGCGTCAATGTTGTTGAACTTGTTGGGCACAATCTGCTTGATCGGTTCCAACTGCAACTGCAGTGGAGTGGAACCTGGAAGTTTTCAATTCTTTGACGTTGACTTGCACCTTCCGAAGGAAACTTGCAGACTCAGCCGTCCGCATGAACCAATGTCCGGTGGCCCGAGGTACAAACCCTCCAGACACCCGACCTCAAAGTCTCCCCGTCTCACGTCAGACCCGTTCTCTCACCAATCCGAATGTTTGGCGGCGAGATCAGCATGATGGAGCTAATGACTGCCGCCTTCAAGTCCAAGACGTGCCGAGACATGTCTGTCAGGCACAAGCTGGCATCAAATTGTATTTGATGATTTACGAAAAGAACGAGTTCTAACTTCTGCCTTTGGGGTACGCAACAATCGGCCAAGCGTTCTGCATCTTTGTGGCACTCCCGTCGGTTTCCAACCGCAGCCTCTTGTCCCATTTGCTGCATCGCATCTTCTTTCAAATCCTTCAATTCTCGAGTAAGCTCTTAAAGGGAGCACAGAAGGCGAGGGGTTGGCTGTTTTTTTCGCTGCTTGACCCGACCCTCGCATCTTCACGTTTCTTCACTTCAGTTGAGGAGTCGTTAATCACGTTGCTCTGCCGGGCTCTGAGTGTGGAACGACCAAGTTTTGAAGGACCAAATAATAATAGCAAGGAGTTCAGCTCCAGATCGCTATCCATCCATGAGTACAAGTCATCAGGCCGGGACAGGCGGCCATCCGGTCCTAGGGGGCAGAAACTGACCAAGACTCAACAGACGTAGTCGTCACCTCCCTGGGGGAGTACCCGCCCGCCGCCGACCTGCGGGGCATGATGAGGGCATATCCGCTGCCTGTCACTGCTAACGGGACCATCGATCCGACCGCCTTGACTGGAGATGAACCGACCAAGAATGCGCTCAACGTCCTCGGCTCGCTCAATGCTGCTCTGGCGGCCGCGGATGCCGAGGCACTTGAACGCTGTTTCTTCCCGAGCCAGGCATACTGGAAGGACTCGCTGGCGTTGACATGGCATCTGCGCACCTTCACGTCTCCTGGTGTTATTGCGGCGAGTCTGCTGCAAACCAAGGAGCTCCGAGGGCTGCAGGAGGAGATCAGCCTCGACGGTGAGGCGCAGTTCGTCCCAGTCACTCCTGCTCTGGTAAGTCGAAGATTTATTATCACTGCTTCAAACTCACTCACTCGGTTGTTGCAGCAATTCATCGACTGCGCCCTCATCTTCCGAACCCGCTCGCCAGCAGCTTCGTGCAGGGGAAGGATGCTGCTTCTGCCTGTCGAAAGCGGCGGGACGGCCGAGTGGAAGATTTGGATCCTCAGCACATACGTCGAGGAGCTGGAGCAGCATCCGGAAAACGAGAGCTTGCTTCGATCACCGGCCAAACAGCTTGAGGAACGCGAGCTGTTCGACACCGACGTCTTCATCATTGGAGGCGGCAATGCGTATGTGAAACCGGAGTCGATCAGACTGTGCGTTGCAGCTTGCTAACCCAGGGCTTCCAGCGCCATCACCCTCGCAGCCCGCCTGAAGGCTCTAGGCGTTGACAGCGTCATGGCCGAGCGGAATGCCAGGCCCGGGGACAACTGGGCCCTTCGCTACGATTGCATGCGCTTCCACATCCCGACTTCGGTCTGCGAGATGCCTTACATGTGTAAGCAAACACACTGACACACTCGTCCCCTGCCGCTGATGACGGACTGTACACGAGCAGCTTATGCCAAGGAGCTCCAGACGCCGCATTTTCTGTCCAGAGATAACCTAGCCGGGCAGGTGCGGCGTTACGTCGAAGCGTTTAACCTCAACATGGTTACCTCGGCCAAGATCCAGTCCACCATCTACGACGAACAGGCCAAGCGCTGGATAGTCACTTTTGAGACGTCCAGCGGGCGAAGGACCGCCCTAGCAAAGCATTTGGTGCAAGCCACCGGCTTCGGGTCACAGAAGCCCTACCTCCCGCCGATGGCAGACGAAGGCCTGTATCAGGGCATCGGTATCCATTCGCAGCACTTCAAGAGTGGTGCGGACCTCGCAATGAAAGGGGCGAAGGTGAGTCGGCCGCAGACAGGCTTGTCTCTCCATGATGGGCTACTAAACATCTCCATAAACAGTCCGTACTTGTCATCGGCTCAGCCAACACGGCCTTTGATGTGCTCGAGGACTGCCATGCTGCCGGCCTTGAGACGACAATGGTCGTCCGATCTCCCACGTACATCGTCCCGGTCGAGTACTTCTTCGACGAGCATTCCCTGGGCGCTTACGACCGCGGTGTTGAGCGCACGGACAGACAGTTCATGACTCTCCCGACGTGGGTCGAGGGGCATTTGGTCCGCGGTCTCGTGGCGCACATGGCCATGCAGGAACCGGACCGCTATTCCGCCCTCGCTGCTGCCGGGTTCCCCGTCATCGACAGCCGCGACCCGGATGCTTCGCTGGCACACCATCTG
The DNA here is from genome assembly GCA_023628475.1 of Chaetomiaceae sp. PF1801. Classification (NCBI taxonomy): domain Eukaryota; kingdom Fungi; phylum Ascomycota; class Sordariomycetes; order Sordariales; family Chaetomiaceae; species Chaetomiaceae sp. PF1801. Next base: position 177,833 of record JAMAKQ010000001.1, read on the forward strand.
TTGGAGAGGGCAGGCGGGCATTATGTCGATGTTGGCGGCACGAAGCTCATCTCGGAGGGCAAGGTTGGCGTGAGGGCTGGTGTCGAGCCCGTGGCGTACACGGCGACAGGGCTGCGTTTTTCAGACGGCAGTACAGCCGATGCGGACGCCGTCGTCTGGTGTACAGGGTTCGCGGACAAGAACGTGAGGGAGACAGCCGCTGATGTCTTGGGCGGAGCTCTCACCAAGGAAGGTAGTAAAGGAAACAAGGACGCAGGCATACTCGGCCCTGAGGATATTGCCGCCCGGCTCGATTCCACGTGGGGTGTTGACGCCGAGGGTGAAGCCCGTGGCATGTGGAAGCGCCATCTGCGTCTTGACAGCTTCTGGATTATGGGCGGGCACACGCAGCAGCACCGGTGGCATTCTCGGACGCTGGCGCTGCAAATAAAGGCCGAGCTTGAAGGACTTCTGCCGCCGGCGTACAGGGAGACGCCCGAGCTTGGCGGGGATATTTAGGGGTAATTAACGACAACGGCAGGCCTTGAAGAGGCCTCGACATATTCAAACAGCAGTTATCTATGCCCGCTTCTTAAAAGGGGGAAACTAGTAGACATCAGTGCTGTTCAGCACCCATGCTTTGTTCCTGGCCCGGCCACCTCACAGCTTGCTGTCCTTCCAAACCGGCTTCCTCTTCTCGACAAAGCTCCTCACGCCCTCCTTCATGTTCTCACCCCCATCAATCCGCCCATACATCCCCTTCTCCAGCACCTCGGTACCCAGCTGAGGCCCGATGCCCTCCCACCCCAACCTCAGGCCCTCGCGCGAGGCAATCACTGCATCCGGCGAATTCCCAGCAATCTCCTCAGCCAGCCGCACCGCCTCCTCGACGACCTTGCCCTCTCCCACGACAAAGTTGACAATCCCCCACTCCTTCATCTCCTCAGCTGTGTACCCAATCCGCCCCAAAAGTGCCATCTCGGCCGCCCGCTGCTTACCCACCGTCCGCACCAGCCGGGGCAGCGCCCCCGCCACGGCCACCACACCCCTCTTCACCTCAGGCAGCCCAAACCGCGCCCTCTTCCCGTCCGCAACCACAAGATCACAATTCACCACCATCTCCATCCCCCCGCCAAAACACAGCCCATTCACCGCCGCAATGACAGGCTTCTTGCCCGCGCGGTTCGACAGCCCGCCGAACCCGTCGTGGACCAACCGCTGCCTGTACCGCGTAGCCGCCGCCTCCTCCTCCCCTCCTTTTCCATTATCGTTGCCGTTGCTGTTGGCCTGATGCGTAGCATCCCACTCGCGCAGATCAGCGCCCGCGCAGAACGCGCGCCCGTCCCCGCCCGTGAGCACGGCGCACCGCAGCTGCGGTTGCGCGTCGTACCAGGCCCAGAGCGAGGCCATGGCTGCGTTTTGGGCGGAGGGGATTGCGTTGAGGGCCGCCGGGCGGGAGAGGGTGACGAGGATGACGTGGGGGGAGGGGAAGGTGATGTGGGTGTTGGGGACGTGAGGGGGTTGGGGGAGGGCCATTTTGATGGTGTTCGTTGCGTTGTGACTTGAGGTTGGGATAATGGATTGTGGGTGAGTGACTGCCAGGCAGGTGCGCGGCTTTGATTCTGGACGACGTTTCGGCTCGGATGAGGAGTCGCGATTCGTGTTGACTTGATGTCCCGAGGGAACAAGTTCGTTGGATCAGGCAAGGTTCAAACAGGAGACGCTGAGAAGCAAAGACCAGAGGATCAATTCAAGGATGATGAAGCAAGACAGTTTGCCTAGGCATTGTCCCAAAGAGGCAATCTGTAGTTCCCCGCCGGCAGTGCCGTGGCCAAAAGGTGCGGTTTTGTTGGGGTAAAGTGGCAGGGGGTTCTGGTGCGGGGCCGAGGCATCTCCGGGTTTCCAAGTCCGAAAAGGGAACGTCTCGCAAACACTCAGGAAGTGCAACAAATAACTGTGTGCTCAGGGATAACGAATGTTAGCTTCTCCTGGGTCATGCCTGGGCTACCTGATGATTGGATCTGTGTACTTCGTAGTAAACGCCCAGGACGCCAAACCACAAGAAGAGTGTGAACAATACCTATGTAAATGGGAGGAACAGGAAAACAATGGAAATCCAAAAAGGAGAATACCGTCCAGCCCACCTCCCAAGTTTCCAAACCGAGACTTTACACGAGGGCCAATGCTGAGCCAAATGATCAATTAGCAATACTACATCAGCATACAAGCGGGAGGCAGCGCGGGGAAGCTGAAATTGACTCTGTAATGTCCCACAACCCCGAGCCTTCCTCCCTCCACAGCAGCCTGCAGGAGCCTAGTCAACTTTACCCAAACGCCCCTGACGCTCAACCTCTCCTGCCAACCATCCCCTCTTACGCCGGCAACCCACGCTTCTCGCTCTCGGTAAAGAAGATGACCATGCGCCACAGCTTCTTGACCATATCCTCTGCGTCCTCGTCGAGCGCCTCGCCAAGCGTCTCGACCAGCTCGGCCGGCTTCTGGTGCTTGCGCAGGTGCTCCTCGACGACATCGACCAAGAACTGCTCCTGCACTCCGAGATACTCAACCACCTTCTTCTCCACAAAGGGCCGCAGCTTCTCGCGAATGACCGACTCCTCCAGGTAGTCCCACTTGACGTCCCACGCCCACAGGCCCTCGCGGTCGACGGGGATCTCGTGGGCGAGGGCGCGCACGGCGTTCTGGATGTCCTCCTCCGACATGGTCTTGGTGTCGGTAATGGGCTCGAACTTGATGGGGACGAGCTGCCGCTTGGTGGTCTGGTCTTGCTCCTCGTCGTCCAGGAGGCCTTCGACCTCGGCCACAGTGCGCCGTGTGGCGGCAGTGCGCTGTGCTGCCTTTTGTGCTGCGGCGCCGAACGAGATGGTGACGCGCTGCGGGGCGGCTGGCGCCGCCGCCGGTTGCCTCTCCATCTCCTCGGCTTGCCGCTCCAGGAACGAGTCGGCCATGTCCCTGGCGTGCTCCATATCGGCTTCGGCCCTGCGGCGCTCCTCCTCCTCCGCGTGGCGGTCCATCTCGTCCCGTGCCGCCTCAGCCGCGCGAAACGCTGTCCGCTCCCGGATCCATTGGCCGTGGTCGCGGTAGTAGAGGTGGCTCTTGCGCGATGCCTCGCGGTCGTCGTCCCAGTTCTTGTCCCGCTCCAGCTGCTCGTCCCTTCTCCGGGCGAACCCTTCCGTTTCCGACCTCTCACGATCCCGCTCCCGTTCCAAGGCCGCTGCGCGCTGCCTCTCACGGTTGACCCACTTGCGCTCCGCCTCCAGGTAGAGCTTCTCATCTTCTGCCCGCTGCTTCGCAAGCTCCCTCTCATAGAGCTCTTCGTCGTCTGCGTCTGTGTCGTCGTCATCCCGGAACTGCGGACTGTTTGTTGTTCCGCCGTTGACGAATTCAACGCCCCGATTCTGGCCCCTAGGCCCAGATGGGGCATTGGGAACACCGCGAGGCCCGAGGGGAACGTTGTTGGAGCTGCTGGGCGGCGGGGAATCAAGTCGTGACTTGCGGGGCGCGCCGTTCCGTTGACGCTCCATCTCCTCAAACTCTTCTTCTTTCCGCAGGCGCTCGAGGTCTCGCCGATTGCTCCTATCTCGGAAAGCCGCGATCTCTGCAGCCACGGTCGCCCGCATTTCGGCGGGGATGTCTGCCAGCTCATCTTCGGGAGCCAAGGGGATGTTAATGACCTCAACATTCTCACCTGCGCCGTTTGTCCCATTGCCCATCGCTGTGTCGCCATCCGCATCCCGGCCACCATGAACACGAGGATAGAACAGGTCGCGGATGAACTGCTTCAGCGCCAGCCTCGCCTCGCCCAACCTCGCCTCGACGACCGAGTCATCGCCTCTGCTTTCCTTCCAAGACTCCAGGTACTTGAGCGTTGCCGGATCGACCACGACCTTCAACTGTTCTTTCTCGATGCCGTCAAACTTGTCGTCGTCGTCGGCGGGCGGGTTCTCGGTCGCGGGTTGCTTGTTCACGGGCACCTCGATGCTTTTGAGTAACTCGACTGCAGCAGCTAGCGATTCGGGGTCTTCGTACTGTGCGAACCCAAACAAGGCCCCCTTGTGCTCCGACAGATGCGACTGTCCCGAATCCCACCGCCGCAGCCTGCCCACCGTGTTGAGCAGCTTCTGGATGCCATCCTCGCCGCCGACGCCTTCGGGAATCTTGTGCACGAATATCGTCCGTAGTCGCTCCTCGGCCGTCGGCGGCACCAACGCCTGCATGCTCTCTCGGATCTGGGCGCGGGACTGGTCTCCACCGCGGTCCAGACCCAGCCCGGGCCGGGCGGAGGTCGGAGTGTGCGAGTCCTTGCGGTCGCCGGCGAGGGAGGAGCCGGGCTTTGCGGGGGGTATGCTCGCGCCGAGGCGGATCACGGGGGCATTGAAGTTGATGTTGGGCAGGTTCGGCGGAGGTTGGAACGATGCAGGAAGGCCGCTTGGTCGATTAGCTTGCGTGGTATTGGCCTGCTGGACACCAGGAGGCGGTGCCATACCAGGGGCAGAGGACATGCCTGGCGGGGGACCTGGACACGAGGAGTCAGTCGGCGAAGGGAGGGCAGGAAGAGAAGGCGGTGGCATACCTAAGCCCGGGGGTGGCGCCATTCCCGGGGCGAGCGCTGCGCCTGGGTAGGGTGGGTAGATCGGGGGCACTCCATAAGGAGGCGCTGGAGAGTACTAGGTCAGCATAAGAACCATGAAAAACAGCATCTGGCGAGGCTGCCGGAGGAAGAGCGCAAGGGTGGACAGACCTCCATAGGGATGATTGAACGCCATGGCGGCGAGCTATGAACCGTAGGCGCAAAATTCGAGAATGTCGAGCAAAGGTGGATGGGCAACTTCGCTATTTTCGACAGGTCCTATCGTGGAATGCGCCGAATCGGATGCTGGTTGATGGCGAAGCTGTCGCGATCGCGACGAGCAAAAGTTCGAGGATTGGATCACCAAGGTGCACGGTCCTCTGCAGAAGAGTGGGTCTGTAGCTGGTCATTGCTGAGGTGGTTTCCGTTAGGTCCCGACACGTGACTGGCGTCACTCATGCACGTACTGTGGTATGGCTCAAGAAATCCTTGTCAAATTCAACATCATGATGCGCATTGCGCTTCATTCTAAACTTCTGTAAATAAATGAGAACACCAATATTAAATCTGCCAATTGCACCATTCTTCTTTGACTGGAAGGAACAAAGTGAGGTTGACGGGCGAAAACGGAGCGGAGCCACAATCCGCCGGCCAATCCCCGGACCGCCAAGCCGGGAGTGGCCCTTGCTGAACTTCGGGCTAGCGCAGCCGAAGCGCGACTTTGGAAAATCGAGAAATCGTTCGACAGGAGCTCGCTCGGCCGTCCGTCAACTGTGAAAGTGGACACCCATGATTAATTGAGTATGCCACCCGCTCTGGTCATTGAATCCCCTCATCGCTGGATCGATAGCTAATCTAACTCATTTCTCCCGCAGCATCATGGAGTTCCGCCAGGTCGTCCACTGCGCCCGCCGCTCGGCAGCGGCAGCGACGAGGCCATCTCTCGCCAGCACACGACCCTCGCCCTCGGCCATCCTCTTCCAACACCACCAATTCACAACAAACACCAAGCAAGAAGCCGCTGCCGCTGCCGCCGCCCAGCCGCAGTCCCCGCCCTCCCTGCACGCCCGCATCGACCAGGCGCGCGCCTCCATCCCCCAGCCCAAAGTGACCATGCCACCCCGGCCACCACCGTTCCGCCGGAGCCTCTTCCAAGACCAGACCAAGACCACCCCAAGCTGGGTGACGCCCCGGGGCCCCGCGACCCGCAGCACGACGCTCACCGGCCGAGCACCCACCGCCTCCTCCACCTCCCCCGCGTCCGCCGAAGACCCGTTCAGCCTCCCTTCCCAAATCACAGCCGACATGGAGCGGTCGACAGGCAACGGCATGACCAACTGGAAGGAGGACGAGTTCCTGAGCAAGCACTACGACGTGTCGGAGCCGCCGCTGCGGCTGCGGCCCTCGACGGGCCGCACCGTCAACATCAAGGGCAACGTGGACCTGGCGCGCGGGCTGCGCCTGCTGGGCCGCGCCGTGGCGCAGAACGGCATCAAGCGCGACGTGTACCTGGCCCGCGCCCACGAGCGGCCCGCGCTCAAGCGCAAGCGGCTGAGGCGGGAGCGGTGGCAGTCGCGGTTCAAGAACGGGTTCAAGGCGACGATTGCGCGGGTGATGGAGCTTAAGGGGCAGGGGTGGTAAAGACCGGTGGTGAGCCAGGAGTGGTAAAACGGTTGCTGGACGATATGGGGCATTTGTTGATGGGTGTATAGAAGGGTCGGGGAATAGATTGGGATGGGGCGGTGAGATTTGTATGTACCATGGTGCTAGATCTTGTTCGCATGGTCATTTGTATGTATAGTATGGGCCTCGGACAGCAACGACAGACGGGCTAGTCTAAAGTCTTCATTACAATTCGTTACGAACGTTATCCTCTGCCTTGGGGCGCGTAGCCATTCTTAACACATCTATCATGTCCATCATAGCTCATACCTTGCCCATTTCAATCCCACAAGTCCCTCACCGGCGTGCCAATCGGACTCGTCTTCAACTTAGGCCGGCTCATAAAAACAGCTTCATAGTCATCCTCTTTCCCACCATTCAGCAGCTCCTCAGCCAGCAACAGCGTCGTGTTCCCTTCCTCTTCGTCCACGGCCGGGAAGTAACTACTTTTCCCCGCCGCCGGCGTCGACGGACCTTGCTTCGCCTTCCTCATCGACCGCCGCCTCTCTTGTTGAGCCCTCTGCCTCGCTGCCTCGAACCCGGCCATGCTGCGCCTCGTGCGGGCCACCAGGTCCAAGTCTTCGTGCCCCGTCTCACCGTCGTGCTCTGTTGCCGGTGGAGGTTCGGTGACGATGGGAACTGTCAATGGCGCGCGCTTGATGGTGGTGGTCACGTGGTCCGCATCCGGTTCTGCTTCTTCTTCCTCGTCCAGACCGTCTACCTCGGCGGCGACGCGGAGGTTGGCGTGGGAAGTGCGCCGCGCCATGGACAGCCGGGTGCGCTCGGCGAGCGAAAGGGTGTGGCGGGGTTTCTTGACTGGCGAGGGGGAGGCAGCGTTGACTGAGGCGAGGATTTGGTCGGCTAGTTCCTGGGTTGGAGAGAGGGGCTTGTCAGGGGACGGAGGGGGTTCAGGAGAAGGCGAAGTGAATCGAGGCGGCGAGCGAGTTGGGCGTGGAGGCGATGGCGGGCGGCGGTTTACCTTTGGCGCGGGGTTGGGTCTTCGCTCTGGGGTTCTTGTGGGAGAGTTTGGTGCGGGCTGTCTCCTCGCCGAGGGAGAATGCTGAAGTGTTGCTGATCTTCGGAGGCGCGAGGGGGTGAATGGTTGGTCATTGTCGAGAGGCGCGTGCTCGTCGTCGAAGGTCTTGACCTTTCGCAGGACAGGCTCAAATGCAGGCTCTTCTGAAACCCGGATCGGCTCGCGGCGAGACGGTGATGGACGTGGCGGTGGCTGTGCCTCTTCCAGGTCGCTGATGTCGGATATTTCCTCTGCCTCAGTCTCGACAGCCGTGTCTTTGGGTGGCAACCTCTCAGGACGTGGGGGCCTCTGGAAAAATGACGGAACTTTGGAGGCACCCGAGCCGATGCTAGCCAGATCTGTCTTCAGACCATTGATGAGGGCCTCGTAGTGGCTGTCGAGTTGGCTAGAATGAGAGCGAGGCAGCTTTCTAGGACTCATGCGGCCAAAGTGCAGGTTTTCGTGGGCACGGAAACCTAGATCAACGCCTTTTTGTTTGGGTTGTGCCACCGGTTGCTTGGCTGCTGGGTCAGAGCCGGTCTCCCCAAACATCCTCTGGCGAAAGCTCTTCCACTTCTCTAGTCTTTCTTGTTGCCCTCGAACTCTGCTGTCCAGCTGTTCGAGAAGCCCGCTCGATGTATCCTCGAGTTCCGCGAGCCGGTCCGCCTGCACCCGCCTCCAGACCCTGTCATATGGGGTCGTCAGCACGCCGTCCTTGCGTGCCTTGCTGTCGCCGTAGAGTAGTGTCTCCATCCAGCGCTCGCTGCCAGTCCAGTTGTTGCGCACAACCCGGCAGACCTCCCGCTTCTGGGCCTCAGGTATGGCATGACCAGCGCCACGCCGTCTCGCAAGCTCTGCCTGTTCTCGTCTCTTGAGAACCACCTTCTCCTTCGCCGCCAGCAGATCCGAGAACCCCGTAAACCTTGCGCGTGCCGAGTTCTTCTCGTCCAGCATGCGGCGCAAAGACACCCTGTGAGCCAGAACCAGCGCCGTCAGCTCAGCCCGTTCGCCAGAATACCCTCGATTCTCGAGCGCTAACGCCTGAGCCAGGGCCGGATATCCCCCTCCCCTTCCATTGAGCTGCTGCTCCGCAACCATCTTCTTCAGGACCGCCGACGAAAAGACGGCCAGCACCTCCTCCAGCCTCTCGCCCTTGCACTCGTCGAGCATCGTCTTGCGCACGACGGCGTCGCGGCCGAAGACACCATTCTTCTTGGCTTGCTCCAGGCCCCGGAGCAGCGCCGCGCGCAGGTTCAGCGACTGGACCTGGTCGAGGGGCGGGAAGAAGGGCTTCAGCTTGTTGCGGGCTTCGTCCGGGTCCCAGAGGCGGAAGAGGTGGTACAGCGCCCATTCGACGGCTTGGATGCGCTTCTTTTGTCCTTGTGCCGCATCTTTTGTGCTGAAGGTGAGAGCGGTGATGTCGGGCCAGTCGGGGTGGAGGTCGAGGTCGAGGAGACGGAGGTTGGTCAGGAAGAGGGAGATGTTGGAGGGAGCGGTCGGGGAGGCGGTGGGGTGGGAGGATGCGGTTGTGGAGGCGACGCCAGGTGTGGTTCCGCGCGGCGCGCTCGGTGCTGGTTTGCTCACGGCGGCGGAAACCCGGGTCGACTTTGCGCGGGTGAGCGAAGAGGTTCCGTTGACGTGCGCCATTGAAGCATCGTTGGCTCCGTTGGGATGGCGGGTACTCGAACAGGTTTCTATAGTGAAATTGGTGCATGTAACCTGTCAACAGCTGCTGTTGAGACCGGCCGCAATTGACCGTCCAGGTTGTCAACTTTCAGTTCAGGCGGTCAAAAGCGAGCCCTGCAGTTTGTCGGGCACTCGGTTTGCCCTTGAGTCAAGGGCCAAGGGCCTCGACTGTGTCAGCCTTGCATGTCTCAGCCGTGGCAAACAATCCAGGGTTGCGGTGCAGTGGACCCTGTGGGTCCTTGTCACAGCAACCCTGATTGGATCGTTTATTTGAACCTCACCAGCGCCGACCGAGCTTGACTTCGCGACGACATCCCGCCTCGCCTCCCAGCTCCCATCGCCGCTCAAGATCGTTGCTCGCAACAACCGTACGGAGTACCTTTGGCTCTCGTCTTTGCACTAAATCATCGATTGCCTAGCTAGGTCTTATCTCAGATGCCGGCAATTCAGCCTGGCTCAACTACTCTACATATTACCCATTCCCGAGCAAGCGGCGCGCAAGATAATAATCATATTGATAGGCAGCGCCGTTGCTGTCGGAGCCGTCATCGCCCCTCGCCCAACCAAGTCCAGGTTGACAGTCACCTCGCTCAAGTCGTTGGCAATGCGGATGCAACGCAGCAGCTCCGTGACGGTGCCGCTGGTGATGGTCCCTGAGGACCGCATCCTTGTGTAAGCCAACTCCTCCGCGCGAGCGGCCAGAGCAGGTTGTCCCTGGCGTGATATTGTTGGTAACCGTCTGCTTCCGAAGTCTTTCCTTTCATTTTCTTTTTTTTTGCCCTTTTTTCTTTTCCTCGTTTTTTTGTGCTCTTTTTCGTTTGACTGCCACCCTCCGCCATTCTGCGAGTCTCTGGTCACCATGTCTGAACTCAGTCTTCCGATGTCCCGCACTAGTGTCGCGAAGGGTGTTGCTCGCCGGATCCCTTACACGTCGCAAGGGTCGCGGCCGTACCAGATCGCCAAACCCGCGCGCCCGTAGAGAAGGCGGTGGGCATTCTGAGATTGACAGCGGAAGCTGCCAAACCGGAACTCGACCGTGCGAATGCGCTCAAAGCCATTGTCGGTGCCTTGGAACTGGGTTGTGGCGACGACTTCGTCCATCTGGAAGACGAAGTTGGCTGCAAACTCGGCCATCAGTGCGTTGACGTTGACCAGCGCCTCGGGCCCAGAGACGCACAAGACACGGGTCCGATCGCGGGGCTGATCCGACTCAGCGACCTTCGTCCTGTTGCGCTCAACGATCGCCCTCATACCGCCGACCACGAATGGGAGCTGCTGCTCTCCGTCCTTGCCATATCGATTCCAGAAAGTCTTCGCGGCCGTCTCCTCGAAGAACACCAGCTTGGCAGCCGATGTGTGCCAGCCCTCCGAATGGTTAGGGGGTGTGATAACGGTGCAGTACACACGGCCGATGGCGCGGACCGCGGCAAGCAGGGTGTTGACGGTCGTGGTGGCAGGCAGCCTTCTAATCCAGAAGCTGCAGTTCTGCTCGTCGGGAATATTGGCCGACAAGTTCTCCGGGACCGAGATGTCGCCCCGGTAATTGGCGGAGACGCCGAGCGCCTGGAGGTTCTGGATGGGAGCCCGCGGGGCGTCCGGAATCTGACCAGATGTGACTTGCGCTATCCTCGAGGGGCTGAAGGGCAAGATAGCCGCGCCGTCGCGGACGGTGACCGGGGTGGTGCTCTCGTTTGCTGCGGCGAGGGCGCGATGGCCAGCAGCATTGTTGCGAACGGCAGCGGAGGTGGCGCCTTCATGTGCTGCGATGGGGGAGCGGTAGCCGAAGAGTTGCGACGTGGAGGGCTCCAGGGCCGCGGGGGTTGCCTGGTGCTGGCGGTGGTCGGACGGCAGGCGGAACTTTGAAGATGCCGCGGCGGGGTTTGCCGGCTCGTGTTCCGCGGCCTGGGCATGGATGTAATGGCTGGCATTCTGGGTTTTCTCAGAAGCTGTATGGCCTACTCAGCAGTTAGTGTCTTTTTCGCCCTTGGAAACCCGTACGTATCCCATGATTTAGCAGACTTACCAACAGAACTGGCGCCCTGAACTCCGCCAAGCACACCGGTTGACCCAAAAAAGCGGCTGCCCGTCGACTTGCGCCTTGCCAGGGAAGCAGAGAGGTTGTTGACGGCGTCTTCAAACTCCGGCATCAACGGCTCATCGCTCTGAGGGAAAGTGACCAATCCATCATCGCCCATCGCTGTCGGCACTTGGTGGATCCAAGAGCGGCCGCGATCTTCTGCGTCGAGCGATGCTGTGCGCGAAACTAGCCGAGGGTTGTCCGCCGAGTTGTCCGACGTATCGGCGGTGTTGTTGGTGTTGACCTCGCGCTCATGGCGCTTCGCAGACTGGTCGGAGATGTCGCGGCCGGACATTTCGACGTTTTCCTGCTCGCTTGTTAGCCATGGGGCGTGATCAATGACACAATAAGCTCATGTGAAATGTTGGGTGAACCAGCTATTGTTTGCGAGTCGAGGTCGCAGTCGGCTCGCGATCCAGAGAACAGAGGGGCACCCGATATTTGTGGACTTACAGTTGAAGAGTTTGAAGAAAGAGACCTGCAAAATACTGGTTCTCTCTTGAAACAATGATCGGTTCTGTCGGAGTGGATCGTGTGTTAGCTTTGGGATCGCGTTTCTAATCCAGGACGGTGATGGAGAGTCGGGTGTCTTGGGTCGCTTGAGTCGGAAACCCAGCCTAAGCAAGCCCAGGAAATGGACATACTCACTTGGAAAATCGGTCGATTCTTCGAGATCGAGCGACTGGTGACCGACGATGCAACCAAAAGCAGAAATGCGTTCTCACTGCGGAGGTTGGTCGGTGAAGTCGACTCCAAGAGGAAAAATATCGGTGTGTTGTGGGAGGTGGGAGTGGAAGAACAAGAGGGCAGCTTGGGATGTGGGGAAGAAAATGGCAGAGGAAATGCTATTGTTTCCAAAACTGAATAACTAGGAATGCGAGGACTTCGTGGGCACTGAATAGGGCTTGCACCTATTCTGTTGGGTTGGGATGAAAGGATGTGTCGAGAATGGAGCAGAGAACGAGTGACCAAAAACAAGTGTCCCACGGTGTAAAATGCAGTGACCAAACCAAAGACAGCACCCATTTCCCAGAGTCTCTTACTGTCTCTATAGCTTCTGGGGAGAGTCGGCACACAAATTGCTTAAGGACTTGGATCAAAGATCCATTTGCAAGATCTGAGTTTTGGTGTAGTGTAGCTGAACTTTATAGACTGCCGAAAACAAGAGTTGAGTGTGTGCTGTTGTATCTGAAGCAACAGCACGTCTGCTTAAGTATTCACATTATCTGCCTCCAGACCACCAAACCTCTTGGAGGTGAAGATTACTCAGCCTGGCCATGTCCTAATCACTCATGGGCAATCGGGTTGATGTTTCCCAGGGCTTGCTAAGTTACTCGCCTGGAACCTGTGACTCAAGGCATCTGAAGGAGAGAAGGCCTGTCATGGACATTTCACTTTGCTGCTTCTGGCAATCCGCTATTAGGTGATGTGCTCTCTGGTTCCGCTTCAGACCGGGACGTCAAGAGTCATTATGGACATCTTCAGCTTCCATTCTTACAGTCAAAAGCAAGCAACCCGAAAGTGACTCTCAAGGTCTGATAGTAAACCACACAGATCACGGCCGAGTCCTTGAGATATCAGTTATTCACAATGATGACACAGCTGGTTGAGGTCCTTGAGTAAGTTTGGTTCTACCACAGCCCAAAGCGGAGTTGTGTACAGTCCTATCCAACAATGACTGGCGATGTTTGCCATTGTCCATTGTTATCGCTGGTTCTGGTATGCAAGAACACAAGCACATTCATGAGTCAGTCTCTGTCTTTGTCTTGCCCGATCTTGACCAGCGTCTTATTGGCCTCGACCAGTGAATGATGGTCTGTCCTGTTTTGCAGCTCGCAACAAATGACTTTGAAATCCGGATCCATTATTGCCGATAGACGACTCTAAGTCGAGGAACTGCCCTTTGATGTTACTGCCTGTGTTATAATTTATCCCTGCTGTGTCGAACACAAAGATGCCGCTTTCGACCGCCGAACCAGCCCGCCGTCGTCATAACTTGGAGGAGTATGTGCCCGCATCACCGGCAAGGGCCTCAAGCTTTCAGATGGGCGAAGTGAGGTGTGCCAGCCCAGCAGATGGGAGGGGTGGTTGGGCATGTTGTTGACACTATTGAGGACTGTCTGGTCGATGACGCGTATTGGCTCCGGCTGGAGTTGAGCGGGAGGGGGAAAAGGAATTCGAGCCTGAGGTGCGGTTACAGCGGCTGGATGCGGCCGAACTGGTGCTTGGGGATGGTACAAGGATCGGTATCGGGCACAATCCAACGTTGTTGGTGGGAAGAAGTGCACCTGATCGTCGCAAGGTTGGTCAACCGCTGTCTGTCAGTGTCGAGGATCGAACTTGCGGGTTCCGAGCGGGGTTGGCAGGACGACTGTCGTTGGCCTTCAAGGCAGTGTGCCTGGAAACCAATAGTTATTAGCCTGAGAAGTCTGGCAGGGGATACAAGACGAGGAAGGTATTTAAGGGCGTAAAGGTATGTGGGAGAGCCGTGGGAGGAAAAGAGGGCGAGCCGCGACATTGGCGCGCAACCGAGCCCGTTCCAACACATCGGCATCCTGTCAATCGATCGGTAGTATAATATTCCCAGAGTGTGCTCAGCTTGCCGCTCTGGATAATTGGATGGCTCCAAAAAGCTGGATTTTCGGAGCGCTGGCATCGTTGATTATCACCGCTCTCGATTAATTATTTGAATTTATTTCGTTGTCCGGCGGCTGTCGTCATCGCAGACTCGCAGGTGTTTCTCATATGGACTTGCCACCTGTCCACATGATGCTGTGCACATGATCAAAAAAGCCTGAAATTCCGAAAGACGGGAATATGGCACTCTCGCGCGCATGGCTCGCGCTCACCCACCAATGGGGGTGAGCCGGGTGAGGAGAGTGCGGGTGAGCGGGGTGAGTGGGGTGAGCAAGCGGCTGATGCAGCGCAGCTATGCATTCTTGCATACATATACAACTTCTTTCGAGGCAGGAGCTACTTAATTAAGTCAAGTGTAAAAGCGAAGGACTTTTACGCTAGTTCAAATTGGGAAGCCTTTAGTTCCTGAAAGTGCTAAAGACGCTGCTGTCTATCATTAATGCGACTCTGCTCATTGCTCCCTTGTGAGGAAAGGTGCGCAGGGTTAGGGTTCAACCTGACCTACCGCATTGGGACTGGTGACATCCACTCACCTTCTCGTGGCACAAGACGCGCATCTTGAATGTTCTCCTTCCTTTCATCAATTTTCGATTAGCAGAATTGAATAGCATTTGCAGCGCCCTTGTGCCTGGCCTACGTGTTGCTCGTCTCTCACACTATACTTCACAATTCTCCAAACCACTCCAAGGAGCGTGATGGCTCGAGGCTGGTTGTTCAACAAAGGCACTGCACTGTTGCCTACCTGATCTCAATAGTAAAGAAGCTGTTAAATAATCTCAAGTGCTACAGGATTATCTGCCGAGCCGCAACCATCACTAGCGAGATGTGTTAAGCATCTACACCTCAAATTAGAAGAAGCTAGGACAAGCCGGGATGTATCATGTGACTTTTGTTTACTTACCCCTGATATCTCCTTGCTAGGGCGCTCTACAACATCCACAAACTGCCTAGGACGCACCCTCTCGCCTTGAAGATCAGGGTAACGTTACGATTCTCCTCGCTGCAATTGATTGCGCGCGCGCGGTGGATGCAGTACAAACCGATGGGATGGAGACCATTCAGGAATACGACATCCCGCTATGGAAGCCTCGGCTGCAGACGAAGTATGAACCCGACCGAAGAAAGGCGGCCGAGATGGCCGGCAAACGGGCATTGTGACCGCAACCAACTCTTAGAAGGGCAGGCATAGGCACCAGCGCATAGGATACCCTATTCGACACGACAGGGGATTCAGTGCTAAATTCTGCTGTGGCCACTGAGACAAGGGATGAGCAGAACCCGTACACAGAAGAACTAGCAGCCATCGCGACAGCCCCGAAGAACCTGCTATGGGGTATGCAAGTTGAAGGTACTGGACATGGCCTTTCCTAGCAAACACACTCGTGATGTATCTGACCTCTGCGCCTGCGGCCACGCGAGCGAAACAGTGGGACACTTTCTACTGAGAGGTTCCCTCGCCTTGCCACTGAGCATTCCAGCGTATCGTCCCTTAGAGCTGTCCACCTGCCGCATCGTAGTGGAGACGAGGCACCCCACGCGCCAAGCAGCCACCCTCTCCAAGGCGACCGAGCCACCCCCGAAACCAGGCGCGAAGGTGTTGGTGGCGCAAACTCGCGAATTTCAACGGTTCCTGGGGCTGAAGGAGAGCCAAGTGAGCAGAAATTCGAGGGCCTGAGCGGAGCAGCCACGAACTGGTATGCTCAAGACAGGACTTGGTCTGGTTTCGCGGAAGGAGCAAGCGTCTGTACCCTGGCCAAGACCTCGCATACATTCGCCACGTTACTCTGCAAAGCTCTCTCTCTCCGGTAGCTGTCCGTCCACCCATCCATCCAGCAGTTGCCACACCTTCGCGAAATGCTACTCGGCCTCCCGGCGGCCTTCAGCCATCTGCTGCTCCAACTCAGCCACCCGCCGCTTCAGCACGGCCAACCGCCGCTCCGACTCGGCACGCTCCTCGTTGCGCGCTTCAGCCACACGCCGCTCCGCTTCCTCGTATGGGTTTTCCTCCTCGTCACCAGCCTCAGTGGTAAACATCATCGGGTTGTGTGTATAGCGAGCCTTGCGAAAGATGGCCCTCAGCCGCTCGTAGGTCACAGTGATGATGGGGTTTCTATTGAACGGTTAGATTCGTTTACGTCTCCACAGACAGAAGGACGACAAACCTCGTGATCCCTGCAGTCAACTCCGCGGTGGAGGGGCGACAAGAAGCTGCTGGTAAACCTGCAAGACCGATGAAGTCGGAGAGATAAAGATCGACTTGCCCAACGGGCTGTTGATCCAGAGCATCATCATGGAAGAGTTCGTGATGCCGGATCCAGTGGCCTGAAGTGTGGTCCCATACCAGCAAGCTCACCCATGCCTTCTTCATACCGGGGTATTGAAGGTCAAGGATGAAAACAGCTTGGATCTTGCCGTCCGACGAATCGATGTATTGGCGCGCCTTCCTCTCCACATGTTGGCGGGGCTCGCTCTACGAGACCTCGCAAACCAGAGATGGCAGAGTACCCGCCTGACCGAATGAGACATCGGCTTGCTTGAGGAGTTTGCCATCGGACTTGATGTTGGCTGTCCCTGGTTCGTCGATAGATCGCAGCAAGTTTCGAATCATCGGATCATTCGCCGTGGCAAGCAACTTGCGGATATGATCCTTGATATAATCGCGGAAACCGATTTGAACTTTGTAATGCAAAGGAGACTCGCCCATGATGTCGAGATACACCGTCTTGGATGTATAATCATATTCGACCCGTCGGATCTTCGGTTGGTCGAGTTCCAGCAGCCTAGCGTCCAGCTGCTCGAAAAGATCGTTTACGTGGCTCGCCTGCCAGTGGAAGCTGAGAATCGACTCGGTGCCGCTTTGGCGAGAGTTGACGATGTGGTCGAGAATCTGGTCAATCGCGGAAACCTCCAGCCAAACCTAAGAAGGGTCAGCAATCGCCATTTGCACAAACGACACGAAACAGAAGGAACGTGAAATACCAGCTCGATGTGACCCTCATCTTCAGAAGAGGCAGGCGATGCCGGCCTTTCCGACGAGTTGGGAATTGTTTGTGAAGCCATCGCTGGTGCAGCCAATGTCGCAAATAACTTGACGGGCATTCGTTGAAAGATGGAGGCTCGAAGAAATGCATGCTTACCTGTGCCAAGAATCATGAGCAAGTGGTCCGAGCGCCTTTTAGCGCCTTGTGTGGTGTGCACCTGATGTTGCTCAAGCGAGGTGGTCCGAGCGCAATTTGAGGCAGAGGGGCGTTCAAGGAGAACGCGGGCTGGTGGGAACTGCAAGGGCCACCTCAGTCCAACACCCTGTCTCCACTACGCATGCTGCCCTGCTAGCTTACCCCTGGCTCACCCGGCCCGCTTAAAGCGGCCGGAGCCCTGGCCGGAACCAACCGCGCAAGAGTGCAGTATTATTCGGGGAATATTTACAATATCAAGTACGACACCGGCATCTTCTCTCGCGAGAGGCACCGTATCCAGCTGTTGGGGTGCTACCTCGGCCTTGCCTTCACTGGGGCCAGGCCGGCCGAGTTTGTGGACGGCGAGAGAAAGAGCGGCAAGGATGGGTGTCTCGAGGAGCTCTTCCCCCAGCACGCCATTGGGAGTGTCCCTAGCGACGAAGATAAGGGGCCCGATGAGCATTCCAGGCTGCTGGAAGAGATGATGTCGCAAGAGTACGAGAGCCGTGGACGCCCAAAGGCGCTGTGTGACGAGGACATTCAGCTGATGGCCGTATGCCACCCGGAAACCGGCGGGGATGTCCTAGCTATGGCCGTCCGGCTTGCGCACCACAAAGGGGCGGACAACAAGCCGAAGTCGTAAGTGAGCGCCCACTCACCTTTAGCGTCTTGGAGCTAAGAATATTCCCTCCAGGACCATCTTCTTCTTCACACCCACTAGGAGGTTGATCTTCTCTTTCATAAGCGTCATCGTCAGCCTAGCAGTCCACGACGGCGCATTTGCTGCGTCGAAGTTCACTAGCGTTAGAGAAGTCTTTCAGCACAAGAACCGGTGACCGGTCAAGTGTACTCCCTTTCGCTGGAAGGAAGAATGGCTCAAGCGGCCGGTTTTCCGTCGACTTGACGACTCCATTGCTGAGAACGACCCCGACGAGTCCCGTTCAGAAAACGAATCAGACAGCTCAATCACCTCAAAGTATCAACCTCTTCCATACCAGAAGCTATTAGACGATATGACGCGGCAATCGCTCGACGCTGGAGAAGAAAGAGCGATTGAACTGAAGGCCTAGCGTAGGGGGGCAGCCAACGCGGCAAACGGTATGTTCATTTCATCCCTAGAGTAGCCTTGTCTAACGGCACATAGGCAACGCCTCTGATGCTGTCCGCGATCAGATGATGCGTCACGGCCTCAAGTGGGCTACTTTCAAGAGCGCATACATCAACGAAAAGGTCGGGTTCCACCTTGAGAACGCGTTCCTCGAGGAGCCGACCGAAGACAGCCTTCTTGCAATGCTCTGGCATATCGGCCGCATGCGCGATCCCCGTGCGAGCAAAGATATGGTCCCCGATGAGGTCTGGGAGATGATGCCGCCCGATCCAGAGATTGAGGCGCTGAAGGCGGAGCGGGCACAGCTCAAAGGCAGCCAGTACCGGATCAAAGGTAACAGAAAACGAGGACCGGATTCGAGAACTTACCAGGATGATTGCAAGTAAGGAAGAAAAAATATCCGGCGAGCTTACCGAAAAGATTACTTCTACAACCGTCCGACCTGGGACATCGAGGCCGACGAGAGCGAGGAGGAGGAGTACGCTGACCCGGCTATCGACCTGCAGACACCTCAGCGCGCCAAGCTCGCCGAAATCCTCTGCAATCAGCGGGACAACTTAAGCTCCGCAGAGCTGCTCGAACTCCGCATCCAGGCTGCTGAGCTCATGGTCTCGTTGTGCAACAAGCGAGAGACCAGAAAGAGGGACCGCATCCGGCAGAGCGCCCGGACTGATGTTGCAGTGAAGGAGGAGTCTCCCGGGCCTGACCCCTTTCCACTCCTAATGGACAGGAAGCAATGCCCACTCTGCATCGGAGATGAAGCCCAGTCTCATGAGGAAAGGACGTTCAAGTACTGCCGGCCGGCGGTGATGTACGACCACTTCGATAGGAAGCACGCGCAGCAGCTGGGCGGCGTGAAACAGATGTCGTGCTACCACCCTAAGTGCAGGGGGGAGGGATTGGAGTTCAAGCAACTGAACCATTTCAAGAACCATGTTATTATTATTGTTCCTACACCGCTATGCCCTAGGGCGTGCCGGACCTTCAACCATTTACTATACAGGAAAACCGCACCCTTGCGGGTCGGATGAAAAACCCATATCGGTAATCAAGGAAACAATCAGTAAGTGAGCCTGCAAATACAAAGAGAGAAGGCCTCCTGGCCTTCGAGGGAGGGGACATCAGACCACGAGCTCCAGCTCTAGCCTCCTGGCCAGATTGTACATCGGCAGCCTCCCCGAGTCCATCAGCCAGCATAGGATCCTCCCCGTTAGCCGTGCAGCTGTAGGACTAATTCCCTGTATAACAGAGTAAAAGTCCCTTCGTGTTTGAACCTCGGCTCTCTCCCATCTTCGAGTCAACGGTGGCGCCAGTCACCACATCACCAGGTGCTCGACAGTCTCTCGCCCTTCCCCACACTCGCAGCTGGGCGTCAAGACCTCCGGGACGCCCCGCTTGAAGAGGAAGTCCCGAAGGCCTATGGCCCCGGTTCGGATCTGGACCAGCAGTGAGCTTTTCGCCTTGCTCAGGCCCTCGGGCCTCTTTAGAGTCTTGTCTTTGGAAAGGGTCTCCTTCTGGTGATCGAAGTCGTCCGCTGGCCTTATGGCTGCCCGGCCGTCTCGCTCCTTCAGCCACCTCTCTTCCCAGGCCTCCTGCACTACCCTGTCTGTGTCGGCCGTCCCGCCCGTCCAAACTGCAACTGTGATGGCGGCTTTTTCCACTGCTGTGGGCTTCTGCGGCCCGAAGGCTCGCGGTCGACCTCTGCTGCCCTTTCTCGAGTTGAGTCTCCGGTATATATTGTCGCAGGCCGCGTGGACGATGCTCCCTGCGGTCTTATTTCCGCCTTGGCCGTCGGCCAAAGCGGGCATCTGAAGTCGGGCCCCAAAGTCAGCCAGTCGCTTGTTGAAGTACAGGTCCAGAGGCGGCACCCATGTCTCTGTTTCAAGGTTCCGAACGGGAGTGGACTTGAAGGCCCCTGCCACTATCCGTAGACTCTTGTTTTGGGCTTTGTTAAGGGCTTTGGTGATCCCTCTTGTTGCTGGTTCACCTCCCTTCTCGGTGGGGATGTGAAAGGATGATGCGCCGTAAGCCAGTGCTGACCGAATGCACTTAGAGTACACCTCTCTCGCTTTGGCTAGCCCTAGGCACCACGTCATCGCTGTAATTCTTGTCAGAGCATAGCTCTGGGTCTTCAGCTTCTGCTCTACCGCTCTTAGGTGAGCCTTCCAGTTAAGCTTCCAGCCCAGCCAGACTCCCAGGAATCTAGCCGAGGCTGTAGGCTTTACTGGGCTGGTACCTCTTCCGGACTGCGCGAGGCCCAGTTGGTTGTCCCACTGTTTGCGTCCTTTGTTGAAGTGAATCAGCTCGCTTTTCTCCGGGGCAAAGGCCATTCCCCGGGTGTCTGCCCATTGCAGGCACGTCTCCTACGCTGCCTCCAGCAGTCGAACGTTGGCCTCTGGCTCCCGGCCAAACACCAAAAGGTGGTGTCATCCGCAAACCCCGCAATCGCCAGGTGGGGGTGCTCCTCTTTCAGCTGCTTGTACAGGGAGGCGATGTAGAGAATGAAAAGAACTGGGGAAAGAGGGGAGCCCTGGGGGATCCCAGCTCGTATCGCCGTCGGTTGAGCTGCCCGACCGTCGAAGTGGAGGGTGGCCTCCCGGTCGGTGAGCCAGTTCTTCGTCCAGAGAACTAACCACCTCAGGAAGCGCATTTCTCGATTTAGGAAACTAGAAAGGGTAGGAGAGTGGTTGTATTGCTTTCTTAAAGGAGGAGAGTGGTCTTTGGGGGGAGCCCGAGTCTATATTGAAAAATTGGAAAGATCCTTATAGGGCTCCTATGTCGTGGTTTGTAGTCTCTGCACCCTCCATTTCAGCAAGCACCACTGAGTATCTTCCTCCCTCAAGCACTACGCCACGGTTCTGCTGCATTTCGCATCCATTTTGTCCGGTACCTAGGCACTAGGTATATTATTGAGACTTGAACTCAACACGCGTAGCTGCCCAACGATCAATTTCCATTGCTTCCTCGAGCCCGAGTCTGTTCTCCCCGTGACCGCAAAGGCACCTCCACCTCTTTCCAGTAAGACCACGACGGCTGTCGATGGATCAGGTAATCCTTGCTCCTGATGGCGTTTGTGAGACCAAGCAGTCCCGGGAGGGGCCAGATTCCGGCCAACCAGCCCTTCCAACCCGATACGCCTTGACTGTTCCTCTTTGAACTCGCAACATCAACGTGAACCTTGTCATACAAGGTCGGCAGCGTTGTGGCTTTGTACTTGGCCCGCAACCCCTCGTACCACGTCCGATCGTACAATTTCCAGAACTCCTCCTCTGTGTAGTACGTATGGGAGTACAGCACCTTCCGCCCGCCCATCAATGTCAGCCTGTTCTCCAGGTCCCTGTTCTGCTGTACAAACGTCTCAACATCACCCGAAACTGCTCCCCACAGGCCGATGTTGACCATCGGCTGGGGCGGTCCGTCACCGTTCGGACCACAATAAGACGGGTGAAACGTGGGCCGATTGGTCCCTTTCAAAGGGCAAAGCCAAAGCGGCCAGATGCCCAGGGCGCCTGCTGTGTAGTCGATGAACGATTCCGCTGTGCCGTACGGCAGGGCGAGGTCCTGCACCATCTGGCCAAAGGACATGTTGCTCCCATGTAGCGCACGGTACAGCATCCGGGTGTGCATAAAGTCGTTCAGAAGCCAACGGGTCAGGCGGTTGAAGGGCACGAACGGGAAGTATGCAAAAGCTTGGGCGCCGACCCAAAAACCTCCACGGTCGTAACGGAAGAGATATTCAGGCAGGGGAATGTAGTCGGTAGGGAGGTTGGCGCCGGGCTGGTCTCCGCTTTGTCCAGGACCAGGCTGCGATGTGGCCTTCTGCTTGGCATGGAGGTAAAACCAGGGATCGCAGGAGCCACTGAAGGTCTGCGGGCGCGCAGAAGGGGCGAGGTCGTCAGTGAGTTTTCCAGTCATGATCAGACCTAGCGTCTTTGAGAAGATGATTCCATCAACGTAGTCGTTTGATGGATCCTCAGTGGCGCGCCGAAGGGCTGCGAGCGTGGTCGCAACGGTGTTGTACCGGTGGTAGATGAGCTTCACAAACCGCCTAGCCGGGATCAGGCCGACATTGAGTTTTGTGACAACCCCCAGGGTCCCGGCTGTGCCCGCTGCTCCACGAAACAGATCGGAATTCTCAGAAGGCGATGCGCGCACCACCTCGCCGGTGGCGAGAACCAGCTCAACAGCCTTGACAGTCTCGTCAAAGTAGCCGAACCGGAAGGAGCTGCTTTCGCCCGCGCTGCCAGCAAAGCCTCCACCAACCGTAATTCCAGGGAATTCCATGACGACAGGCGGCACCAGCCCGCGGGACAACGTAGCCTGTACAAGCTTGTCCATCGTAACGTTGGGCTCGACCACGGCCGTTCTCGATGCCTCGTCGACATCAAGGATGTTGTTGAGCGCACTGATGTCGACTACCCTTCCGTCGTGAGCTGGGCGCGTGCTGTTGGTTGAGCCATGAAAGACGCGGAACGGTTCGCGCCGAACAAAGAAGGCCCGGACAGTGGCTGCAATGTGGTTGACGGCAGCCTCGTGAGAGGGTGCCATTGCGATAGTCTCTTGTGGTTGGTGAGCGAAGTGCAATTCTTCTCCGGACAAAGCAGACTGCGTACACGTTCTGTGGCCGATAGTGATGAAAGGGATGACGAGCTGCTTTTGAGCTTGCTCCTTTTCTCAGGTTTGCACAAATCGCTTGCTGTGCTGGTGCATGTCTCACTTTTCAGCCCCTGGCCGCGTGTTTGACGCCACATTTTCCTGTCAGGTGCGTGAAAGCGACCTGTCAACCGCATCCATTCCAGAACTTGAATCCTTGCTCATCTTCCCAGTTTGATGGCGGGGAGAAAGAGGAGATTTGGCCTTCCGCTGCTTCATCTCCCCGTGCCCTGAAACACGCAATGATCAACATACTGAGCTTCTACCTTCGTATCCGTCTCGCTATGGTTACAAGACCGTCCAGCGCCTTGTCTGTTCTTTGTTCATCAAGCATTGGCAGCGCGACGCGACTTTCGGTTGTCACAAATCAATCATGCTCGGAATCGCCAACGGTGAAGTCCACCGCCCATGCAAGCCGCGGCCCCCGTCCCCATTGATCCCGCATCCAGTGTTAAACCGCTCTTCTCTTGCTGTCCGCCCAGCACAGCTCCATGATGGCCGAGCTTATTTGCTTCTCCCTTGAGATCGATTGCCTGCGTGGATCGTGGGGCGCTTTAGAGGTTTGAGCTTGCCCCCGAAGCGCCTTGTGTGCAGAAAACGGTAGCGGCATTCTCCAAAGCGGAGGCACGGCGACGAACAAGATGCCTCCTGTCCCACCACAACACTTGGTTCATGGATGGGTTTCGTCACCGGACGCCCGCGGGACGCGCGACATCCTCCTCAGCGCATTGAGCACGATTTGGCTCTGCACCTGGACGTCGCTCTGCCTCAACATCCCTTCCCAGGAAACTCGAGATGGACGGTATCGATGGCTGGTGAAGAAACTCCGGTGGCAGCTCTTTGCCATATTCTTTCCCGAGGTGCTCGTCGCCACTGCGGCCGAACAATGGCTGTCCGCGCGCCAGTCCGCTCGCGCCTTCGCCGAACTCGGCTATCCGCAGTGGACTATCCGTCAGGCCTTCTTTGCCGACATGGGAGGCATCGTTGTGGCCCCCCCCGACTGTACCCCATTTCCGGTTGACAGCCAACAGCTTGAATACTTGGTGAAGCACAAGTACATCGAGCTCCCCGATATCTCGCCCGACGACATCAGATCGATGAACAAGGCAGATGGGGTGGTCCGGCTGGTTACAATGGCTCAAATGGCCTGGTACTGTCTCTCCTGCGCCGCGCGAGGCGCGTCAAGGCTCGGCTTCTCTTCCCTCGAGGCTACGACGCTTGCATATATTCTCTGCACCGTCCATACCTTCTTTTTTTGGTACTACAAGCCGCTCGACCCGGGAACTCAGAGGATCTACCGCATTGGCACCAGGATTTCCGACATCTGCCAACGGTCAGGGAGGGTTGAGCGAGACTACCTGCGAAGGTACCGGCACACGCCACTCGACTTTGTCAAACCGCAGCCGGATCCCAAGAGCCTGATCACTCCTTTCTGGTTTGGGCTCGGTGCGGTTTTCCGGCCATGCGCAGGTCGGCGAAAGGCCAGTGGCGAAGCGTCGGTCCCCGTGAGGACCTTTGAAGACAGCAGGGTGCTTCCGCAAGAGGGAATCAGCACCGCCCTCATGGTCTACACACTCCTCTTTCAGGTGGCCTACTTCGGTCTCCATATTGCGTTTGCATGGATCTCGTCTTTCCCGTCGCAGACCGAATGGTACTTGTGGGTGGGTTCCGCCGCTGTCGACTTTGGCCTCATCGCCATTTACGTCCTAGCCATACCGGTTGGGATGTGCTTCACGCCTTTCCTTGGTCGCTTGCTGTTCGATATGGAGGCAACGCATCTTCTTGAGGTAGCTTCGGCTCTACCGACATGGGCCAAGCTCCTGATCCATGGGCCGTTTGTGCTTGGGTACATGGTTGCGAGGGCAGCGATTCTTGCGGAGTCCGTTTTGAGTCTACGGGCTCTCCCAGAATCGGCCTATCGCAATGTTGACTGGACAGGTTTCTTGCCGCACGTTTGAGGGTGTCTTTGGGAATGATGGCATAGCGAGCACTTCGGAGTTGGATGCCGAGAAAGGTGGCGGTGTCGGTGCTCATTTTTGCGTGTTCATAGATACCTTACCTGCTGGACTGGGTATGGCAGCCTAAATCGGGTGCCTTCAAGGGTGTTAGGCGGGGTAGTTTGTTTCCTATAGACTTGATCCCGCCGGCCGGGTCATCTAATGCCAATCTATAACCTGTAAGCAACAGTCGGCAAGCTGCTGGAGTCGGTCGTGGCGGAAAGGATCTCACACGCGGCCGAGACGTATGGGCTCCTCCCGACCAACCACTTCGGAGCCCGCAAACAACGGTCGGCTGAACAAGCGCTCCTACTCCTCCAAGAACAAATCTACACCGCCCGGCGAGGTCAGAAGGTAGCAAGCTTGATCAGTTTCGACGTGAAAGGGGCCTACAACGGGGTCTGCAAGGAATGGCTTCTTCAGCGGATGAAAGCACGAGGCATCCCAGAGGAGCTGCTTCGATGGATCAACGCTTTTTGCTCGGAGCGTACAGCAACTATTCAAGTCAACGGACATTCTTCTGAGGTTCGAAGCCTACCCCAGGCTGGTCTACCTCAAGGTTCTCCCTTATCACCGATCTTGTTCCTCTTCTTCAATGCGGACCTGGTACGACGACGCATCAACAGTCATGGTGGAGCGATAGTTTTCGTGGACGACTTCACAGCGTGGGTCACAGGACCTACGGCGCAGAGCAACCGGGAAAGCATTGTCGCCATCATCAAGACGCCCTAGATTGGGAGAGAAGGAGCGGTGCGACATTCAACATACAGAAGACGGGAATCATACATTTCACTCGTAAGACCTACAAGACCGAGACACAACCATTCATGATCAAGGGACAGACTGTCGAGCCCCAGGACCATGTCAAGATCCTAGGAGTGATTATGGATGCCAGACTAAAGCACAAAGAACACATTTGGAAGGCTGCGTCCAGGGGATTGGAGGCAGCAATGGAATTACGACATCTCCGAGGACTGTCTACCTCGACGGCACGGCAGTTGTTTACATCCACAGTCGTCCCGGTGGTGGACTACGCCTCCAATGTGTGGATGCACGCATACAAAGACAAACTCGTGGGACCCATGAACAGGGTCCAGAGAATGGCGGCGCAAGCGATCGTGGGGACCTTCCTCACGGTATCAACGAGCGTGGCGGAAGCGGAAGCCCATATCACCACCGCACAAGATCGATTCTGGAAACGGGCCATCAAACTATGGACGGACATTCACACACTGCCAGACACCAACCCATTGCGCAGAAACATTTCTCGGGTGCTAAAAATTAAGAAACACCGCTCGCCACTCTACCAGGTGACAGACGCACTCAAGGGCATCGCAATGGACGAGTTGGAAACCATTAACCCGTTTACATTGGCACCGTGGGAGAACCGCGTACAGACCATCACAAAGGAGTTGACGACAACACGGCGGAATGTCAACTACGATGTACGCATTGCCGTAAGCAGCTCGGCGCGAAACGACCTGGTGGGGATTGGCGGAGCTGCGACGCTGCGGCCGTTCGTGTACGGCAGCCCAAAGCTTGGGACCTTCTCCTCTACGCTGGGTCCGAGATCAGAACAGAACCCATACTCCGGGGAGCTGGCAGCGATGGAACGAGCGTTAGGCACCCTGCCAACGCTTAGGTCTAGCCGTATCGAGATCTCAACACGCAATAAAGCGGCCGTTTGCCGCTCCGGCAGCCTAGACAACAGTCTGGACAACACCACATCTGCCACATCTACGAATCAATCAGAGCACTACGCAGGAACGGGAACACAGTAACAATACGGTGGCTCCCTGCGGGCGAAGAGGACAAGCTTTGGGAAGTCGCTAAGAAGAATGCCAAACACGCCACTAGACAGGGTGCCACTCCGCAGACGCAAACGCCCAGGACACGCTCAACAACGCTCAACGTGGCATGGTCCAAGAGAAGCACCAGCAATCAGCTGCCAGACAAAGTCGGAGCTCATTCCAAGTGAGTCGATGCAGCACTACCAGGCAGACACACCCGACTGCTGTACGACCGACCACCTGTCACGAAAGGAGGCTGGCTTGCTCGCTCAGCTCAGAACAGGCGTCGCAAGACTCAACGGTTACCCTGCCCACTTGACCAAGTACTCCCACCCCCCTTTCCGCCCTTTTCGCCGTCGCCGGTCCAGAACGTCCTCAACTGGAAAATAGTCGCCGTCTTGAACCTCCTGAACCGTGGAAGCCACTCTTGAAGGGTGAGAGCGCGCTGTCGAGGAAGCCTTCTCTGCTGGTGGCTTGCGCCGCTGAGTTTCCGGTGGGTGGTGGTTTCGACCATGATTCGTACAAGGGTCCCACGTGAACTGCATCTGAAAAGTCGCTACACCGTCCACGAAAACGCGCTTGAGGACCGCATCAAGTGGCCATTCCTCAAAGCTTGCGAAAGTGGCCTCTGTCCGTGCCTCCTCTTCCAAAGCGGACCTCCCTGAAGATTGCGGCTTCTCTGAAGGTTGCTGCTTGGAACTGCTGCGCTGACTTTGGCGGCGCTTCGGGCCTTGGGTTGGTGATAGTCGTTGAGCATGTGCTGATTGGGAGTTGGTGCACTGCGGACGTGTCTGCCGCTTGGGCGCTGTTTTGCGGGTTGTGGGGCCTGAAGTGTTTACCCTGTGGCGTTTCCCTCGTGGCGGCCGGACGACATCCTCATCCTCGCCTTGCGTGGCGCCACTTCCCACAACGGGAAAGCAGCCCTCCTCCTCGTCACTATCGCAACGACATCGACGTCGAGGACGACCATTGCTGCGATGAGGGTCGACCCCCTCCTGGCTGGCGGACGGCTGCATGGATGACTCGGTATTGGCCAGCTCACATTCGTTGCCGCTCTCATCGCCCGACAAACTTGGCATCCCTGCCCGACTGCACTGCGCTTGCAGCGGCACAGAACCGTCCTCGTCCTGCTCTCCTCTCTCGTCCGGAACGAGAGGAGGGCGGTGTTCTGGGTCATTTGTCTGAACGCTGTCGTCGCGGTAATCACAGTCCCGAAGGCGGCAGCTGCCGGGCTCAGTCGTGGATCAGCCCCACGACCGGAGGCGGCGCTGTATGGGCTCTGGGGCTGAAGGAGTGGCTCGGCATCCGCCGGTTCGGGCTCGTGGGTGCTCTCGTCCTCCGACAGTGTGGATGTGCCTGCCCGGCTCTCCACTATTTGCGGCAGCACGGCAGGACACATCCCATTCAGCTCTCCTCTGTCATCTGGAACCGGAGGGCAGGTAGGGCGGTGGTCCGCTTCGAAATCGGCATTGCATTGCCCACCAACATCGCGCCGAAAGTCGACCCGGTCTTGGCTGTAGGGGGGGTCTAGCATCGGCCGACTCGGGCTCGTCATCCTCGCTACCCTCATTGTCCGCCTTGGCCTTGGGCGACGTGGGATTTCGTAGCCGACGGTAAGATACAGACAGGTTCGGATGCCTGGCACAATCCGTCACCCAGACGACAAGACGTCCCCGCGCACACAAGCGCACGGCGGGATGCCGGGAATGCCGGAGCCGGTCGGTCCTGCCCCGCGTGCAGAGCTATAGGCGAGGCAGGCGATGCGTTGTCTGGGCCGGCCATGCCGGTAACCGAGGGCTCCGGCGCGTCGCTATCATCGGAAGCAGCGTCGACACCTTTGCCAGCTCAGACATGTCAATATGTTTGGCCTGCCGAGAAATTCGAGATCCAGGCCATACCTGTACCAGTAACACGGCCGGATTTCACCTTGTTGCGTGAATCTGGTTGAAGCCCGTCAAGCGGCCCAAAAGATGTGTCGGATCGGCCATCAAAATCACCAAACTCGTCATCGCTTGGGATCAGGATAGCATCGGCCTGTGACTTCCCAGCACCACCGCGTTGAGGATCGTGCTCATCCTGCGGCAGCCGTGGGTGCAAAGGAACCCCAAAGATCGCTGCAGAGGCGTTCCCCTCCCGATCCCGAAACCCGCGGCTGGCAGGCTCGGGACTCGCAGGATCGGAACTCGCCGCCACAGGAGGGTCGTAAAAGATCTGGCTGTCGAGGCAGACTGTTGCCATCGCGCTCCAGGTGAGATAACGCGCTGTTGAACTAGAGAGAAGATGTCAAAGGTTGTGAAAAGAACAGTTCCCGGAAGCATTTGGCGTACAAGCTGGCCATCGTCGCATTGCTGAGAGTTTGGGGAACGAGCGAAATATATATGCATGCGCGGAGAAAGGCAAACTCGACCTCGGAATCGGCAACCTGGACCCGACCCTCCACTCCCCCCTCCGCTCGACCATCCCAAGGAGCTCGCAAGAAGGGGTCGCGGGTGGCCGGAGCCGGGAGGGACGAGGCATCGATCTACCGGTCCCTCCTAACTCTGCCAATCATGCAGTTGCCGAGACCAGAAAGAAGAGGCGTGGGAAAGGAGAGCCGCCGCAGGATGTCGTATCGCCACGAATCACGACCCTCGACCGAGGTTGCATGGTCCATGGTCGCCCATGATCGCCAAAGGTCGCCCAAACCGGCTTAGCCGAAGCGGTGTTGGCGTGTGTTCTCCTGCAATGCCATCCCGCGTCCGTCCGCATGCGCCTCCCCTCCTTTGTTCCGCCTCGAATGGCAAGGCAGAATCTCGTTGTTTCCACCAACCAGTTCCTCCTCGGGCCCGATCTGCCTCGCCGTCGTGGAAGCAAAGGCAGCCAGGCCACGTCATCTCTTCGGGGGCCACATCGGCCGCCTTGCCGGCAAGGCCTTACCATCTCTGCCCGCTGCAATCCTGAATCCGGCATGTGCCTCGGAAATAGATTGCAGTTGCATTAGGAGGCCAACCTGCCGTTTTCGTAACCGGTCGTCTGCAGGTCTCGCCGCGGCTATGCTGGCATTCAGTCCGATTGCGACCAAAGGAGGTTCCCCGATCTGCAGGCCGGGACGCTCTGAATGCGCCAGGGGAGTGGAGGCCTCCTAATGTCTCGACATTTGGCGTAATCGATACCTGCGGCATTTTTGTGACTGGTCAGAATGCGCAGGTCCTGCAGATTGCACGGGGAAACGGGGGGCCTACCAGGTAGACATTGATCCCAATCCTGCGGCCGAAGGGAGGCACTGTGGCAGGCAGGGCGGCGGGGGATCGGCGGGGTGAGAAGAGGAACCAAGCGGGTGTTTGAGAGGCTCCAAACGGAGAGGAGCTCGAGGTCGAGTCGGAATCGAGCGTAGAGTCGAGTCAGGAGTTGCAACTGGACGAATGAACCGTCGGAGAATAAACCGCAAGCTGAAGCATAATCGCTGCGCGAGGCGACGGCGTGCGGCTAAGGAACGCCAAAGAGGGCCAGGACAAGGCATCCAGCCTGGCAAAAACGGTGTCGGGGCGCGGGCGACATTGGCCGGCGAGCTGCACGATGAAGGGGGCAGGGGAAAAGCAAACGAGATGAGGAGGCAGGGGCCGAGCGAAGGGGATGAGTGAGGGAGAGAGAAAGTCGAGAGTACATGGAAGGGACGTCGGAGGTGAGGGCTTCTTCTATTTATGCAGCAGGTGCGGCGCGGGTCCGACGCGGCGCTATGCTCGATTCGGAAGGCCGCTAAACCCGGCGGGTGCGACAGCGAGTTCCGCATTACAAGTGAAAGATTCAGTCCAACCCGGACCTGTGCACCTTCCCTCGGGCAGACGGCACGCCCCTGGCATTCTCGCCTCCAGGCTCCAGGGCCAAAATCCCACCGAACCCCAAATTCCCAATCCAAGCCCAGCAAAATTTCCTTCAACAACCCCACGCTCCGACTTCCGCCTTAGAAGGTTAGGATGGCACCGGCCTCCTTGGGCACCTTGCCAGCGACCGCCGACGAGCCGAGAAGAGTGTACGAGTAGCCAACCGACGTCGGCGTCATGTTGCCCGCCGGCGCAGTGTTCGAGGCACCACCGAGGTCGTTGTCGATGGCTACGGCATAGCTGCACAAAACCGGTCAGCAACCCCGTTTCGTTACACACGGAGACAGAGAGGACGACAACATACCCAACCTCCTTCGAGTCCATGCTGGTAATGGGGAGGGTAACGTTCTTGAAGACGTTGCTCTGGACGAGGACCTGGGCACCCATGCGCGTGTTGACGGCCGAGCTCATGCTGCATCTCGCGGTTAGTCACCGTCCCGTCTTGTTATCCTTTTGCGGATGGCGCTAATTGGGTCTTACTTCTCAAAGTACGAGTTGAAGATATGCCCCGTGCCGAAGCGGATCAACGGACCACGCGAGTTGACGTTCTTCCAGTAGTTGTTGGCGTACGTGATGTGCAGCTTGCCCTTGTCTTGGGACCCGTTGCTGTCGCTGTGGCCGACGAGCGAGGCCTTCCAGTGGTCGTGGAAGTAGGTGCTAGCCTGTGTCAGCACGGTGTTCGATACCGACTAACAAGCGGAAATAGAGCCAAGCTTACTTGGAGATGGTGATGAAGTCAGACCCGTGCGACGAGTCGACCAGCCCATCGTAAAAGTCCTTGTCAGCAACGAGGGCCGAGTGGAACTCGCAGTGGTCGACCCAGACATTGGTGCTTTCCTGCGGCCGTCTCAGCATCCTGTTTCGTCAAATACCGGGGCCCAGAGCCAACATACCTCGATCTTCAGACCATCACCGTTGTCCGCCTCGACAAACGAAGAGACGATGTTCCGCACAATGAGGTTCTTCTGCTTCCTAAAGTGCAGACCGACGCCCTTGAAGCCCGCGCCGGGCAGCCCGATGATGGACTTGTTGCTACCGACCCGCACCTTGGCGCTGCCCTCGATGACGCCCTTGACGACAACAATCGCCGGGGCGCTGTTCTTCTCGTCGACAGCGGCCGTGAACTGCGCCAGCGTGGACACTGTTGTCACGGTACCGCCAGCGCCACCCTTAGTGCCGCCGTTGAGAGAGGCATATCCAAGGGTCGCCGCGTCCGAGATGCCTGCCCTCTTGGCCAGACGAGGGGTGCCGGACTCGGGCAGGGTCGGGGTGGGCGAGGCCGACGCGAGGGCCAAAAGAGAGGCAAAGGCGAGGAACTTCATCTTGAACGCTTGGATGCTGATATCAGGAGTAGCGAGTGTCTGTGTCGGCGCGACGGGACCAGGAGGTTGGGGATGAGCAGGCTGCTGTGACACAACACAACGACAACAGGGCCGAACACACCAGCTTTTATGCTTATGGTTTACTCCAACCCCATCACCTCATCCGCTCAACGCGCGGCGGGCATGGCTCGTGATGGCATCACCTCCGAGTCCCCTTGGCGGAGAATCTCCAACAAGTCACATTCGGTGCCCTCCCTCCGCCTCGCCTCGAACGGTCAGCCGGCCATACCCCCAAGGAGTGACGTTCGCAAGCCACTGCCGAATACACCGCCGAGCGAACGACGATCACCCTCTAATATACTACAGTAGCATTTCGGCGATGTGACACGCCAAGACAGAGTCGCTTGTTTCAAGCTTTGCTCCACATCCTTCCTATGCAGGCCATCCTACCGACGTCCCGGGCGTCTGGCTGTCCCTCAATCTCCCCGCGTTTCTTGGCTCGCCGCCCAACCTGGAATTCGAAGCGGGAGTTCGCCGAGAGGATTCCCCACCAATCCTATGTTTCTCCGTTCGCCTTCAAGCTGCACGAGGTGAACATCAAGCTAAAGCTGCCATCTTAGGTGTTGAGGCTGTCACGGTATGGCTACAATGGAGGATGCGGAATCACTATCCCGGGTGGCCTTTATCAGGAGGGGGCTGCTCGATTCGACATCGGACTCGACTAAACAAGAGATAGGGTTGGTGCGATTCAGGGCGTATCCAGTCCGTGATGGACACGTTCCATTGTGTGTGGCATCGCATACCGCCATGCAAGTGAGGAAACAAGGCGCGCAACAGGGTGAACGTAGAACCGGTGGACGGAAATCAGAAAGGTACTGGGCTCAGGAACGACCCCGTCCGGCTCTTGTAAGCATGAGGCAGTGAGAAAACATAGCCGATGAATAATTCCCCAAAGCTGGCTGTTGGAAGGCAAGCAAACCGCTGATTGAGATGGATACATGTGCTGATATCTGTCCAAAGCAGTGCACGAACAACGGAACAACAGCTGGGCTCCTGGGAATCATGCTGAGCAACGTACAAACAAAGGTATCATGACTGCACTGAGCATTCAGTTTGGAAGAGCAACTTAGCTGGAACTTGGGAATACCATAGCCATGTGAATGTTGCCAATCTTTTCTTCCGCGGAATAATTGAAACTGTTCCCTGATGGATGGACTCTGGGCTTGGATGGCAACTTGTGGCCAAGAGGGCGAGTCTGGTTCATGTCAAGACTTCAGGGGTAAAAATAGACCATAAAGATTGAAGGACGAGCCTTATCTTTAGGTTAAGCGAATCCGTTGGTAGGCCCTTTGACTCGAGTAGGAGACGGCCGCCGACATTTGGCGATACCCGCCATCACTCCAAGCCCGTTGACGATGAAGTTGTCTGGCTGGGCGGCGGCGCAGTAGCGCACTGGCTATTCGATTTATGGCCGGCCTCGGACGTCTAATTCGGCAACGCAGCAACATCTTACGATACTGGTAGTTATCCAACTTACACGGGAGAGGCCCCAAGACCCTCTGTTCGTCGCCCTCGTCTGCATCGTACGATATCAGCATGCATCCATGTCCCGAACATCCACAACGCCAAGCCACCTCGGTCCCGAGCCGTGAACCTCTCGCTGCCCGACTGGTCCGGATCAGATATCCTGCTGCCGTGTAGCCCCGGAGCCATGGCTCAGGCGGACGGCCCGTTTTGTCAGTGGCCAGAGAAGAAGTGCCGGCTCGCGGGATGCAGTGTGCGACGCAAAGCTCTGTCTCTCACAGGCAGGTCAAGAGCCAGCTGGTGTCTTGGCGACGAGGCGTCCATGTCGGGAGACAAGCGGGGCTGAGAAAATGAATTGCTTGGCGGGAATCTGATAAAGAGGCTGACGTGCCTGCAGGGTTGCTTATCGAGCGAAAGCCTGAAAGGATTCAGTTTCTTTCTTCTCCTGACTTTTGAGCAATCGAACCCATCGTCACGGTCGCCCGCCCTCCGCCAGTGCTGACTGGTTTCTGTCAGCATCATCCATTCAGGGGCGAAACAGGACGTCTCTGAGCGGAACCGCCAACAACCACAATGGTTTCTCAACGAACTTACCCGCGTTTGGTCCTCCTCCTTGCCCTTTCATGGATGAGTAGGTCACGTAACCTTCACCACACTCTGCCCACTACGGAATGCTAACCCGGGAAAGTCCTGGCCGTCTCCGCCAAGGGCGGAAAAGGAAGCGGAGGAGGAGGCCACAGCTCAGGAGGCGGAGCCGATGCTGACGTTGGGACTGGCTCCACTGGCACCTCCGGCTCCGGATCCGGATCCGGGACGCAAAAGGGCGGTTCCGGGGTCTTCTGGTACCCGGGCGGCGGATACTATTACCACGGCGCCGGCGCGGGCAACGGGGCGGGCTTCGACGTCGAGCGGGCGCTCGACTTCCGGCGGATTCATGGTATTGTGGCCGCGCTGGCCGTTGTGGTGTTGTTCCCAATCGGGTCGGTTCTGTTGCGGGTGATTCCAGGCAGGCTAGCGGTCTGGGCGCATGCCGTGTTTCAGGTGCTGGCGTGGTGTGTGTACGTCGCGGCGGCGGGGCTGGGGATCTATCTCGTGAGGGTTGTCAGCATCCCCGGAGGTGGGCTGGTAAGTTTTCCGAGATTCATGCGTCGTGCGGCGTGGTGGTGAAGAGGCGGCGGTTGTTTGAGTGACTGACCAGTGCAGCTGCAAAACCCGTCGACGCGGTATCACCCCATCATCGGTCTTGTGCTGCTCGCTCTGTTGGTTGTTCAGCCGGTTGTCGGGTTCGTCCACCACAGGATGTACAAGAAGCTTCAGAAGCGGCAGATGTGGTCTTACCTGCATTTGGTCATCGGGCGTGTTGGAATCACCC
Organism: Chaetomiaceae sp. PF1801; assembly: GCA_023628475.1. Taxonomy (NCBI): domain Eukaryota; kingdom Fungi; phylum Ascomycota; class Sordariomycetes; order Sordariales; family Chaetomiaceae; species Chaetomiaceae sp. PF1801. Next base: position 212,279 of record JAMAKQ010000001.1, read on the forward strand.
TGGGCATCATCAATGGAGGCCTGGGGCTGTACATCTCGAATGCCTCGGACTACCACAAGAAGGTGTATGCCATTGTCGCTGCTATTATGTGGGCACTTTGGATGGCCGTTGCGATTTGGGCTGAGATCAAGAGGTGGAAGACGGGTCGGCAGGCCAAGTACACGGCGGTGGCTAAGACTCCAGCGGGTGAAGAAACGGGAAGTCATGAGTGAGAGTGCAGAAATTGCTTCTGCTTCGTGGCCGGCGGCGTTCGGCCTTTCGAAAGTCGTTTCGGTCAAGCTTGATCTCCTCCCCGCGATGGGGCGACGCGAACATGGACCTCTGGGACCCTGGGTTTCGAAAATTGAAGACGACCGCCAATCTTCTTTGTGGTCCCTGTCAAAAGAACCCGAGTTAGCCTGGCGAGAACAGGGTTGAAACAATGGTCCTGTTCGGATTCGTGGTCATTGTCAACCACTTCCAAAACCATTCATTGTCTTCAGACTCTTTTAAGAAAGGGCGCGGCAGCCCCCGAACCATAGCAAAGCATGCTCCTTGGTGAGATGATGTCGAGGTAAGAAACCGCTGGACTCCAGCAACATCAGGACAAATGTGCACTTACACGCTAATTATCCACCAATGTCCCCATTGCCGTCATATCCACGACACCACCGGACCAGGCGAGCTGCAGCCCTGCTACGCACAACCTCCACTCAATTGTGCCGCGACGCCATCCGGAGAGACAAGGCATGAAGTCACCTGTTCCGCTTGCGCGGACAGAATAGACCTTGAGGCAGGCCAATATCTTCCAAAGAAGACGAGCCAAGAGACAAAAAGCTGGTGGAGGAAGTGCTTGCGTGAGTGGGATGCAGGGTGGGGAGCGAACACTAAGACGCGGAATGAGAGGTGAGGTAAGTATTATGTTCCTAGATGAAACGGAAAGAAGGTAACCCGGAACCGTTCAAACGATCAAGAAATGCATCAATCAAAGTATATTGAAAACCAACGTGAAATCACCTTGTTCGTGGCAGGCAGTGAAAGGAGAAGAAACGTAAAAGTCCCATTGTAGCCAAGAAATGCGGTCATTAACTCGACCTGCTAGGCCTGATGTGTATTAGAAGTACTCCAAAACCATGCTCCCCACGTCGTCATAACTCCATTTAGAGGGCCACCGCGCCGACAAGCGTGAAGAGGACAACGAGACCCGAGATGACGAGGGGCGCCCTGTCCGCAGCGGGAACGGTTCCCCGCATGGCCGCGTTGCTGGAAGTCGAAGAGCCGCTGCCGCTGGAGGTGCCGCTGCTGACGGTGCCGCCCTCGCTGGTCGAGGCCTGGTCGGTGGCCCACTGCGAGCCCTTGCCGTTGAGGCCGGGGCCCTTGCCAGCGCCCTCGGTGAAGAACTGTTTATCGAGTTAGCCAAATACTCAGAGGAAGAAGCAGGAGAGCAACGCACCTTCTTAGCACCCTCCGGGACGGCGGGCAGAGCAGTGGTGTCAACAGCCCAGTGCTGGTCGGCAGTCGGGCAGGCGGCGGCCTTGGTGGTCGAGGTGTAACCACCGTCGCCGGTCGGGGCGGGGTACTTGCTGAGGGCGCTCGAGAAGGCGGCGAACTCGGGCAGCTCCTTGCGCTCGCCCGTCTGGTCGACGCCGCCCTTGTCCTGGCCGCCTTGGATCTCGACGATGCCGAACTTGTTGGCCTCCATGCTGTACTCGTACATCAGACCGCCCGAATAGACGCCCGTCATGTTGGGGTGCATGAGCGACTCGAGCTCGCCAAAGTTGCGCGTGTTCTGGTTGCAGCCGTACTCGGACAGGAAGATGGGGATGCCGTAGTCGGCGAAGGCCTTGACCTTTTGGTTCCACCCGGACGTGACGAAGTCGCTGGTGCACCACGAGTAGTCGTTCTGATCAGAGTCAGCACCCTGCACATGGTGACAGAACATCAGGTTGGGAAACCTACAAAGGCAAAGAAGTCGGAGCGCTCCTCCTCGGTACCGCAGTTGAAGTAAGCGGCCGTCTGCATGCGGTTGTCGCTGACATCGGCGGCCGAGTAGCCGACCAGGATCTTGCGGTAGCCGCGGGCCTTGATGTAGGCGCGCATGTCGCGGTCCGTCGCCTTGACGTACTTGGCGGCCAGCGTCGTGTTCACGTGGTCGTGGATAACCTCGTTGCCCGAGAAGAAGGCCATGGTGTTGGAGTATTTGGCAAAGGCATCGATGGTGGCAAACACGCTCTGCAGGTAGACGGTGTTGTACGATCCGTGGGGGTCGGCGCGGTTGATCGAGTACTTGGGGTTGTTGGCATCGAGGACCACGTAGATGCCGGCGTCGGCGAGGGCGTTCATGCACTCGTCGTGGTCCAGGGAGTTGTCGGTCGAGTAGACGCGGATAACGTTGACGCCGAGCTTCTTGAACTTCTCGATATCGGGCTTGCAGACATCGGGAATGGCGAGTGGATCGATGTTGGCGCTGGCGCCGCCGGGCTGGTAGTCGATCCCCCGCACGTAGAACCGATCGTTGCCCCGGAAGAAAGCATTGCCCTTCGCAGTAATGGGCTCGAGCTGGGTAGCACGCGGCTTGGACTTCAGGGAGGCGGTTGGGCTGCCGTGGACGGCGGTCGCGGCCGCCAGTGCGGACAAAAGAGCTGCAGTCTTCATCGTGTCGAGCTGGCGATTATCGAGATAAGGTCGAGTCGGATTGATTCAGCAACGGAGTTGAAAACAGATGAATATTAAAAGCTAGAAATTCAAACAGCCATCAAACGAGCGAAATGGCTGAAAAGCGAAGGGCAAGAACAATCTGGGTCGAGCGATTGACTGAAAAAAAAAGAAGCGGCGTTGGGGTGGTGATTCTTGATGAAAAGCGCAAGAAACCGGTTGCACCTTGATTTCAGGGACTCAGCCCGTTAAAACACGAGCCATGGCCACCTCGGCATCGATCCGAAACCTGACAAAAAGGGGTTGGTGCATAGCCACGGTCTTGGAGGTCTTGGAAGTCTTGGAAACTCTTGGTGAATGGCAGCCCAGCGGCGGCAGTTGCGTCTGCCAAGGCGACGCCATCCTGGAATTAGCGGCGCCAAGCGCAAATAAACGAGGCCATCCTCGGTTGCCAAGACATTCCCTGCTACCAACCTGCCAACTTGCTTGATGTTTTCACAGGTCCAGGGCTTCCAAGCCGGATATAGAGCGTATAAGCAAGCTCCCTACTACTCCGTATTATTGTGGATTTCTCGTTGAAGGAGAGCAGGTGTTGAGCAAGTTGACGTTAACAGAGCCCAGTTGCATGTCCGAGTCGTTGATTGTGATAAGTTGGTCAAAAAAGACACGGGATTGGCCAAGCCCGGGAAATAATACCAAGAATGGCCAAGCAGAGCCCCACAAACGCAATATGAAAGGGATTGGGCAAGAACCCGCGTTTGTCTCACCTGCAAACAAACCGCTGCTTGACTGCTCGAGTCCAGCATAATTGCCACAACTTCCAGGCAGCGCCGTTTGTTGATCCCATCCTCGCATCTGGGAGTGAAACGGATGGGTTTGGAAAGATCTGCGCTATCTCTTCACAGCAAGCAGTGCCAACCTTTGGGAGAGTTTCCCAAAGCCAGTGTGCCAGGGAGGTACAGTACCCTAACCCTCAAGCAGCGTTGGGCAGCGCTTGCTCGCGGTTCAACTAACAAGCAACGGATACATGTCGTTGGGTTGGCCTGATCACAGGTTCGATTGAAGGCTTCTCGTGGCCGTGAGACGACTCTGAGCACGTCGTGCACGGCGTGGAACGAAGGGAAAGGTCTCGTGCGGGATTCCATTATTACTCCATTGAAGTGCCCAACTCCTTGAAACCTACTTGCAATGCTAACAACGCATCTCTCCGGACAAAACGTCGATAACATATCACTTTAGTGGGAATATGGCTGGTGTGAACGTATTGGTGCAAGCTGCGGCCCGCGTTCCTGAGAGCAAGGTGTCAGTGACATCTGGTGAGATGGACAGATGAATATCTTGGAAGACTCCTACCTCTGACTCCAGCTGGGAGTTGAGAAAGTCAAGTAGCTGCTGTGTGTCGTCCTCCTCCTCTCCCAGCGCCACCGATGGCCCCTTGCGCCTGTAGAATGGAAACTCAAAGTATTCGGGGTAGAAGCCGGCATACTCCCAGTCGACAATGGCCGCAATCTTGAGCGTGTCCGGGTTGACAATGATGTTGTGCTGTGAGCAATCGTTGTGGCAAAAGACGTACTCGGCTTGCCCCGATGGGCGCAGTCGAGACCAGTCGTCCCTCTCCGTCTCGCACAGCACTCGGTATGGAGGTATCACAATGCCCGATGGCCCGCCAAGGCGGTTGGATCTCAGGGTTTTGAGTTGGGCGAGGTGGCCCTCGAGCTCGGCGATGACAACGTCCTTCTGGTGGTCGGGCAGGTCAGCCATGCTGACGCCCTCGACGTACTCGGTGATGAGGTAGTAGGCGTCATCGTCTTCGAAGTCGCAGAACAGGAGGGGGACGGGGATCTCGGTGTGTCGGCTGATGAAGCGCAGCGTGTCGGCCTCGTTCTTCAAAGACTCTTTTCGCAGCCGGGGGATGTGGATCCCTTGGGGGCCGGGCAGGAACTCGCGGGGACGGAGACAGCGCTTGATGAAGGCGTTGCCGCGGCGGTAGTACTTCCTGTCGGTGCTAGTCGCCAAGCATCCCTCCTCCGATGTCAAGGTCGGCAGTGGTGTCAGAGGCGGCTGCGATCTCGGGCTTGGAGCAGCCATGCTGGTCCAGGTCGACGGGCACTGCCGGGTCCAAAGCGATGCCGTCTGTCATATGGCGCTGAACGAGGACAGTGTTGGTCTGTTGTGTCCGGCGTGTGCCTACTGAATATGCGTCGGCTGTTCCTCATGGCATGGAGCCGGGCCCGCGGGGAAGGGCTGCAGCCTGCGTGGGAGGGACGACAGCTTCCGTCTTTCGGTGGGTGGTGTTTGCGGGTGCTGCAGGCCTGGTTGCAACAGTTCTGTCGTACAAGGTGCTCAGGATCGTTTCCGAGTCGTTGCTGGACATGCAGTGGCGTAATGATCGGCCGAGGAATGGGCCAGAATGGGGGTCACAGCAGATAGTTCGCGTGGAACACGGCCGTTGCCCGTGGCCCGTGCTGCCAGCGCACTCGGATATCATCTGGCGAGATGGAATCGGGAGAATCAGAGTCCAGTCCGAATCTGAACCCGCAATTTTTGAAGCCCATGGATGCCCAACCAGCCGAGGGAAGGGGCGGGACGGGGAACAGACCCGCCTTCCATTGCATGCCGCGTCCTGCAATCGAGAGGGAGGAAGCTTCCATCGTTCGATTGGAAGTTTAGAACCCTGGACTCCTCCGGAAACAAGAACTTTCTGGAAAGGGTGGTGCTCGTTTCATAGATGGATACCGAATCGCTTTCCCCTGAGCCAGATGCCCACCGCAGATTGTGCTGGTTGCTATCGCGGCTCAACACCCGAAGAGGGGGCGCGGGGTGTTGCATCCGTACGCGCCTGCCAATGGACAATGTTGTGGTCTGCTTTTCTGGCCGTTTCTTTGAACCCCGTGCCCATTGGCTCTTTGGGCCGCAATCTGGCCGCCAGAGGGGCAAAAGGTACCGAGATAGGCGCCAATAATTTCAATTCGAAAGTTCTCCAGACTTCTCGATCAAGTTCTCTCCGATGCAACTTGCCGTCTTCAGCCGATCCACTCCTTGAGTCCTTGAACTCTTCCTCCACGCTGGCAAATCTGCCATTGTCTCGCCAAACACACTTGAGCCAAGGCAATCTGGCTTTTGATCTCAATGACACGCAGCTCGAGGGGCAAGAATATTGGCATGTGTCAATGATTCCCCTCAGCTGAAATACCTCGATTCAGTTCTCTCGGGCAGTTGCAAAATCCCATCTCAACCACCCGTGACAACCCTGCCCTTTCGATAATACCTGGTTCTTGAGCCATCTAATGCCCCGGCGCCGTCGGGACAATATCGTCTCATACAAGGCCTAATTCAGGTAGACAGCGAAAGTTTTAGGAGAGCGGCTTGCCCTTCCTCAGGGCATAGGCTTCCTTCCTTTTCCTAACCTGACATCTCGGCATTCTTCTCTCTTTTTCCTCCGCTAAAGTAAAAAATTGAGCTTTGGGTGCTACTCTCCCAATATTGACCGATTGTCTCCTAACCCATCCGTCCCCTCATAATTCACCCGAGGTCGCCACTGTGCGCAGTGTGCGAGCAAGACGTGATTATCCCACCTCCGTATGCCGTGAGCGACGAAGATGGGAATACAAGGCAGAAAGAAGCTCCCTGCAGCTACGATGTGCCTCACCACTTCCCTGCTCAAATTGACTCTCGATCTCAGCAGCAGCTGTTATCCTCCAGGGATGGCGGTCAACAAAATTCGCATTCACCCGAATTACTTACTTGCGGGGAGTCTGCTTGTGGCAGAATAATTGACTACAGCTCATGAGTTCAGGGCATTGGGATCCGGCAACCTCGCTCTCGACGTCGACGGTCAGAATATCATTGCGCTCCCACATTTTTCCTTTCCCAGCGCTCCCTACTCAATTATCCCTGGTCTTGCCAACCACAGCCGGCTGAGGACGCCGTGGAAGAGCAGGAGATGCTGAGTACAATGCGCTGAGTACAATGCGTTTGTGGGGCACATGCGAATAGTAGATCATGTCATGCTACAGATCCTGGGCTGCTGCTGAAGGTCACTCCATTTAATCTGTCTGCCATGGGGCAAGAAGGACGAGGTTACGAGGAAGGAACGGAAGCCAGAGGAACTGCCAAGTGGCATCGCTGCCCGCGTTCAACCCGGGCATTCAGTTCTATCTGGGTTGTTGCAGTAATACCTGGCATTATCAATCCGGAGCAAGCAACGATAATATTCTCTAGGAGAGTCGGAGTTGACAGCCTCGTACTGGGTAAACACTCCCGTCAGACCCGTCCAGCCAACTACTTAAGTAGGCCACGGAGCATGAGTGGCCTCGAGACTAGCATAGAACATGCAGTGGCCTACAGAAGAACTACATCGACGTGAGAGAGCAGGCGAAGGTTGGAAGGCCGAGGCTGGAAGATCTTGACTTAAGTGATAGTCATCTATGACTATAGTTCCTTTTTCTTTCTTTTTCTTTTTTTCCTTCTTCTTATTTCTTCTTTTATTTTTTTCTTCCTTCTTCTTGTTTTAGCTATCTCTTCTCCCTACCTTAGTAAAGGAAAGAAATTAGTATAATAAAATAAAAAAGAGGTAACTAGGACATTATAATAGGACATTATAATAAAGTTGCAGTAGTTACCGATTTTTCATTAGCTTGAAAATCGTCCTTTCTTCTCCCCTTCTCTTTTTAAAGAAGGGTAGGTAGGGCAGTGTAAATGAGCTATGGTGCTAATTTTTCATTGGCTCTAAAATCGTCCTTTCTTTTCCTCTAAAATCGTCTTTTCTTTTCCCTTTCTTCTTGTTTTTTTTTAAAAAAGCAGGGCGGCGTAATTGAGGTGTGGTGCCGATTTTTCATTGGCTCAAAAATCGTCGCAACATTTGGCCTATTTTTCCCCTCTCTCTTTTGTCTTTTTTCTTCTTTCTCTTTTGACAGTCATGGGACTTGCGCCAAAAAGTAGCGCTCTGGCCACCAAGCCCAATCCGACTTTCCAAGCATGACGGAATTCCCTTTGCCGCTTTGGCGATGACGTTAGAATTCATATGGTTCTATCTCTCCAAGTTGAACTTCTCGGCGACTCGAATGTTCGATTGTGACTTCATTCCACTCGAAGTCTCGAACTTTCGGCGACTCGAACCTTTCAGTGACCTGAATGTTCGTCATGGTGGAGCTATCTGTGGCTTAGAGGTGACTATGTTTGGCGATGCGTGACTTCTCGACTCGCGCTAAGCCACCAACCTATTGACGTGATGGTGTCTGGACTCTGGTGTCGCTAGAGTGAGGCTTGCGAGCTGACGTCGCGAAGGATGGAGAAACGCCCCGCCAAGACCGGGTACCTGAACCGCGGGACTTGCCTTATTTCCAAATTGACCAATCGGAATTTTTGCCTGGGTTTCAGCTGCAAGACCCCTGCTCCCCATTTTCAACACCATCCTCTTTTTCCTGTATTTTTTTCGATTTTCTATACATTTTTGTCTTGTCCAAGAGGTAGAAATCCAGTTCTGAATAGTACATTCCCAGTGCATAGCTTTGTCTTGGTCAACGATGGTGTAGTTGCGAGTAAATGACGCTATCATTGATACTGCTGTTGAACCTTACGGTCTTATCGTGCAAATTGTGATGCTGTCGCCGGGTTGCCGCTCGATAATGCTGTCATTGACGCTATGACTGCCGCTGCTACGTGACCATCGTGCGAGTGAGGCGCAGCATCGGCGATGCACGGCGACTCGAACCTTACATCGAGATTCTGACATCACAACACCAAGTACGCCACCAAGTGTGCTGGCTCTTGACGACCGTGCGGGCTGATAGCCAGAGGACGAGGACTGGTCCTGGATCGTATAAAAGAAACCCCTCCCCAGCTTCTGGGACCGTCTTCTCTTCTTCCTTATCCAATCAAAGTTTCGAACTTCGCTTCTACCATCGGAACTTAAACAAGATTTCTCGAAAGACAAAAGCTTTTTTAAAATTTACAATCACACACACGACTTGTAAGTTACACTTGCTTTGTCATCATCGCACCTTACCGTCTTCACACCTTCCTGTCTTCAACATACATCACTGTCTTCAACATACATCATCATGTCTTCATCACACCTTACTGTCTTCATCACACTTCACTATCATGCATCACACATCACTGTCTTCCCATGTCACTGCATCTTCCTTTCACCTCAACCTCATCAACTCCTCTCATGCTATCATGTCAGCTTGGTGGCCTCTTAACAACCTCTTCACCTTTATGGCATGGACGGCTTAACTAACTATTCGCAGCACAATGAACAAACTCCTCGCGGGCCTTTGCGCCCTCCTCGCCTTCGTGGCCGCTTCGGCGGTCACCAACTTCTCGGCCGGGCTCCCGGCTGCCCTCTTCGGCGCTGCTTCGGCGGCTTCTTCGGTCTTCTCGGCGGCGGCTTCGGCCGTCATGACTCTCTCGGTTGCCGCTTCAGCGGCTTTTTCGACCCTCTCGGCGGCGGCTCTGGCCGTCATCGCTCTCTCGGTTTCGTCTCGGCGGTCTTCGCGGTCGGCTCGGCGGTCTCCCTGGCCGCTCGTTTTTCTCGCCCTCGTCGCCCTCTCCGGTTTCGTGCTCGGTGCGCCTTGGGACGCCGGTCTTTGCGTCCGGCCCACCGGCATTGGGGCTCCCAACGGGGGCGCCCCCTTCACGATCCTCGCCTCGGCTGGTTCCTCGGTTCGCCGTCTCCGGGTTTACCGGAATAACGGCAAAGATGGTTACCTGCGCGGGATCGTCGCTTTTTTCTCGGACGGGTCTGACCAGCGCGGTGGGGTCCGCAAGGACCAGTTTTCGGAAGTGGTCTTTGGCGACGGCGAGGTCATCACCGGGATGACCCTCTGGTCCCTGCCGCGCTCGCGCTCGTCTTCGGCTCCTCGTGTCGCCCGGGTCGACATCTCGACCAACGCTCGGTCTTGGGGGTACGGCGTGGAGGACACGTCGCGTCTCTCGGCCAAGGCGGTCGACACCGGTTCTGGCGTTCTGGTCGGGTTCCAGGGTCGGGCGGGCGACGACCTGGATCAGCTCGCGCCCATCTTCCTGAAGCCTCTCTCGGACTCGCGCGTGGACGGCATTGTCTTCGACCCCATCGGGGACAAGGACGGCCTGCGTCTGGTCACGCTTCGGGAAGGGTCGGCTCGGTGGAACGGCACCGACTACTCGTGGACGTTCTCGGGATCCGAATCCCGCGACACTTCGACAACTTTTTCGAGCGGCACTTCGAACGGCCTGTCGCTCTCCACGACGTTTTCGGCTTCGATCCCCAAGGTTCTCGACGCCAGCTTCGGCGCCAGCTGGACGAGCGGTACCACGCAGTCCCGCGATCGGCACTCCGGATCCTCGACGTCTCTCTCCTGGTCCACCAGCATCTCGCTCACCAAGGACAATGCCTCGGTGTGGTGTGCGGCCATGGTTTGGGAGGGTCGGCTCAACATCGGTTGGTCCGGAACTCAAACGGTCACGGCGGACGGCTACAGCTCGTCTTTCCCGGTTTCTGGCACCCTCTCGCACGTCGCTTACGGCAAGGTCGAAACGGTCTGTCGCCCCCTCGATTCGACAACGGACTCGGATTCCTCGACGGACTGGTCTTCGGATAGCGACAAGCGGAAATTGGCCAAGCGGTGGACGGCCTAGGTCGGTGCGCGAAGGAGCTCTCTCTCTGGTTACGGTCTTCTGGTTACGGTACACGGTCCTGTATATACTCGGGTGGTGTGTGAGGGGATGGCGGGCGGGCTTACACATTTGTTTTCCATTTTTTTCTTATAGTGTAAGGCACTTCACACACTCTTAAAGTGTGTGAGGTGGCGGGTGGTGGGCTTACACGCTGTTTTGTACATAGTCTAGTGTGTAAGGCACTTCACACACTCTTAAAGTGTGTGAGGTGGGCGGGCTGGTGGGCTTACACACTCATAACTCACTTTTCTTCTCATTCTTCATGTCTCCCTCATGCACAGAACTGGTGATATGCTCCTCTTGATGACCCCGCCTTACGCACTCTTCTTTTTTGGTGTGTGAGAGTGAGGGGCTCACACACCACATGGCACCAATTCATATTTCATCCTTTAAATTTCACCCTTAATGTCTCTCTCCTTGAGTCCTGCACAGAACTGGTGAATTGCTCTGGATAATTTCATCTCACACACTCTTCATTTCTGGGGTGTGAGGCGATGGATAATAGTGGGCTTACACAATATTTATTCATGTTGTTTAATTTCATGTCTCTCTCGTGCACATAAATGGTGAAATATGCGGATGTTGGCGTTGATTGACACCACGTGGTTCCCAATGTGTTTGAGAGCATATTGATGTCCTGACTGGACAACGCTACCGCTTGTCGCTTCTCAAGCCCTAATTAAGTTCCCCTTGCATCAATCTGATACCAACGACTGATTCAAGCTTCAGCCTTCAGGCTTCATGTTGCCTGCTTCACTTGATGGTGGCCATGGGGCTTCTTGAGCCACTCTTCTGCCAACGAGATAACTTTTGTCTTGTAGTTTACAGATTTAGTTCAATTGCACAACTGAACATATTTACCTAAGAAAGGTTAGCTGGATGTTCAGCTTTGAGCTTTCCTTTTCCATGTCTTGACTTTTTATAATTTTCTGTGGATCTTTCTTCCTTCCTCTCTTTTCCTCTCTTTACATTGCGATCTGTCAACCTCTTAAGTCTCATCTTTAAGACTTAAACTGTAAGCATACCACTGTTTTGTCTTGTTTTCTTCGTCTTGTCTTGCTCATCAAGCTGTGAAGAGCACGTGTGGGCCCACACTCATCACCTTTGAAGCTCTGATGCGGGTAAAAAAATGGAACCAAGAAGGGCCAGATCTTACCACTTCAAAGTACCACTGTTATCCACGAACGTTTTCCAGACAGTTTTACCTCGGCAATCTGCCAACCCCCATCAATGAACACATTCCTGAACGCATTTCGGGGACCGCCTCGAACAGGAACAGAGTGGTTCTCAGTCGGCGTCGCATCGTCATTCCCAGACGTTGCCATCGATGAGGACGGGGCGGAAAATGAGTCAAGCGACCCTCGACTCTGCAGCATCCGAGGGACCGATGCAAAGCCCGGGTGCAAAGTCTTCCACGTACCAAAAACAGACACTTCCCAGCGGACCGAGATTGAGGTTGCAGAAGACAACAGCACGGAGGCGCAGGACTTGACGGATCAAGTGCTCGTGTTCCAGTATCGCGGCAAATTCCATGCCGTCGACCATGTAAGTGCGCGCACACGCAGAGATCTTGTGTTGCATCCTTCCAAGTTTTGATGTGCCATGAGGACTGACAGGTTGTGACCCCAAGCAATGCCCTCATTCCTCGTACCCCCTCTCGCACGGCATCCCCTTCGACATTGAGGACTTTGGCATCGTCCTCAGCGCGGGGATAACGTGTCCCAAGCACAATTGGTCCTTTGACCTGTTCTCGGGGAGATCGGATCGCGGCAACTACAAGCTCAAGGTGTGGGAGGTTGAGCTGCGCGACGTTGGCGGGACGCAGACCGAGGACAAGGAGGTGTGGGTGAGGAGAAAGCCGAGGATTGGTTGAGACCTTCCCGATGCGGTGGGCGTACAAAGCTCGGGAGTCCATCGGAGGTTGAAGTACCGGCAGGAGCCCGGCAGCAAATGGCAGAGGGCCGTTTTAGGCAGGAAAAGGATCCTACGTTGCGAAGTCTCATGCCCGCGGAAACACTATCACCATCTCCTGGATCATGGAACGAATCCTTCGAACAGATCAGGATCACGGGGATCAACGAGTCAAACGGATGTCCTGGACAATGTCACTGGACGAGATGTTTTGGGTGTGTTGGGTCGAGGCAACGGAGAATGGCTTGTTGTCTTCGGGCACCGGGCAGCTAAAGCTTTCCTTTTGAGAGGACATGCGACCTAGATTAACTCTCACCCTCTTGGAAGTTGGGGGCCAACGATATATTACATCCGCGGTCAATTCACCGATCAGTCAGCGGAACTCGTGGTGCTGTCATGAAGGCCAAGAACTGCTTTAAAGCATTCAGAATCCTGTCTCAAAGGAACCTGGACGGCGGACGCAGACTGCAAAAGACTTCCCCTACTCAACTTCTCAAGTTCTCGAACCCTACCCAACTGCGTCAGCACAGGAACGTCATCATGAAGCCATACCTGCTGTCTCTTGTTAGCGCCTTCCTCACCCGGGGAGCACTGAGCCATCGTAAGTCACCCAACGTCAAGATTGCGGGGACAACCACAACTGACCCAGATGCCTTTCCTTCAAGAAATCCACGGAATCCTCCTCGTCAACGGCACGGAAACACCAGAATGGAAATACGTCCGGTAATATCTCCTCGTCACCCCGAATGCCTTTCCATCATCCACTAACAAAAGCACAGGGACGTCGCCCCCATCTTCTACGACCCTCCGGGCACATACCCCGAGGGCAACGAGTTCACCAAGACGCCCCCACAAATGGACATCGACAGCCCCAACATCACCTGCGGCCGGAGCGCCTTCGATTCCGCCGCCCGCACCGAGACGGCCGACGTGCTCGCCGGTTCCGAGGTCGGGTTCCGCGTCTCGTACGACGGCAACGGGCCGTACGGCCGCTTCTGGCACCCGGGTCCGGCCCAGATCTACCTGTCGCGTGCTCCCAACGACGACCTGGAGCACTACCGCGGCGATGGGGACTGGTTCAAGATTGCGTATGGCGGGCCGGTGGGGAATAATAAGTGGTTGTTGTGGTGGGTGCCTGATGTGAGTTTCTCTCCTGATGTGTGCTGCCAGAGGGATGGACTGCTGATCACAAATCCTGTCTTTGCTTAACAGTTCAACTTTACCATCCCCAAGACGACGCCGCCAGGCAAGTACCTGATGCGCATCGAACAATTCTTCCCCACGCCGTCGTTCAACTACAGCCAGTGGTACGTCAACTGTGCCCATGTCAACATCATCGGTCCGGGTGGGGGAACGCCGACCGGCTTTGCTCGGTTCCCGGGAACATACAAGATTGATGACCCAGGTGAGCAAGCAACCTGCTAAGTCAATGTGAATGGCGGCGGGCTGATCCAGGCTGATCCGGTTTTGTGTTGTCTTGCTAGGCCTCCGGATCCCCGAGAATCAGTTCGTCAACGGCGGAGTGGTGCCGGATGACGAGATGAGATTGCTGGATTACAAGGCCCCTGGACCGGCTGTGTGGACTGGGTGAACATTGGCGATGACTCGAGATCTCGTAAGATGCTTCAGGTATCTCACCGGTCGGGCTTTCCCTTGTCAGCTTGAGATTTTTGGACTTCTCTCGGTTCCTTTGTCGCACTTTGTTTTCTTTGAACGCAGATCAGTTGAGAGAGCCCGAACGCGAAACGAAATATGGAAAGGGACTTGCTGCAGGTGACTTCCACTCACAAGCTGGATGAATGCGGCTTTGCCAATCTCGGAATCAGATTGTTGTGTGTTCGCCGAGTCTCCCCGAGCCACTTTGGAAAACAAAACACGGACTTCAGTTGCGGAAAGAGTGTGCGCAGCGACAGTCGGCAGGTGGCAGGTGCTGGCGCTGTTTGGCCGGCCTGAGCGTGATTCGTCAAAAAGGTGGTCCTGAGAGTCTTCCTTCAGTTCTTTGAACGGATCACATGCCGTGCCTATCTGCCTTGGGATTCTGCTTGTTTTGCTTTTTGTTCTGTTACCTATTTAGCGCCGCCCCGACCAGTGGTCGGCGAATTCAACAAACTGACCACTTCTGAATTGCAGTTTCCCCGCTCAGTTGGCATCAGGTGCACCCTCTTTCCGACCACCACAAGTTACTGAGCGCTCACCACTGCAGACGGCGATCTCCCTCTTCCATCATGCCACGCATTTGCGCCAGTTGCAACCGCAACCTTCCACAAACCTCGTACACGGCCAACCAGTGGTCCAAGGGAGACGGCGCGTCGCGATGCGCGGGCTGCGTCCACGGCCATTACTCCGACAGCCCCTCTGCGATACAGTCCGACAGTGGTCGCTACAACAAATCTGAGCGTGCCACCTTCACAAACGCGGCCCTGCTTAACCCCTTCGCCTCGGGCGCGTTTCGCTGGGTTGCCAAAGGACGTTATGTTGGAGGTCCACGCGACGGCCAGGCCTGCGTGACAAAGTGGTTCAAAACCGGCGGTGTGTTTGAGGAGGACTACTTTGCCCTCGACATCAAGGCCATCGACAAGGCCCTGGACATTGTCAACCGCTTCAACCAGCTGAACGTGGTTGACAAACTCGTCAAGATCAACGTCGCCACAGTGTGGACTTTCGACGACGACGCCCATCCCAACTGGGCCGGCCAGAAGAATTTGTGCGAGCCCTTCATCCAGAACTACCAAAAGTTCAACAGCAACACGGGCTGGAACGACGACACGCGGGCGTGGGGAAGGGCCATGCAGGCTCTGAGCCGTAAGTGACCCATCATCCGCCATCCTTCCCCCCTTTTAGATCAGCGCACGACTGACACATTGTGTCCACAGACTTCAGCTACCACATCTCCGGCGGCAACTACGTCCTCTGCGACCTGCAAGGCGGCATCTACCAGCACGAAGTCGTCCTCTCGGACCCCGTCATCCTGTCGCAGACGCGCGAGTACGGCGTCACCGACCTCGGCCCGGACGGCATCCGGTCCTTCTTCAGCCAGCACGAGTGCAACAACTTCTGCCGCCCCAACTGGACCATGCCGGCCAACCCGCACCAGTTCTTCCGCCCCGTCCCGGGCACCACCATGATCAGCCGGAACGTGTCCACGGCGTGGTCCAAGCCGCACCGCACCCGCCATTATGGCTAGGATGGGGAGGGGCCCAGGGGTGGGCGTAGAAGTCCGGTTCGTCGAAGACTGGCGGAGGAGAATTATACCCCATTGTGGGAATTGGGCATCTGGGAGAGGGGAGACCGCAAGGGGAAAGGAGAAGAAGGTTTTGCGTGGTGTTGATTGATGAGGAAAGGCTAACTGATCTTGCTGGGATGAATCTCGATTCGGTAGGACTAATATCGGGGCATGTGCGGATCAGTTAACTGGTATTCATGTAGACATCTTAACTTCTGGGGATTTGACACAAAGAGACTTCTTGTTTCTGGATCAAGTCTGTCGTCTTTACCAGCTGTTTGCAGCGTTTGGGTGCAAATTGAATCTCAAAACCTCACCCACCACAAAACGCACCCGACTAAATGTGAACCCATTGCAATTGAACGCACTAAACTCCTCGTACCGACCCGGGATATAATCCGACACTCCATAACCTGCTGGAGCTTGCAACTCCAAATCACCCGTCCTGTTATCCTCATTGCAGGTAAACCCTCCTGTACCTCCTCTCAAAGATCACATATCGTCTCAACCTCTTAACCCTGGGACACGAACCGAGCGTCCCCCGGCAAGGCCCCCTTTAGACGGGAGCATGGTGGAACAGATACGAGACCGACTCGCCTGGAGAGGAGTTAGTGTCTAGGACAATGCAAGGCTGCGTGGGATGGGTGTCTTCTTACCGTTGTGGGTACGGCGGATGGCCTCAGCGATGGTGGGGCTGATGTCAATAACACGCAACTTGGGGCACTGTGGAAGGTTAGTCAACATTCCAAGATTGAATACCGGGAACACCTGTCTGGGAGACCTACCCGCTCAACCTTGTCGCCAAGAGGGACGGTGTTGGTGACGACGAGAGCCTCGAGAACGCTGCCGTTGAGTGTCTCGATGGCGTTGCCGGAGAGGATGCCGTGCGTGACCAGGGCGAGGACCGACTTGGCGCCGTTTTCCTTGAGCACCGCAGCCGCCTTCACAAGGGTACCGCATGTGTCGGCCATGTCGTCTGATTGCCTGTTAGAACCCTGCGCCTCTTTGACGTCCCAACAATGACAGGAAAGGCAGAGCACGTACCGACGAGAATGGCGACCTTGTCCTCAACGTTACCAACAAGAACCTGGAGCCTCCTTGTCAGCTAAGACTTGTAGCTCCATCCTAGTGGATGGCTTACCATGCGACCGACAACGTTGGGCCGGGGACGCTCCTTGTGGATCAAAGCAAAGGCAGTGTTCAGGTGGTCCGCGATGGATGTCGCACTGAAAGCCTGTCAGCGAAAGCGACTCGGGTGGAGTCCGAATAACTGACCGCTTAGCACCACCCGCATCAGGAGAGACAATGACGCAGTCCTCGGTCTTGAAGTTCTCCCTGATGTAGCGCAGAAAAGAGGGCTCGGCGTACAGATTGTCCACTGAATAGAGTTAGTGGTTGAGTTGGTCATGCATGGGATTGAGCATCGTACCTGGCACGCTGAAGAAGCCTGGATGAGGAGGGTCAGTCAGTATCGCAAGTCGGTTACCCGGGGGTTGCGCTGCTCAAGGGCGGAAGCAGGCTGGAAAGGACGTCGTACCTTGGATCTGTTATTCGGTCAGCAACCACTCAGGGATAGAAGCTATTCGCATTTACACCCACCTGAGAAGCATGGAGGTCCACGGTTATGATGTCTGATGTGTCAATGGTTAGTACTGCATCCAACAATAGGGACACACGGGTGCATACGGTTGGCGCCGGCCGTCTGGAGCATGTTCGCAACCAGCCGGGCGCTGATAGGGGCTCTCGACTAGATCCGGGTCAGCACCGCGACCTTGGGCCTGGAGTCCCCATCGTCCACCGTACCTTGTCCTTCTTGTCCTGCCGGGCGTAGGGGAAGTTTGGGCTGCCAGAGTCAGTACTCGGCATTGAGCTCCGTGGTCGGCAGGGAGTCTCACATGACAGCTGTTATCCTCCTGGCACTGCACAACCACCGTCAGCAACTGCAACACGGCATGCCAGTGTGTGTCTGTCCCCCGTACCTAGCAGTCCGACAAGCTGAGATCATGATGAGCAGCTCCATCAACCCCTCGTTGACGTCGCCCGTAGTGGTGGATTGCACAATAAACACATCCTCGTCGCGGACCGACTCGCCGACCGTGAAGGAGGTCTCTTGGTTGGAGTAGTTGAGGGAAATCGTTCGGGCGACCTCGATACCGAGCCTGGCGGAGGAAGGGAATGTTAGCGGCTGTCGCTTGTTGTTGGAAATGCGGTTGAAGGTTTTAACGGCTCGACATACCGCTTGGCGATCTTGTCGCTCAGCTCGGGGTGGCTTCGGCCGCTGATCAACTTGATCTCGTTTGCCATTTCGGCGGACATGGTGAGAAAGATCGGGGGGTGGCTGTCAGGCGACAGGACCACCACAAGTTTTCTTTTGCTTCTTTCATGCACCTCAGCTGTTAGCGGGGAACCCGACTGCGGGGCAATGACATGGGCTGCAGCGCGTACAGGGGCAGAAGCGATCAAGAGATGTCGTCGCGGCGGGCAGGACCAAGATCGGCGACCTGGAGGAGTCGATGGCGGCGCAAGGCCAATTCGGGGTTGAACGACGCACTGGCAGCGATCGGAAAGGCCGACACGCTCATACCGGCAGAAAAAGTTGAAAGAATGCCGATGTGGAGTTGGGCCAGGCCGTGCTTCAGAAGGTACCTGGTCGTTGTACCCGCTAGCCGAGTTGACATCCTGGTGGGTCCGTCGTTATCGATTGCCGTTTCGATACTTGGGGGTCTGGGCGCAGGTGTAGGACCCTTTTTTCCTAACCCCCTCTTAAAGAGAGGGGGGACAAAAATAGTGGAACACGACAAAAACCCTAGGACAAATGCCCACCTAATTTTGCAGTGCGTTTATCACACCCAACACTTACAGACCACGTTGCAAAGCGACACAACTGTATTGAAGCTATTCCTAGTATTACAAATTGGCCAGTATGGCCCAAATAATCAATCTACATAGTGTTGAATAAATGGCAAAGTGCTAAGCCTAGTGCCCTAAGTAAAAAAGTATAATATACCCTTCTTTTAAAGACTACCCTTAACTATACTAATAATAGTATATTCGGCTACTACTATGGCTTCCTAGTAAGCATTCCTTTGAAGGTTACATCTCGCTTAAAGTCTTTGCATATAATGCGTTAGTATGCACTTTTATATAGCTGTAGAAGCTCTACTGCCGCCGGCTACCTCTCCAATGTAGGACTAATGCTATCACCAACTATATTGTCATCGTTAGTAGCTTCGTCGTCGCTACTGTTAAACTGTAGAAGCTAGGGAAGCTAAGGCTCGTTTTCCTTATCGCCCGAGTATTGTAAGACGTCCTCCTTATCGTCGTCGTCGTCGCTAGAAAGCTCCACTACAACGCGGGCTATAGCGACTTCTTTAACTTCGCGGTAGAGAGTACATTCGTCTATATATATCTCGAGCGAGGCGTCTAAATCTAGGATAGGAATAAAGAGCGGCCGGTTATAAAGCTCTATAAGTATTTGTGTAATAGTTAGCGGGAAGTCTTTAGCAAGGTCGGGCTTAAAGCTGTCATTGTCCTGTAGCGCCGCTAGCGTAGCTAATATATCGTCGTTGTAGAGAGCAATGTAGTCCTTGTTGTTCTACTTATACTATTCAAACTAGACCTTCCAAGTAACCTTTCCCTTACCGTTAGGGTTGCTGCGCTACTATTCCTCGAGCTTCCTCTTAGTAATGTAGTTTATCATCTATATTGCCTTGCGCTACTTAATACGGTTAGCCTCCTACTCTTTATAAGCCCTCTAGCGGGTAAGCTCTACTAATTCCTCCTTTAATAGACTAATCCTATCGCTATCCTTTAGAATCTTGTAAACCTAGCGCTGCATAGTGGTTTAAAGCTGCGTCTCTTTCGCATTATCGGCCCGCTTACGGTCCTCTATATGTATAAAAAGAAGGCGAGCTTTCTAGACCATCTCCTTAATGAAATAGAAGTTAGCGCGCGTAGGCGAGCTTATTATAAACAAATACTGATCCTTAATGTAGTCTATAGTACGAATACCAATGTTAAACCGCTCGAGCTTGGGCATTAGTTCGGGGTACGTAGGAAGTATATTGGTAGGCTGCTCATCCTCTATTTGTAAGAGGACGATTTAGCGGTTGATGGGCTAAACACTAGTCTCTTCGAAGCCGTTTATAATAATGTAGCGAGTTATGCTCTATTCTACGATAAGTTAGAGGCGCCTAATAAAGTTAGCCTGGGTAAAGGAGAGGTTGCTATTATAGACGAAGTTGCGGAGGATCTTCTAGTGCGCAGCCTTCAAAGGCGAGAATACAATAATGTCGAGTGGTTGTATAAGGTGCGTGGCGTATCCTAGGAGCGCTATAATCTTAATGTCGAATACTTCCGTATACTTGTGTATAGCTAGGTTGTAGTAGCTACTAAAGCCGTCGATAATAAGTATATAGTAGATTCGTTTAGTACTAGGTCGCCTATAGAGGCCCAGTCTATTAGCAAGGTAATTAAGGTCTTACTTAGTATCCTACCAGTTATAGCTATCTTCGTCGACGCTAAACTATTCCTTAAGGGTATAGTTAAGCGCTTAGAAGGTAGGGAACTATTCGAAAGAGTAGTAGTTGAACATCTTAAGCTAGTCCGCTGTATACTCAATGCTTAAGAAGCCTGTAGGGGACTTAGCGAAGCGGACACTGTCCTCGAGATCGTTGTAGATAAACTCCTTGGTTGGGTCGGTCTTAAAGATAGCATACATTAGGATCCTTTTGCCTATAGCGTTAACGGAGGTAATAAAGGTATAAGACTCTCTATTCGCTAGGTTGTTAATCTCTAGCTTAGAGGACAGTTAGTATTGTAACAAGGGAAGCGGTGTACCTACTATACCTTTCACTTAATAATCTTACGAAGCACTACAACGCGAATTACCCCGTTCTAAACAACCCTAATGCAGGCGCCCACTTCGTCCGCGTTCTATATATCTTAGGGGTCGATATCGTACTTCTAGACTGTTACGGAATAAGGCCACATGCAGTGACCCGGTAGGGCGCGCGGGAAGCATCCCTAGCCAATCATCAAGAACAGGGGCATGACTAGTCATGAAGGGAGCGCGTAGCCTCGCCTACGCTCCTCAGGAGGGAGCGATGGGAGCGACGAGCGCTCCTAGCAGAAGCAGGAGCGATGGGAGCGACGAGCGCTCCTATCGAACCGGAATTATAGGGAGGAAGCTATGTATATAGTTCACGATCTCTAGGCCTATAGGCACTACTGTAGCTTCCTCAGTAAGCAATCACAAGTGCAAGACTGTTAGCACCTTTAGACACCTCTTGTTATAAACCCTTTGGCTTCACCGAACCTCGACCTGTTATCAAGTCATTACCTTTAGTCCAAGAGTCCCTTTTAGTAGTCTAGGACTCGAGTGTTCGTTATACGTTGCTTACTTACCTTTTGTCACTATTACCGACTTAACTAAAGGTTACCGATCGCTATAGCACCCAACACTCCTACCCCTACGCTCTAGGCCCAAGCTGCCAACACTGGCACTACCATGTCGATGGCCTAGATCTAGCATCTGCTCGAGCAAACCAACGCACGCATCGCCTAACTCGAGCGCGAGAACGCCAATCTCCGCGGCTACGGCAAAGCTAAGATAGAGGTGCCCTTCAAGTACGGGGGAGAGAAGGAGAAT
This sequence comes from Chaetomiaceae sp. PF1801, assembly GCA_023628475.1. NCBI lineage: Eukaryota > Fungi > Ascomycota > Sordariomycetes > Sordariales > Chaetomiaceae > Chaetomiaceae sp. PF1801. The sequence continues at coordinate 233,359 of JAMAKQ010000001.1, forward strand.
CTCTTTAGATGGCTTGTCCAGATAAGGGCCTATCTGCTCTACTACGAGGAGCGTTTCGTCAATGAAGCCTAGAAGGTCGGCTACGCTACATCCCGTCTCGAGGGAAAGGCACTTAGATAGTTCGAACCGACTCTTAAGGACTATCTAGAGCACGATAACAAGGACCGTAAGGACTTCACCAAGGAGGTTTTCAACTGTTACGCCAAGTTCGAGGAAGAGATCCGCAAGGTGTTTAGAGACACCGACAAGAGGTTGTACGCTTAGGAATGGCTCGCCAGGCTACGTCAAACCCGGTCAGCCTCGGCCTACGCTGTCTAGTTCCGACAGGACGTACTTTATACTAAGATCAATGACGAGGGCCTAATGCAACTATTCTATAACGGACTTAAGGAGGAGGTTAAGGATAAGCTATACAAGCTAAACCAACCCGACAACCTCGACGAGTACATTACTATAGCGATCCGGATCGATGATCGCTTATACACGCGCAAACAACAGCGCAACGGCAAGAACAGCGCACCCTAGGCGTATAAGGCGAACGACAAGAAGAAGCGGCACGTACACCGGTGCAATGGACGTTGATACTACCTAAACCTAGGGAGCAAGGAGGAAGAACGCGACTAAGGACAAGACCGGCATCACCTACTACAACTATAGCAAGAAGGGACACCTCAAGAGGGAGTGCCGTAGCTCGAAGAAGGACTAGAAGCTAGTCCTAGGACGGAAAACCACTACTATCGACAAGAATATACGGTTTGTCGAAGTTGTAGCTACTAGCCACTTGTAGGAGGATCTCGAGCACAATATCGACCGAGCGTAGGATTATCTACCGGACTACGACACTAATAACAATATGCGACCGCCCTTACAATGCAACATTTAGAGCATAGTATACGACACTAACAGTAAAGGATCTATCGACAGCGTAGACAATATACGCTATAAGCTACGCCGGATTGCTAAAAGAGCAGTACGCGAGAACGTACAATAGGCAGCTCAACGATAGATGGAACACCTAGACAGGGTCGATAACGACACGGGCCCTAGTCCACTTGAGGCGACGCTGCTCGACGACAACGCGGAGCAGGAGAAGCTCGACATCGCCTACCTACAAGACAGGATCTACGATCTCGAGTGCTAGGTCGATTAGCACCAACGATATAGATAGCGCAACTTCGATAGGCCGATAGTAGAAACGTAGGGCGACATGAACCCGTACAAGGTCCGCATCCCCGAGATCGAATACAACGACGTATAGGAGTACGCTTGTATATACAACGAAGCACCACTCTTATAGGAGGAATACTAGTAGAGACACTAGTACATTAGTATCGGCCGGACTATAGACGAGGTTAAGGTAGTGGTGCTAGATAGGGAAGTAGCACTAGCGAGAGAGGACGTATAATAGTTAGCACCAATGTAGAAGGACTATATTTTGATTCTATAGTTCTAGTACATTACTAACAGCTATTCCTACCACTTTAAGGAGAAGTTCAACTACGACCATTAGCTAGTTAGGAAGATAGATCAGCAAGGACAACTAATCGCTATCCCCTAGACATTCGACTAAGGCCAAGGACATATCGACGACCTATAGTACATCGCCAAGGTACAACTAGGAAAGGTTCGCGTATAGCTACTTAGAGTATAGCTACTAGTATACTAGATCTATAACCGGTAGGATCTATATAGGGATGTAACATATGTCAAGTACATAAAGGAGAAGATCGCTAACTTCTATAAATGATAGACCCGACAAGCGGAAGCGCCTAGGCTACGGATTAGGAAGAGAAGGGCATTAGACTCCTAGTAGGAAGCTAAGAGTTGGCAATAGCTCCGAGAGTGCCGCGCGCTAGACGCTAAAGGCATAGAGTCAGAGGGGGACGTCTCTCCAACACTTATATCACGGGATTCCCCGCTCCTATAGTCATAGTCATATTATCTGTTTAGGCCTCTACTTACATATATGTTACAGGCCTCTACTCCAGTACTTAAGGTCTAGTCGTATGCCCATTCCTATTATCTAGCTCTTGCTCTCCTCGTAGCAATATCAATCTTACATGTACGAGCTAACTAGACCTTGGGTAGTGCCCGTCATAGTATATTGCTACCCTCTTCTACGAGAAGGGTCTTGCTTTTACTCTTATTCTTAGACCTCTCTTGTACACGGATTCTTGTTCCTATACAGGTCATAGATCCCGGTAGCACTTAGCATCTTGCGGAAAAGGTGGCAGCCTTGGAGAACTAGGTCGTTATTCTTTAGCAACAACTCGTCGAGCGTCCTAAAGCCCATCTCCTAGATCCTAAAAAGCTTACTAGAGCTATAAGGTACGACACTTAGCTCCCACTAATCAAGGCCAAGCTCCAGATCGACGCCAACGCTATTGGCACTAATGAGGTACAATTCTTCTACCTCTACAGAAACCTAGATTCGAAAATCCAAGCTATAGTCCTTCTACAGCTTCTCCTCGTAGAGAACAACGGATTGTAGGATTGCCAAACTATCCTAGATCAACTCGAGCGCGTCTACGATAACCCAACCAAAAGGGATACGGCTATAGCTCGGCTACAAGGCATTCGACAAGGAAACGACGCTCTTCCAATATTTTTCTAAGTTCGAAAGGCTCCTTCACGAAGCAAACGCCAATATATAGCTAGACGATTCGAAAATCGCTATCCTACGAAACGGTATTAACGACAAGCTCAAGGCAAAACTCGATGTCTAGCTAGAACTCCCTACTAAGTACGAAAAATTCGTCAGATCTCTTTATAAGCTTAGCGGACATAGTAGCTCCAAACGGGGTAACTCTCTTAGCACTCCCGGAAAGCTCCTAGCTCTACAAATCGGTAACCTAATAGATCTTTCTACAATAGATACTGTCACGGGCGTTGCCCGTGCCAGGGTTAGGGTAGATTAGATAGGCGCCTTGGCAAGCCCTGGAGTGGGGCTTGCCCCGCGTGGTCTGTGCGCTGCCACGCCTGCAGGGTTTTCCCTCGGCTACGCACACCAGCCACAGTTTGGTTCCTCGTGCAACCACATAATACACAGAGTACCCTCTGGGTCGGCCACATCTCCCCGTGATAGATACGCGGAACAGCGAAACACTCTAGATGTCGAATATCCAAATAGGAGGTTCTATCCGGTTCGCGCTTAGCGCAATGCTTGCTCAACAGCAAGCCCGACGGGAAGCTAGTGTGTATGTACGATGTAGTGATCTAGACCACTGGGTACGAGACTGCCCCTACGCACCTGCTGCAAACGCTCCGGTTTCCGGCTCAGTTTCTAAGTGTTCTAATTATAATTTTGATTCACGCTTACGACATTTTGCGACTGTTATACCTAACTATAAAGAGGACATGTACGATGATTGAGTCTTGTCTTTTGGATTATGTTCTTGCTAACCTAATTGGGGGTCTTATATTTTAGGTCTTGGATCTTGTTTCTACTCAAGTTTTCGTCTTAGAGGAATAGGATTTTGTTTTGGCGGGGGGAAGTGTCACGGGATTCCCCGCTCCTATAGTCATAGTTATATCATCTGTTCAGGCCTCTGCTCACGCACACGTTATAGGCCTCTGCTCTAGTACTTAAGGTCTAGTCGTATGCCCATTCCTGTCATCTAGCTCTTGCTCTCCTCGTAGCAATATCAATCTTGTATGTACGAGCTGACTAGACCTTGAGTAGTGCCCGTCACAACTTAGCACGGAGTTGGAAAACGGCTCCGGGCCCTTCGAGGGGCCCGTCAACGCTTGAACTCACAATAGAAGCGACAGGCCGCGCAGTGCAGGAAGAGCTAGCGTAGACGACAGGCCTACTACGACCTCCTAGCGAGTATATACGAAGTAGCTACTATTTACGACGACCAACTAGACGATAGACTCTAGGTTACGGCACACTAGAAGGGATTCTAGGCACTCGCATTAGTGGATAGAGGATCATAGCTCGACCTTATCTCACCTAAATTCGTCAATCGACTTAGAATCCTATAGAGGATCAAGGACAAGTCATTCGTCGTCAAGGGACTATTCGACATATAATGGGTCCGACAAGAGACAGAACTACTCGACATTAAGGTAGAAGGGAAAACTACCCAAGTAATGTTCGATATTATAGATATAGGTCCAAAGAAGGATATAATTCTTAGACGACTATAGTACAAGGAATACGACCTAGACATCTGTTGGAAGGGAGGTAGCTACCTGTAGCCGAGACAACCCTCGCTACATCCGACCAACGAGATAGGAAAAGACAGTGCACGACAAGAGCTATAGACGGGCGGTACGCGAGATAATGCGTTGCCTATAGGCCCACTATAGGAAGCGAGCAGTAGCAGGAAGACTACGACGCGATCTAGAAGAGGCGGTACACGACGCGACTAGAGACGACGAGCGAGCTAGGAAATCGCTATTATCTCGATCGACAAATATAGACAACTCGAATTCTAGGAATAGGTCACTAGATTCGAGGCGGCATTTATTACAGCCAGATACAACAAGTTCTCGTACTACAACGGTGCGAGGAAGGACGACAAGATAGAGCAGATCCCGGTAGAGTACTAAAGACACCTAGCGTTCGAAGCAAAGTATATAGAAGGGTTACTAGATTATAGACCTTAGGATTACGAGATCAAACTTAAGGACGGCGCCTAGTTGAAGTTCTTCAAGGTGTACTATACTAACGAGAAGCAAGATACGGAACTTTGGAAATACCTCGAAGAGAACTTTCGACAAGGACATATTCAACTATCGACATTACTAGCGGGCTACCTAGTCCTATTCGTTCTAAAAAAGGATAAGAAGCTACAAATATATATAGACTATCGACAACTAAACGACTAGATAGTTAAGAACGGTACCTACTACTATTGATCTCTTAACTTAGGGATTAGTTAGCTAGGGCATAGTAGTTTATACGACTCGACCTACCTATAGTATATATATATATTAGGATTAAGGAGGGTGATAAGTGGAAGGTAGCATTTCGAACTCCTTGTAGGCACTACAAGTATCTCGTTATGCCGTTCGGATTGACCAACGCCCTAGCAACTTTCCAAGTAGCCGTTAACTACGCAATACGACCATTCCTTAACAAATTCGCAATCTACTACCTTGACAACATCCTTATCTTTTCGAGGACACTCGAAGAATATAGACGACATGTAAAGTAGGTGCTCGACGTACTATACGCGTAGAAGCTCTTAGTTAACAAGGACAAGAGCGAGTTCTACGTTAAGAAAACGGTCTTCCTAGGCTTTAAGATTTTGCTAGGAGAGATATATATAGAACCTACGAAGATCGAGGCCATTAGGACTTGGCTAAGGCCGGAAAACACGGTAGAGGTTCGAGGATTCACTGGATTCGCCAACTTCTACCAAATGTTTATTAAGAACTTTAGCGACATCGCGCGACCTCTATACGATCTGACGAAGAAGGACGCCGAATTCAAGTGGATAGAGGAACACGAGCAAGCCTTCTAGAGGATCTATAACGCGATCGTCGCTAACCCTATACTTGTGTTGCTAGATCTAAAGAAGCCTTTTAAGGTTAAAACCAACGCGTTAAACTACGCTATCAGCGGACAATTAGGATAACGAGATAAGAATAGTAAACTTCATCTAGTTGCATTCTTCTTAAAGAAGCTAGTTAGACTATAGCTCAACTACCCGATTTACGACAAGGAGCTATTAGCTATCATCGAAGCTTTTAGAGAATAGAGACCATATTTTAGTGGCACGACGTACCTAGTCTAGGTATATACGGATTACAAGAACCTCCGGTACTTTACCTCTACTAAGGAGCTTAATAGGCGATAGACCCAATGGGTAGAGTTTCTATCCGAGTTTAACTTCATTATCTACTACAAGAAGAGCTTGGAGAACGTACAAGCGAACGTGTTAAGCCGACGGCTAGATTATTTTAGAAATGACACTAAAGAGTTACTACTACTCTTTCTCGAACAATAGGACGGATCACTTCGACATGCTTCCTAACTAGTGGAAGATTGCGACGACACTACGCTTCCCTAACCACGAGAAGATCTCGACACGTAGAGCTACGCTTCTAGACCGTAGGGCAGCCGTTACAACGCTAGCAGCCCTTAACCGTGTAAAGATCGCCGCGTAGACACCCCCGTACGTTTAGAAGAGATCGGAGCAGCCTTTAGGGAACAGCGACTAGGGCAAGTTAGCTATAAGACGGACGATAAGCAACGTAGACTTATCTAGGAGATCTACAAGTCGAAACTCGAAGGACATATAGGAATTGCTAAGACGATCGCTAAAGTCAAGTAACACTATAACTTCCTAGGATTGCGGAACAAGGTCGTAGAAGTTATTAGGAATTGCGACACTTATAGCAAAGCCAAGACAGTACGATACAAGCTATATAGACTCTTGCAACCTTTGCTAGTTGTAGAGCGGCTATAGAGCTCGGTAACGATAGACTTTATTACCAAGCTACTACTCTCCAAGGATCTAGCGACAGGGGTTAAATACGATAGCATCCTTACTATAGTCGATCGACTTACCAAGTGGGTATACTTTATCTCTTACAAGGAGATAGAGTCTATAGAGCAACTTACGGACACTATCTTTCGGCATATCGCGTCAATTTACGGATAGCTGGAAGAATGGATCACGGATCGAGACACCAAGTTCGTCTCAAAGTTCTAGCAGGCGTTGATGATACGCCTAGGGACTAAAAGCAAGCTTTCGACAACCTACTACCCGCGGACGGACGGATAGATAGAACGACTTAACTAGATCGTAGAATAGTATCTCCGGTACTACGTTAACTTCTAGTAGGACGACTAGGTTAGGTTGCTGCTAACGGTATAACTCGTATATAACACTATACTAACAGAGACTACGAAAGTGTTACCATTCTTTGCGAATTATAGCTACGAAGCGGATTTGCGCTAGGGACCGGACGTTACGGTGCCTAGGGCCAAAGTGAAGGCGGACCAGATGTATACGCTACATACGATACTCAAAGAAGAACTCAAGTTTGTCAAAGATAGAATAAAACGACATTACGACAAATATAGGCTCGAGGGTCCTCGCCTAGAGAGGGGAGACAAGGTCTACCTCATTGTACGAAATCTTCGTACAAAACGACTAAGCAAGAAGCTAGACTTTAGGAAGATTGGACTATTTAAAGTCGACGAGCGGATTTCGACATCTAACTACCAACTATCACTACTAGCTACGATAAGGCTAAAGACGAACGTCTTTTATATTCCATTTTTGGAACTAGTACTACGGAATGTACAACTTGCGTACGATATCGACGTAGAAGACGAAGAAGAAGAATAGGACGTCGAAGAAATCCTAGATTCACGGATTACGAACGAATAGACAAAGTACCTAATTAAGTAGTTAGACTTCGGCCTAGAAGACAACTCTTAGGAACTAGCTACGAACCTCCACTACCCTAAGAAGCTTAAGGAGTTCTATCGGAGGAACCCCGATCGGCCCTAGACGACCCGGCAACCGCGGCGACACCGCAAGACGAGGAACTAGACGAACAAGTTAGCTCCTACACTAAGAAAGAAAAAGGGGGAACGAACCTTTAATCCACTAAGAACGACGGACCACCGACAAGCCCGAAATCGGCTAGCAAAGAAAGCTCTAGCGGGACCTCGGGATAAACGGAATCCCATAGAGGTATAAATGTTAGCGACAAGCGAGGAGGGGTAGCTAAAGTTGTAGGAGGATTGGTCGAGGCCTCTAATGCCGCTAGTGCCTCCGCCTCTTCGCGCTCGACCCGTTCCAACCCCTCCACCGAATCGATACCACGAGAGATAGCTCGCGCTATCTTCTCGAACTACATTCGTTTTTAAAGACGCAAGCGGTTGATCTTAGCGTCTAGGGCTACACGCTCTGCTTTAGCAGCAGCTATCTCGTCCTCCAACCTGCTATGTTAGGCTGCGATGCACTAGAGTTGCTGCACTGATATGCCCTGCGCGTCGTAGGCTCGACGGCTACGGACACACTCGGCGCAGGACGACGAAACATCGGGAGAGGCTTTGCAAACGAGCCCGCGCTCCTAGCAAGCGGAACAGGAGGATTTCATTGTGATAGAAGTCTGAAGGATCGCTTCGAGGAGGTTGAGGCGTTCTACGGTTTTGACTTTCGACTTTTGAGATGGTTTCTTTATACGGCCCGACATTTTGTTAGCATCGCTACGACGGTGTGATGGGCACTACTCGGGTTAGCTCGCATATACAAGATTGATATTGCGACAGAGAGAGCAAGATCTAGATGACAGGATGTGCGTGCGACCAGACTTTAAATGCTGGAGCAGAGGCACGTGACTAGCGGTCAGGTGATCCTGTGACAGACGGCATCTAAAGGGAAATGGTAGGGAGGAAAAGGACATACCTAGCAACGAAGGGCGTTAGCGCTATTTGAGGGAGACTAGGGCACTGTTAGGTCTTTCGGGGACGAAAGATATCGAGAGGGGGCATCGTGTTACGGAATAAGGCTACATGCAGTGACCTAGTAGGGCGCGCGGGAAGCATCCCTAGCCAATCATCAAGAACAGGGGCATGACCAGTCATGAAGGGAGCGCGTAGCGTCGCCTACGCTCCTTAGGAGGGAGCGATGGGAGCGACGAGCGCTCCTAGCGGAAGCAGGAGCGATGGGAGCGACGAGCGCTCCTATCGAACCGGAATTATAGGGAGGAAGCTATGTATATAGTTCACGATCTCTAGGCCTATAGGCACCACTATAGCTTCCTTAGTAAGCAATTACAAGTGCAAGACTGTTAGCACCTTTAGACACCTCTTGTTGTAAACCCTTTAGCTTCACCGAACCTCGACCTATTGTCAAGTCATTACCTTTAGTCCGAGAGTCCCTTTTAGTGGTCTAGGACTCGAGTGTTCGTCATATAGACCCTCTCTTTATACTCGTCAAACCAGCCGTTAACCAAATTACAATCTAGCTCGAAGAGGTGCCTTTTAACGTCTATAGCGGTAATAGAGTCTAGCCGTAAGAGGGGGTTTTCTTTAACGAACCGCCGGTATCAACGCGCATCGAGAGGCTTACTAGGAGCACGTTGTATATCGCGTAGCTTGTTAGCCGCTATGATAACCATCTTGGATATCGCTAGGAACCGTCTGTAGAAGTAGAAGATTGTATAGGCGGTAAGAGCTTCTTCTTCAGCGAGGGTAAGAGCGTATGGTTAGCCGCCTTAAAGAGGGTTGGTCGCAGTCCCTTTCGTTCGAATCTTCTTAATATAACGGTTGACAGAGCTTAGCGATGTCTTGTACCGCTTAGCCACTTCCCGAATAGTCAAGCGCTTGCTACAATGTAGTCGCTAAGCGCTCCGCAAGTAGGCTTATGTAGCCTTCAAGGCAGGTATAGTAGGCTCGTCCATAGTGATAGTCGCGTCGGGGAGGGAGGCGAGTGGCAAGGAGCTCTATAGAGCTAGAAATTAGTAAAACTAGGCCCAATTAGGTATAAGAAGCCTGGCCAATATAGAAAAATGCGGTTATATTATGCTGCAGGCAGTGTGGGTGGACATACAAAGTGTTGAAGTTACGCGTTTAGTATGGGGAAAATGGTGTTTTAGCACATCAGTTGTCCCAGGGTTTTTATCGTGTTCCACTATTTTTGTCCCCCTTCTCTTTGAGAGGGGGTCAGGAAAAAAGGGTCCCACACCTACGCCCAGACCCCTAAGTAACGATAAGAGAGAGCTTTGGACGTGAATCTCGAATTGGTTTCGTCACTCCTCCCCAGTGTCAATTGCCAAGCGGTCGTTCTGTGAGGGAAATTTGATGGCCTTCAGCCCTCAGCATTGGAATATCTGAACCGGCCTGTCTCATGGGAGATTCCTCTATCACGACTGAACAATTCGCTCCCCAGCTGACCACAGTTCAAAGTCAGAGGTCAAGGTCAACGCCTCAGCACAACGGTTATTGCCGGCAACCTGCCCGGCCTCGGAGCGGCTCGGAGGGTCGGTACCCCAATTGAAGGCGAGATCCACCAACAAGGAATGGAAGAATCAATCGTAGAATTGCGCTGGCCATCGTGCGCCATGCTCCTTCAGTACACTCTACAAAGAGGCATCTCCACGATCCTTGGTATCACCAGGCACCTCATCCAGGACCTCCTCTCCCGTCGGCCCACTGACCTTGACGCCCTCAAACGAGGCCTGATCGTCCTCCCGGTTCCCCTTGACCAGGCCCCCATCTTCCCCAATCTCCTCACTCTTCACACTGCTAGCCTTGCTTACCGCTTGACTCTCAGAATCCTCAACCCTCAAGCCAAGCCGCTTGTCAGCCGTCGGGTCCTCGACACTCCCACCCTTCCAGTCGGCCGGCTGGACCTGAGGTACAGGGCTGTCCTCCCCAGGCTCGTTGATCACCACCCCCGATGTGGCCTCCCCCTCAGTCTCTGCCTCCCCAGCACCCGCCACGCGCCAGACCACCGACAGCCTGTCCAGCGCCCGGGTGCCCCTCTGGCTCGAGCCCTTGATGCCGTCCATCTTGTCCCAGTCGATCTCGAACACCCCGCTCTGATCGGCCTTGCCGTCCTGCTCGGGTCCGTTGCCTTCAAAGAACACGTTGAACCAGACGTGCGCCACGGCTGTGACCATGGTCAGGCCAACGCTGGCGTGGGCGCGGTTCCTTCTCTCGACAGAGATGTTGACGTCGCTGTTCGGGATTTGAATGGGGGTGGCCGGTTTGAAGATGACGGCTTGACCGCCTGGCTCGGAGGGGTCGGCAAAGGAGAAGCCGGTTTGCAGGCTGGTGGACGACTGAGAGCGCGGTTCGTCTTTCCCCGGAAGGGCAGCGCCGCCTGAAGACGTCTGAAAGCCGTCCGGCATGGCGATAGTCTTGCTTCTGGGGCCGTTGTCTGTCAACTTGGCCAGGTCCTGGGCGGACTTTGACTTTCGGCGCGACAGTTTCCGCATGAGGCCTGTGGTTCGTGACGCCTTCAGCTTCTTGGATGAACTCCTCGAAGGCAACTCTTGCTTGTCGTTGCCCTTGCCGTCCTTGGTAGTTTCCGCGCCTTTCGTGATGTCTTGGTAGTCCGCATCCTCGACCACCTCCCCCTTGTCATCCACTGCCGCCTTGGCCCCATACCCAGCCATGTCCTGCACCATATCCACCACCCCTCCTCCTCCCGGCGCACCACCTTCGACCACAATCCTCTCATCCTTCTTGAACGTGTGAAACACCCTGATCTTCTTCCCCTCCTCGACAAACCCCTCCACGGATACCTTAACCCCGTGCCTCAGTCCCCAGACATGCACCTCCACAATCTCCACCGGCCGGTCAACATACTTCTTCCCGCCCTTCGTCCACCGATCCACATAGCTCACCCACCGCAGCTGGCTGGGGATGGACACGCCGGCGCCAAAACCAGGCCTCATCCTGCGCTCGGTAAACCGCGCCAGCGCATCCTCGGCCGTCCACCCGCACTCGGCGATGAGAAAGCTGCATGCCATGGTCCCCGACCGGCCCTTGCCAGCCTTGCAGTGCACCACCACGACCCTCTTCTTCTCGTCACCATCCTTCCCACCATCTTTCCCCTTCCCAGTATCACTCTTCTCCCCCCCACCCCAAACCTTATCATCACCAGTAACAACACCACCAAGACTCCCCCCATCCAACCACCGCCTCATCCCCCCCACAATCCCCGGCACCAGCCCAAACGGCGGCGGATGATGATCCGGCCAAGGGTAATGCCGTATGCGCCCATACACCGCCTCGTCTGGATACCCCGTCCCTTCGGCACGAAACTCCCATATCGCCCATCCGTCGCCGTGCTTGGCGTCGAGAAAGCGGACGAGGCGGTCGAGCGGGTTGCGGTAGGCGCGTTGGGGGTAGGTTTGGGAGGGGCCGGATCTGTAGTTCGATACAAAGATCAGATCGGTTGTTATTATTTGTTTAATCTTAAGGGGTATGGGTAGGCGGGGAGTACGGACGTTGCGATGATGTTGGAGGTCACGTAGCACAGGTCGAGGCCCGTCTCCTGATGTTTTGCGCGGGGCCCCGCCACGATTTGGCGGAGGAGGGAGGCCATGGCCGGGCTAATGGGAATTGAAGATGTACAAATGAACTGAAATGGCACCGGTGAGTGTGTCGATTACTGGCGCAGAAGGGACGGGCTGGGAGTTGTATCTTGGGTTGTGCGGTTCTGGGTTGAGGTGTGGAGGGATGAAACCAAGGGTCTGGCTCAGGAACGAGCTTCCCCTGCGACGTCATCGCTTGGAGAAGTGGGGCCGCGGGAGCTCACCCCTGTTGGCCGTTTCAGCCGTCATGGCAGCCTACCTTCGGCAGCGTCAAAGCACGAGGCCAAGACAGAACGGACAGCACCATCACGGGGACTGCAACCTTTCGGAGATACAGGTTAGACATTGTGGTACAGTTATTAATAACGAGACCATTACCAATAAACCGAATCCGCTCCTCTCGAATGCCTGCCTCAACTCCTCAGAAACTGGACCAAACCTGCGGAAAAGCCAGCAGAAAGGCAAGCCCAAACGCAATCCACAGCCGTTATCCGCCGCGCAGACCACAGATCACACCCCTTTTGTCCCCCCCTCTGTCTCTCTCAACTCATCTACTGCTCTCCATTCCTCTCCTCTGCCTCTCTCAACTCATCTACTGCTCTCCATCAGGCTCCCCTGATTGAGTTGTCACCCTTGGCCAAACCGTCCCAACCCCCCCCCGAGCAAGTTGTACCGCATCCGCCAAACGGACGAAATGCTTATGGCCGCATATGCAATGCGGAAAGCATCCTTGTCGTAATCTCGGATCTTGTCCCAGCGCTTGCCCCCTTAAGTAGTCTTCTTGGGAGCAGCAGCGCCGCTGACGTACTTGTTGACGTCGGTCGCGGCGTGGAACTGCCTGGCGCCGCCCTTGACGCCGTCCCAAACCTGGCGGGCGACAGGGGGCGTGCCCTGGGCGCCGACGAGGTTGTCGATGCGGGCCTCGAGCTGCGCGAACGAGTTCTGCACGTGGCTGCTCTGGGCGAAACGGGCGCGTAGAAAGGCCGTGTAGACGGCGAGCAGGATCCACGAGCGGCGCTGGAACAGGATGGCGCCCAGCAGCAGGCGGATCCAGAGCAGGATCTCGAGGCTCGAGACCACCGACATGGACGAGTCGTAGTACTGCTTGACGAACTGGCCGATGGCGTCCGAGGCCGGGTGCTGGGCGTACTGGGGCTTGGCGCTGGGCGAGGCGCCCTCGGCCGGGGTGATCTTCTGCGGGGGGAAGATGGTGGGGATCAGAGTCGCGCGGACGTAGGTGGCGACGTGGAAGATCGAGTAGATGCCGTACGGGAGGAGGGCGAGCGAGTACTGGGGCATGAAGAGCCAGACGAGAGCCATCACTGAGGGGTTGCCAAGTCAGCATCGCTCACGCCTGAAACGCCGTGGTGGGAGGGGCACATACAGAGGTACTGAACATTCTCATCAGCGAGGTAGCCCAGAGGACCGCCCGGCGGCCTCGAGCCGGTCCTCTGACGAGCCTTCCATGTCTTGTAGACCACAATGCCGTATGTCCCGGCAGCCGAGACGAAGGCGAAGCGGTAGCAGAACTGGGCCACGCCGCCATAGTAGTTCATGCGTATCCACGAGAAAGCATATCGGAAGATGCAACTCAAGAGGAGTGCGTGTCTATGCGAGAAAGAGATGTCAGCCGAGTGGTCTGGAGTTTGGTCTAGCTGCAGGAGCAGTCAAGGTGGCATCTCCACTCGTGCCCTCGTCAGCTGCGATAGGGGATGACCATCCAAGCACTCGCAAGATTCGTTCGACGTACCCGGTGAACCAAGCAACTGCAAGCACGGACAAAGTCAGTTATTTTATCTCAAGTATCGCGGCGGCAGAGGAGGCGACGTACACTGCAGGTTGGAAGCTACCTGCTGCAGCCTCTGGGCCAGAGGCAGGTCGGCGGGCGGCGGAGGAGCCATTGCGCGGATTTAGAGCTCGGCGGGTGCGATACTAATCGGTTGCTAGATTGCGATTTTGCGTGTGGGCGAGGGAGGCTTGGTTGCGATGTTCAGTCGGACAAAGCTGGAAAGGTGGCCGGGTGTGGATTGTGGGGATGGGAAAAAGGTGGTTGTCTCGACGCCGGGAATTTGGCGATGGCCGGTGCGTCACTGCCTCGCAGAAGCTGCAGGGATGTGGCTTTGGCGGTCAAAACGGATCCGAACAAGCGTTCCGAAAGATTCTGGTGATCTGGTTCTCGACAAAAAACTGTTGACAATGTTGAAATGCGCAAAGTGTTTTGAATTGAAAAGAGAAAAGGAGACGGGATCTCGGAAAGGCCGACTTGACAGCGTTCCTCGACCGACAAAGAGCTGCCTTGGCTTGTCAGGTGCAAGTCGTCACACCCTGTCGTCATCAGCCAGGGACCTGTTGCTCCAGCGCCCCGTGAGACCCCACACGAGGGGAGTTAATCGGCTTGGCGGAACAGAAAACACAAGCACACGACCACATCAAATGGTCCATGTAAAGACTCGGTCAGTATCTAAAACAATGAGAGACCATGAGGCGGTTAGATTCCGAAAGGGCGATTCCTCAGTCCACTCCGAAGGGTTGCTGCGTCGAGTCTTGGGACCTCGAGGATGCAAGCCCTGTGTCGAGCTTCTTCTGAGAGCTTGGAGCTTGCACCAATCAGCCGGGCTCCACGCGCTGGACAATTTATTCCCAAGTAGGCACCTGTTGAACTGAAAATATTGTCCTCGCTTCCAAGGCAAGATCAAGACGCACATGGAAAGCCTGAGAAAGGCAGGAAGTTGGTATTGACAATAACACATTATCTAGCGACACCCCTGCTTTATCTACCGTTTCCGCCAAACGCAGGCTACCTACCGTTGGGGGCAGAGAGCGACAGGCTTATGGCGAGGACACGTATCGACCTCTTAGCACCCGACGACTTCTCTCCAGGTTCGACCAGGCCTTGTCTATCCAACTCTAAACTCCTGACTCCAACCCGGACGGTTCTCCTTTGGGTCAAAATGCCATTCCTAACTCCAAGCCATCCGACATCATAACCAATCCCCCTTTGACGGCAAAGGCCAGCCGACATCATCCCTAGCAGCCGGGGCTGGCTCCGCATGCCGCAATGGGGATTTCCCATTGACGCGCTCAAGCGGCCGAGCAAGAATATCCGCGTAAACCCGTGCCGAACCCTCCGTCAAGGGCGAAGATGTTCTCTTCTCGTCAGAACTTGGCTCGTCCGTTGTCGTCGGTTCCGTTCCTCGAAGAGGTGACTGTCTTGGTTTGACCACGGGCGTCTGAGGCTCCTGCGGCGGTTCTGGAGGCGCATGGTCCTCAGTATCGCTTATCCTTGCGCCCACGGCCGTCGTCATGGCGAGAGCAGAACCCCCGGCCTGCGGCCCAACTTGTGCCGCCGACCCTGGTTCGCTGGGCTGGTCCTTGACGATGTAGCTCACGATGGCCCGGTTCAAGGCGGCGTTCGCTTCCTCCTTCTCCTCGTCGTGCGCTCGTTGCTTCGCTTTGCGGCGGCGGGTGAACAGGTAGCAGCCGAGGAGCGTTATCAGACACGTCCCAACCGCGGTGGCCACGATGGAGATGATGAGGATGAGCAGTGAAAAGCGCTTGCCCATGTCCTTGGCTTGGATCCGGGTCTGGGGTCTCGAATCAGTTGGGTGCTATTCACTATCCAGAACGCCAGCCAACACGCACCTTGAAGACAACAGTCTGCTTTGTGAAAGGGAGGGTGCTCGCAGCTGAGGCGAGAGTTGATCGGACTGCCCCGGAAGGCAGAAGTCGAGCGGTCAATTTTGCCCTAGACTCAAAACTCGCAAGAATAGTCGTCGTGGTTTGCAAGTGCCCCGGAGACGCCGCCACTCCCGAGACAGGGGGACGGCGCTGGCACTCACGGATGCGGCTGCCTTACGGAAGGGCCGACGTTCTCAACAAGGCTGCCCGAACCATGGGTGGGACCCGAGACCGGATCCTAAGGTAAGAATCGTTCGACTTGAGGCGAGATTCCGAGATTCATCCTGGATGTTGGAATACGTTGACTGAGTGTTGGAATCGCTGTTGAAGGGAGGACTTAGCCCATGTCTTCTCCGGTAACGGGCGAGTAACGTGTCGAGAATGTTGTGGCGAGCAGCGGATCAGGAGTGGGCGGCGCTCCTGGATGACCCTGACCGAGAGTCTTGTCGCTGCGTCACCGAAGCCACTGCCCCGGAGGCACAAGGAGGGAGAAGGCCCTCCGGGAGACAGAACGCGGCGGTGGCATTCTCGGCCTTCAAATTTGAGCAAACGGCAATAGCAGGGAAGCATCGAGAGAGCGGCGCCCCAACTAGACCAGATGAACCAAGCCGCAGGAGATTGCAATCCAGCCAAGGCTTCGCTGTGCAAAGCCACGTCACCCAATGGCTCGAGAAGTCCGCGGAGCCAGCTCCGGTGGAAATCTCCGGACGCTCCCGGACCGTCTCATCTTCATGTTCGCCTCCAGGATGGGTGGTTACTGTAAGGTCCCTCGGGGCCGATGACCAAGCCCAACACAAAATCGACGGGATCAAAGAGAGGTCGAGTCGAAGACGCCGTCGCCCGCTCAACTAGAGCAGTCATGCAACGGGAGGAGGTAATGCCTCCCTGGAGGCATCACGCCGACATATAGCCATGAGGCTGTCGTCGACAACGGCCTACTGCTCACCAACTTCGAGCTCGACGTCACAGAAGGGAGCCAATCCGGTATCCGTGTGTCCGGAGGCTTCGACCGCCACTTCAGGTGTCCACAGAACACCGCCCCGGGTGTGGCGTCGGTCGGCCAGATAAATGACTCGGTCGCTATGCTGGACGGTGAAGCAACAAACAAACACGCGCGAAGACCAGCGAAAAGTAAATGACGCAGTCCAACTCACATGCTGCGCTGCAGGGCTGTCCCAGTGTGCTGACGATATGACGACGGGAATCGAGCCGAAAGTCGGACGAGCTGATCCGTTGAAGAAATGCTGATCTTTGGCTAGAGGTTCCGGGATCCACCTTCAGCCAACTCGCCAGGTGCATCCAGCCGGCCAGCTGAGCTGCCAGCTGGGTTCCTGAGGCCTGCCATCAAGGGTGCCCAAATCCCAACCCCACTTGCCGGATTGCTGCCATTCCATCAAGGTGTTTCAGGGTCCAGATTCTTCTTTCCCTTTCCGTACTCAGCAACTTCGAAAACAGACCTCGGCGCCATCGGCCAAGCAATATCCGCAATCCGATTTGCCTCCTTCATCTTGAACGAACAAAACGCCCAAACAATTACCGCCAGGATGGCCACAATCGGCACCCTCCAACGCCTCTCCGCAGCGTCCCTCTCCAAACTCCTCCTCGCCGCCCAAGAAGCGGCAGCAGCCGGCGACCCGAAAATCGCCATTATCGACGTCCGGGATGACGGTTAGCCTCTCCACAACATGTTGCCCTTCAAGAGCACACTCACTGACCGGCTTTTCAGATTACATCGGCGGCCACATCAAAGGCTCCCAGAACGTGCCCTCGCGCACCCTCGACGCCATGCTGCCCACCCTGGTCCGCCAGCTCCAGGACAAGGAGACGGTCGTGTTCCACTGCGCCCTGTCGCAACAACGGGGACCCGCGGCCGCGTTGAGGTACATCCGGGAGAGGGAGCGGATTCTGGCGTCGAGGAAGGCCGGGTCCAAGCGGACCGATGGTGTCGATGGCGGCCCAGGAAAGGAGGGCGCTGAGGCTGCTGAAGAGACAGGTCCGACAGAGCAAAAGGTGTTTGTCCTCGACCGCGGGTTCGTCGGGTGGCAGGAGGTGTATGGGACCGACGAGCGGTTGACGGAGGGGTACCGCAAAGAGTTGTGGGAGGATGGATATTGGGGGTGACAGATTCTGCGCCAACCGAGATTCGCGAGAACTTCTTCGAAGGCGACTTAGCCGGGAACACCGAGGCTCGGCGATATCCTCGATTCGAGAGGCTACAGGAGGGAGTTTTGGAATGAGACAGTGTGCGGGGGAGGGACAGTAAACAGGAGGGTTGTCTCGGGAACTCTTCTGTCGTCCCTTCGTCAGCAGCTATCAAGTACGTCCGTCCCCTGTTCTTGATTACACCAATAATGATACCCCATCGTTCCCTTGCGCGAGCTTGACACAGCTGCCGAGAGCGTCGTCGATTGGCTATCCTCCCGGCACGCCTTTGGTCCGACATCATAGCAGTATCCTTGACCAGTTCCTTCACATATTTCGCCCCCTCTTCCTGTATCTCCTTCTGGCCTCCAGCATTTCTCTCTTTATATCTTGCACATGTGTCATTCATGGCAGTTGCTCAACGATGGCTGGGCAACAGCGCCTTGTCTTTCGGACAGCCATGTTCGTTGACAACAGGATGGTGATTTCCATGGCTTGGACTATGTCGTCGGCTTCCCTCCTTGCTTGGTTGTTCTTCTGAGCGGCTGCACTCGCTTCAAACGACAGAGAGCAACCATATCGCTTACAGAATAGGTCGGTACTGTTGGCGCATTCTCGCTTGGGCGGATTCGCTCAAGCCGTCGAGCATTCTGGGATGGGACAAGCTCCGCCCCGAATTTCCGATTCTGTTTATCTTCTTTTTTTAAAACCAAATATTTTTGGCATCGAGGAGTGCACTGTCCAGTAGAAAGGGTGACGTACACTTGCGAGTCTCGGTGAATCATTTACATGTCAATGCACACCAGTGGCGTCAAGCACTTGTCTGAGATAAGCCACAGACCCTACGATGTTGGAAGAGGTGCACAATGCCACGGAGCACTCTTTAAGCAAACCGACTGAGCCTTTTCTTTCCTCCTTCATCCCACAACCAGTGCGCCAGTCCCATCAGTACAATCACCCGTCAGCGGACTCTCTCCGAACGAACAACCGATATATCACTGCTCCGGCACAACGATCCTTTCCCCGCGCTCGACATCCCACATCAGCTACCTTACCACGCTTGAGCATTCGACTACCTCGGCCACCTCGACATCTTGGCAACCATGTCTTCGCAATGCCAGGCTACTTTCCGGGTGTTCCAATCGCCTCTTCTGGTGCCCACCATCTTCTGCCAACCCGTGGCCTGCGGCGGACCAAAGCGGCTGGGTCTAGGCTTTCCCACCTGGCCTATCTTGGTCCCGGGAGAGCAGGGAAAAACCCAGATGTGCTACACCAACGACAAGGAGTTCCTCGATGCGTACCTGCAGAGGGGCTTCTGCGGCTTGGATGCTTCCTTTCGGGACCTCTTTGACTACGAGTGCCCTCAGGAACAGCGGCAACACCAACAGCGGCGGCACCAGGTCACTGAAGTCATCGAAGTCACGGTCGTCCTTCCCGCCCCCGAGAACCAACGGCAGCACCAATCGGGAGGGGACAAGAGTGAGACGTGTCACGATGACTGGCCTCCAGGCAAGGTCACCGTGTGGATCGCTTCCATGGTTGCTTTCCTTGTCTTCTTCCTTTCCATCATGATAGGTGTCGGGATCTACATCAGTGATCAACAAGAGCGGAAGGAGCGGAACCAATATTATCGCGAACGCGCACGCAGAGCCGCTGGGAATTACTACGGCTGGGCGTCATACGAGGGGACGGCTCCGAAGGCTCCGCCGACGGAGGCTGCGTCCAGGGACTCTCCCCCGCAGACGGCTGGGCAGACGGGGTTTTCCAAGAATGATGGGCACCGGGGTTCTTCGGGTTCAGAGCACAGCACGGACGATGCGGTCGTGGTCCACACGCCGTCCTCGGTGAACTCGTTTTCGCTCGGTTGAGCAGGGTTGCTGACACCGAGCAGTTTGGCTCGGGTGATGACCGGTTACCTTCACTGCTTAGGCTGGACTACAACTAATTGATAGTTTCGGATTTGTGTCTGGTAGAGGTTGGGATCAGGAGCTGGGAATCCGGCCGATAGGGGAGTGTGTTTGGACGTTATCTGCCTTAATAATTACATGTTTGTTCCTCTCAGGGCTCATTCCTCGCTGCAGTTCATGTATTCCTCCGGGGTGATTCAAGTCCTTTCGGGGGAAGGGAGTAATGTGAGGGAAAAGCGAGTGATATCCAGGCGGTCTTCCATGAATACTTCAAATCCAGTCCTCCTCCACATTCATTCAAGTTATCAGATGTCAATCCACATCAACACTTAAAAGCCATCACCCTCTCTAGGAACCAGACCCTCATCTCTGCAACCATTCACACCTTTAACTCATGAACCGGCCAAAACATGCACAAAATCACACACCCCCTGAGGCCTTCTCCCTCCCAGGCCTCCCTTACCAAATCCAATCCAAAATCCTCGAGCCTTCCATCGACCCAAGACATGATCAAACTCTACCATCAAAATCCCTTTCCACTTCCTGCCTCCTCACCTCCTCCTGAAAAACATTCCCTCCATACCCACCACCATTATTATCGTTACCGGCCATCCTCAAACCATCACCCCTCAACCCTTCCAAACTAGAATGCGCCCTCACAACCCTAATCTCCACGTCCCGTCCCCTCAACCGCACAACTCTCTGCGCCGCCCGGTTGTGGCTCTTGCCATATCCCTTCATGTTCTCCCCTTGCACTCCCGGCCAGATTTTGTTTACAGGAGAACGATGAAAGGGTAAAAACGGAGCCAGGAGATCGGGTCGACGCCGCTTGAGGAAGGCATAAGCCGCCATGAGCAAGGCGGTGAGAAGGCCGAGGGCTATGGGGAGGGCTATGGCTAGCGGGCTGGGGTTACCGGATTGTGGATCCTGTAGTTGCTGCTGTTGTGACTGTTGTTGCTGTTGTTGGTTCTGTTGTGAGGTGTTTAGGGAGTTGGAGGGGGTTGCAGTAGTGCCAGTGGCGGTTGTGGTGCTGCTGCCGCGGAGGATGTGGACCTGCGGACCGGGGAAGCGCAATGTGCCTTCGCCGATGCGGGTGAAGGTGCCGTTTGTTGGGAAATCGGTTAGGGGCGCGGCGATGGAAAGGGTGGCGGAGGTGGAGTTGGTGTTGGCGGGGAGGTAGGTGTCGAGGATGGGCCAGGGGAATGTCCCGATGCTGGGGTCCAGGGGAGTTGAGGTGAAGCCCGCGGTCTCTGGGGGGCCGTCGCTGGGGATAGCGAAGTCGGCTTGGATGAAGATTGTGGATGGGGTCGAGGGGAAAGAGTCGGTGGTGAAGAATAGGGGGTTCCAGGTTACTGGATTTGACTCGTTTAGTGGATGAATTAAAATATGAGTGTGGCCATTGGACATGGGAAAGAAAGCTTACTCTCGGCGGTCTCCCCTGTCCTTAGTTGAGCTCCGTCTTGTGGAGAGCAAAAAGGGGTGTCTTGGCCGTTGTCACACATGGTTGAGAAATTGAACTGAGTGCAGAAAGACGGGAAGTAGTGATTAGTTACTAGGTTGGTAGGGCGAGATTCTGGCTGCAACTCCTAAAGAGTTCAGGGTCTTGTGAAGTCGGTGTAATCTGGTTGAGCGAGAACAATGACACTTGATTAGCACTAGAATTGGAGTGAAGGGAAATCCAGAAATGGTGCCATTAAGTGTCCCCGTCAAGCGCCGCCATGAGACCCCGTTTGTAGGGTGCAGTCCTCGCTCAGTCACGACGTAACCCACCACTAACTGGAGCATTTCTAACAATACAGTCGCAACTCGGGAATCAACCGCATGAGCTGCGAGGTGACTTATGCATTCCAACGTTTGGTCTTATGCTTTGTATCTTCAGAGCCGTGTTGGGGTTGTCACGGACCCCCTGCGTGCCGTGTTGAAACTTGATCGGGCGATCCGGCTCTTGGGCCCCTGAACTCAGGGGTTGAACCGGTTTAGCTTCTGTAGAGCAATGCTTTCCCCGGATTTCCGTAGCCGTGTTGATTCAAAATCAAAAAGTGTCATGCGCCATTGCCGCAGGAATTCAGTTGCAGTGTTCACAAAGCAACACTCACGGACGAAGGTTGGCGCTCACTGTTCAGTCTGTTCTCTTGACGAAGTCCAACGTCTATTGGATTGCCATCGGGGTTTCCATGGGACTGCCACCTTACCCGAATCGATACTTCCAGAAAAGCAAAGAGCTGCGAGCCATTTGAAAGGCGTATGTGCGTTGTCCGAGTCGAGTCCGAGCAAGATAGCCTTGTTACCTCAGCAGGGGCAATCTTCAACTCAAAGAATGGCTAAGGTCAGCCACATACTCCGCCATGTCGAATATTGATGCCTTTCGACGGTCAGCATCATGAGAATGATGTTCTGTTGTCTGGTGTTTGGGTTCGACTGTTCAAGAAATGCCGCGCCACAACCCATGGTGATCCTACGGCGGAGTTCAGCGAGTGACAATCCGCTGGCAAGCCACAACCAGGCGAAGGATGACAAGGCAACAGCAACCCGTTTCACCAAAACCCTGATGGCCAGGCAATGCCTTGGATAATCCGGGAAACCGAAATCTTGGCGAGTCTTGCGATCTCGATTTCCAACGTTTGTCTTCCAGGTCCGGTCAGTTGGTGACGGAATGGAAACCGGCTTCAGCGGCCCGGCCCGCTGGCCAAAACAACCCGGCCGGTGGAGACGGCCGAATTTCGGGCCAAAAAGAAGCTGCATGTACTTTATCCGCCTCCGCATGGCATGGACGACACGTGAAACCCGTGGATGGGCTACGGGCACGATGGATCCTATTTCACCCCTGCGAGCGAGTGCGGATGCTGCAAGGCACAAAAGCTTATCCATCCTCCTGGGCATTTCCGCGCAGGTTTGGCCTTCCAGGCGTTCCGATGTTGGTTCGGGCTGAGCAGCAACCTGGAAGTGGAGCGAGCGACCTCGGACTCTTCGCTCGCACTTTCCGGTTTTCACCTAGACTCGAAATGCCTGGAAATTGCGGAGTAGTACTTTGCCAATTGCCAGGAATGTACGCGACTGCGCAAGAAGTTGCGTTCCGCCGTTCACCACGCGAATCAGGTCGGCGGTGGCCGTGCTTCTGAGTCCTCGCCGTCTTCGGCCACCCGCCGCATCCTTTCCAGGTAGCCGGATAGAGTTTGGCGTCCCGGGAGCTTGGATATACCTCGCAAGACACGTTTTAACAAATCATGATGGGCGTTTGCCGAGGCCATGAGTTTAGAGTCTGACAGCACAGCCAGATTCAAGTCCGCCACCTCTGTCCCATGACATCTACACATCACAACGCCTTGGTGAAGGAATCTCCAGTCCGACTAGCACAACGACTAGGCAACTGCCGTGGAACCGATCCCAACAGTTGCTGCCGGCTTTGCACAGCACTTGAGCAAACACATCTCGACAGGTCTTGAGGACACCTCCTGGATATAAAGCCATGGACACTCAACCGAGATACCAGCCATGCCCATCAGCAATCCACAGCCATCTCAAGCAACACAAGACAACAGCAACCTCACTCAATCTCGTCCTGAGCCATCTCATAACCGCCAAATTTCCCAACTCCAACCATCTCAACTCGCCACGTTCCCCTGCCATCTTAGCAACAATGTCAGACAACTCGGGCAGCTCCTCCTCGCGCGACTGGAACGAGGTGCTCAAGCACGGCTCGGCCCTCAGCATCCTGAAGCCCGATGTCGCCTTCCCTCCGTACGGCGGCAGTTCCACCTCGGGTGGTAACTCTGGCTCGAGCTCGGGCGGCTCGTCTGGCGGCGGCAGCAGCAGCAGCAGCAGTTCATATCCATCCGGCAGCGTACGTTCCTTCGCCGCTTTCCGTCTTTGAATGCATTGAGGCTAACATGATGACAACAGACTTCTGGAACGACACAGCGTTGATGGTGGCTTCGTTTGGTTGACGTCCCCCCAACTCAGGGGTCATCAAGTACTGCTATTCCTTTTCGCGGTATTCTGAAAAGCATTTCCACGGTGTTGATTGGGTTCCGGAGTTCATTCATTCCTGCACGATTTCACGTTGACGGCTTGTTTTCAAATGGGCTTGGAGTTGGTTGACTGGCGCAACCAGGGGCACACAGGGGCACACATGGGCATACATTGGCGTTCAAATTTCACACCTGCATAGTGTTTGAGACGGCACACATCTAGACAGCATTGCTTCACAGCTTCCTCGCTTTTTTCAATGAATTACAATCAATTTCACAACATAGCTGACTATGTTCAAATGATCACTTTCTCTACATCGAGTCTGTGGAGATTCCATGTGTAACCCTCTCGACATCGGAGGCTCTGAGGACTTCACGGCCACGGCCATATAAGCCGTGTAACTATTCCCACGTGCACCAGGATTGTCGAACCACGCTTTTGGAACATTCTCGTAGGGCTGAGGTAGTACAGCATCACATCAGAATCCTTCGCTCGGCTAACCTAGTGGGCCTTAGGCAGGCATGATTCGTTGGTAAACGGAAGGTAGGATTCTTGTTCCTGTCCCAGGCACCCGGAACAGGACGTCACAGGCTCGCCTATGGCTGCCCGATTAAGGCCCGCCTCCGCTCGAGCCGCTGCGCCGATGTCTGGCGTCCGTTTGTGCAGCCGAGAGTCCCGGGACTAAAGCGCCATCCGCTTCCGGTTGGCCGTGATGCTACATGACATAAGACTTGATGCGAACCAGTTATTGGTGACCAGCAGCATTTTTGTGCCGACACGGGAATGGAGCCAAAGGGGATCCCCATAGTAATTTCGGATATTAGCATTGATTCTCCTGAACTCGAGTTGAGGTTGACAGCCGGTATTGCCTCCACATGCCGCTCTTACGGGTGGCGGTTCTGGAACTCTGCATCTGCAAGTTCAACCTCGCCGACTCGGAGCTGGCACATCACTGGCACTGTTCCTGGCGAGCCACGCGGGCGGCACCTGCCCCAGGGTCCCAATTGCCGATGGGGCAATGGAACAAAATGTCAACACAGATTGATCTTTTCAGGGGCAACCTCTGAACCGTGCCGCCTCCGACTTGGTCGTTAATTATTTCCGAACGGATCGCTGTTTCCGTTGCCTGCAGCCTGCAAGGGCTCATGGCCAAGCTGATGCCACTGCAGAGCTCCTTTCTGTGGTCTCGGGGCTGTACCTTAAGGCACCAGGATACTTCTCATCGATTTCTAGAAAACTCCGTTCCGATTATCGAGGTTGCACCCCAAGCGAGGCTGAGCCGCAGGAATGCAGGCAGACGCCCCTCGCGGGAGGCCGCCCAGGCGGTCGGTATCGCGCTCGCCTGAAGAGCCTCCTTGTGCGACGCTCAAGGTCGATACAACGGTGCCTGGCTCCGGCGCGGCGGGTGCTTACCTGATGTAAGACTTCCTGCGCCAGGCAAAGTCCGGCTCTGGAGCTCCGGAGCCGGACCCACTCTCAGCGGACTGCTCCGGAGCCCCGGAACCAGAGATCGGCCCCACTTGCCCGATGAGGAACCGGTTAGAGGGCACTTGGTCGAGGCATGATTGCATTATACAACAGGCACGTAACATCGGCTAGGAACTGCGAGAGCCAGACAAATTTCACTTGGAAGAAATGAGAGCATTAAAGCGCTCCATGGCATCAGACAGAGCCGAAATTTTCCACTTCGCCTGTGGCGGCTCGCGGCTTGGCGCGTTCAGCCCTGCAAAAACGCCAAGCCGAGGGTGGAACGCGCGACGTCAGTGCCAATCCGAAACCCCCAATTCTGCCCCGCGTTTATCGCGACTTCAACACACGACACCTCAGCAAACCAACCTTTCCCGCATCGCGCATGCGATCTCCCATGATAACCACAATCGAACATGACGAGGTGACAATTTGACTCCCCACAAACATCACCACATCCGACATGGCGTTGCCGCTGCCGCCCGGCCTGACCCACGCCGAGGTGGCCTTCGTGGCCGAGATGGAGCTCGTCACCGTCGTCCCGCGCCAGCGCCTCGAGAGCATCGACCTGCTCGGCGTGCGTTTCTCCCCCCCTTCCCCATTTTACCATCCAATTCTCAATCAAATGAGCTAACCATCGACCGTAAACTCAACAGGGCCAAACCCCACCCCTCCGCCCCCCACACCGAGCCGACCTCCCCCTCTGGCTCGCCCTCCTCCTCAAAAAACAGCGCCGCGCCAACATCATCCCCCCACCCTGGCTGCACCCTGCCTCCTTATCCGAAATCATCAACCGCGAGACAAAAGTCGACCCGGACGCCTTCTCCGACCCGCCGCCTGCCCCGTCACGAGCAGACCCGTCCCGTCCGGGCGTCGCCCGCCAACAGCAACAACAACAACAAGACCGACAACATGACGGCGGTGGGACACTGTTATCACCGCCGTTTCTCAACTCGTGCACGGCGGATGCTCCTGCGGGGTATCTGCCTTATCACTGGCAGGAGATTGCTGAGACGCTGCTCGCGCACGCGGGGGATGATGTGGCGGCTGCTTTTGGGAGTGGCGGGTCTGCGGGGGAGGTGCGTTCCCTGTTGAGGGACCTGGTGGAGGTGAGGGCGGCGAAAATGCGGAGCAGTATTGCGAGGCCGGAAGGGTTTGGTGGGGGGTTGATGAGTCTGAGGGGTGTGGGGGCTATGGAGTTGGCGGAGAGTCGCGGGTTTGTGTTGGGGGTTGTGGATGGGGTGAGGAAGATTGGGGCGAGTGTGGAGGCGGCGAGGAGGGAGGAGGAGGAGGAACGGGGGGAGGAGGAGGGGGGGAGTGATGAGGAGATGGGGATTTGAGGGCGTTGGGGTTCATGGGAAAGGGGTTTGGGTGGGGGGTGCTATGGGATGGATGAGGCAGGGCTTATGGGCTTGACGCGCGGAAGGTTTAGAAGTGGTTTGGATTGGGCTACCTGGTATGTGTCTTCTTCATTTCGGGATCTCGCAATGGTCAATGGGGTCAGTAGAGGGAACGAATAAACAACTGTATTACTGTATTGTCTTGCAGCTAACCTTGACTCAGCGCAGGAGCCAATACGTGCCTTGCCTTTGTACACTCTATCGATCTAATACGAATGATACTCACCGCCACACCAAGAGTGCCTCCTATGCAGCTCTGGCGGGTCTGCAGCGCCACTTACCGGCTCAGACCAGGAAGCGCGCCTCGTTCTTCCTTCTCCCTTGAATCACGTCTTGTTCAACCTCCGCCTCGGCTGAGGCTGCGTCAGTCACGGCATCGACGACCGAATGCTCCTCCTGGTCATTGCCGCCCTCGTCATCCACATATTCAACCATTGCGCTGCCGCCGTCAGCGTCTACGCGGTCTGGATACTCGTCCCAGTTGGCCGCCGGTTTCTCAGACTCAGTGGTGTGGGTTCCGGATGGCAGAAGGCCGCGCTCTGCTTCGAGGACGATATCAGACCAGTCGACCGAGGACGAGAGGGACGGAGGCCGGGATTGTTGCAGAGGGGGGGACGGGGTTGGTTCGCGGTTCGTCTCGCCATCCGAGCCCGAGCGCTCGCACTCAAAGCTGGGCGACCCCGAGTTGGTAAACGACAGACCGGGCCATCGAGGGCGGTAGCCACTGGCAACGCTGAAGTCCGGGCTGGTGCGTGGGTAGACCAGGTTACCGTTCACCCAAACCACGCCGTCGGAGTCGGGGTTCGTTCTTCGGGTATCATTACCCTCGTCGATGGAGCCATAGTCGAGAACAACATCATCCTCCCCGTTGGTGCCAAAGTTCCGGCTTCGGAGGTCATTATCCTCGCTCAGGCTCGCGGCGCTAAAGTCCGGGCTGGACCATGGGAAAACCGGACTGCCGTTCACCCAAACCACGTCGTCGGAGTTGAGGTTCGGGCTTCGGGGAACGCTACCCTCGCCGGCAGAGCTGAAGTCGGGATCACCGTGCTCGTAGCACTCTCCCGTCTCAATGGAGGGAAGGATTGACGTTGGGCTCTCTCTTGGGGGCTGACTGCCGCTGGCGCTTCGAAAGGCCTCGCTGTTGGCGCTGAAGTCCGGGCTACGGGGCACGTAACCCTCGCCGATGGAGCCGTAGTCCAGAACAACAACATCCTCGCCGTTGGTGCTAAAGTCCGGGCTACGGGGCACGTAACCCTCGCCGATGGAGCCATAGTCGAGAACATCATCCTCGCCGTTGGTGCTAAAGTCCGGGCTACGGGGCACGTAACCTGAGTCAGGGGAAACTGTATAATAGCTCCCTCTTGGGGACTGACTGCCGCCGGGGCTGCGACCTCCCGCAGCCGGGGCCTGCCATTCGGGGATATTCCAGAGGAGTATGCTGCTGCTCTCTTCTGACGGACTTCGCTTCTGCCTCTTGGGAGGCGGAGATGGGCTCGGGTCATCTCCATCGCTGTCGCTGCTCGATCTCCGCTTGCGGTGTGAGTCGTCCCTGGCGTCGTCGCTTGATAACGACTCGATCTTGACCACTCGTTGGGGACTGGGTGAAGCTGCGGGGCCGTCAGACTCTTCCTGCCCGTCGCCGGCCTTAGCGTTCGGGTCCGAAACGGAGTCGTCCTCGGGTAATGGCAGAGCGTCCAATATCGAATCGTTGTTGACGCCGTCTTCGCCCATCTTGGCCACTCCTTGCGGGCTTGGGGAATCGGCGAGGTCGTTCTGGGGTGCTGGCGGGGGGGGAGTCCAAGATCGCCACGGGGTCGCTTGATACAGGCTTGATTTTGATGGGTGAATTAATAGCAAGGTCGTCAGAGTCTTTCGGTCTGTTGCTGTCCTCGACATTCGGTTCCAAAACGAAGTCGTCCTCGGGTAAAGGTAGAGCGTTCAAGAGCAGGTCGATGTTGATATAGTCCTCGCTCGCCTTGACCTCTTGTTCGCCACTGGGTGAATCAGCAATGCTCTCAGACTCTTCCCGCGCGCTGTCGGCCTCGGAACTCCGTATCACGGTGAGGTCATCCCCGGGTGCTGGTGGACGGGAGTCCGAGACCACCTCGTCGTCGGTGTCGTCATCGCTAAAATCACGGAGATCCGGCATGTCGTTCTCCTTGAGTGCTGGTGGAGGCTCCAAGATTACCTCCTCGTCGTCGCTCAGGTCAGGGTCGCCAGGGTCAACGGAGATCTCATTGCCACTACCAGGGCTGATGCGGTGCGCTGGGAGCTTCTGGGTTTGCGATCTGCTAATAGGCCTGGTAGTTTAGCCAGGGTTCGGGACTCGGGGCGCCCTCCCTCTCAAAGGGACGCCATTCTGGGGGAAACTCGCAGCAAGGGGACCAACTCACGGGGGATGTGCTGGATTTTTCCCAAGCAGAGGGCTCATCGTTCTCAATCGAGTCCAGGATGGAATCGTCCGAGTTCTGGTCGTTTGAGGCGGGATCGTTGGCTGATGCCGCAACGGTTGGAGCCACGATGGAGTTGGCTTGGGGGACGACAGCAGCAGAACCCGCAGCGGGTGCCGGCTGTGACCCGCCGGCTACTATGGGCACACCATTGTCGTCCAGACGAATGAGCGGTGCTGCCCCCGGCTGAGCGGCTCGCGACCGGGTCTGACGGGGAGTGTAGCCGTTACTAACGGCGCCACTGCCTCGGTAAGTTGGGAACTGCCGCCGGCGTTTCCAGGGCGGTTGTGTGGCCGCGTCGGGGTTGTTCTTCCGCTTTGGCGGCATGTTGGCAAATAAAGAATTGAATCTGATGGAACAAGTCGACGAATTGCTAAGAAAAACAAGGGATGTGTTAACATTCACTGAATTGGTATCGATGATTGCCTGACTTCGCGCATGTTGCGCCAAACTAGGACTTATAGCCTGTCCTGTCGAACAATGGCATTCTGCTTTGTCTTGAGAGGACAAAGCCGGGTATCGAGACTCGGGTGAACAATTTGTTTCCAAGACCGCTTGCTTAGTGTCCATTGTTCAAGCATTCATCATAAAGGTGACGGGGCTATTGTGCTGTAGGTTGAGTTGGCCCCCTTCCTTTTCTCCCGACTCGGTGTCCCATCCGAACTGGCCGTGCATGATCAATTCTATCACTGTTTCCTGCGTATATTGCCGGCCATTGCTTGCCATATCAATCAACGTAGATCATGACAAGAGCATCGTGGGTGACAGGGACTCGGATGGATCGGGCGCCAGGCCTACTCGGGAGAGGATCAGAACAAGAGAGGGCCCTGTTCCATTGTTCCTTTGTGTGAATTACCAGTTGAGAACATGAACAGACTCAATTGTTCCCCTCGATCAATAACTGGTCCACACAAATTAGTTTTGTCCAACAAAGGCAACCTGGGACTGTGCGACCCCTGAATCTGGGACAAAGCTTTTGCCTCATTGTTCTACCCGACTCGAAGCCTTTT
The DNA here is from genome assembly GCA_023628475.1 of Chaetomiaceae sp. PF1801. Taxonomy (NCBI): domain Eukaryota; kingdom Fungi; phylum Ascomycota; class Sordariomycetes; order Sordariales; family Chaetomiaceae; species Chaetomiaceae sp. PF1801. The sequence continues at coordinate 263,400 of JAMAKQ010000001.1, forward strand.
TATCCAAGACCCTCGGATAACACTGCATTTCCTCATACCCAATGCGTTGACTTTCAACTTGGATCAAAATCGCAACCAGGTCGTTTCTTCACCAAGACACCCACAGTTTAGATTCCTCAAAACTTGAAAGTTACGAAGCTCAACGAGTCAACATCAACAACAAGACAATACAACCACAACCATGGCCGACCCCTTCGACGACCTCAACATCCACGACACCTACTCCGCCGCCTACATGAGAGCAGCCACCCACCACCACAACCCAGCCAACCCCAACCCCAACCCCTACCCATCACCAACTCAAACCCCAACCCACCCCAACCTCCTCCTCCTCCTCTCCCTCACCCTAACCCTCACCATCCACCCCACCCTCGCCTCCCACCTCCTCTACTGGGCCCTCCGCCTCCTCCGCCCCACCCCCGACTTCACCTCCTTCCCGCCCATCCCCTTCCCGCTCCGCCCGCCCCACACCGGCATCTGCTCCCCCTACTGGGCCACGCTGCACGCCCTGCGCTGGGAGGCGGGTCGCAACGTCGCTGCTGCGCGGCTGGCGTTTTTTTCGTATGTGGCGTTTTGTGTGCTGCTGGGTGGTGGTGGTGGTGGGGTGGGTAACATCCTCGGGGAGGTGATCTGGTCTGTTCTGGGCCCCGTGGGGAGGGTGTATCTTTACCTGTTGGGGGTTGCGACGGCGGTGCGGTGGGGGATGTGGGGGTTTGCTGGGGCGGTGGCGTTTCTGAGGTTTGTTGGGTTTGTGGTTGTGGAGGTGGTGAAGGGGGTGGGTGGGTTTTGGGGACACTTCTTTATGCGGCGGTGGAGGGTGGTGTTTGCGCTGGGGATGGGGTGGGTTTGTGTTGATTTTTTGAAGAGGAAGGAGTTGGGAGAGATGTGGGAGGAGATGGCCGCAACTGTGCTGCTGTGGTTGGCCGAGGGGATTTATCTGTTTGGGGATGTGGTGAGGGACATGGCCAACGTGATGGAGTGGGCGGGCTGGGAGATTATAGACTTGAGGGAGGTGCACGAGATTAGGATCCTTAGATGCTTGGTCGTTAGATGAGCTTCTAATTGTTGGTTAGGTAGTTTCTCAGAAAGATGTCCATCGACGATTCCGACTTGCCTCATCACCCAGTGCAGAGCAGCCGGCGGTTAGACTCAACGGGCTGAGCCGAAGAAAATTCCGCATCTTTGGGGCCTTGGGCTGTAATTACAGCGTCCTCAGATCCATCTATACTGCCGGCAGCTTCATACATGAGATCTCTCTATGTTCCTCGAAAACGCCTTTACCGCACCTGCGCCCCCTTCAAGGTGGCCACCTTGCACACGCCACCGCTCTCCGTCACCAGCTTGCCGAGCCCCGTCTTGCCCTCCAGCGCCTCGACGACGCCGGCGTCAAACGCCACCTCCAGGTCATCCGTAGTCGTGAAGCCCGGCTGGAACGTCTCCCAGATCTTCTTCTTGGGGTTGAGCACCTTCTCGGGCTCGCCCTGCCAGCCCTCAAAGTAGACGCGCTCGCCGGCCTTGGCGTCGGCGGGCGGGTTGACCAGCTCGACGGGGCCCTTGTGGTCGTCCTCGCCGTCCTTGGGCCGGGGCGACGCGGCAAGCACCATGGCCGACGACTTGATGCCGCGCATCTTGACCGGCTTGAGGTTGCACACCACCACCACCTTGCGGCCCTGCATCTCCTCGAGGGGGACCAGCCCGTTCAGCCCCGAGCACACGGTGCGCACAACCTGCCCCTCGTACTCGGACGTGTCCTCGGTGCCCGGCTTGTCGCCCATGGCGATGGTCGACACGTACAGCGAGTCGGCCTCGGGGTGCTTGATCGCCTTGAGGATGTGGCCCACGCGCAGGTCGATCAGGCAGGGCGACAGGACGGTGGGCGCGGGCGGAGGCGCGGGCTGCTTGGGCGCCCGCTCCTTCTTCTCCTTCTTCTGCTTCTGCTTGCCGTTTTCGCCGGCGACGGCCTCGACGACCTTGTCCTTCACCTCGGCGGCCTTGTCCGCCACGGCAGAGGCGGCCTCCTTTGTCCGGTCGACGAGAGTCTTGTCTCCACCGTTGGCGGCGGCAGCAGCGGCGGCCTTCTCCTTCTTTAGGCGCTCCTTCTCGGCCTTGGCATCGACGGGCGGTTTGACGTAGAGGATCTCGTCGGCATCGACCTGCACCTTGTCGGCGTCGGCGACGCTGAGACCAAAGAGAGGGCTGTTCTGGACGAAGTCGACCAGACGCACGATGTTGGGGCGGCCCTGCTCGCCGGTGCGCTGCTCTGGGGTCCAGGCCTTGACGAGCGGGGCGAGCGACTCGTACAGCGCGACGTCGGCCTTGCTGGGCTTGGTGCCGAGGGCGGTGGTGCGGGTCGCGAGGTCGGCGTTGAGGGTGTCGAGAAGAGCGTCCGACGCGGCCACCTTGAGCGTGTTCGCCTTCTCAAGCCACGTCTGGATCTCGGACTCCTCGGCGGGAGTGTACTTTTGGGCGTCGAAGGCAGCCATGATGCGTGGGTTGGAGAGCGAGATGGTGTTGAGGAACCGGGTCGACGCTTGTCGGAAGGGAGAGACGCTTCGCAGGGCTGCTGCTGGGCGTGTGACGGCTCGGAGGGAGAACAGTTTGACGGATTGTGCGGACGCCGAAAACAGTGAAGTAAACACGCTGGGGAGAACACTCGGCTTTTCTTCCGGGGGTGGTGTTGGAGCTTGGTTGTCTGGCAATGGTGGGTGGCTTTCGAACAATTTTGACCCGACAAGAAATGCGGGGCAATCGGTTTGAGTCAAGACGAGGGGCAGCCGGTAGGCTTGGCGGCTGCTTAATGGGCTTGTGCTTGGCCCGTGACTGCGCGCGGGGCCTTGACGCGTTTTTGATGCGAGTGGCGATCTTCAGGCGCGTGGAGTCGCGCCCTTCATCGACCGGGCCCACTTCTACCTTCTCGTTTCAACTTCGCAGTCCTCGAAAATCCGCCAGTCCATCCTATCGTATGCCTTTCCCATGCAGCGTATCTGGACGTTGATGATCTTGTAAATGCTTTATTATCGAAAATAAGCTACAATTGCCTGGGACCCCTAGCCTTTTCCGTTTTCCCCTTGACCGTCGCCCGACCACGCCCTCGCCCTGCTCCCGCAATGCCCTACGCTTCCTCGTCCGACGGCGACTCCGCCAGCTCACTCTCACGGCTCCCGACGAGTGCGCCGTCCTCTCCTCTACCCGCATCTCCCGCGAGCCCGACAATGGACAAGCCCAAGATGAGCTACACGAAGCTCAGGGAGGAGCAGATTCTCGCGGCCGAGGAGGAGAAGGCCCGGGCAGAAAACGAAAAGGCTGAGGAGAGACGCAAGAAGAAATGGAAGAAGCGCGTGTTGAGCAAGGAGGATCGTGAGGCAAAGGCAAAGGACTTGGACCAGCTCCTCGCCCAGAGCGCTGCCTTCAGCAGTATCCTGACCAACAAGACAAAGGCCCTGGGACGTGTGGGCACCAGTCTGGACGGCAAGACGATTGGCGAGCACGACTTGACCATGGCCAAGCAGCCAAAATGCATGGTTGGCGGGACCATGCGGGACTACCAGCTGGAAGGGCTGACCTGGATGTACGAGATCTGCATTCAGGGCATGAGCGGCATCCTGGCCGACGAGATGGGGTTGGGTATGTGAGCCGCCCCTGAACAAGTCTCTGCAGCACTGACAAGCGCTAGGCAAAACTATTCAAACAATATCCCTCATTGCGTTGCTCCGCGAGCAGGAGAGCTACCTTGGGCCGCATCTCATCGTCGCCCCCTTGAGTACCCTGTCTAACTGGCTCGACGAATTCCACCATTGGGTTCCGTCAATACCGGTTGTCATGTACCATGGCACACCGAAGCAGCGCAGCGACATCTTCAAGAACAAGATCATGCGCCATCTCCACGGCGGGAGGCCCACTGACAAGTTTCCCGTCGTGTGCACAAGCTACGAGATGGTGCTGAAGGACCGCGCCGCGCTCTCTAAGATCAATTGGGAGTTCATCATCATCGACGAGGGCCACCGCATGAAGAACTTTGACTCGAAACTCTTCCGTGAGCTCAAGTCCTTCACCTCGGCAACTCGCCTTCTCATCACTGGCACTCCATTGCAGAACAATTTGAAGGAGCTGTGGTCCTTGCTCAATTTTCTGCTGCCCAAGATCTTCCGGGATTGGGAGGCGTTCGAGAGCTGGTTTGACTTCAGCGACCTTGAGGACGAGGAGGGCACCGAAGAGTTCATCGCCGACAAAACCAAGCAGGAGCTCGTCCGAAAGATGCATATCGTCCTGCAGCCCCTTCTCCTGCGCAGAGTGAAGACCGACGTGGCCAAGTATCTCCCCAAGAAGCGCGAGTATATCTTGTATGCGCCCATGACCAAGGAACAGACCGACCTGTACAACGTCATCAACGACAAGAACATCGATACACGCGCGTACCTGGAGAACAAGGTCATTGAGCGCCTCACTGGGACTACCAACAGCAAAGCAACGTCGCCGGCCCGCAGTACTCGGTCTTCCAGGTCCAGCAGCGTCAAGATGGATCTTGACACAGACAGCGAACCCGTGTCAACGACGGCCAAGGGCGCCCCTCTTCCAGCCAAGAATGCTTTCTCTCTGATGATGGGCAAGCCCCGTCCCCGAGGACGACCACCTAAGGCTGCCATGGCCGCCAAACAAGCGGCTGTCGAACCTCCACCTTCAAAAGCCACGAAGAGAGAGACAAAGAGGAAGAGCCCGCCATCAAGCGAGTCGCCCGCCCCAAAGAGCGCCAAGTCCTGCAGGCAGTCCACCCCCGCGAGTACCCGCAGCCGGTCTCGGAGAGGGAGGCAGTCGTACCGAGAAGCCGACTCGGACGATGATATGCTAGACGACGGCGAGTTTGAGGCCAAACTTGCCGAGGAGATGGACAAGGAGAATGTTCAAGAGACGGAGAGCGTCATGGATGAAGAAGAGTTTGAGCGGGCCCAGACTCTTGAGCTTGCGAGTACGTCTCCTGTTACTCCTTGACTCCCATGAAGCCAACGTTGGCTAACTAACCACCTCCAGAACGAGAAATCGCAAACAAAAAACTCGGAAACCCGCTCCTCCAACTCCGACTCGTCTGCAACAGCCCCCACAACTTTTACAACCCCTGGGCGAGCGACGCCGGCCTGCCCGTCGACGAGAGCATCGTGACGGCATCCGGCAAGATGCTGCTCCTGGACCGCCTGCTGCCAGCGCTCTTCAAGCGCGGCCACAAGGTGCTCATCTTCTCGCAGTTCAAGACGCAGCTCGACATACTCGAAGACTACTGCGCCGAGCTGCGCAAGTGGCCCGTGTGCCGCATTGACGGCGGCGTCGCACAGGAGGACCGGCGCGCCCAGATCCGCGAGTTCAACACCAACCCCAAGCGCCGCATCTTTTTGCTCTCCACCCGCGCGGGAGGGCAGGGCATCAACCTGGCGAGCGCCGACACGGTGATCCTGTTCGACAGCGACTGGAACCCGCAGCAGGACCTGCAGGCGCAGGACCGCGCGCACCGCATCGGCCAGACGCGGCCCGTCATCGTGTACCGCCTCGCGACCAAGGGCACCGTCGAGGAGGAGCTGCTGCTGAGCGCCGACGCCAAGCGCCGCCTCGAGAAGCTCGTCATCCGCAAGGGCGGGTTCCGCACCATGGGCCAGAAGATGATGGACGTGCGCGGGGAGGAGGACTTGGACCGCGAGATGCTCAGGGCGCTGCTGCTCAAGGATGGGTTGGTGTACAAGTTCTCTGGGGATAAGGAGGTATTGAGCGATGAGGACTTGGCAGTCTTGTGTGACCGGAGTGATGAGGCGTATGAGAGGGCCGCGGTGGGAGAGGGGAATGCGGATGGGTACAAGGTTATTGAGACGGGGGCGAACGGGATCACGACGGCTGGGAAGGCGACTCAATAATTGGATACCCTGATAACTTGGCAAGAGAAGACTTTTTTCTTCCCCCATTCCTGCTCCTCGATTCTACATACGGATACGCCTCTCCTACACCTCTCACCCCACAATTAGCGTCGCCGTCGGCGTCAGGATCCCACCACCAGGAGTCGTCTTGCACCCGGTCGTGACAGTCACCGTCTCGGTGGGGATCACGCAGCCCGTCACGCAGGTAGGGCACTGCTTCTTGGTCACGGTGTGCGTCGGCGTGGAAGGGCAGCAGTCGGTGCTAGCACACACAGACAACATTAGACCCCTGTTTTCTCCTCGCAGCATGAAGGTATGGATTTGTTCAGCGCTTACCTGCACGGCACAGCAGTGGTCGTCACCTTGATGTACATGGGGCACATGATGGGGTCCGAGGGGGCCGGGCACTTGTACTTGGGGCAGAGGGCTGTTTTTGTTTTGGTGTGGTTAACAGCCACCCATCCACTTCACTGGGGTGGGCACGTACTCGGCGCCACGGTGGTGGTCGTCGTGGCGGTGTAGCAGGTGGGCGTCTTGACGGCGCCGTTGACGAAGCCGATGCAGGTCGGCGGGAGGAGGATGGGGCCGTCGTTCTGCGGGGCGGGTGCTGCTGAGCTGGGGAGAGGAGAGGAGTTGGAATGTCAGTATCGAAGAGTTGGGGATTGGCTGGGTGAGGGTGTGTGTGGTGTGGTGTGGCTAGTGAGCTTACCAGATGCTTGCCAACATGCCCAGGAACAGGAGGCTGTTGCTTGAGAGGAGCTTCATCTTGTCTTGTGTAGTGTTTGAGTCTTTGGACAAACGTGCTGTCTGTTTGAGCTTGAGTCTCCTGGCAATGATGTTGCCATTTCCCATCTGTCAATCAAGGGGGGAGCCAGCCCCCTAAATATGCCCTTCTCTGACTGCATTCCTTGTCAAACTCCTCCGTCAACCAGGCCCGATTTCCAAGTTACCGTTCCATCCCCAACAGCACTATTTGCCAGACCATCCAGAACTTATCCCTCTGAGGACCTGCAGGGCAAACCCCATGTAGGTAGGTGTGGTTGCAGTCCCAGGGACGACATTCCACGGAGCCAGTCGGAGAGAGTCTGGACCTGACCGAGGATGCAAGGTCAAGGAAAGCCAGCTTCCGAGTTGAAAAGAAACTATTTCCCAGCCATCCGACGTGGATAAAGACCCTGCAACGGTTCGAGTCTGGGAGGAATTCCTTCGTCGACCCTCAAGCGTACAGCCCAATATCTTCCGAGAACAAAAATAGCATCAACCCATCCAGCAACCCGGTTTGACTTGGAGAAAGCGGGCCTTGACCCCCCGAAGCCGCTCGCTTCGCCAATGTGCTCGGGTAACATCGACGCGTCTGCACAGATTAAACCCTCATCAACGAAGCGGCTGAATTCACCCCGCATGCTTACCCGCCGTTGAGGACCCCTGGACCCCTTGCAGGAACGTACAAAAGACCCGGCGTCCAGAGAGACAAGCTGGGGATGGCGTGGTATCGCGGACAGATCAAGGGTCCTTTGGCGAGTCCCAGGTCGTTCAGGGTTTGGAGTTGTCCGGAGCATGCCCCGGCCCCTATCCCATCCAACAAGGCAGAAAGCAGAGAAGAACCAACAGTGCGCATACAGACGCAGGGCGAAGTTGGGGACAAGTCGGCACGGGAGATGTATCAAATTGAGTCTCTAAGTGCTTGACTCTGTACTATACAAAAGATCTAGACCGAGTAGACACTCGCATCTCACATGCCTGTAGGCATCACCAACAACCTCGTCTCTCTTTCAACGTACAACATACATAACAACCAGCCCCAGAAACCAAACCACCTCTTTTCGCAAAACGCCACGCCAACCATACCATCAAACAACTTCAACACAAAACGCCACAAACCCAACCCTCAACCAGGGAGAATGCACTTTTTATGATACAAGATCCACCACACCATAACCCGCTCGCTCACCCACTCAAGAAAAGAAGTACTTGCTCTCCTTGAGCTTAGTAACATCCAAATCACCCTTCTTGGGGATTTCGGGGAAGCTGAGTGGCATCCACAGCAAGAGGTGCGACTCCCTCTTCTTGGGCCGGTCTATGGACTTGGTCATCTCCATGAGGAAGTAGTTGGTATCCATCAGCTCGTTCAAAGACAAGCCGAACTTCTCAATGCCTTCCGGGGTCTTAACGTTGATCCCGTGTGAAAGCTGCGGGTTGACGGGTGGAGCGTCCAGCTCGGCGGCGTTGCCGCCACCCTCAGTCTCAGCCTCGGCGTCGGCGTCGGCATCTGCAGCGACTGCATCCCCGTCCTCGCCCTCGCCCGCGGGCACCAGGTCTTCCGGCTCGACGTCGTTGGCCACCATGTCGGGCGTGGCCATCTTCTCAAAGATGCTGGCGGGCGTGACCATCTCCCTGCCTTGGCGGACCTCCTCGGGATCCATGGAGCGGAGCAGCTCCTGCCGGCGCCTCTCCTGCAGCAGCTCGTCCTTGATGGTGAAGCGATGCTTCCTGCGGTGCGCCTGGATGGCCCTCCCGACGTCGGTGTTGGCGTCGATCTTGGCCCGGTAGATGCATCCCCGGTAGCGCGCCTCGAACTCGGCCTTGAGACGGCCAATGACGTCCTCGCGGTGGATGCGGATGAACGAGTTGCGGATGACGGCGTTCATGGCGTCCACGTCGGCGGCGTGCGTCCAGAACGAGTCGTGGACGGCGGCAAAGGTGAGGCCGATCTCGTGGCACTCGAGGGCCGAGAGCATCATGTGGCTGGCGTCGAGCGAGTGGATGAAGTTGGGAGGGAACGCCTGCAGCTGCTTCCGCCGGTTCACCGGGCTGTCCTGGTCCGTGATGGACAGGGCGAGGTCTTGAAGACAGGTCGAGATGAGCCGGGTGTTGCTCTTCCTGTACGGCTGGACCACGGGCATCCGCAGAGGAGTGGTCCAGACGAGCGTGTTGCGGAATTGCTCGGCCAACTCCTCTTCGTTATTCTTCGGAGCCTTGCCCCTCCTTTTGACGACCTCGCCAGAGGCCTCGGCAAGTCGATCCAGCTGTTCCGGCGTCACGGCTCGGCACACACGAGCGCCGATCTCGCCGAGCCAATTCTGGATGTCGTGGGCGCCGCGGAACATTGTCGACAGGGCCACAAAGATCTTGGCCGCGATGTATGAGGAGAGCACGGTTGAGCGGATGCCTGTCTCCTTCTCAATGTTCGGATACAGCGAATCGAGCTGCTTCTGAACCTGTTTCTTTGCGCCCACAAAGGTGACGCCATAGACGTTGGTCATGACCGTCTGCTTGACGACCTTTCTCGTGATCTTGCCGTCGATGGCCCGGGCGAAGTCGTTGCCGTTGGCGATGTCTTCCGTGACCTTCTCCTGAACCAGCTGGGCGACGGCCGAGTAGACGTCAGCGGGACGCTCTCCGGGCAGCAGATTCACCTGCTGCGCGCCCCAAACGTCACCGCCAAGAGCAGCGTAGTGTTGCAGGCCGTTGCAGGTGCCGTCCTGGTGGACCGGCAGATGGGAGACGAAGGCTTCGGGATCAGGAGAGGACAAGGCGGCCTTCAGCTCAAAGCACGTGGCCAGACACTGCCAAGGGTCTTCGGCTTGAAGCCACCATCGCTTTCCAGTGAGCGGCTTCTCAGCCGAGTCGAAGATGTTGTCCACATTCTTGGTGGCAAAGTCCTCGCGCTCCTGGAGGCTCGCCTTGTCGAATCCATAGACGTTGGAGAGGTGGACCTTGAGCCATCGCAGCCCCGCCTTCCCAAGCGGCTTACCCTTGGCGAAGACCAGCAAGCCACGCATGTGATCGGCGCCCATGTGGTTCAAGTATGTGGGCAGGGGATACGCACGCCCGCGGAAGTCGATGTTGTGGGGGAAATAGAAGGTCTGGTCGCGGAAGGCCCGGGCGATCTCCAGTTGGAAGTTCATGTAGCAGCGGACAGAGTGCATACCCGACTTCTCGTTCTCGGCCAGCTTGACTGCCCTCTGCCACAGGCGCCTCCTCATCGGATCGTCGGTCGAGTCCGGTTCGGGAGGGATTGGGATCTTGGGGTCCAGCGCGGGCATGTTTGCGAATTCCTCTCCCGTGTTCCACGCCTCGAGCATGACGTCAAAGACAGGGCGGTTGATCCTCCACGCGGTCTTGCCCAGCACGTCAAGGCCCTTCATCATCTGCTCCATGTCGCCGCGTTCGATGGCCGCTTCAGCATATATGCGCTGGTCTCGTTCGTGGTTCTTGAGGCGGATGAGGTGGCTGGGCGAGTTGAGGAAGCCGCCCTTGTCGAACTTTGTCCAGGGCACGGGCTCAACGAGCATGGGAAGATGGCGAGCCAAGGCTTCGCCCCTGGGCTCCCGCTTCATGAGCTCCACCAGTGCGCGGTTGGGCTGGATCACGCCCACTCTCCTTCCCTTCTTGAACTGCACGGTGCGGGTGAAGGCCGGCTGCGCCTGTGTCACCTTCTCTTTCGTCTCCGGGTGCTCGCGGTTGACAACCACCTTGGCGGTGTCAAGTAGTGCCCCGAGCAGCACGGCGCCAACCTTTGCCTTGATTGCTAGGGGCCAGCGGGATTCCAGAGACGGTTCGCTGCCCGCGCCAGGGGTTGCAGCGGCGTTTGTGGTGTTGCTCGAGGCGGCGGCGGCGGGTTCTTGAGACGTTTGCGGAGCGGCTTTGGAGGCAGAGTCGTTGTATCGCATCAACTGCCGGGCGTTCTGTTGCTTGCGGGCTTTCGACTTTGCGTTGGGCAGGCTGTTGGCAACGCTCTGCGCTCGGATGTCCTCTTCGGCAATCTTTGCCAGCTGCTGAACCATGTTGGAAACCGGAACACCCTTGTCGGCACCGTGCATGGCGATAATGCCGAGGGCGCCAAGGATGGTGACAGCAGCAAGGCGGTTCGGGGGCGACTGCAGTAGGTGGGGCCCGTACAGGCAGCGGTCCAGGTCCTCTATGGACTTTTTGGGCGCCACCTCGGACGCCTCGACCTTTGCTTGCTCCTGTGCGAGCCGCGCCTCCAGAGCCTGCTGCCAGTCGTGCAGCTTCGAGTTGAGCGACGGCGCTGAGATTTGGGTGTTGAGACCCATACTCATCAGCGCCTGGTTTTCGTCTCTCCAGCGGGCAATGGCAGCATCCACGCAGTCCCTCTCGAGCTTTGCTTGCACCTCGTGCCGTTGCGAGGGAGGCAGAGACGCAATGTCAAGGCCTTCCGGCAGCTCCGCGAACAGCGAGAGGGTTGACTTGAGCGCCTTGAGGCCCATGCCTTTTTGGGGCGTGCTGCGGACCTCGGGCACGCCGGTCGAGGCGTCGGTCTGCATGCTTCGGTCCCCGGCCTCCGAGGGATATGTGCCGCCCTCATTGGCAGCCTCGGCATCAGCGTCGGACGGGGCGGGCTCCGGGACGTAGTAGGACGGGCAGAGTTCGGCGATTATCGATAGGTCTTCATCAGTCAGGACATCACCCAGGTCCAGAGGGTCCGTGGCATTCTGATGGGGCATCATGCTCATGTAGCGCTGGACTCGTGTTCTGCGATTCTTGCCGGTCGAGGTGAGAAGGGTCGTCTTGAGCATGTAGGCGATGGTAATTGGGGTGATGGGCAGCCGCCCCCGGATGTGGAGTTCGAACCACTTGTGGACGTCGTCGGCCTTCTGGGCGTCCGGCTCTGTCTCGAGCTGGGCGACGCGCCCCTCCAGATACTGGTTGTGCAGCTCCATTGCCTGGTGAGGGTCCAAAGTCTGTAGCTTCTCGAACCGTTTTAGCACCAGCGCGGCGCGGTCCAGCCTGTTGACCTGCACGCAAGCCTGGAACAGAGAGAGCATCTCTTCGAGGTCTCCCGGGATTCCGGAGGTGTTGATGCGTGCCCTCGCCGGGTATGGTTTTTGTGCGCCGAGCAGTAATGGACTTTGAGGGTCGAACGGCCTCAGGGCGTAGAGTGGTGGCTGTGGCTCCTGGGCCCCGTAGTGGGAGGCCAAGCCGCTGGGAAGGCCATCGAATGGGATATCGTCGCCGAACCGGTGTTCTTCGAGGGCCGTGGCGAGGTTGCGTTCGAAGCCAACGAGGGCGCGGAATGACTTCTTCTTCCACGGGCGTGGATCAGCCCCCGTCGTGAGAACGCGCCGCGTCTCAGCGACCGGCCGGGGAGGGTTGGCGACGCAGCATCTCGAGGAAAGCCGTAGAGCGGTGGTCGACGAGAAGAGGTGCCGCATAGGGAGCGGTTGTCGCGCGGCGCCCGGGCGGACAAGCATCGTGGGAGGGAGGGAGAGGCGGAGCGAGTCCTGGGCAGCACACGTCGACTCGTTGGCTCGTCGTCCCGGAAGTAGAGGGTATCCGTGATGAGGGAGAGGCGGGCTTCAACAGAAGGCGCGGGATCTGCTGAGAGCCAGGCAGGTAATCAATTCATTAAACAGATTAATAACGATACAAAACGAGAAAAAGAGAGTCGACGACTCTGGTGCAGAAGGCTGCTGTCAACTCGCCGAGGATGGCGGGCACGACATTCGAGGTGGCAGAGAGGATGGATAGGAATCGCCAGTGCTTCGGCCAAAGATTTCAAACCAAAAAGCTTCGAAAAATTGGCCCCCAGGATCCCGGCAACTCCAGGAACCTTCGCGTCGAAAAAATCGCCAGTGGCAAGCGCGCGTCCCATTGGACGATGAAAAAGTCTCCATTATAAAGTGGGGCAGATAACGCAGAGTGGAACGCCAAGGCGACGAGCAATTGGACCTCGATTGCCATTGACGAGGCTGCATGTGGTGGATTTTTGAGAGCTGCTGAGCTTCCACTCCAGTCCGTTTGTTACACTCCCGTCGTCTCCATTTGAATCCTCGGTCCAGTCCCAATCACCAGCAACTCGCCCATCGAAGCAAGCATGTCCGCCGCATCCATGGCGCCTGCTTCTGCTCTGCGGGCAGTCCGCTGCTCCGCCTGCAGATCCTCGGCCCTGCGCCTGTTCATCGGCAATGTTGCAGAAGCTCACGCCCGACTGCCACCAACAGTCCCAAACACCAGACGGCTTGCTCCGAGGGCTGCTGCGGGATTCTCGACCTTCCAGCCCACCCCGCGTCGACTCGGAAGCCCCGCGATCGAAGAGCACGCAAGCGAGTCGCCCGAGAACACCGATCAAGACGCTACTCCATCCTCAAATGCCACCTCATCCGACGTACCTTGGTACCTCCAAGTCGAGCCACCGCGACACCCGACACTGCTCCACGAGCCAGCACCGCTACCAGACGTCCCCGAGGGCTCGCCCAAGCTAATGGGGCCGCTGCTCAAGTTCGTGGCCGACGAGCTGGGCCTGGACGAGCTGTCGCTGCTCGACCTGCGCGAGATGGACCCGCCGCCGGCGCTGGGTCCGGACCTGATGATGCTCTTTGGGACAGCCCGCAGCGAGCGGCACCTGCACGTCTCGGCGGACCGCCTGGTGCGGTGGCTGCGCGGACGCGGCATCACGGCCACGGCGGACGGGCTCTTGGGGCGCAACGAGCTCAAGATCAAGCTGAGGCGGCTTGCGCGCAAGGCGAAGTTGTTGGGGAATTCTGGGGTGATGCGTGGCGGAGACGACGGTATCAGCACGGGATGGGTGTGCGTCAACCTCGGCTTGGTCGGGGGCTCGCATCAGGAGACGGAGATGGTGGATGAGCAGGGGAGGCCGACGGGCTTTGGTGTGCCGCAGACGGGGACAACCATTGTGGTTCAGATGCTCACCGAGTCACGACGGCAAGAGCTCGATCTGGAGTCGATGTGGACCGAGATGTTGCAGAAGAGTCTGGAGAAGCAGGGTTTGTTGAGAGGCAATGCAGCTCGCATTGCATCCGGCAGATCTCCGGCCGCTTCAACGCAGGCTTAGGTTGCCCTTCCGGCTTGGAACACCGAGTCAAGCATTCTCTCCGATGGGACTTCTTCTTGTTTGCGGAAGGGTGTCGCATGAGAGATGCAGCTCTGGCACGGCCCTGAAACGGGTCGATGCTATTCGTGCAGAGTTTGGAGCTCGGGGGATTTCCGATACGGCATCGTGCAACTGTCAGCACCCGTACTGCGGATCATCAACGCCTTGCTTATCCGGGGAAGACGCCGCCGACCCACGACATGCTCGAGGCAAATGTGTCGCATTCAGGCCGGTTTGAACATCATCCTATGGCTGAATCGATGCTGTTGCTGCTCGGATGATTTGCAGATTCGGGTTGTATGTGCACAAGGGCCCAAGGACGAGGGTTCGTTCAGGTATGAGTCAGCTCCTCTGCGGCACTACTGGTCCTGTTGTCCATGTCAGAAGGGCCACTAGGCGCAGTGGTGCTCCCATCAGCAGGTTCCTACGAGATGCCCTGCGACTTGACCCGGTCTTTTGTACGGGTTTACCCGGCGTGATCTGAGGAATCAGCATTGCCAGGCCCCGGTTCAGATGCTCCCGTCCATGGAGTCGTGGGAGCAGGAGGCGGATGAGAGAAAGCTGGCAGAGGGAGAGTCGGCGTGTAACACAAATATGTAACTGTACCTGTACTAAGGAAACTCGCTCCGATGGCGTTATACTGGCGAACGAAACCCACTCGAATATCCAACCGACGTTGCTCGCACTCGCAACAATGAGACCGTCCCATCACAAATAACTCACTCTCCTTCCCCAAAATACGCAAACCCTCCTACAACTTCGACGCCTCCCTCATCGCCTCCCTCATCATCGGCGCGACCTGCTTCCGACTATACTGCGCCCCCTTCTGCCGCCAACAAACCCTCCACTCCCCCTCCCCCTCACCCCCTCCACCATCCAACCTCCCACCGTCATCGCCCTCCCACCCCTCCAACCCAAGCGTCTCCCCAAACCGCCTCTCAAACTCCCTCACAACCCTCACCCCGTCCTGATTCAGCCCCCAAACAAGCAACTCCCGCGCAAACACCCCCCCAGGCCGCGACACGGTCATGACCGCCGCCACGTCAAGCCGCTGCTCGACTGCCCAGCCCTTCAGCGCGTCGAGGAATGCGCCGCGACTTTTGTCTCCGACCTCGCGCATGACGTACCCGAGGTTTTGGACTACCGTCGACACGCCCAGTGCTAGGGGACCCTCGCTCCAGCGCTTGTAGTCCTTGCGGAGGATGTCGCGGTATGAGAGGTGGTCGATTTGTTCTTTGAGGGTGGTCAGGGTGGAGTAGTATGTCGTGCGGTCATATGCCTCTCCCAGAGCGTTGTTGGATTGGGGTTGGACAGAGGTCGAGGAAAGGGCGAGTTTCGACTCAGCGAGCTGGGCAGCCCGCACATCCCAGTCAGTCGTCTTGTCCTTGGAGGTGAGGTTGCTCGTATCGATGAGGATGGGCGCGAGAGCGATGCGAGCGAGGTGGGCGTCGCATTCTGCTGCGGGCGTGCCGTCTTCGCAAGGAGAAGAGGAAGTGGAGAGGGCGTCCCAGGTGGGTTGGCAGTGGTCGAGGATCAGGCTCATGCAGCTGCCGCATTTGGCGAAGATGCGGGGCTGGTTGTCGGGCAGAAAGTGCGGGATGACGCCCTCGTCTTCGTGGTGGTCGATGCAGCCTATGACGTGGCTGGAGAAGCGAGATGCCAGGTCGCCGGTGAGGACGTTGTGGTCGACGAGGAGCCAGCGGGTGTCTTCGGGGTTGAATCCTTCTTGCGGGAGGTCGGAGAGGGTGATGAGGTCGTCGGGCTTGAGGCCGGCTGGGTCGAGAACGGCCTTGATCTCGGGGCGCAGGGCGAGGTCTGGGCGAGGGAGGTTGGAGAGGGGGATGTGCAGGGTGTGAGGGGGTGTGTGGGTGCGGAAGTAGGCGAAGAGCAGCGCTGAGCACAGCGAGTCGAGGTCTGGAGGTCTGTTAGGAGTCTGACAGTGAAGAGTTGGGTGAGATGACTTACCTGCCGACTCGTTGCCGACGACAAAGGTAAGGGGGTTGGGTCTCTGAGCGGAAGGGGAGAGGAGGGCCTTCTTGGCGGTTGCCAGAAAGCCCTTCAGGGACGCCCGAGCAGGAGACATGGCTTCACCTTTGGGAATGTGTTGTGTGTTTCCAGATCCGAGCGATGCTAGGTACCTAGTTTTGGGCCTGACTTGCTTCAATCAAGAGCAGTATAATCACTCCTCACTCGTCCCAATCCACGCTGAACAGCCTCCAAATTCGCGAGCAGTGGTCTCGTGCTCTTCATATACCAGCAACCCAAAACGAACTGGACAAGAACACGTCGAGTAAGACTCTAGACTCTGCACTCCCACGCATGCATGCCAGCGTCATAACGACAGATCAGGGAATCCGCATGAACCTGTGGGTTGGCTGCAGAACCTAACGGTTCTTGGCGCAGAAGCGGGCCGGAGCCGATGTTGGCCGTTGTCTCCGAGAACTGCCGAGTGGAGAACAAGGGGAATGGGTGGGCCTCTCGGCTCCGGTCCACTTGATGACCCCCACCGGACCGGCTTGCCGGATACTGAGGGGTTGTTGCTCATTCATCTCATTCGTCTCATCCATGAATCCCATCCCTTCGTGCATGAAGCATACAACGTCGGCCTGGCACACCGGTCAACACCGCCCACCACTCACGCCGCTCTTCCTCGATTGAACCCTCGAATCACCTTCAGGGCATAGTACAGTACCTCGACTTCGTGCATACCTACTTCGTAACTACTTGTGCACATACACACCCGTACATACCTCGAACAGTCTACCATGCCCCTCCGCCTCGCAATCCTCAAAGCCGACACACCGGTCCCCCGCGCCAACGCCCGCTACCGCGGCTACTTTGGCGTGTTCAAGCACCTGTTCACCCGAGCCGTGTCTCCCCAACCGGTGGAATCCGTCCTGACCCTCACCGGCCACGATGTGGTCCACAACCCGAGCTCAGCCTACCCTTCCCTGGACGACGTCGACGCCATTCTCATCACGGGATCCAAATACAACGCCTTTGACAACGACGAGTGGATCACCACTCTCGTCGAGTATGTGCGCAAGGCCCTGCTGCACGACCGCGTGAGGGTAATCGGCATCTGCTTCGGCCACCAGATCGTTGCCCGGGCGATGGGTGCGCTTGTGGCGAGGAGTGATCATGGCTGGGAGGTGAGCGTGACCGAGACAAGGTTGACGGAGAAAGGGAGGGAGGTGTTTGGCGGGAGGGAGACGTTGGTGAGTTTTTCTCGAGCTGTGCCGAGGAACTAGATGGATGTTAATGCCGGGTCCAGAAAATCCAGCAGATGCACCGCGACCAGGTCGTCAACGTCCCTGCCGGCGCCGAACTGCTCGCCTCGACAGACAAGTGCATGAACCACGGCTTCATCATCCCGAAACGCGTCATCACGGTCCAGGGGCATCCCGAGTTCACCGAGGACATCATGGGCGAGATCCTCGAGCTGCGTCACGAGTCGGGGCTACTCACTGATGAAGTGTACCAGAGCGGTGTGACGAGGAATGGGGATCACCACGACGGTGTCTTCATGGCCCAGGTCTTTCTCAAATTCCTTCAAGAACAATGATACCTCTAATGTGCGGGTGGTTGGATACTCAGCCCGCGCAATCTCGAGAGTTCGATGCCAAGACGATCGCCGGGAAGTCACCGATGATGATCGTTCACGCGCCAACTGTTTGCTCGGCCGATCATCCTTAAAGGAGATTGACAGTTGCAACTCTCACCCATCAGATCCAGTGTATAAGCGGAATCATGCTGTGTAACCCGATGCACATCAACCGTGACTTGCATCGAGTCCAAAACGGGGAAGTGCAGTACTTTCTGAGGAGTCGAATTGTATATGCTGTGTTACCCTGAACGCCAACCAATGCCCCCTCTGGTATCTCTTATGCAACCGCTACCAGCAGCCTTCTAGTATCCAAATAACCCAGGGTATAGTGCCCAAGAAACCTCGTCCAAGTCCCCCAAAAAAACACAAGAAAAAGAGCCCGTAGGCATGCATGCAACCAACCCAACCTCACCACCCTACCTCGTGCCGAACCGGAGCCTGTCTCTCCTCATCACCCATCCCATCCTCATGATAACATCCATTATCACCGTCGTGAACCCCCTCCCGATCCACATACTCATACACATCCCACCACTCCCTCCTCTCCCCCACTCCCACCCACCGCCTCTCCCTCTCCCTCTCATCCAGGACCTCCCCCTCCCTCCGCTCCCTCGCCAGCCGCCCGTCAACTAGCATCTCCTCCCGCGACCTGCCCACCGTAGCTGAATCATGCCCCCCGCCACCTTCTCTTCCATGTTTGAACAACCGCCTCCACCACAACTGCCCCCTGACCCCACCACTCCCGCCTTCCATGGAAGCAGTAGCAGCAGAAGCAGGGGATGAACCAAACCGCCACGGCGTCTCCCTCCCCAAAAATACAGCACAGTCCACCGCCCCTTGCACACATAAACTAATCATGCTGACAACGAGCAACCAGTGAGGCGGTCCTTGTTGCTGTTGTTGTTGCGAGTGGCTGTCATCGTCATAGCCGAGGATGTGGGAAACGAAGGGAAAGAGCCAGATGAGGGTGTAGACGAGCGGGTAGACGAAGAGGGAGCTGAGGTGGAGGCGGCGGGTGTTATTGGGTCGGCTGGTCGGTTGTTGGACTGGGTTAGTGCGGTAACTGGGTGGCGATGTTCGGTACGAAGATCCGTGGTCGGGGTCGGTTGTTGTTGTTGAGGGGATGGAGGCTCTGGGAAGGGGGAGCATGGGGAAGGAATCTGGTGTGACGGACGGTAGTGGGTCAGTTCGAGCGTTGGTTGTTGTCGGGGTATGTTCTGATGTTCCAGGCGGGATGGTGGCCGCTGAGTTGCGTCGGTGGGTGTGCGCAGCCGGCGGTGACAGGAGCGTGTGAGAGTCGGGCACGACCGGGTCGCGGGCGTCGTCCGTCGACAGGCGACTGAGCCGGTACGACTGCGCCTGTGAGAAGCCCGTCCAGTTCCACCGGACCGGGCCTCTAGACGGCGGAACGTCCGTGCTTGTTCTCGAGCTGCCAGGCTGGAGCGGGCCGATAGACGACGACGGCCGCCGGCTGGCTTTGGCGGCCGAGATGGTATCCGTCGCCGAGGTTCGTCGTGAGCATGACGTCGAGGGTATCAGCCCGTGGTAGCAGAGGCGTGGCATCGGTGGCGGGCTGGCCAGTTGCTGCTGCATGGCTTCGGAGCGCCTCCTCCCGTAACCTCCCATCGTCTTCCTGATATAGAGATAGATGAAGGCGTAGATGACCACAATCCCCACGAAGACGATATACCGCGGGACCCAACCGAGCGCCAGCCGTTCCCATTTCGCGTCGGTCCGAAGGTAGCAGAAGTGGCCCATGTTCTCGTATCCGTTGCCCTGGACAAAAGCGAGAGAGGCGGCCAGAACGGGGTACAGGTAGAAGACCAAGTAAGCAAACCGCCGATACGGGTACAGCCCCGATCTTGGCCGGAAGATGTACATGGCCGAGTGCAGTGCGATTAACAGGACGGCCACGTCAGACGACTCGATGCCGACGGCGAGGGCGAAGCCGCTGAGCTGGCAAAACACCGAGTCGGATGGAATGTTGGCCCAAGCAAAACTGGCGATGGGAAAGATGACGAAAACGATCGATTTGAGGAAGTCGCTCCGAATCAGCAACAAGATCAACCTGCTTCTTGTCAGCCAGAGGTTCAGAGTGCATCGGCGTTCTGGATGACTACTTGCTCGTGCCGGAAGCTCCGCCTCATCTTCACAAACCAGTACAAGGCGAAGAGAGTCGCCAAGACGCTGATGGAGCCGATGCTGAGCGAGAGGGCCAACAACACACGGACGATTTGCTGGGTGCTGTCGGGAGTCGGGGGAAGTTGCCGCGCCGCAAGCGGCAACGCCTCGGATGTGTTTGCTCCATTGGAGATTGGAAGAAATGTCATCCTCGGAAAAGGCCATGGGAGTTGCCGTAGAAGCCGATACACGTTCTCCCTCAACTGGCAAGGCTACCAGTCTAGTCTAGGGTTTGAGAAGTCCCTCATCCGGCGCTTGAGCATGGCGGCGAAGTCGACAGAGATTTTGAGGGAGCCTGATGAGAAGGCAGACCCGAGGCGAGCTGGATAACGGAGTAATAAGGGTCACTGCGGTCAGGTTGCTGCTCGTGGGGGCGAGGGGGCGAGGGGGGACGCCAACAACAGCTGATCAGGGGCTGGGTCGAGAACGGGATGTTTGAGAAACAAAAACAGGACATCAAAGAAAGCCAGCAAATACGTTGGAATGCCAACCCGGAAGCCAACAGAGGCAAAAGTCGGGAAAACAAGAAAAAAGAGAAGGCACATTTTCAGGGGATGCCTGATAGATGTAAATGCCCGCAGAGTCGAGCCCGAGACGTTGGGCCATCCCGGGGGCGATCAACATGATCAGTCGAGACATGTATGCGGCCTCGGATTGGGTTTCCGAATGAGGCGTTGTCCAAGCCAAGCCGGCGCCTCAGCCGCCTCAAAAGCAAGAGCTGGGGGACTTCCCGAGTTCCCGTCGCCAGATCGTGGGAGGCCCAGATGGGGGTCACGTTGGCCTGTTGTCCACGTCACGGTTCTGGTAACCTGGTTGGCTGTGAACCGTGATGCTGGCGCCTGCGACAGGAAAAAGCACATGCTTGGGCCGAGGCGATGAGAGCGAGATTGCGAGGCCGCCTGCAGGACAGAGGGAAGTGTGTCGTCAGGTTGTCAACTCTTGCATTAAGAATGCTGATTCACCCAGGATCCGTTTCGAACTCGACTTGTTTTCGCCAGCGCGTCCAAAGGCAGGCCACTGAGGCAGCGGTGGGATGCCCGCGTGAGCCCTTCGTTGTCAGCTGCGGTGTTGCGACTCGCGAGAAAGCCAACGTGACTGGGCCAGCCGAGTTGGCGGACAGCGCATCATGTTGTCGGAACCCGATCTTGTGCATCCCGCGCATGCCGCGGATCGTTGTGCATCAGCTGTCCCGTCCCAGCTTTCGGTATCGTTTTGGCATGACAAGATTGGTTGGGGGTCATCTTGCATTGGTGCGGCTGTCTTGACTTTTGAATCAGAGAGCCAGCGGAACGCGAGACCCTTGAAAAAGCGACAGCGTGGGGACCCGGGGACCTTGACCGGATCAGGTTAAGCTCGCAGAACTGCCGGAGGCGCCAAGCAGCTAACCGCTATCCTAATCGGGTAATTTTACAGAGATTTTGTGGCCAAAAAAGAAGCAACTTGGAGGGAAGGCTTCCCGCCCAGACCAACACCTCCATGTGTTGTTGCACGAACATCAACTTTTAAATCAACAAGTCGATTTCGCGCCATTAATAGAACTACTGGCGTTTTGGCTGATCAACAACGCTGGACTACCGCTTTCAGCCGGCCAATAGGCTCCTCGCGGACATGGGAGTTTGTCTCATTTAGGCGCCCAGGTGCCAGAGACCGACGATGTGGTAAGGATATGGGCATCGCACGATTGCTCGCGGGTTTTGTCAAAGCTAGGGTATATTCTTTGCCATATCTTTCTTGCCCTCCAGATGGGCATGCGTTCCCCCGACTCCGGTTGAACCCCTTGCGCCTTTGCACCGAACCAGCCCTAACTCCATGCAAATGCGCCACAAAAAGCAACGGCCGTACCGCCCACCGAGCCGCCTATCCAAGCAGGTTGATGTACGGCTCCGGCCACCGGCCCCAGACCATCGGCCTGTTCCCCAACCGGCCGCTGACCGGGGAAAGAATCTTGAGCCGCCGCCTGTCCTCGTCCACGTCCGCGATGGCCACAAACCCCATGACCGGCGCCTGCCGAATCGTCTCCGGTGGGTCGTTTACCGAGGCATTCATGACGGCAAGCGTCCAATGCGACATTTCCGCCGAGATCTTGGCAGGCTCGAGGGCTTGCTGGTTGCCGTAGAGATCTGGATCTATTCATTGTTAGCCGAGATCGTCCACCAAGGAGAACAGAGTCCCTACCGTCAGGGGCTTTGTAGATGGCCACATCGTCAAAGCCGACGGATTGTGTGAATGGACTCAGTGTCCTCTTCGCATCGCCAAAGAAGTACTCCTTAATGGCCGCTTCCCGAGCGAACTTCATAAAGTCCTTGTCCCGTTCCGCCACTCCGTCAGACTTGTCAAGAAGGACGAGCGTGATGGCCTCTCCGTGTGCCGTCCGCTCTTTTCCCAGTCGACGCTGCAATTCATCGTGAATCTCCGTGGAGCCGAGGACAACCACGATGTTCACTGCTCCCAGTCAGCCACCACCTCTTGCCCACCCGGATCCCCTCGACAACTCACCCGCAAACTCGGTCGCAGCATGAACCAACATATCCATATCCCCCTTGGCCACACTCGCCGCCGGCGTATCCAGCACCAACCCCGCCTCCCTAACCGCCTCATCCGCCCCAAACTTAGCCCTCACCGAGCTCCCCAACTTCCCCACCAAATCCTTCCACAGCGGCACATCCTCCTCAGCCCTCTCCCGTCCAAAGTAGTACACCATCGGCAACTTGACAGGCACGGCGCTGGGCCCACTGCTCGGCGTCCCGTTGACGCCAAACCCGCCGGCCGGGTCCTCCACGTCCATGACCGTCCCAAACACAGCCGCGCTTATCGTGCCCGGCAGCGCCAACATTCCCTCGCGCGGATCGACGCTCGCCACGAGCGGCTGCCCGCCGACCCTCGTCGCGAGCGCAGCGAGCGTCCTCGCCACACTCGTCTTCCCGCTGGATTTCTCCCCGCATATCATCACCCTTGGCCCGGGCACACTATTATTATTCCCACTCTTAGAAACAGCACCCCTCATCCCCTGCAGCGCAAAATGCAGATTCAGCACCATCAACTGCGGCGAGTCCTCGGGCGCCCCGTACTGCGCGACGCGGTCATACACAAACTCGCCGCTGACCTCGAGGGTCGCGCCCGTGTACGTCAGAAGCTTGGACTGCGTGCCGCGCGGGAAGGTGTAGGTCCGGCTGAGGGCGAGCTCGGTGCCGTCGCGCTCGGCAGTGCCCGACGTCAGGCGCACGGTTGCGGCGCCGGAGTTGGGGCTGGAGCTGGAGCTGGCTGTTGATGAGCTGCTGCGCGGGACTTCGAAGCGCCATTCCCAGAAGGGGCGGAGGGTTATTGTGCGGGTTGTTGAGGTGCTGCTGGGTTGCTTTGTAGCGGTTCGTTAGCTGGAGCTCGGAGGGTTTCGGTTGCGAGCCGATTCTTTGGGTGGAGATGTGGATTGAGAATGAAGGATGTATTTACCTGAGGTGCAATCTGGCCTAACCCGGGAATAGACATTTTGAGTGACTTGATACCGCATAGAATTGGTGGTTGTGTGGTGGAAGGAATCTGGAGCTCGAGCTTGAGCTTTCGGTGTTTGGGTTGCTCAATCGCCTCCGGCAGGCAAGGGTGGGGCGGCGAGGTAAGTTACCAGTATCTTCGTGAAATCGTGTAAACTTTCGCGGGCTGTCGTTGAGTATCCGTACTTGGCATGTGAAGGAGTCTCGACGATCAGCAGCTTGAAGTTGCTGGACAGAGATAGGGGAAAGCTCTTGTTCTTGAAAAACCGGATGTCAACCGGAGGCCCAAGATTCACAGCTGAAGATGGATACTCCAATAATTGTCAACATCGGAATTGAACACAGGTCTAAGTGTAAATGTCTAACGCAAAGCATCGTCATCAGGGTATTGGAAAAAAGCAACGCTGACCCTCTAGCAACTTTTCCTCCGTATGATCATGAACCACATGGCCACGTTATCCTCGTCCTTGAAACCAATCCACGCCTAAAAAAACGCCCATCTATCCTCACCCAGCCAACTCCTCAAATATCCTGATTAGACTCCGAACGCCAACAAGGCTGTTCTCGTCAGGCCCTTGCCCCGGCACCCACTCAGCATGCGCGAAGTCGATGAGCTTGAGGGAGTAGATCCGCGGCAGCTGTGACAACTCGCCTTCGTCCTCGTCTCCGTCGGCAACGTCGCCCATGAGCTCCACCACCCTGACGTCGCCTTCGATAGCTCCCGAGAGCACCTGCGCCTCCAGCTCAGCGACCTTCTCTTGGGCAATGTCAAACTCCCTATCTTTCTCCTCAATCTCGGCAGCGAGCGCGTTATTTTGCTCGATGGCTTCCCGGAGGGCCTCGCCGTCGCCCTCGAAGGTAAACAAGAGACTGGCAGAGTACATGCGCGTCTCCGAGTTGGCCAGCACATGTTCCACCCGCCTGAGGTCCTCAAGAAAAGCCTGCGCCACCGCCCTCCCGAGATCCTCGTCGATTCCGGCCCTCTCGTTGAAGATGAACTTCCGCATCTCGTGCACGATGTTGTCCTTGTTGACCTGGAACCTGCCATAGTCCTTGCCGTAAACCTTGAACTCCTCCTCGTCCAGCTCCGCCGGGTCGTCGGAGCCCTTGTACACGCGCATTCCCGCGATGCGGAAGCCGTGCGACCCGTTGGTGGTCGCCTTGCTGATCTCGTCGAACCGTCTGCGCTTCTCCGCCGGCGCGTCGTCGGCCCACAGCCGCACGCCGAGCTTCGCGTCGAGGATGTTGGGCTTCTTGAAGCCGTACGTGCTGTTTTCTAGTACGACGGATGTGGTGGTGGGGATCTTGCGGTTCTTGTTTGGCCTCCATGCGATGTCGACCGGGTCGTCGCCCCCCTCAGCCGCTTCAACCGCCGTCCCGGTCGCGGCCTCCTTTGCGGCCAGCACCGCCTCTTCTTTCAACTCCTTACTCAAGTGCTCGGCAACGGCGGGGAGCTGCTCGTTCAGGGAGCTGACATCGGTGGCATCGTTGAGGGCGAGGGTCCCGAGATAGACAGGCATGAGCGCAGCAAAGTTGGGGTGTTCTTGGAAGGCTTTCTCGTAGAAGTCAATCTCCTGCTGTACGCAGGGCTTGATGAAGAGTTCGCCATTGGCGTCAGACAGTGCCCCGTCGCTACAGAGCGGGTTAGGAACTGTATCCAACGGAGACTGGAACATCAGTGGATGCTTACTGTCCGGCAACCGCATGGTTGCATGGCTGAAGGTCAGCATGGTTGGGAAGTTCTCTGCTTCCGGCCATTTCCGTTTCGTGGGTTTGTAGCGCTCAGGTCCACCGAGTTCTTAAGCAGGGTGATATCGGGCTCCTGAGTGAGAACTCTGGCAGCTCCGTGGTGTGTTTTTGTAGGGAGTGGTCGGGCTGGTGCAATGGCTGCATCTGCACGGACGCACTCGAATCGAGTCCCTTATTGACAATGAGATGAGATTAGCTGAAATCTGAAACAGGACACCGGCGTGTCGCCATGACAGCAAACAATGGCATTTTGTACCAGGAGAGCGCCACGAGGTCGCTGAGCTCAGATGAATCCTCTCGCGCCAGCGGGGCGGAGCGCGCTCCAGCGATGGGATGGTGGGGTTGATGAAAGGGGTTCCGCCTTTCAGATTTTGACCCGCATCACCATGCAGATTGCCGACCAGTCAGCCAATCACATCCGCTTTTGTGGCTTAGCGCGGCGGGGCCGGCAAGGTCCTCAGTGGGGCAGAGCTGTGGGCCTCGCGCCTGCACGACTTCAGCTCCTGGCGACGAACAACATCACCAGGCTGAGCATGAACATATATCTGCATGTGGCTTCCTCTGGGTTGGCCACAACCGCACCCGAACCGTAAGGCGGACTCCAGGACATGACGACGAAGGTGTTAACTACTATATTGCAGTGGGAGGGACCGGGCAACAGCCGTCGCCTCTTCCACTGTGTCCGTCAAGCATCGGATTTCTCTTGCAGCTCTTGGGTGGCTTCGAAGCATACACGGCCTGCCATGACTCGTTGGCATTCAGCAGACGCCTCAAGAACTGCTCAGTAGCAGCAGGACGATGTTTTCTCAGGGTATGCACGGCCGGACAATTGTCGCAAACGTGCGAAGCGCCTGATCTCCCAGCCTGGAGAGACACACCGTTCCTGTCTCGCTCATATTTCCCCCCACCGCACTGCTCTCAGTGAGGTTCTTCACACTATCTAGGACAAGCAATATCTGATAGCAAATTGTCAAGCGCACTTGCTTGCCCAATTCCCTAATCCCTAGGGCGCCTAAGGTACTGGCTCTGTATGCGCCGCCTGCCCTGCTGCTTCCCGATGTGCTCCCTGTTTGGAGGGCGCGGGCAGTCATCTCCATGACTCAAACAGCAAACTGATGTGATGGATGACTGGCGCAGTTCAAACAGCTGTATGGTTTGGCGACTAGGTTGCTGTTGTTCTCTTTGGGGCGTCCGTTCCTGGAACGCATCTCTCAAAGCCGCTGCTCTATGGGCACACGTTTCCGATGATACTTGTAGGTGCATTACTTTTGAAGAACTATTTCGACAAGTTCCTCGAGCTGATAAGTCTACAGAGAATGTGAACCTCACTAAGCATAAACGGTACCTGGGGGTCGAGCACGTCGAGGTGTTTGATGAAACGGTGCACCTCATCGTTGCGAACTCGGGACTCTGAGCTGTCCTGTCTCCATGCTCATGCTTCAGTTGCAAAAGGCCTTTCATGTCCAGTGGAGAGTTTGAACTGAAATACCCTTCGGCAGTGCCGACCGATTGCCTCCGTTTGCTCTTTCCTTTTCCTTCAACAAGAGCGCACCGTTCAAGTTCCTAAAACAACCACCTCGTCTTGACTTCGCCTTCAAATTACTTTCATTTTTTTTTCTACACTCACCCAACTCAGTGTTTACATTGCGTCTTTCGAACGACTCGAAGCGCAGAACAGTTGCGTTGCTTTTGCCGCTCATCACCTCCACCTTCTCGCGATTCGGTACTTGACTGATTTCCAACGTGCGGTCTGTTTTCTGAGTTCGTCTTCTCTTCGCAAACTCTCGGCTTCATTCTCCCCATTTCACTCCGCCTTCCGGACGTTACCACGATGGCTTCGCCCCCGAACCCGACCACCGCCTCTTTGGAGGATCACCAGAAGCCCGCCTCGGGTGATAGCTCATCACAGGCTGCCGACATTGGCAACGTCCGAGTCGAGAGCGACAAGGCCCCGGACGGCAAGAAGAAGAAGAAGCACAAGCGCAGCGCTGGGGCCAAGAAACGGGGCACGGGTTTCGAAGGTGAGTTCTGCAACATTGAGGCCGCAACCGCTGCTGCCGTTTGGACCACAGTCGCTTACCCATATGTTAGAGTACTACTGCGACCCGCCCATGACACCGGCCGAGTACAACGAGGAGAAGGAGGTGATCTACCCGTCGCACCGCCCCTTAGTTGACCGCATCGAAGAGTGCATCCAGCGGTTTCGCGCCCGCCGTCGCTTGGGCGCGGAGCGCGACGTCCTGTTCTCCAGGTACCTCGTGCTGGGGGGAATCGACGCCACAGTGAGACAGTTCCAGGGCACCCGGAACATTACAGAGGATATCCTGGAGGACGCAAGCAAGGGCGCGGTGAGGGAGATGACCGCCGACGATGTCATCCAGCGCGGTGGGGATGGGAACCGCAGCTCTCGGTTCTACAACCCTAACTACCCCGAGCACTGGGAGGTCGATTTCACTGGCGTTGCGGCCGGCTTTGTGTGAGTGAAGCCAACTCATTGTGGTAAACTCATTACTGACACTGCCAGGTCCGAGCATCTCCGTAAGATGGTTGGCTCCAACACGGCCGACTATCTCATGGGCGTCGACGTGGTGCTCAACTTCCTCAAGTACGTTGACCGCCACGACGTCTGCCCCGAGTATGCCGACGACGTCAGGAACGCCCAGCGGGTCTGTCTGCGCGCCCTCGAGGAGGTTCCGGCCATCTGGAAACTGAGGGAGCTGCTTCCTTGTCACTTCAACACCGCACTCAGCGTACTGTATGTCAAGGGGGAGAGTGGCAGTCTTCTGGGTTTTGAGACCTGCTGGGGGCAACCGCTCCCCGACCCCAAGTTTGCCAGAATCAGCCACGCAGCCACTCTCTCGATATTGCAGGGGGCGAACCGCTATCCGACCAACACGGAGTGGTCCGTCACTGACACCAGCGAGATGACCTTCGAGGTCCTCACCATCACTCCCCCCAGCGACGCCGTCCGAGCCAAGTACAAGGCGATCAACCAGCATCTCGTCGACTACCCGGACATCGAGGCGTGCGGCACCATCACCGTCCGCCCTGTCATTGTCCGTGACGGCTGGGACAATTCCATGAAGGCCACCATCCCGCCCGAGCAAGATGTGGAGAGCGAGTTCATCCTCGAGGAGAGCGCCTTGGAGCTCATGGTGGTGGGCATGAAGCTGACCATGACGGTGTGCACGCTGAATGTCGGCCTCAAGTTCATCAAGGAGGTCAAGGACATGCGGCCGAGCTTCTACGTCTTCCTGCCGCAGGAGCTGATGTTCAACTACAAGGAGCCTGTCCTGAACGATCGTCCGGGCAAGAGCATTCACGACTTTGACGACGAGGACGCTGGGGTGGCTGCGGGTGAGGGCGACGACTAAGGGCGGCGCGGGCGATGTTCGTCGGGTTGGAGGGGCAAGGGAGGCGGTGATGGGGGATATGGGGATGGGATTGTAAGATATTTCGGCGCTGATTTGATGGCTTGATGGCTCATTTACCACGGAGAGCACTTTGCTAGGGTGCTATGGACTCGGATAACTCGCTGATTTACAAGCCCACGTTGATCGGTGACACATTGTGCAGCTTGAACTAACCCTCTTCCTGTCCCTCTTCCTCTTCCTCTTGCTCTTCTTCTTCCTCTCTCTCTTCACTCCGTTCTTTGGCTCTTGTCCACTCCCGTCATGGAATCATCAGGTCGTCGCCGGACGCAATGCTGAGGCGAGAGTTGATGTGATGAAAATCATTACCGGTAGTACAACAAACCGCTAACAAGACATGAACATAACCGAGCAACGCCTCCATCCATCCCTAGCATCCCATCATCCGGAATTTCCAACGCTTCGTCAAATCCCACCCATGACACAATCGTAATCAACCGTAACAAGCAACATACCACCCAAAGCAACCCAAATCATCATGCCGTTCCAAAACGGGCACATCTCATCGCCAAAACACAAGAACAACGCTGGGAATCCCTGGCGTGCACCCCCACCACCGCTGCGGGAGACCACACCAACCACTCTCCTCTCCTCCACTACCAACTCCATGCACGAGACACACAGGACACAACATCATAAAACCCTCGCCCTAAGCTCAGTCATGCGTCTGCACCTTATGATCCCCCGCAACAACCTGCGCGTAACTCGGAGGCGGCGCACCCCCGTCGCTCGGCCCAGCGGAGGTGGTGCCCTGCTCCTGTGGCTGGTGCTGCTGTTGTTGTTGCTGGTTCTGGGGCGGGGCAGCAGCAGCAGCATTAGAAGCCGAGGAGGCGCCCGTGGTCCCGTAGTTCATGTTGCTTCCTCCTCCCTGCGGCTTGTTGGTGGCCTGCGCGTGCTGCTGCTGCTGGTAGCCTTGTTGTTGGGCTTGTGCTTGGGGCTGGCGCTGGCCGTGGCCGCCGTCGTGGACGAAGACGTAGATGCGGCCGTGCTCGGCGTCTTGGGGGAGGTAGTCGTAGTCGTAGGGCGGTTCGGGGTACTTGGCGATGATGTACCATGCGTGGAGGAGGCCTGGGATCTGGTGTGGGCGAGGGCGTGTTAGTTGGCTGGTTGGTTGGTGGTTGAGAAAGGGAGAGGAGGGGACGTACGTAGCCCAGTATGAAGAGGAGGATGTTAATGACAGAGTCGGCGCTGCAGATACCGCGCTTTACCCAGACTGTTGTGAGGATAAACGGGTCAGCTTGAGACCTTCAGGCAGTCAGGTGGTTGTTAGGGAGGGATGCGGGGCAACGGACCAGGCAGCGGGGGAAACAAAACGGCGAGGAGGCCGAGGAAAATGTCTGTTGAGCACATCGCAGTGGTGTCTCTTTCTTTGTAAAACGGAGCGAACAAATCGATATTGACAGTAATTGTTTACTGTGGTAAGGTGGAAGTGGACTGGCTCTCGAGGTTCCCGGCGATGGAGCGTTCAAGAGGTCGCGGGACCATGACGCAGCGCTGGGTCCGAAGCCAGTCACACCACTGTTCGGATTGGGTGGCGGTGCCAGGGGGCTTGCGTAATGTGGAATGGCGCTTTTCTGCTTTTGGGCTGGCGCAAGGCGGCAAGCTGAACACCCCGCAGTGCCTCTGGGTTAGGGTTACAGCAAGGCCTCTGGTCTTGGCCAAGTCTGGTGGTTCCAAAAGGCGGTCGAGAATTCAAGGCAGAATTGATCCACTTGTGAGCTCGACACTTGCGATCGTCGACGACAGGCCTTTTGGCCACCCTTTCCCTTCGCCTTTCACGCCGATCGACTGAATCAAGCCGACACCATGGACGATCTGGAGTCCCTCGAGCTGCTTTCGCTCGTGTCGAAGGTCACGTCGGAATTGCAGAACCATCTGGGCATCAACGAGAAGACGCTGGCCGAGTTCGTCATCGCGCAGCGCATAGAATGCGCGTCGTTCGAAGAGTTCAAGGCCAAGCTGGCCGCTGTCGGGGCCGAGTTCCCGCCGAGTCTGGTGGAGAGCATCGATCGCCTGGTCCTGACTATGCACCCTAAGTTCAAGGGCCAGCAGAATGGTTCGCAGCACCATGGCGAGGACGAGAAGCCGAAACGGTCGGTGGAGGATCAGACCAAGGTCTTCAAGGGCCTTTCCATTCCAGACAAGGCTGTCGAGGCCATCGATGATACCTTTGCATTATTGGAGAGCTTGGAACCGAAGCGAGCCGACAAGGACCGTCCACGAAAACGCAGCCGCACCCCAGACGAGTACCGCGACGACTCAAGGCGGAAACGCAAAGACAGGTACCGGTCGAAGTCGAGATCCAAGTCGAGATCGAGGTCGCCGCCCCGAGGGAGGAGGAAGAACGGCCGATACGACGACGACGACGATTTCCGCCGCCCGCCGCCCCAGGAGCTGGACGATACGCCACAGTTATACAAGGTCTATGATGGGCATGTGACGGGCGTCAAGGATTTTGGAGCCTTTGTGAACTTGCACGGCGTGAGGGGTAATATTGATGGATTGGTCCATATCTCGGCATTCGGGCAGCGGGTCGACCATCCGTCAGACGTGGTTTCCAGAGGGCAAAATGTCAAGGTCAAAGTCATCAAGATCGAGGGCAACAGGATAGGGTTGTCCATGAAGGACGTGGACCAGCAGACCGGCATGGACCTCGCCCCGCAGATGAGGTTGGGTTCTGGCGCCAATATGGAGGCTCTTGGTGGCCGTGGGCGGGTTCCGGGCGACGTGCCGAATGGAGCCAACGGCTCGTTCCAAGCATCAGCGGTCGCCCGGGGACAGAAGAAGCGGATGACCTCTCCGGAGCGGTGGGAGATCCGGCAGATGATCGCTGCTGGAATCGTCAAGGCGTCGGATTACCCCGAGCTCGAGGAGGAGTACAATGCCACGCTCAGGGGAGAAGGGCAGATGGAGCTGGAGGAAGACTTCGATATCGAGATTCGGGACGAGGAGCCTCCTTTTTTGGCAGGCCAAACCAAGCAGTCACTCGAGCTGTCGCCCATCCGAGTCGTCAAGGCGCCCGACGGCTCGCTCAACCGCGCTGCGATGGCTGGTACGAACCTGGCCAAGGAGAGAAAGGAGTTGCGGCAACAGGAAGCTGAGGCCCAAACGGAGAAGAAGAATGTTGACTTGTCGTCACAGTGGCAGGATCCTCTGGCCAACCCCGAAACGCGGCAGTTCGCCAGCGATTTGAGGAAGAAGGCCCAGACAACACAGTCAGCGCCGGATGGGGTTCCCGAGTGGAAGAAGGCCATCGCCAAGGACCAGCCTCTCGGTAGGCGGACCAACATGAGCATCAAGGAACAGCGGGAGTCGCTGCCCGTCTTTGCTTTTAGAGACCAGCTTATCCAGGCCGTCAAAGAAAACCAGATCTTGATCGTGGTCGGCGAGACTGGTTCCGGCAAGACCACTCAGCTTACCCAGTATCTCGCGGAGGCTGGGTTCACGAACAACGGCATGATCGGATGTACTCAACCGCGTCGAGTGGCGGCTGTATCCGTTGCCAAGCGCGTCGCCGAGGAGGTTGGGTGCCAGCTCGGCCAGGAGGTCGGCTACACCATCCGGTTCGAAGATGTCACCAGTCCGGCAACCAAGATCAAATACATGACGGACGGAATGTAAGTTCTGGTTCCTCCTTTCTTCTCTGACAATCGCTGACTCTTAACTAGGTTGCAACGTGAGATCCTGATGGACCCTGATCTCAAGAGATACTCGGTCATCATGCTGGACGAAGCCCATGAACGCACCATTGCGACGGACGTGCTCTTTGCACTGTTGAAGAAGACGGTCAAGAAACGACCCGACCTCAAGATCATCGTCACCAGCGCAACGCTAGATGCGGACAAGTTCAGCGAGTACTTCAACTCGTGCCCCATCTTTACCATTCCCGGACGGACATTCCCGGTCGAGATCCTCTATTCCCGTGAACCGTAAGTTGAACAAACCTCACCCCCAACCTCTTTTAGAAAGCTGACTCGCGTAGGGAATCGGATTATCTCGATGCGGCACTGACGACAGTGATGCAAATCCACTTGACCGAGCCGATGGGCGACATTCTCGTCTTCTTGACGGGCCAAGAAGAAATTGACACGGCTTGCGAGATCCTGTACGAGCGGATGAAGGCCTTAGGGCCGGGTGTTCCCGAGCTCATTGTCCTGCCCGTCTACTCTGCGCTGCCGAGCGAGATGCAGAGCAAGATCTTTGAGCCAGCACCGCCCGGCAGCCGCAAGGTTGTCATCGCCACCAATATCGCCGAGACGTCGATCACGATTGACTTCATCTACTACGTGGTGGACCCCGGGTTCGTGAAGCAGAACGCCTACGATCCGAAGCTGGGGATGGACTCGCTCGTCGTTACCCCCATTTCCCAAGCGCAGGCGAACCAGCGAGCGGGCCGTGCCGGCCGGACGGGTCCGGGCAAGTGCTTCCGCCTGTACACCGAGGCGGCGTACCAGTCCGAAATGCTTCCCACCACAATCCCCGAGATCCAGAGGCAAAACTTGTCGACGACGATTCTGATGTTGAAAGCCATGGGCATCAACGACTTGCTCCGCTTCGACTTTATGGATGTAAGTTGCCTCCCTCGGCGGCAAATTCGCTTGTTGCTAACAGTGTCTTAGCCGCCGCCTGTCAATACTATGCTTACAGCCCTCGAGGAGCTATACACATTGGGAGCCTTGGATGACGAAGGGTTGTTGACCCGTCTGGGCCGGAAGATGGCTGATTTCCCCATGGAACCGACCCTGTCCAAAGTCCTGATCGCC
Organism: Chaetomiaceae sp. PF1801; assembly: GCA_023628475.1. Classification (NCBI taxonomy): domain Eukaryota; kingdom Fungi; phylum Ascomycota; class Sordariomycetes; order Sordariales; family Chaetomiaceae; species Chaetomiaceae sp. PF1801. The sequence goes on from JAMAKQ010000001.1 coordinate 296,365, forward strand.
TCGGTCGACAAGGGCTGTTCCGACGAAATGGTGACTATCGTTTCGATGCTCAACCTCCTCCAAATCTTTTACCGCCCCAAGGAAAAACAATCCCAGGCCGACCAGAAGAAGGCCAAGTTCCACGACCCCTCGGGCGACCACCTGACCCTCCTCAACGTCTACAACTCGTGGAAGAACAACGGCTACGCCAACGCGTGGTGCTTCGAGAACTTCATCCAGGCGCGTTCGATGCGCCGCGCCAAGGACGTGCGCGAGCAGATCGTCAAGATCATGGAGCGCCACCGCCACCCCATCATCAGCTGCGGGCGCGACACGGACCGCATCCGGCAGTCGCTCTGCGCGGGCTTCTTCCGCAACACGGCGCGCAAGGACCCCCAGGAGGGATACAAGACGCTGACCGAGGGCACGCCCGTGTACCTGCACCCCAGCTCGGCGCTGTTTGGAAAGCAGGCCGAGTGGGTTGTCTATCATACCCTGGTGCTCACCACGCGCGAGTACATGCATTTCACGACGAGCATTGAGCCGAGGTGGTTGGTCGAGGCGGCGCCTACGTTCTTTAAGGTGGCACCGACGGATCGGTTGAGTAAGAGGAAGCAGGCGGAGAGGATCCAGCCGCTGTATAACAAGTATGCTGGTGAGGATGACTGGCGGTTGAGTGCCCAGAAGAGGGGGGGAAGGACGGGTGGTGGTGGTGGGACGTGGGGTTAAGACGTGGGTTGGTGGTGGTGTTGGTGGTGGTTGGTTGCTTGGTCTAGAATGGTGCATCGAATTTGGCTCTGTGGGAGCGATGCTTGCGGGAGCGGTCAATAATGGATATGTGATACCCCTGATGCCTCAAAATCTTCTTCGGTGACAGAGCCAGGGACGGTTTGTTCGGTAATCTCTGCCGTCCTGCTAGGTCTTTGAAGGGGCCGCTGGTTTGTGTGCAATGTCCTCGGCCCTTGCGTAGGGCGGCATTGGACGGAAGATGGCAAGCGGGGGTGGCTGCCTAACATTCAGCGCGCTGACATGCAGCACCCAACAGCAACAGACAACCACGGCAACCGTCACGCGCTCGCGATACTTGGCAACCCGAACTTCAAACAACCATCTCCAGCTCATCGCTCAGCTTGCAACCACCGTTCTTCAACAACCCCAACCAAGGAAATCACCAACACAACCATCAACCATGCCGACCGCCGAGATCACCGACAACAACACCACCGACAACGCCACTCCCTCCGGCCGTTCTGGCGCCTCAAGCTCCGCCGCCCCCTCCCCACAAGACTTGGACTCCCCCTTCCCAACAATCACCATCAACCCCTCCACCCCCTCCTCCCACACCCACACGGTAATCTTCCTCCACGGCCGCGGCGACAACACGCGCTCCTTCACCCGCTTCCTACACCACTGGCGACACTCGCGCACCGGCCTCACCCTCTTCGAGTCCTTCCCCACCTTCCGCTGGGTGTTCCCGCAAGCCCCCATGCGCCCGCTCGCCAGCACGGCGCACCATTTCCGTCAAAAGGCCATGAGCCAGTGGTTTGACGTGTGGAGCGCGCAGGACTTTTCGCTGCGCGAGGATGTGCAGGTTGCAGGGCTCAGGGAGGTGGTTCCGAAAATAAGGGGGATGATTGCGAAAGAGGCGGGGGAGTTGGGGGGCAGGTGGGATCGGGTGGTGCTGGCGGGGATTAGTATGGGGTGTGCGACGGGGGTGCATACGTTGTTTAATTTGGGGATTGGCGAGGAGGAGAAGGGGGCCAGGTTGGCGGCGTTTATGGGGTTTTGTGGGCGGTGTCCGTTCATGGGGAGGACGCTGGGTCAGATGAGGGAGATATTGGCGCTCGGGGAGGGCGTGCCGGAGGGGGAGGAGAATGGGGTGCTGAGGCGGACGCCGATTATGTTGCAGCATAATGTGGATGATCCGTTGGTGTTGGTGGACAGGGGGAGGGGGCTGAGGGATACGCTGAGGGGGTTTGGGGCGCAGGTTGAGTGGAAGGAGTATCCCAGCGGCGGGCACTGGTTTCATGAGCCTGATGGAATTGATGATGCGGTTGAGTTTCTGAATAGGGTGGTGTTGGGGAAGGGTGCGGAGGCGTGGGGAAACGCTGGAGGATCAGCAGATGCCGAACAGGGCCAGACGGTGGCAGAGTCGGTTGCCATGGCCTTGTCGTGATGGTTGGGGTGCATCCTAAAGGGTAGCCTGGCTTGCGGAGAGGGAACATACACTGAATTCTACAGGGCTCAATGGGAGTAGCCTGTTCAGCAGCAACTCAAGCTCAGGCAAGAATAAAGGATGACATGGACTGAGTCTGATAGCCACGCGAGTATTGATTAACTGGGCCTTGTTTCCTTGAATTATTCAATACCTAGGTTTCTGGCCACCTAGGTTTCTGGCCACAAACATCGATCTCCTCGACGATCTCCTTAATACAACTGGCTTGACCAACGTATCAGATCAAGCAATCTCAGCCTCAATAATACTCTCCACAGACTGCACCGGCCTCCAAATCCTCACCACCCTCATCCCCACACTGGCAATCAACTCCCGCCACTGCTCCTCCGACCTCTCCGCCGCCGCCAGGCACGCCATCATGGTGATATCCGACACAGTCACCCTCGACAGCGGCTTCTCGCTACTCACCAGACTCTCGTGGATCAGCAGCCGCGAGTAGCCCTTCTCCATGGCGGGCGCCAGCGCCTGCAGGATCTTGCGCGCCGTCTCGTCGGGCCAGTCGTGCAGCACGTTGTGCATGAAGTAGACGCGCGCGCCCTTGGTGCTGTCGGGCTGGGGGGTGAAGAAGTCGTGCGGCTGGACGGTGATGGCGGTGGAGGCGCCGGTGGCGGCGAGGTCCTCGGGCACGCCCTTGAGGATGTCGGGCAGGTCTTGCAGGACGAGGCTGCCTGCGGGGAGGTCGGGGTGCTTTGCGAGGAATTTTCTGAGGTCGTGGCCCTTGCCGCCGCCGATGTCGACGACGAGCGGTGAGGTTTTGTTGTTCTCCTTGGCTGCTGCCACGACGGCGGTGTCGGTAGGGTAGATGTCGACCCAGGGCGTCAGGTTGTACTTGGAGTGGCACTCCATGGCATCGTTGAAGTCGGACGTCAGCAGCGGGTTGGTGCCGACGTAGTGGAACATGCTGGCGTCCTTGCCGCGCCAGAACTGGAAGTTGCAGTCGTTGACGTCGGTCGGGTTTCGGAAGCCCGTCTGCTTGAGGTAGCCGGGTAGCGTGCGGAACATGGGGTTGTTCAGCTCGTGGTAGAACCCCCCGTACATGCCCGGGAACGAGGCGTCCTCGGCGAGCGCCTTGGCCCAGGGGGTGCGCTCGTATGTGTCCTGGGCTACCTCGGTCACGAGGTGCTGGCCTGCGATGGCGCGCATCATGCGTCCTGGAGGTGTAAGCAAGGGTCCAGTAATCAGGTAGTTTCAAAAGGAGAGGACCTACTGATGAGCAGCACATCGGCACCCGTGAGCTCGGCCAGCTTGGTGCAGGTGATGGCCTCGCCGCCGGCCTCAGCCCACTTCTTGAAGACGCCGGCGTCGATGAGCGTCTTGATGGCGGCGTTGATCGCCCCGCTCACCCCTGGCAGTCATGTCAGCGGCCGTCCTCTTGATTAATGACAGGATATGGATATGAGTATGACTTTGGGAGCAACGGCACGGGATGGCCGAGACAGCCAGAAAGGGGTGTCAACAGTCCTGACAACTACTTACAGACATGGTCCCACGCAATGTCCCATGGCGACTGGATCCTCCTGAGCGCCTCAAAGACGGCATCCCTGGCGCGGATCCTCTCGGCCTCGTTGGCGAACGAGGTGGCGCCGACGCCCCGGAGGCAAGCAACGAGCTGGTCTGCTGATGTCATGTTTGCTGCGCGGATCTGCTGTTTCCGGACAAAACAACTCATCAGAGAAACTCGTGCAGGAGCGACCCCCTTTCACTTTTGAGTCTCTGCTCGCCCTCGGCATCATGGCCGGGGCTGCTGCCCACCATCGGCCCCGCCGCCTAACGCAGGCATGGCTTCGTTTGGATTAGCTGCAACGCTGGGCTCCGCATCTCCATCGCCCAGAGATATCAAGCAACTTCTCAACGGCCGCTAGGGAAGGAATGAGGATCCCGTGTATAGCGTGTGAAGCTTGGTGTTCCTGAATCCACAACAAAGAGCACGTCCGCCGTGTATTGTTGTTTCGTGTCCCCATTGTCAAAGAAATCAAAAGCCACGATCGGGTCTCACCTCGGGTTTTACCAGCAGTCTGGTACCGGGAGCTGCGTAAGCCGCAGGATCACGACCCTGGTCGACAACGTGGAGATGTTTGGCGACCCCTGGCACCTGCATTAAGAGGGCTCCGCTTGCCCCTTGTCTGGTGTGGTCGACAGCGGGGGCATCAAAGATCGGCAGTTGGGATGCAATCATGCGAATCCTGACATTACCCGTTGATCGTCTTGTTTGAACACGATGGCGTTGATTCTTTGAGTCGAGATGCCTCTACCAAGCACATGTCGTCCATATCCAAAAGCAGCAACTCTTTGCGATGGTTAAACCGCCCTAGCGCCCTTCTGACGCTTCTGCCCGCTAAACTCCTCGGAGGATTGCGACACCTCGAGCGTCTTGCGGATCCCCATTTCCTCCACATGGGCGTTAGTCTTGGCGCTAGTCACAAGAGGAATCGCGTCGAAGCTCGGCCGGAGATGCAGGCTCTCCTCCCCCTCGGCGTCCGACTCGAGCTTCTGCCCCTTGACGCCGTCCCAGTTGCGGCTTCCGCTCTGGCTATTTCCGAACCGATTTGCCGACAGCTGCGCGCTGCTGTCGCCCGCGCCCGTCGTGAGCTGGCCCCTCGCCGCGCGGTAGAGGGGCCCCAAGGTGGGCAGCGATGCGCACACCATGAGAATGCACCCCTCTGCGATGCCGAGGATGTCGAGGTATGGCACGGGGTCTGGAGGGTGCTGGTCAGTCTCTGTCTTGCGAGTTTATCCGTCTTTTTGAGGCACTTACATGTCGGATCGACGGCCAAAATCTCAAAGATCTGCCCAAAAATGGCCAGCTTGTAAATGGAAACGACGCAGGCCAGCACGCTGAGGCCTAGCGCCGTGGCCACCGTGATGCGCGTCTTGAGCGGCATGTTGAGCCGCATGATGAACGGGATGGGATACAGAGCGAAAAAGACGTCGAGGAAGGCCGAGTACGCCGAAGTGAAATATCCCAGATTGGCCATGATGCTGACAGGAGCGCAGCTGCCCCCGGGAATGCTCCGATCCCACCCGTACTCGACGGGATCGCACTGCTTGAACCACCAGACCGAAGTCGCCAGGATGCAGGCCTGCGAAGACAGCCCCAGGGCCCAGAAGGCGACGGTGGTCTTGATGCCCGGCTGGAGGATGCGCTGCAGGGTCGAGATGATGGCGAACTTGGGCAGCGAGAAGGTCCAGATCAGCACGGCGCTGATGATGATGTTGTACCGGAGGGCCGGCACGACGTCCTGGGGCGGGAGCGTCGCGTAGTGCCGCCCCAGGCCGTGGCGCGAGCCGAGCGTGACGAGGATGCAGGTCGCGAGGAAGACGGCCAGGCAGCCGAGCGTGATGTAGTCGTCCGGGCCGAGCCCGCCGCCCCGGGCCCTGGCGTAGTGTGCTCGACAGAAGACTCGGAGGCCGACGATGACTGGAGTTGGGAATTTGTGTCAGTCTCTGCAAGATGAGGGATGTGGCCTTGTGTGCTCTCACCTGCTGTGACGGCAAACATGGCCCAGCAGGCCTTGTCCGCCAGGACGCCGTAGTCCTCTTCTTCCCACAAGCCCATCCTGTTGATCTCCTCAGCTTACACCCAACTCTCAAGATCGACAATGGTGTTGAGTTAAGACATGAGGGACAGGGTAGAGGCCGGTTTGCCAGAACTTGGCCATGGGGATTGGGGAGAACTTGAAAGAAAAACCCGCCCACAAACGGTGGTCCACACGTCCATGTCAACGGCCGGGGGGAACTGGCTAGCTCCCGGCGACCGTCTCGGGGGTCGGCCGTGGCTCCGAACAAAATGCATGGCTCGGGTTGCATCCGGGACCCGTTGCGGGCTCTTAGCTTCTCCACCAGCGCTGACTTCGGGCTTTTGCCCCCCCACGACGTGGTGATCAAAAAGAGGAATCGACCCGAAAGTCGCAATGGAATGGGATCCTGCAGTCGAACCGCGCAAATGGGCGTCAAAATATTTCGCGGTTTGCGGCTTTTGCCGGTCCCTTGCATTTCCTCCTGCTTGGATTCGATTTAGCGTGTGACATCGCGCCGTCTGACCTCCGCGGGGATACGGCATTCTGTCGGCAAAGTCGCTTGAACCTCGGTGGCGGTTTTTTGTCTCAGACCCAGATCCAAGCTGTCGGGTTGTCTTGTTCTGCGCGCTCAAGGCACACACATTTCGTAATTGTGCGCTACATGGTTGTAGATACATTCGAATCGAAGGGTGCGACAGAAAAGCATACCTGGTAAAGTAAATTATTGTCGTTCATGATAAGGTCATCCGGCGAAAAATTCGACACTTGAAATGCAGAAGGAAAGTGCCTGCAGAGCAGGAAACCCAATGTGAAAATTCTTGGGAAGAGGGCCATTGAGGCTAATCTAGCCAGATGTGGAAACCCAGGAACCCTATAACCTTTTGAAGTCCGTCGTAACCGGCAGCCTTGCCTCGACTTGACACAAATGCTATCCCACATGCCAACTACGTACCTACATCACAGAGTCCTTTTTGGAGGTTGAACTGTTGTGCCACAGCTTTGGCGATGCGGGCGCCGCAACCGGGTTATAAACCGGAAGCACACAGTGTCCATGCCTTGGGCGCACATCGAGGAGAGACATCAAACAGATTGAAGAGCACGAGGACATTTCAAGAACCATTATCACAAACATCGAGTCATGAAACCTGACGCTGCAGAATTTGAGGACTGGGCTCTGTACAATGACACCACACCACACCAACCAAATCACTGGCTTGAGCGGTTGGCAAGGCTCAAGCTCCAACCAAAGCGTGCACTCCATGCCTCGATCACGACTTTGAATGTAAACGCCGCTCCCTGTCACAGCATGGTTCATCACACTCGAATATCATGTGGTTAATTTCGAAGTCTTCAAGTTCAGCGTCAAATCTAAGGCCATTTGACATCTGTTTCTTAGGTAGATGCTCACTTTCAAGTCAGAATGCCAACGTAATACTCGGTTTTTGAACATCGCGCTCCCAACGGCGGAACAGAGACACGGCAGCAAAAGTAACTTGAAGGCAAAGAAAGCGGTGCAATAACATGGCACCTGGATTACATGTGCTTGGGGAGAGCAGTTCCCTGATTGCTCGTCCCTGGCTTCAGTTTAGAGTCGTTGCCAAACTCCTGGAGCCAATCTCTCGAATTTTGGCTGCGCCAGCGATTGTTCAAGTCGTTTTATTTATTAAACACAGAATATTTATCCTTTTTACTATCAAGGGCAAGCACCTGGGCAGGTTTCTAGAAATGTTTTCTAAGCACTCCAGTCATCAATGTGTAAGTAAGTCCCTACTTCCTTCGGCTCCCCAGTCTGCAAGTTTCACTGATTGGCCCAAAGGGCCTGGTGCCGCCAGCATGCATGTGTGCAGAGGTAGGTTAAGTTCTCAGGCTCCAAGATTCGCCGGGCTTTGTTGGTGCTTTGGTGGTGAATCATGAATGTGACGTGGGCCATGGATAGAGGGCGGCATATAAGCCTGCGCCGGGAGCTGTCACCCCAAGAGCGGCACTCCCACCAGTGCCATAGGTCTGCTCCATGGTGCAATTGGCAGCATGTGACGAGGTGGCTGGGACGGGTGTGGAAGTTCGATTCGAGAACGGTGGTTCCACGCAACCCAGAGCGGCCTGAAGCCTCGCCGGATCCTTGGTTCGAATCCATGGTGGAGCATGCAGACTCTCTTTTTGTTCTGACTCTCCAAGTATTTTTGTGCCAGCTTGGCTCTCAAGCTCAACATATAATGCGAAACATTCCAGTTGTTTGCCTGCCAAGGGACAAAAGTTTCGCTCCTTGCACAAACACTTTCTCTTGGTTTCTCACAAGACGACCACTCCTATAGATTTATCCTACTCCTTGCACATGTGAAAATCTTCATCTGGATTTACTCTTGTTCCTCTTTCTTTTTATTTTTATTTTCATTTTTATTTTTATTTTTTTCTCATTGCGGCAAAAAGGGGCATCAAGCTATGGGTCCTTGGTTACCCGGGCAACCGCCAGCTACCCCTGAATCAACCGAACACACAAACACTCTGTGGCTCAATGTTGCCAAGTTTTAAAAGGTACCAGGGCACGTACTTTGTCAGGAAACGCAAGATTCATCCAGCAAGAGATGACATCTATGAAGATCAAACACGAATCGTGGGATGATTGGTGGTGGAAAAGGGGGCGATTCTACCAATATTGCTCCCTAAAGTACAAGGTCAAGGAGACAACTTAAACCGACGCACAGTGGACGAGCTTGAACTGCTGTTGCTTGCGACGTGCCGGATTAATGGTGTTAGATGGTCTTACAGGACAAAGATAGTAGTTCGAAAGGAGGCAAGATAAAATAGATACAGCCGAATCGCCACACCCATGTGCTTGATCATTGATGGCAACGTCCTCCCCAGCCAACCTACCCTTCTTGTCACAAGAATCAGCGCTAGGGCGGTTCACTGGCAGTAAGTGGCCTGCAGAACTCCTTTAGATGGCCGGAACGCTAACCCAGAACCGCGTATCATCAGTCTTGTACTTGGCATTCGAATCAATCTGGCTCTGGATCCACTGCACGGCACTCTTGTAGTTGTTGATGTCCTGCGTGTACGGATTCGCCAGGCCGCTGGCCCCGTTGCGGTGGCCGGCAAACCACTTGTCGTAGCCGTAGTACTCCTGGCAGTCCCAACGCGAGGCGACGTCGGCGTAGACATTTGAGCTGGGAAGGCGGACGTTAGATCGGGTGTGGCGTTCTGAGGGTGAGAGGGGAATGTCTAGGGAAGGTACACTTACTTGAGCACGGCGCCGTTGTTCCAGTTGCTCTCGCTCTGACCCTTGAGCCCGTACCGCGACGCGCACACGCGCAGCATGCCCCAGTTCTGCTTGAAGAGGCCGAAGTTGGCGGCGTCGCCCGTTTTGTTGTCACCTGTTGCCAGCACGATGTTAGACACATAAGGGGCTTGAGGATTTACCCAAAGGAAAATAGGAGTTTAGCTGGGGAACTGCAGGCTTACCGTAAGGGTAGTGGCTCGTCGACATGTACTCGTCCTCGAGCATGGCAATGGCAAGGTCCAGCGTGTTGCCGCCGGCATTGAGGATGGCTTGCTTGCGGCTCCCGAGACCAGAAACCGTGTAGGAGCCACGGTCAGCACGCTCGGCGAGGGCCGCGCTAGGCTGCCCGGAAACAGGGACGGCCAAAGCCCCTGCGGAGAGGGAGAGGACGGCAAACTTAAACAGCTGCATGGTGAATGCTTGGGAATTGGGGGTTAACTGATGGTGGCTGCGGAGAAGGGCGCGATGGTACGGGGACGAGGCTGTCATCCAAGGAGATGTGGCCCAGCTTTATAGACGGTGCCCTCGCTCTCGGAGTAGTGTCTAGCTCCAGGCCAAAGTCCTCTCACATGCCATCAGGTCCAACCACACCTTGTCGTCTAGGCACCATCAAACATACAGACCATTGTGAGCAACAGAGACCAGGCCACCCATGGCCCACTGAGCTGACGTCCGACGTTGACATGATGCTGGCGCGATCACTTGCCTAATCCAGGACCTCGGAGCACAATGAACCGCCGGTCTTAGACACATCCTCGAAGATGTCTGTGGTGAAGATCTGGGGTAGTGTAGGGAGGCTTCCTGTGTCAGCCGCAGTCTAGCCGAATCCAGGGACGGAGGAGGTGCTTCCGCGGCGCCACGGCGGCAGATGGGGTGGAGCTTCTCCAGGTCCGGGTACGCGGTACGGCCGCTCCCGCTTCGTATCGGTACCCTAAACATGTCTTTGAGTGATTAGGGGACAGAGACTCCTACTCCTGAAACGTACATACGAGGATAGAGGGCTTGTGCAACCAACGAAGCTGAGCTTGGCGCCACCAAGTTGAGGTTCTGTTCCTCAAAACAGACCGGGGATCCCGCGTCCATGGCTCTTTGTTCGGTCAACCGGGTATTCTTCCTCTTGACTCTTGATCCTGCTGCGTGAAGAGTTGAGGAGCTGGGTGGCCATCCTCTTGACTGGGAGTCCAACTTGAGGTGGCACCAAGAAGTCTCCAATACATCAACTGCAGCTGCATTCGACCATTCCGCTGCCCGCCAGAAGTTGACCGCGACGGATAGAGGAACAGGCCCTCAAATCCCCAGCGTGATGTGGCTTTCAAGGTAAGATGCTGATGCGAAGGCGAACGCAAGGGCATGTCTCTCAAGTCCAAGTCCACCCCGCGGTTGCCAAAACACACGCTTCGGCCCTCGTTGCAGTCTTCTTCAAAGCCACAGCTGCGAAAAAGGTCGACGCGGACCACCCGAGCAATCAGTCGATGCCATAATTAACCCCAGCAGCCACAACATTCGAACCGATGTCAAGTGACATGGCGCCAGAGTCTGTCCCTCTCAGTACACTGTAACTCGGGATTTGCCGCGGCCTGACCTCGCATTTTCATGAAGGCTGTCTTTGACACCGATGTCGCCGTGGCGGTAAGGCCCAGGGCCGCGCGCGCATGATCAAGGCTATGTGACTATCCTCGAACCACACCGCAACCGACGACCTTGACCATCACAACTCCTGCTCGTCCAAATACGGCACCGTTGTCCAAGGCACACTCTTCTCAGGCTTCCCCGGATAAGAGATGAACAACGCCGCGAGTCCCACCCAATGCTCCACGAGCCTGCAATACAGACGCGTCGCCTCATACGTGCGGGCCATGATGACGGGGATGTTCCGTTCAGCGAGATATCGCAGGACTGCGGGATCGACGCGCAGTTCGTTTTCCATTCCCAGGGAGATGATGATCATGGTTGCGCCGTGTTGCACGAGTTCCTCAACGTCGCCGACCACGATACCCGTCTCAAGCTTGGTCTTGGTCTCGGACCAGTCCCAGAAGCGTCCGCCGCCCGGGTACAATTTGATGTCCGCGCCGGCGCCCAAGCCCGGAACCTCGATGTAACCTTCTCCGTAGCACTTTATCCTTGGGGACCAGTCCGCGCTTGAGCATACCATACGCCCAGTGCGCCGTTTTCTGTTGGTTCGGATCGGATCGGTGTTGGTCCTTGCTTGGTCTGAGTTTACAACGGGCTCCAGTCCAAGCCGCTCGAAGTTGGTGGTGAGGTTGTCGACGAGGTCTGGCTCCATGACTATCGTGCTTTTTGAATGGGTGATGTGCAGGGTGATGTGGAAAGCTGCCGAGGACGATCCAGAGTTTCCCGTGTTGATTGACGCCTTTCATGTGACATGGAGCGGGGGAAATGAATCCCGTTGGCGTGGCATTCTGACTGCAATCAAGATCAGGAAGCGTTTGTGGCGTGTGTGGCTGGGAATTGATGTGGCTAGTTCGTGGCTCAGGGTAGTTAACTCTACCTGAGTCCCAGGACTTCGAGATTCTGGGAGGCATCCTCAAAGCTAGGTAACCGCCGCAGCGCACTGCAGACTCCCTGCCCCACACGGGTTCAATCTGGGTGAAGCCACATAGGTAGCCTGCGCGCTCGTGATAGACACCTCACGTGAGAGGAACTCTGGCCAGTTCAAGGCAGCCAGCCAGACGAGAGTCGACCGAGCAACACGCACGATGTTGTCTGTGAGAGAACGGTTCTGGCCGTCGGAAGCCCGCATGCATCCTTCGGGACAGTGTTTCTCGGATCAGAAGTCGATGACGGCGACGAGCTATTCTCGCAAATGCAAGAACCCAGCCACGACTCGCTGGTTCCGATGTGAAGGTTGTGGCATGCAGAAGTGTCTGACAACACCACCGGCAATGGAATGAAGCGGCTTGCATTCCATGCATCAGGTGTGGGGAGCACCCGGCAGTCTGGTCCCTTCACCGTCCCGAGGCGTCGGTGAGACGGGCTCCCACGTGAAATGGCTCGTCGCCCTTGCGGGTAAATCGATGACGAGATGACGTTGGGGGATTGGCGGTCAGCTGCTGTTCTCGGCTGAAATGGCTGGAATCGGGCTGGAATCGCAAGGCGGGCTGCGCCCTGCGGCCCCACATTCGCGGATTCTGGGGTCACAGAGCCGAGCCACAGCCGGATCGGTGGCGCGTGAAACGCCACCAGCCGGGTTGCTGGACTCGGGCTGGCCTCCTGTTGACGAGTTCGTATCGAGGACTAAGTTTAGAAACCGAAGGTTCGAGCACCGGGCCAAACCGAGGTGAAGGGTGGACGAAGGTTCCTGAACAGCGTGTCGATGGTCTTGCCACCGTCGGCGACAGGTTCGGACGGCTGGGCGGAATGCTGATGGTTTCAGATACACGAGAAGCCAAGAGCTGGAATTGTCGAATGCAAACCCGACCCCGGAAAATTCACGGCGGCCAGAAGGGGTGCGTGACGGGTGGCAGGCCGCATCCGGCACCTGTCCGCAGCAAATGCATGCATCAGCATCCTTACGCAAGACGGTCGGATTGGCCAACCACAGGCCGCTGATAATGTTTCTCGAAGTGCAGGAAGCCGATCTCCTTCGTGGCGATCGCATGGTGGGGTTCGGGGGGCATCGGAGGGGCCGGCGGGCCGGTTCACGTCGCTAAGAATAAAGTGACAAACTCGAAAACCCCTCATTGGGCTGCAACGGGTTTGTCCGGGGGCGGGTCGCATTCAGGCACGCCCAATTGGGGCGCTATTGGCGAGAGAAGAGATGAAGAAAATGGCCGTGTCGCGTGTTGGGCCGTCTCAAAACCGGCTAGGGATCACCGAGGTCACAGCAACGGCCGCCCAGAAACAAAGGCCCCATGTTCTGCCAGCCCAAGCCCCACTGCCCCGCCACTTTATGCGGGGCCCCTCCGACTCGCCGCCGAGAGTTAAAATTCCCTCGGTCCCTGCGTCCGTGAAAGTGGAATGTGACTCTTCAACTGCCCGGTTCCTCACGACATCGTCATCATCAGTGCCACTTTCGCAGCAGCACCGTTTCCCTTCTTTTCCAGATACCCCAGATACCCAGAAGCAACACAGCAGCCATGGTAACGCCCCTCGATGCTGTCCGCCCTTGCAACCCCACGTACTGACACATGTTTCGTTTGCAGGCGACATCAGAAGCGTTCATTTCGCGGTCGGAGATCGTAAGCAAAACACACAACCGCACATCGATTGCGCAGGACACGCGCACTGACCAGCCACGCACCACAGGTCAACAAGTACACCGAGCTCGACCAGCGCGGCGTCGTGATCGCGGAATACATCTGGATCGACTCCGAGGGCAACACCCGCTCCAAGACTCGCGTATGTCCGACCACACACAATTGATTTCGCCCAAACGAATCTCGCGGATAGCTGACTCGGCAACAGACCCTCGAGCCCCGTGATGACGGCAAGCAGTGGGACGTCGAGACATTGCCCATCTGGAACTTCGACGGCAGCTCCACCGGCCAAGCTCCCGGCGAGAACTCCGACGTCTACCTTCGCCCGTGCGCCGTCTACCCCGACCCCTTCCGGAAGGGCAACAACATTCTGTACGTTTCCGGATGCCGCAGACATAACTGACTGTTTGGGAGCATTACGCTGACACACGTGTCAGTGTCCTGACAGAATGCTGGAACCACGACGGCACCCCCAACAAGTTCAACTACCGTCATGAGTGCGCCAAGCTCATGCAGGCCCACGCCGAGACGGAGCCGTGGTTCGGCCTCGAGCAAGAATACACCCTCCTGGACCTGAACGACAGGCCATACGGCTGGCCCCAGAACGTACGCGCCTCCTATTTCCGGACTTTGATTTGGTAGTGCGGAGATTGACCCGCTTTCACAGGGCTTCCCCGCTCCTCAGGGCCCATACTACTGCGGTGTCGGCGCCGGCCGCGTTGTGCAGCGCGATATCGTCGAGAGCCACCTCCGCGCCTGCATCTACGCCGGCATCAAGATCTCGGGCACCAACGCCGAGGTCAGCAAGTCACAATGGGAGTTCCAGGTCGGCCCCTGCGAGGGCATTAGCAGTACGTTTTACCCGCGGCTTGAATCTCCCTTGAGATAGGTGCTAACATTTGCTCCAGTGGGTGACCAGCTCTGGGTTGCTCGGTACATCCTCGCCCGCGTTGCCGAGGACTTTGGCGTCAAGGTCTCGCTTCACCCCAAGCTCATTCCCGGCGACTGGAACGGCGCCGGCATGCACAGCAACTTCTCGACCAAGGACATGCGCGTCGAGGGCGGCATGAAGGCCATCGAGGACGCCATCAAGAAGCTCGAGGGCCGCCACCAGGAGCACATTGCCGTCTACGGCGAGGACAACGAGAAGCGTCTCACGGGCCGCCACGAGACTGGCGCCATCGACCAGTTCAGCTAGTATGTTGACTCCCTTGTCATGTTTCAGTGGGCATTGACTGACCTAATTGCAGTGGTGTCGCCAACCGCGGTGCCTCCATTCGCATTCCCCGCGAGGTTGCTGCCAAGGGCTACGGTTACTTTGAGGACCGCCGGCCCGCCAGCAACGCCGACCCCTACCGTGTCACCGGTATCCTCATGGAGACCATCTTTGGTGCCGTCTAAATGGGGATGTTCATTTGGATTCGTTGCTTTGGGGAGTGTTTTCTTGGGGATGTGTCGCACTGCATTGAGGGCACTGAAGCTTTTCATTTTTACACATTGGACTACACTTTCGGAACCTACCCTTACTTAGATCTTGCCTATGGGGTTTTGGTCAGAACCGGGATCAGGATAGTTAGAGGCGTTACTGCCTGCTTCGCCAGCATTTGATATCATGGCTAATGCGGTGGCTCGGAATGACCGAGAAAGCATATAGTATGTGTTTATGAGGATGAGGATGCATGTTATAGATCGTAGGGCGCCTTGGGTTGCTTGGGTAAGAAGGGTACGGGGAGACTGGAAAGTAATATCATCAGCAGCAATAGAGAGACGGGTACCTATCATGTCAGGTTTGGCCACGCAGCATCTGAACAACACCCTGTCCCCCGGCTCGTGTGAGTCCTCTAGTTTCTTCCCTCCTTGTTCTTTTCTCTCGTAGAGAATGACGTTGGATGCTGCTGTTGGTTGGGAAGCAAGGCTGAAACCCAGGAGACTCTTGTTGGGCGCTTCGCAGTTTGATGAGGCGCGCGTCTACAAAGCATATTACCCCTGAATTGACGCCGTTGGCTGTCTGCAAGCCCGAGGCGGGGATCTCGATGTCAAGTGTGCGCTTATTATATAACCAGACGGGACCTGAATTAAAGCCAAACAACCTGTAAGGCATGAGTGTTCCCTTCTCTCGATGCTTGTTTGAGATTGATGTTTTTGTCGCCACTTCTTCCCACTCCCAACTTCGACATCCTCCGAACGCCCGCCAACCTAGAAGTGTGCACTTCACAATGGTTTCAAACAAAAAACGGCTGTATGTCGCCTTGTACCCAAGCGGAGTGACCAACAACGAGGAACGGAGGTAAGTGGTTCATTTCGTTGTATTATCCTTCCTACCACGAAGGTCTCTTCGTACTTTATTTTTCTTCTCTAAGTCTTCTTCTCTTCTCTTATACTTTTCTTCCCGTTTTTAGTCCACCTCCTCCTTTTCTTCTTTCTTCTCCTCTTTATCTTCTTTATCTTCTTTATTTTCTTTTCTTCCTTTTCTTCTTTTTTCCTTTTCTATTTACTATTTCTCCTTTCTTCGATTTTTTTCTTTGTTTTATTTTTTTATTTCTCCTTTTCTTCCTCCCTTTCTTCTTCTTTTCTAACTTTTCACTCCCCTTCTTCTTGCTACCCTCCACCCTATCCCTTCTACTCCCACCTTCCGCCGCGCCCCCCTCCCCCGTCACGCCAGCCCCTTCCTCCTTACTACTCGCAACCAAGCTAACCCGTCCTGTAATAGATATCACTGGGGATTCCTTGTGGGCCCAAAGATCGAGAACGACATCAACGTGCCGGGCACGCGATACCACGTGAAAAACCACCCAATCTCGGGATGTTGTTCGAAGAGGTGCCCCTGAACAACGTCCAGTACACAGTCAATCTGCTCGCTCGCATTCTCATCGCCAAAGTCGAAAACGAAGAGCGGCTGGTCAATATTCTCCAGTGTCCCTGTGATACAGAACGATCCGGAGTGGCGGTGTCTGACATGGCTTAGAAACGCCCTGGAGGCGATTAAAGCGGATGGCAAAGCGGTTGGGACGGCGCAGCTGGATTGGGCGACAATTGAGAAGACTGGTCGCGAGTATGTTGCCAAGAAGGCTGCGAGTGGGAGGTACACGATTGAGCAGGATGAGCAGCAGCCGAAGCCCACGTGGGATTTGATTGAAGGGAGGGAAATCGTACCCTAGAACAAAGATAGCGAGCGGGCGGGGAGAGGGGGCGCGAGGGGAGGCGACGGCGGGGATGACACTGGCGATCGAGCAGGATGCACAGCAGCCCAATCCCGTGGCAGATCTGATGAGAGACAATGAAATCGTACCCTAGAAATGGCACGTTGTAGCAGAGTTGAGAACAACCCCAGTACGGATTCATCAGTTAAGAGTCTCGTACATCCTTTATATTGTCTGTCGCTCAGCTTCCCCACCATCTCTGGCGCGTCATCTCCATTTTGAGCTCCTCTGGGTACGGATCCAGGAACTTAACGATGGCCTCCTCCCACCCCTGCCGGGTCAGATGGGCCTGCCAGGCAGATGTGTACTCCCAGTAGTAGGGATACCACCCCGAAAACTCCCAGTCAATAATACCGACGACACGGTTTCCTCGGACCAAGATATTGGATGGGTTCAGATCCCCGTGCGTGAAGACAGGTGCCGGCCAAGATCCGTCCTGCTTCTCGGCCATGGCTTTGATCTCCTTCCAGTCCTCGTCATCTGCCCGGTCCGGGTGGTCCTCGGGCCGGAGTCCGTCGCGGAGCCAGAGGTGGAACTCCTGAGTGGTCTTGAAGGGTCCGAACCGGGGGCGGGAGCGGGCGATGCGCGAGTCGCGCAGGGAGCCGCCGACACAACTTGCAATGCCGACGTCGGGAGCCGGGGGAAGCGATTTCAATTCCTGGAACATGGCTCGGAGCTGGTGGAAAATGGCGCTGCGGTCTGCGGCGGACAACGTATTCCAGGCCTTGGCGAGAGAGTCACCCTCGATCCGGTCCATGACGATGGCGGCTCGGCCCTTGTGGACAAAGGCGCAGTGGACACGGGGTACGGGAAGGGAAGTCTTGCTGGCCACGAAGCGCAGGGTTGCGGCTTCGGTGAGGTGGACGAATGGCCCGGTCTTGACAATCAGACGCCTCGAAATGCGGACGCACGAACCGCTGTGGCGGTGAAAGAGGCGCGTCGTGGTCGAGATAGTTTTGAAAGCGGCGAGAGTGAGGAAACGCCGGACCAGGGTGTCATTAACGGCCAATGCTTCGGTTCCATGATGCTGGTCGGCTGTGTTGTCGACTTGCCACAACAATCGTGACATGGGGCGATGGTTCTACTAGCGTCATGTCGTGGATGCCATTTGTTCGTCAATGAGGTGACTCTGAACGTTGTTGTTGCGCACAAGCTCACGGGACCGTTTCGAGGGCCCCACATCTGCCTCGGCGGCTGCGTTCATTGGCCATAACCGCTGGAATCCGTAAATAAAATAATTCCCTGGCCCCAACCTCGGACTCTGATAACGACCTGAAGTTTTCTTCTCGGACTCTCGGTCATCTTGACATGTTCGGCGAGAAATTTGTTATGCTGCGCCACCAGCAATTTCGCAAGGATGGCAAGGCACCGGTTTAAGGCGACCAGTCAAACCCCACGCAACCTGGCTGACAACATGAAAAAAGCGAAGGAAATTGGACCCAGGCAGCCAGGATCCGCTTACCGTTAGGGACTCGGAGATAAATCATCCATCGCCTCGGGCTTTTCAAATTCAGCAGATCTGGGCTGCGCATTGTTCGGCTC
The DNA here is from genome assembly GCA_023628475.1 of Chaetomiaceae sp. PF1801. Taxonomy (NCBI): domain Eukaryota; kingdom Fungi; phylum Ascomycota; class Sordariomycetes; order Sordariales; family Chaetomiaceae; species Chaetomiaceae sp. PF1801. Next base: position 314,334 of record JAMAKQ010000001.1, read on the forward strand.
TCCTCCATCATTTCTATCGCTGACGTTGCCGATTCCGCTCGTTTATGATTCCCGTCACAATGTACAGGTGGGCGCTTCCACTCGTGCTCGCCGCCTCCCCGGCGGCGTTGGGGGCGCTGCAAATTGATTTCGGAAAATCCGGTAAGCTTCCATTGTTGACTGAGCGCGACTCGCGCAACACTCGCTGACTCCATTTCTTAGATTCCATCAAGGCTGCCGCCAAAGATGTCGCCTTCGATGTCATGAAGTACTACAAAGGCAACCAGACGGGCGCCATCCCGGGGCTCTTGGACGGCCCGCCGCCCACTAGCGAATATTACTGGTGGACCGGCGCCGCTCTTTGGTCTACGATGCTTGATTACTGGCGCTATACCGGCGACGCAACGTACAACGGCGTCGCGGTCGATGGCCTGACGGCACAGAACGGCGGGGATCTCCAGCACGCCTTCTTCCCGGCAAACTGGACAGTGAACATGGGCAACGACGATCAAGGCCTCTGGGCCATGGCAGCCATGCAGGCCGCCGAAGTTAACTTTCCCGCTCCGCCCCAGGGCCAGCCGAGCTGGATCGAGTTGGCCAAGGCCGTGTTCGAGATTTTCGCCTACCGTTACTCGCTCGAGACGACGTGCGGCGGCGGTCTGCGCTGGATGGTGACTCCCACGAGCACCGGCTACGACTTCAAGAACGCGCTGTCGAACGGCGTCTTCATGAACCTGGGCGCCCGCCTCGCCCAGTACACGGGCAACCAGACCTACGCCGCATACGCCGAGAAGACGTGGACCTGGCTCACCGACGCGGGCCTCATCGACGAGAAGTACAACGTCTTCGATGGCGCCATGACCACCAGCAACTGCTCCGACATCACCAAGCTCCAGCTGTCGCCCTACTCGGCCGTGCTCGTCCAGGCCGCCGCCTACATGTACAACCACACCACCGACACAACGCAAGCAACCTGGCGCACCCGCCTCGACGCCCTCACCACCCGCACCATGACCCTCTTCTTCCCCAACGGCACCCTGATCGAGCCCTCGTGCGAGCAGGCCGACGGCCGCACCACCTGCAACGACGACATGCACTTCTACAAGGGCGTCGCGCTCCGCGCGCTCGCCAGCGCCGTGCAGCTCGCGCCGCATCTGCACGACACGGTCGTGCCCAAGCTCAAAACCACCGCCCAGGCGGCCGTCAAGACGTGTGATGGCGGCGTGAGGGGGCGGGAGTGTGGGTTTCGGTGGGCGGATGAGGATGACAACTCCGGGGACGAGGATGGGGAGGCGGATAAGATTACGGGTGCGGCGGTGGAGATGAATGCGCTTTCGGCGATTTTGGCAGGGGGTTTGGTGGATGAGCCGGTTGTGAGGGTTATTGCGACGAATGCGTCGTCGTCTGGGGCGGGGGGGACGGCTGGGTCTGGGTCCGGGTCAGGGTCTGGGTCGGGTTCGGACGGCGGTAGTGGCGGTTCGGGGGCTAATGGGGATAAGAAGAACGCTGCTGCCTCGGTGACGGTGGGGATGGGGTTGTTGCTTGCTGGGTTGGTTGCGGCGTTGGTTTAGAGAGAGGAGTGCTGGAGTCCTGTTTTGGATATCTCTGGGGAATATCGAATAATGATGGGGCAACCTGCGCACATTACACCTGTCGGGGCTCCATATGTATGATCTTGTGGGCATAATAGTTAGACAGACCCCCGAGCAACGTTTCGGGCTGGTCAATAATATCAGGCCTGCAACCATTCCATGGCTTGGTGGTTTTTATTCAACCCTGAAATAGGACATTGGGAACTTGAATAGTTAGTTAGGGCGCGCTTCCACGCGACAGAACACAATGTCCGCTTGAGGCTCTTGCCTCACGGACATGATCATCTTAGGGCCTCGGGAGCAGAGAATGTCCCTGAGTGGCGGGGTTGGATTTATCCGTCCAGATGCCGGTGGCAGAGGAGTTGGCTGGGGATAGCTTCTCACTGGGCTGGTGATTTTACCCTCTCCAGGCTGAGCATCATAGATCAAGCACCCGAATATAGGGGCAGGGGTAGGTCAATATGCAGAACCCTATTTCGGTCAACATATGATCTGCCGATTTCCGAACACACGGCTCTTTGCCGCTCATCACTGCAGAGGGTGGGATTGAACCCTTTGAATAAATAGTTTCTACCCTACTCTTGTTTCTGGAACTTCTTCTAATTAAGCATCTACCTTACATAAATGATAAATGAGGCGGGGAACCGTAGCTGGGGGGCTTCCAACTCGGCCTACATATGCACAGCTGTCCAGCCTGTCCTTTGCTCCTGGCCCTGAAGGCAAGGCCCCTAAATCATTGGACTTCTCAACATCAAAGTTCTGAACAACCCAAAATGCTCGGCACAACTGTTCTCCTCCTGACATTGGCGGCCACCGGCCTCGCCCAAGCCCCTGAGGGATACCGCAAGGTGTACATCACATCCAACGTGAACACCAAGTTTGTGATCGTGCCAAAAGCGCGGACCAACGGCAGCACCACTGTTGTGTATTACGTCCCAAAATCGAAGAAACTTGAAGATACAGCCCCTGACTAGTTCTTTCCAACAACAGCAAGACCCTCAACAACAAGCCCGAGCAGCAGTGGTACATCAAGGATGGCGCCACCAAGATTCAACTGGTGGACAGCAACCTGTGCATGGACGGAGGCGTCAAGAGTGAGCATTTCCCTGAACTGAACAGCAGTAAAGTCTTCTGACAGTCGAACAGGCAACTGGAAGGACATGGGCAACATCTACGTCAACGAATGCAAGAACAACACCGAGTCTCAGAACTGGTTCGTCATGGCGGACGGGCGCATCGCATTGGATCCCTCTGGTCAGAGTAAGTGCCATACGCCCTCGAGCCCCTGTGCCCTTATACCCCTGAACCCCCTGAACCCCTGAACCCCCTGAACCCCTAACCCCTGAGCATGATCACTCTGAGTCTGAAGACTTCGCAAATGGACAAAAGTTAACGGTCATGTCAGAGGAATGCATCGATTTGCAGTACATGAGGGCGACCGAGAACAACCCCGTTGGGCTGTACAGTTGCGCCGGACTGGGCAACACCGGGGCCGCGGACAAGGGCATCAACTGGCCGCTGTTGAACGTGACCGCTTAAGCGGATCTCAGAGCCAGATACCGGCTTCGAGCAGCCGTGCTTTCTGATCATTATGTACATACACATACTTGAGGACCACGGCCTGAATGCGAGCAGCGAGCTGTCACACGGGGTCGCGAGGTAGCATCCAGTACCAACATGAAGTTTCAAGGGAACCAGCGCTTCATTGCTTCAACAGCTGTGGGTGATGATGGGTAGTTTGATGGGCAGGGTGGCCAGCATCCATTAAGCTCATATGGCTCTGTAGAATGGTATCTACCTACTAGCCACCCTGCTGCTTGGTCTTGCCTAATAATACGCATGAGAAGGCCAAGTTGTTGGTCAAGTGAGGCACACCAAGCTTTGGGCCTGGGCCGTCACAAGGCTATATCCCTGAAAGGAGCTGGCATTTATAAAAAGTGCCAGCATAGCATGTTACAATTTGCAACCCAGTGTGAGCTCTTTCGGAGTGACAATAACAAGCAGACCCCCAGGACTCAGCCAGGGAGCTGAGGCAACACTCTGAAAAGAGGGACCACCTATGACACTGCCAGTAAAGCAACCACGTGAAATCCTTAACGTTACTAGAAGGTTGCCCAGGACCGCTGAAAGAGGACTCTTCATTGGAGTGCTGACGTTGTTACCCCCTTGAGCCACCACTTAGTGAGAAGCCAAGTGGCAGTCACCCCGGCAAGTTGGTCCTCATGTAAGTCAGGCTCCCTCATGTTCCCTTGTGAAGTGTGAATCATCGCATTGCCACGTATGCGCCAGCAGGCCCGGAACCGGGAGCTCACTGGTGGCAACGCTGGCCCACGACCTGCTCACGATGTCCATATAAGGCAGGCGAACACTGCACATGGAGCCAGGAGCTCCCATATCGCACTGCCCTTCAACATAACCACCAACAGAAACTCGTGCCGTCAAGAAGGAACATACACGCAAACACAGCGCGCAAGACATTCATAACCCCATCCGTCAACATGTCTTACGAACCACCCAAGCGTCCCGTCGGCGAGCACCCCAAGTACGGCCGTGACTAGGGCTGCCAAGAACCTCCCCGGATGATCCCCGGCGAGCCAAAGAAATACGGCACCGACAGCGGCTCCGTCGAGCCCAAAAGGCTTATTCCTGGTGACCCGAAGAAGAACGTGGTCGATTATGGCTCGGTGGAGCCTGACAAGGACCGAGTCGAGTACACCAGGACTTCAAAGTGAACTTGACCGGACCAAGGATACCGGAAAGTAACTCTGGGGGAGCGTGGGACACGGGGCGCAAGGCATTTGCGCCCTCGACAGAAACGTTAACCTGCGGTGTCTTTTGGAGAAAGAGGGCGAAGAATGGGAGAGGGCTGGGTTTGAACCTGTGTTCCTTTAGCCCCTGAATTAGGGGGGGGGTCTCTATTGCGCAATCTTGCCAGCATCAACGCTGATTTCAACCGTGACATGGTTCAAACTTGCTACATGAGTCTATTGTGAGGTCTCAAACCGCAGTTGGAAACGCCTGTTAGCTCTTGAGCCATCCCGGCCAGCTGGAATGGTCAGTTGACACGCTTAACTACCTTACTTTTCCAGCAGCAAGTCAGTATCCTTCTTCCCTTCAGAAGGCGGCTCCTGACTGCTGCTGCCAATCTCGGCCAGGATATGCCTTGCAGCAATCACGCTGCCTCCCCTGGATCTCCTGCACAGCTCGGCCAACTCGCCTGCCTTTTGCGCGTAGGCCGACGAACGTTCCCCAACAACAGCATCCACGAGGATTGATCCCAGCTCGTTGGCCTCGCACAGTTTGCTGTCAGCATGCATGTTTCCCCATCGCCCAATACCAAGGATCTCTGCCCTCCGTGCAAAGTCGTACGTGTCCAGCCACAGTGGCAGGACGACTTGCGGAACGCCAGCCCTGTCATTGTGTTAGCATCAACAACAACCATATCTGTGTGCAGAACTCACCGAACAGCCTCCAGAAACGAGTTTGCTCCTCCATGATGCACGGCACACACCACCGACCCCGACTCCAACACGGCCATCGGCTCGGCCTGAATCCACTCCACAACCCTGACCACCCCGTTCTTCATCTCCTCCCCTAACACCCGCTGTACCACCGACACGGGCCTCAACACCTTACCTCCCTTCTCTTCCTTGCCTTCTAATCCCGGCACCGTAGGCATCTTCCAGAGCACCCTCACCCCCTCCAACCTGGACTCTTGCGCCGCATCCAACAACCTCCTCACCGCCATCGCCATCTCCCGCGCCATATCCTCATCAAAGAATACGTGCGTTCCCAAGTTGATGTATACTACCTTCCCCTTCCCACTGCGGTCCTCCCCATCTCCCTTCTCCACCCCTCCCGTATGTGACGGTGACCCCAACCACGCCGCAAAGTCCCCATCCACCTCCCCCACCTTCCCAGCCGGCCTCAACATCGGCCCGCACGGGACAATATGCCCCGGAATAACCTTCAAAGGGAACTCAATCTCAGGCAGGTTAGCCACAAGGAACTTTGTCCCCAGCGCCGCGCCATTGAGCGAGAGGTCTCCGAGGGTGGTGAGCTTTGCCCCTGGAACGTGGACGGACAGGTAGGACACCAGCGCCCGGCGGGTGGGGTCGAAGATGGCGACGAGGAGGGAGATGAGGATCTGGAGAGTGTTTTTGAGCATGAGGGAAAAGGGCAGGGGGTAGGGGTGGCTTGTTCCTGTGCTGTAGTGTGTATCTTGTTTAGTGTGTTGGGTGCTGAGAGTGGTGGGGTGAAAAGGGGGGGCTTACCAGGGGTATTTCCAGAGGGCTTCGCCGTTGGGCTGGAAGGGCATGGCAAAGTCCTTGATTGTGTTGGGCGAGAGGACGACAAACTTTGCCTTGATGTGGCGCAGGGTGGTCAGGGCCGGGGAGAAGGCCGGGTCGACGGCGATGATGTCGGGCTGTGTGCTGTGGACAATGTCGGTGACAGAGCGCAGGATCTGGACGAACTCGGGCCCTGTCCAAGGGAGGGTGACCTTGAGGAGTAGCAGCGTCCTCCGGATGGCGTGGGTGAGTGAAAAGATGCTCCGGCGGTCCTCCACGGCCTGCCGCTCGGCTGCTATCTCTGGGCGACTCCATGCCGACACCATGTCCACGCCTTCGATGGTGTGAAAGATGATGGGTCGTGCTGTGGGCTTGTCTTGAAGGGCATGGTCCGACGTTGCTGAGACGAATGGCCGGATTGGGAGGAACGAGGCAAAGTGGACTTCGACGTCTTCGTCTTCCAACGTGAGCAGGGCGTGGCTGGTGGCGAGGAAGACGTTGGCTTGGCCGTGCTCGGAGTTGGTGAGAAACAGCACCCGCTTCGGCGCTGACGACCCCATTCTTGTCCAGCGAGGTTAGTGGCAGGTCAACAAGACAAAGGAGGAAGAGGCAGCAATGCGCCGATTTGGAAGGCTGCGCTGGAATACGTTCTGTTCGACTGAGACGAATCCTCGGCCGTCGCGTCAAGCAAGACCGCTGGTGGCTAGCCGTGCTATAAGTTGACACAAAGAGCGCGTGTTATGCGGAACGGAGAAGTCCGGATCGCCCGTCGGGAAGGTGACGACGACCCCATGGGTATGATAGAGGCAACGCATATTGAACGGCTCTTGCCCCGCGGTATCGGACCGGGTTGAGGTCCAGGACATGGGCAACTTGTCATCCCCCGCTGACCCGGTTAAGCGAGGCCAGGCTTGAGAGCAACGTGGGCGGTAACTTGGTACGTAACTCATGGTGTTTAGTGAGCTCGGCCTGGTCGAGGACAGGGAATTCGGCTGTTCTGCAGCTCTGGGGATGATCAGCGCTTCATGTAGAGTGAGTTCCTCGCCAAGACGGGGAATGCCACCCAGGTAACAATACCGACAGAGATACCGGGACACAGCGTTCGATGAGCGTGTGTGAGTTGTGCCAAGGTAGCCGCAAGTCTGGGCGTGCGTGACAGCGTAGGAGGCGGCCGGTAAGCATAACTGCTCATCCGTCTGCTCGGAAGAGACGTCCGAAATTATGTCCCATTGGTTGCCTGTTTCCGTGCTTGAATTTGCCCAGATGAAGACGTCAGGAACCTTCCTTGCGCCATTGTACGAATTCTGGCTAAATGCTCATCTCTCGAGCAGGCCAATAAGCGCCGAGTATTTCGGGGAGTGGTCGTCGCAGGAGACGCGGGGTGTGGTAGCCTGCACGCGGGGCATATTGGCTCAGGAGTGATGCTTTCCCATCCTCGCGGTTCTGATATTGGCCTTTCTTGAGCGGAATCCCGTTGTGGATGGGCCGATCTGGACCGTCCATGGTTCCCAAGGTCTTGCGTTTCGCAACCTGAACTCAGGAGTCAGCGTGTTTCCTTCAGTAGTAACCCGGCCGAGGGCGAGATATTTGTGTTGGCGATGTTCTCGGGGGAGAAACATTGAGTTTCAAGGCTTCGACGAGACGTCGGCACGATGTGATCCATCGGGTGATATTGCATCGAAACAGTCGAGGTACGAGCCAGCTCAGCCCGCTTTCCGAACCATATGACGATGGTTTCAAGCATTGCCAGCAGACCAAGCCGATCCCAAATCTTTATCGCTTTGCCGTCTTGGTGCATGTTGGGTGTAACGACCAGACGGGAGAGGATCGGGAGGTGGAGGCGTCGCCCGTGAAGCGGCAGCGTCTGGTCCGTGGGGGTTTCCTCAGAAAAGAGAGAAGTTGCTGCTGATGCCTCCAAATCAGGCGGACTCTGCCGCTACCTTAGTTTCGGCGGCACCAGCACTACGGTATACCGAACGTTTGTATGTCCGCGGCCGATAAGGTCTGGTGGTGTGAACCGTGCTAAGCACCACCCTCCTACCTCTCTGTTGAAAGCTTGCTGAACAACCGACGGATTGGAAGCACGTTGGGGGCGGGAAGTCGTAACTGGTTGGCGGGTCGGTTGGATTTCCCGGTGTAAGCGACCCTGCTTCTTGAGATTGGGTCGTAGGGCGTGGTTGGGTGGCCGGCGTCAGCATGCCACAAGATGTGCTTTCTTCCACTCTTCCAGCACAGTTTCCGTCCACTTTCTTTTCCAGACATGCTCCTCCCTGTGCCTTGCTGTCCTGCCCCTGGTCCTCGCCCTCTCATCGCCCCCACCCGGCCCCTCACCGACCTCGCTCCATTAGGTAGGGTCTGTCTTGTGCGAACCCTCTTTGAGCCCTCCTCTACCGACCTTTTCTTCTGCATCCTCTCCTTCAGTACGAATACATCATCATTCTGCGGTGCTACCGTATCACTTCCATATTACCCTCCTCCACTGTCCTCCTCCTTCTTTGAGCAACGGAAGGATCCATAGATCATGCATTACCTCGTGTACCAAGTGTCGTGTAGCATTGGGGGCCGAGGGCAGGGGACGGCCGCGCGAACCCTCTGGGGCAGAGTCGACCGAAACTATTGATGTAAAAGCCTGGCAGTTGGGGTTTCTCTTTTCTCTTTGGGAGAGGTAATCAGGCGCAGAGAGAAAAGTATAAAGTGCCTGCCCGAGTCCGACGGTATCTTGTCGTTCTCAGGTATCTGCCCCTTAAACCCAGCCCTGTTGAACTTCGGCTTTGAGCCTTCTATCGCTTGATCTGCTCCTAAGTCCTGTATAACAGAATCCGTATGGCATCCGCATTCCCCTCTCGCTCTCTCCCTTGCTGGCTTCCACTCGGCTAACAGCTGTATCACCAAAAGGAGCAGTCACCATGCGTCTCGGGGCCATCCTTCTCACGACCCTCGCCGGGTATACGACTTCGGTTGTTGGCGACTGGCTCGAAACCGAGTGGGAGTGCGATACCTTCGGCTGCGGCTACGAACCAGCCTACGCGGATTTCAGCAATTTCCACACCGACTTCGGCTCGTACTGGGTTGATGCCTCGGACGGCTGCCATGACACCTCCGTCCCCGGCATGACGGACTTCTGTGTCGACTGGAAATATACGCGGGGCCACTTCAAGTTCTCCCATCAAGACTTCAAGCGCTGCTTCCAAAAGAACTTCGCCGGCGACGGCCCGTACGACTGCCACACTTATAAGCAGTGCTGGCATGATTATTGGCCCGAAGTGGCTTGCACCTGGTGATGGGCCGGCCTGAGCACGGGAGAGGACACAAGATGCTTGGTTCCGGTTGGTTTTGATGGTGTGATGGAGTTGATTTCAGTATGCTAGCTGAGGGGATGAGAAGCCAGCCGATCTTTTCTTAAGGTACCAGGTACCTACCTTTGTACAAGTTGGTTTCGATGGTGCTTTGTGGGGAATGACTTGAAGGCTATGAGTCTTGGGCCTTGATTCGAAATAGATATGTAGCTGGTTCAAAGGACGCAGCCTTTAGGTTATGCCCGCAAGGAGGACAAAGACAAGTGTCCAGTTTCTGGATTGTTGCATTGTCGGGAACTTCCTCAACCTGGATGTGTTTGCTATGGCTGAGGCAATCTCCTTGACAATGGGTTGTTGGGGAAAATCACTTCTTCAATTTGCAGAAGGAAAGAAGCCCAAGACTGGAAGGAACAGCTGGAGAAAGGTCCTCCGTGTCTCCAGCCATGTTTGTTTTCAATCTTGAAAATTCTGTAAATACCAGAACCGAACTATCTACCTCTACGAAATCTAAAATCCAAATCCATCAGGAAAGCAAAGCATCAGTTTCCTCTCCCGTTCCAAGTCGACATCAACAACGACAAACACCACCACTATCACCTCACCACCACCCAGCCCTTGCATCATCCGCCTCCCCTTCAACAAAGGCTCCATCATAAAGCGCATGCAACGAATCCAACCAATGCTCCAATATTGGCACCGCCTCGCCAACCCTCCTTCTCCTCTCGGCCTCCTCCTCCGATGCCGCGTTCGCCTCCGAGTTCGACTCCCACGATAAGGTCTCCCGCCGACACTTCCGCAACACACCCTCATACGCCTCGATCATGAGCAGCACCTGCATTTTCTTCGTCGACTGTTCCTCGCTCGAGTCGCCATCGTCGTCGTCGTCGTCCTCAAGGGTGTCACTCGCTCGCCGTTGTCGATGGAGGGAGAGCGCGGTGGTCAGCTGGTCGGCGAGCAGCTCGGTGCAGATTTGCATGCCGACGGAGCTGTACTGGCTGATGCAGGAGCGGCGGTCGGGGCGTCGGACTGTAACCGGGCCGGGTGCGGGCGCGGGTCCGGTGGTTGGGGTGGGTTCAGACTGCTCTGGTGCTGCTGGCTTGAAGTTGAGCGATAAGGTCGAGGATGGAGATGGGTTGACTTTGGTTTGCGAGAGCGAACTGCTTGCCGACCGCCGCTGATTACCGGTCGGGGAGGAGTTGGGATCGATGGTCTCCGCTGCCGTGGTTGAGGACGCGCCTGAGGCCGGACTCGGCGTCGGTTCGGACGGCGGTTTCGGGAGATTGACGAGGGACTTGGTACGTCGTCCGGATGACTCTGGCAGTTCTGCATGCCACCACCGGCCAGAACCATCATTCTTTTGGCCGTCTTGCGGGGTCGTATCGTCCTTGGCCTCGCCCTCCGACTCTTCCCACATCATCCGAGGGCTGGGAATGACGGCCTGGTAGGACTTTGCCAGCTCGACGGCCCGGTCGAACTCCGGGGGCTTGTTCGACCTCGGCGCGCTAGCACACCGGCGCATGTTTTGTCTCCTGCGGCGTTCGAGATCCTGGAAGTCGGCGATGGTGGCCACGCGAGACAGCTTGTGGTCTCGCCCTGATGACGAGCCATCAATTCGCGGCCGGTCATGGCTCTTTAAACTCTTGTGCCGTCCTGTGGTGAAGGACTCGTATATCGGTAAACTCGGAACATCTCGCACATTCGGCGAGGATTGAACATCCCGCACGTTCGGTGAGGATCGAGAACCCGGCACCTTCGATGATGATCGAAACTCCGGTACCTTCGATGAGGATTGAGCCTCTGGCAACTTCGGTGAGGATCGAAGCTCCGACAGCTTCGGCGAGGATCGAAGCTCATACGGTAGAGCTGGCACGTCCGGCAGGTCCGGCACATTCGTCGTCGAGGCACGAAAGGAACGCAGAGACTTGGGCGGCCGATCCGGAACGGCATTGCCGCGCTGCGAAGCTGGTTTTGTTGGACTCCCCTCACTCGTCTTAGGTCGCGGCAAGAAGAAGCTGGTGCGCTTCTTTACTTTGCCGTTCTTTGTGTCGCCAGCATCGAACTGGTGCCGCTCGGTTCCTCGGCGACCAAGAAAAATTGAGGCAATACGGGATGGCATCTTGATTATTGTTGTTGTGACTGACGATGTCTGCCAGGGGCGTTGTAAGTTTCCAAGCGGAGGATACAATCGGAAAGGGTACAATTCCGCTCTTGTCCCATTTTATCAGGGTCATTGCTCGCTGATTGCTGATATCATTCTACAGTGTATCTGCGTTCTCACGGATCTGACCGCGTTGCAGTGTTTACAGCCAAAGCGCCATCCCGTGACGTATGATGGCAGCAGCCAAGCAGCTGCTGAAGCGTTAGGTTCAGCCCTAGCAGATGTCCATGCCGAGGCCATATCATTTTGACGCCCACCAGATCAGTTCATGTTCGATGCCAGTCTCTGATGTTAATGTTGCTCTACGAAGCGTCGGCATCGCGGATCCAGAAGTTCAGAACGACATCTCACCTGCGCCCATCTAACAGTTCGCCTCATCAGAGCGAGTAGAACGTCTGGGTAGCAATTCGACCATTCTGGGAGAGACAAGACACTTGTTGTCTCCTTTGTTACCTTGGTTGCATTGTCAGGAAACAATCCAATGCCTTCTGCCCCTTTGTCCATGAGTCTAAACAAGTGGCTATGGAACCGGGCTGCCATGTTCCGACAAGTCCTTTGTTCTGAGTCTCAAGCAATCAGTTTTACTTCCCCCGACTAATTACTGGAGGGTTGCGTGCCATGCAGTCTCACATCTCAGTTAACCAGGCACGCCCCCGTACTCGTCCAGCCGTTTTGCAACTTGACAGAATCTCCGAGTCCTCAAGCCGCTCTCCAATCTAAAATCAAGAACACCATCAGCAGAAAGACCACCCACAGATGAACCGGTGAGGATGCCCTCTTCATTACATACCCGCTCACAAGCAGAACCCTCCCCCCCCCCAACGACAAGATCACCCACCACCACCATCCTCCTGGAAAGACCGCATCCCGCCCCATTGGCCCATGCCACAGATCCAAAACGTCGTAGCCACCGTCAATCTCGACTGCCGCCTCGACCTGCAGCTCATCTCGCAGCAGGCGCGCAACGTCGAGTACAACCGCAAAAAGTTCCACGCCGTCATCATGCGCATTCGCGAGCCGCGCACCACGACGCTCGTCTTTGCCTCGGGCCGCCTCGTCATCACAGGCGCCAAATCCGAGGACCTGGCGCGCCTCGCCGCCCGCCGCCACGCGCGCGTCCTGCAAAAGTGTGGGTTCAAGACAAGGTTCCGCGACTTCAAGGTCCAGAACTTTGTCACCTCCGTCTCCTGCGGGTTCCATATCCGCCTCGAGGGCCTCGCGCACGCGCACTACCACTCGGCGAAGCACGAGCCGGAGTTGTTTCCGGGCTTGGTGTGCTCCATGGTGCGGCCGAAGGTTAAGTGTCTTGTTTTTACTACGGGTAAGGTGGTGCTGACGGGCGCTAAGAGGGAAGAGGATGTGTATGAGGCGTTTGTGAAGCTGTATCCGATATTGTTGGATTTTAGGGTGGATATGGTTTCGCGGAAGCCGGTGGCGAAGGATCGGCCTGGGAGGTGAGGGAAAGTAAGGTGAGTCGCGGTATTGAAAAACTCGAGATAACCGTGTAAGCCGGCCGGTGCATAACAGTGGCATGTCGTAGCCGGCGAGGAGGTGAGTATCATAGCATACCTAGTCAGATGCCTCGAAGCATCAACGCCGGTATAATAACGATAGTAATGAAGCTCGGATAAAAGCACTATAACCCTAGATTTGGGGAAATAGAAAGGATGGATGATTCGTTGAACTCTCTTTGTTACCAGAGCTCGGTTTCAGGGCCTGCATCAAGAAAGCCAGGGGCATGCCGTGCAGCTGGCGACTGAAGCCACCATCCATCAAGCCTGCTGTACAGCGGCCCCATCCTTTGACGACCGCCGCGGAACATGCTCCAACTCAACCTCAAGCACCTTGTCCACGTTCTGTTGGACCTTCTCCTGGACCGCCTTGCCCTCAAACATGAAGCTGAGCTCCTCGAGCGTGCGGTTGTGCGTCTCGGGGAAGAGCAGGTAGACCGTCGCAATCTCGACGAGGATCCAGACGCAGTACACAATGTAGTACTTCCAGCCGATCGAGTCGAGTGCGATGGGGTTGACGTAGGTGTTGAAGAAAACGGCGAAGCGCACCGTCAGCTGCTCGACGGCGATGCCCTTGGAGCGCTGCTGGAAGGGGAAGATCTCGACCATGTACGTGTAGGCGAGGGCGTTCCAGCCGATGTTGTAGAATCTGAAACGCAGCGTGTCAGTCAGCCCCTGAATTAGTCTCCGGAATCCGGTGAGTAATAAGACTTACGGGGAGTAGACAAAGATAAACACCAACACCGGAATTGCCGCCGCCGCCGAGTTTTCTATCGCTGATCTCGCGCTCGCAATCATCCAGACCGTGTAAACCACCGCCGTCCCAATGGTACACGTCAGGAACATGGCCCTCCTCGGAAACCGCGGCGCGATCAGCGCAATCGGCAAGGCGTTGATCAGCCCCCAGCAGGTGTTGCTGAGGATAATCTTCTGCACCGTCCTGTCATCCTTAATCCCCACCAACGCCAGAATCTTCTTCATGTAGAAACTCAGCAGCCCATTCCCACTCCACTGCGTAAAGAAGCCCACAATGGCCGCAATCATGAACCTTCGCCGCATGGGCGGATCACGCACGACATCAGCCCACACAAACGCGCTCGCGAGCTCCTTCTCCTGCGAAATCGTCGACTGGATCTGCGCGTACTCGAGCCTTACAAACTCATCCCCATCCACCCCTTCGCTGTGGTACCTCTGCAACACCGCAAAGGCCTCGTCCCCCCTGTCCTGCGACACCAGCCACCGCGGCGACTCGGGACACCAATACATGAACCCAATTTGACAAAAGCTCGGCACGAGCTGTAAGAGACTGGGCAGCCGCCACGCCCAGGTGGATTTCATCTGGAACGTGCCATACGTCGTGCCCGCGGCTATGATAGCCCCGACAAACCAGGAGGCATTAAACAGCGACGTCATGATGGGTCTTTCGTTGGCGTACGACAGCTCGCCGATCATGGCCGAGGCATTGACGATGGCGAAGGGGATGCCGAACCCAAGCACCCAGCGAGAGGCGAGGAACATGTCGGAATTGCGTGCGCCGGCCTGCAGGCCCGCGCCCATGCACATGATGAGGGATGCTGCGACGATGGTCTTGCGCCGGCCGAGGTGTTGGGAGACGGTCGGGATGAAAGGGATCGCCATCAAAGCGCCGAGTGAGTACATTGCGTTGAGCAGGCCGAGGCGGGATGAGGTTGGGTTGTCAAAGTCTGGAGTTTTTCGTCTGTCAGCTTTGGGGTTGGGAAAAGTTCAGGGGGGAGAACAGACAGTCAACCCACGACTGGACGGCTTGGAGGCTGTTCATCATGGATGAATCAAAGCCCGACGTCCACTCCACGCCGAGCCCCGTGGGGATGAGGATGAGGTACAGGAAGCGCAGGTTTGGTTTTTTGTACCATGGCGTCGTGTCAGCCTGCGCGATGCGCGTCAGGCGGGGGTCGACGTGTTCTTCTTTGGCTCCGATGATCGCCATTGTGTCTTTCGGTGATGGACATCGCAGGAGAAGACTCGATCGCCCAGCGGAACACCTTGCCAGTGCTTTAATAACAACCCAGTTGAACGCAACGCCCTGTGGTTATCTGTTGACATGGCTGTAGATCTTCGCCCGTGACCTCGAGCCTGCATGTTGGAACGTCGACAAGAGCCGAAGGATTCGATCCCGTTGGCAGAGGCATCGAATAAAGACGCCGGAACCACAGACCTGCCTAAACGGCACGCATTCGACAGAAGTGCCAAGGTCTCTTCGGGGTTACTTCCTCCGACCTATGCGGGGTTGTCGTGGGAAGCAATTGCGGGGAGAGAACCTGGTTGTCGGGATTTGTGCGAGGTGTAAGCCGTGTCCGGGTGAAAGATGCCCGAGGAGCTGCAAGGTCGGCGCATGTTCTGGCTTGCGAGGCTGCTGGGTGTGACAGGGAGTGCGGATATCTTGTTCTTGTTTTGATCTACCGGTCAGAACCAAACCAAAATGCCTTGCCCATTCTAATTCAAAGTCAACGCTATGCAACTCTAAGCGCTCGGTGCGGGCTCCGCAAAAACAAACTCCTCCAGCTCCTTGTACGCCCTCTCCAAGTCCTGTTCAAAGTCAGCACAAACCACCACCCGCCAACCACTCCCCCAGAGGGAGACTCACGTCATTAACAATGATCCTGTCATGGACGCCAGGCACCTTGGAGTACTCGAGCTCGACCTTGGCCTGCTTCAGGCGCTTCTGGATGGAGTCCTCCTTCTCGGTCCCGCGCCCACGCAGACGCCTCTCCAGCTCCTCCTCAGACGGCGGGGCGATGAAGACGTAACGGGCGGGGAAGCCTGACGCCTGGATCTGCTTGACGCCCTCCACCTCGATATCCAAGACGACGGTCTTGCCCTTGGCGGTCTGCTCCTCGATGGTGGCCTTGGATGTTCCGTAGAGGTTGTCGCCGAACTGCGCGCTGTGGCCGGGGTGTTAGCGGGCGGTTGTTTGATGTAAGACGGTGGCTGTCGCGAACCTCTCGACAAAACCGTCCTTGGCCTTGAGGTCCAGGAAGGCCTCCTTGGTCACAAAGTGGTAGTCAACGCCGTCCTGCTCGCCGGGGCGGGGGCCGCGGGTGGTGTGCGACACAGAGAGGGTGAAGGTGTCGGGGTGTCTCTGCCGAGTTGTCAGAGGTCTCGTTCGCGTGGGGGAGGAAGTCGGCGGCGTACTTGGAAGAGCAGCTTGTAGAGGGTGCCCTTGCCGACGCCCGAGGGCCCGGAGATAACGATGGGACGGGGGTCGCGAACTGCGCGGGCGGGTCAGTTTAACTCGTCGTGCAGGAAAAAGAGTGATGGAGGACTACTAACCGGGCGCCATGGTGTGCAAAAACGACGAGCGAAAGACGTTGGCCAGAGAAAGGAGTGGACGTCGCATCTCTGGCAGACAAGAAGATCGCGGAAAATTGCCCGACGACTGCCTGGGCTGCCATGAGACGAGGGGTCTGGACCGTGCACGAGGGGCTGCCCCACCTTTCTATGTCCAGGGTTAGGGGACCGGCCAGGAGTTTGTCCAACACACCACAGCAAGGATCAACTGAACCGCATTCAAAACGAACCTTTGCGAACAGTAATCGCCTTCGAGAACGATGCTTGCCTCATTCAAAAACTGACCATGACAACGAACAGGAATCTGCGGCCGTTCTGTCAAGATATGATGGCAACTTATTCAACTCTGGCTTTTCAATTAGCATTCTCCGTACACCAAGCCCTTCAATAAACTTCCATCACAGCAACAGTCCACCGTGCCCTCCCGATTCACCTCCTCAATTTCTGCCGAATCAATCGTTCTTCGGCGCCGGCGCCGGCGGAGGCGGCATCGTCTCATAACACTCCCACCCCTCCGGCAAATCAATAACCGCCGACCTCGTAAAAAGATGCCTCTTCCCCAGCCCCTTCCAATCCAAACCCTCATCAATCGCCCCGCCCTTGAACGCCACAATAGGCCGCATGGTCTTCCCATCGGCCAGCAGTGCAGCATGGAAGATGCGCACGCCGCAGCGCGGGCAAAAGTAGCAGCGCATCGTGCCGCCGCTGTCGGTCGGGTGCTCGAACACGGCCAGTTTGGACTCGAGGTCCGGGGGTAGGGGGAACATGAGGTCGGCTGGGAAGTAGACGGACGAGCTGAAGGCGGAGCCGGATTGCTTGCGGCAGTTGGTGCAGTGGCAGAAGGACATGCCGGAGGGGGATGGGGTTGGGGTGGTGAACTTGATGTGGCCGCATTGGCAGGAGACGGGGAGGCCAGTGGCCGAGGGTTCAGGTTTGTCTGTCATGGTGGGTTGAGGGTTGAGGAATGCTTGCGATGTTTCAACGGTGTTTGGCAAGAGAAGACATGGAGTAGTTGGGAGAAAGACGCTAACATGAGATAGGAGCGCGGGTTTTAATACCCGCGGCTGACGACGTGACTCATCGAACCACACTCGCATGCCGCTTTTGCAAAGAGGCGCACGTCGCTTTGGAACCGAGATGGAGTCGCGACCTGAGACCGGGCACCGATTGCGTGAGCACTTCATTCAACAAGTCGAGCGACAAGGAAACGATCAGACTCCCTCGGAGTCCCCCTATTATTTTCCCAAACGGTTGCTTTTGAAACAGGATCATTAGGTAATAATATCGGATATCCAACGAGATCAAATATCGAAACTGCGAAACAAAGCTCACTGCCTCCCATCCGCTGCATCAACCCAAACCAGCATGATACCTCGCCATCTCAGGACACGACCCAAACTGAGTGGTATCCGTCAACCTCATCGCCCCATTCAAGGTCGCCATGGGACCACGGATCTGGAAAGAACCTCATGTCTGGCTCTCCATTGACGTCAAAGACGCGAACAATGATGTACGCGTTGAGCGGGTCGCGCTCATGCTCCCGCATCTGTGGTTCATCCGGTCAGTGAGTCGCCGCAGATTCATGTTCAGGTCTGAACTCACAAAGTCGACCTGATACGCGCAGACTTTGAACGGCACGCCGCATCCCGCAGTCGTCGACTTCACCTCGATGTGGTATCTGGTCTTATTGGACCAGCCAGGCGACACCTCCACCCCGGCCCTCCTGAGCACCCGCCGCATGCTGCCGGAGTGGTCGTCGTAGGTGAAGTCGGCATAGTCGCGCTCGGGCTCCTCAAACTCCCCGAACCCGGCGTGCTTCCGCAGGCCGCTGGTCCAGTGCTCATGGGAGAAGTCGGGCAGGCCGCTGTCTCGGAGCCACTTGAATACCTGCCGCCAGCAGGCAGTCAGTCACACATGGCTGATGGAAGTGTGGCAGCGTGTTGGGGGGGTAGGAAGCTTACATGTCGCTCGCCGCGGAACCCAATCTTTTGGTTCCTGGTCATCTCCTCCCCTCTGTACGTCTCCAGAGATATCCTGGACTCGGGCTGTGGCGTGGACTCGGGCTGTAGCGTGGACTCTGGCGGTGGCCTGGACTCAGGCCGTACCCTCGACTTAGGCTGTACGATGCATATCGACGCAGGCTGTACCCTCGACGCGGGCTCTACTACGTTGAACTCCCACCTTCGACTGCGCAAGTTAGAATAGTAGTCCACTCTTGTTAGCTCCCCCGAATCGTAGCGATAAGTGGTGCGCCTGCGGGCACATCCCACGCCACAGCATGACAGCACCCGCAGCGCCGCGCCGACAAACACGATGATGATGGCCGGCCCGCCGTGCTCGCTCGTTTCGGCGACCCCATGCAACCCGTCCCGCACGGCAAGCACGGCGAGCGTGCCGGCGGCGAGGGCCACCAGGGAGCTGATGAGCGGCATGACATAACACCGCCGTTCGTGTGCGCCGAAGACGTCTCGCAACCCGAGAGTGATGAGTGGGGTGAGCCCGTCCAAGCTGGCGGCCAGGATCGCCAACGAGGCGCTGGCTTTGGTCAGAGTGGCGACTTTGGCCTCGTTGGCAACGAGTCTGGAAGGGTCAATCTTGGTCAGGGTGGCGTTCCAGGAGGACAGGGTGCTGTTGATCCGTTCTTCCTGGTCGATATTGTTCAGGGCGGCGTTCCAGGAGGACAGGGTGTTGTTGATCAGTTGTTCCTGGTCGTGGCCGAGACGGTCTCTCAGGGATGCCTCCAGGATCCCCATGAGGTTTGTTGTGGGAAGGAAGGAGTGTCGACAACGTGTCTCGCCCGTCATTTCGAAGACATCGCATATCCCTAAGGCACCACACGGGGTTAAGATCCGGCAACAACATCGTGCATGCAAAGAGGGAGCACCAGACGCACCTGACATGCCCCAGTACCAGTAGGTAGGGAGGTCGGGGGTGCGAAGAATGTCTGTCTCGTTCCCGCTGTCCACGAGCGCCAGCCGTTCAAGTGAATCGGCCAAAAGAGTCACGTTGACTCGAAAGAGTGCAATGTCCTTGACAGGTGGGGAGATGCCACCGATGAGGAACATGATATTTGCCGTGAGGCTCACTGTTTCGTGTTAGGATCCCATGATTACCACATGCCCCCGACATCGTGAACTCAATGAAGAAAGTGTCGGAGGAGTTTGGCAACTCACCCATGGCAAAGCCAGTGATACTCCATATCCACTGGGACCCCATGGTCAAACTACTTTGCAGTTTCTGGAACGGTACCTCGCTGGCAATGTTGAGCAGAGAGTTTTCAGGACTGAGCGGCCGAGTAGATCACTGGCAGGACATCACATCGAGGACAGGAGACAAGATAACTCAACAACGTTCCCTAAAGTCATTAAAGTTCAGGCCGGCCGCAGCTGTCAATGACATAGCCGTCCCCCCTGAGCGGGACACAAGAAGGTCCCCTGAAACTGAAGGCTTTCTCCCTCGACGATAATTCCGCGTCAGGTCTTTGACGCGGACATCCTGCAGGATCAACTAAAATTTGGTGGTCACGGTTTTTATTGGAAAAGCTCTCGCGCAGCGATGAAGGTGGCTGAACGGGAGTGTCATGATTTGGTACCGCAAAGAGTCCCCCTTTTTCAGCCGATGCAAGGAACAAGCCACAGCACCCGCCGCGGAACACCGGGCGGCTGCGAAGCGCCGGACCACCGGAATGGAGAAGTTTAGCGATTTCCCATGCAACTTGAAAACTTCGCAAACGAGCTGGGGATTCAGCTGAGGTTCCAGTCCATGTTAACTTGTTGCAGAAGCGCCAAGTTTTATTACCTAGATACCTCAGTTACCTTACATAGTAAAAGGTACCGCGTGCGACCAGTTTGGAATCCCGGGGCACATGGATGGATTTTATTGAGGTAAAAATGGCATCTGTAATTAGAGCTTTGTAGTGTAACTGAAGTCTTTCCAATCCCAGCATGCTGAGGTTTTCACCGCGAAAAGATGTTGCTGGTGCACATGTGGTCTCCTATAAGGCGTCCCATCATTTCAAGTTGTGAAAGACGGTTCAGTTTGTGTTGAGACGTCTACCTGGTATGAGTGACTGCGATCAAGCTGGCAGATAACGCCTCGGCGTATTCATGATTCGGGCCGACGAGATGTGATTGCTGGCCGATCAACTGCCACGACAGTTAACAGCATCCCTACCTACCTTAAAATTAGTGACCACACACAGAGGAGCGTCTTGGAGAACTTGCACTAATAACGGCGGTTGCCGTAGTCTGCGCGGTGTGCATGGTGCAACAGCATGTTGCAACAGCCCTTGTCGCTGCGAACTGCCGGCAGTGTTGGCCGCCAGCCGCAGACAGCCGAAGCTGCCCTTCCATGTCTCGGGCCCATGTCTTGTTGGGCGCTCCACGGAAATGTGTGAGGGTATCATGGGAGTTACCCCTGTAACCGGACTTGGCAGCTATTTCGGGCAACCTGGATAACAGAGACGTCAACGTGAACATGGCAAAGATGCTGCACTGCAGAAAAGCTGGCGGTTTCCAAGCGGAGGAGGGTCCGTTTCTAGCTTGACCGAGTCTCGATCTGCATTGTGGTTGCAGCCCCCTTGCGTGTTCTGGCAGGGGTTATACGGGCCGAGCTTACGGAACACACGCCTCGGCATGTCGCCCTTGTCCATGGCGCTGGAGAAACGAACCCCGCAGATCGGCACTGGTCGAACCGACAATGCTACCGCTAACGGTGCGAGGCCGGGGTGCCTGCAGTCTCTGACACACCACTCCACACCAAGGAAACCTCGACTCCTTTTCGCAACAACGAGTTCATCAGGAGCGGTCAAGCATCTCATGTCTGGGTTCGTCACATCAGTGCTTGGAAATCATCTGTTCTTCAGGTTGGAAACTGGACTCGAACCTGGACAGGGCTTCCCAGCTCGCACTGGCCGACCTCCTTCTCAACGCACGCGACAGTGGCGACACCAAAATCGCATTTCTTCGCGCCAAGGTTCAATAGGGGGTCGACACTCCACTCCAAATCAAAAGAAGCCGAGCCCAGAACACCAACCGGTGACGCGTGGAACCGGCCAACAGGGGCGCTGTCCCAGCTTCGCCATCATCAGTCCCGAGCTGGACCGTCGAGAGATCAGCACCTCCCTCACCGAGCTCACCTCCTCGAATGGTGAGCGAATGCCACATGTCGAAATGCATGAGATGTCCAAGCGTGCAGTGGCTTCTCGCTTGGGCGAGGTGCATCTTCACAAGCCGGGCTAATGCCGAAGACCCTTACCCCTGAATCCCAACCATCCAACCAAGGTGACATCCGGCCCTCCCCGTATTGCTCCCACCATCCTCAAGAGGTTAGGAACATGCTGTTTCATGCTGGTATTGCACCGAGGCCTGTGGGGTCTGTGCGGATCTAATGTCTGCTAGCCTTCTTGCCCTTTGATGCGTTGAGAGGTCTGGTGCGTCACCTTGGCTGGGTCCAGTTCAACGTCGCCCCCGGGACCCGGTCCTGCCCGGGCGGCCGGTGAACCAGCAGAACACCCTCTCAGCCCTGCCCATCTTGACAGCATGAAAAAAAACCGTTGGTCCACCTCAAATTCCGCGCTCGTTTAAACCAGCCGGGAACCGCAGCCGGGGTCCAGGCTTAATTAGAAGTCGAGTCCTCCCAGCCAGCAGCAGACCAAAAACGAAAAGCGTCCTCCGCAGTCCGGTCTTCACGAACCACGCGCCGGCGGAGTCAAGAATCCGCCACATGCCCGACCCCGTACCTCGGTGAGACGGCACAGCGATGTCTCACGACAGCCGCGCCACGCCGCTCGCCGGCGTCAACATCGCGGCCCTGACCCTCGCCACGACGGTCACGGCTCTCCGTTGTTTTGTCCGCATCCGCTTGCTCAAGGCCTTTGGAAGCGATGACTGGTTGATGGTCGCTGCAGCGGTATGCCTCAAACCTTGCCGTACGAAGAGAAGCTGGTTTTGCTGAGTCGGAAGATGCCCAGATATCCTTCATCTTCTACTGCTCCTTCTCCCTCACAGGCATAGTCCACGGGACCGGCCACCATGTCGCCGACCTCACACCAGAAGCCAACTCAACGGCCAGGAAGGTAAGCGACACCAACTTACCAAACCAAAGACCCTGCTCCACATGTTCTGACACCAACCTTCCAGTGGTGGTGGCTCTGCTACCCGACCTACGCCGTGACCATGACGCTGACCAAGATGTCGATCGCCTTCTTCTTCCGGCGCGTCATCGTCGAGCGGGCGCACAAGTGGATCCTCGCCGCGGCGACGGTCGTGACGCTCATCAGCTGCGGCATCTTCTTCTTCGCCTGCATCTTCCAGTGCTGGCCCGTCAGCTACTTCTGGGACAAGACGAGCCAGACCGGCACCTGCATCCCCGACAGCATCGTCATCGCGCTGGGCATGCTGTTCAGCGCCGTCAACGTCGTCACCGACCTGGCGTTCGCCCTGATGCCGGCCTGGATCCTGTCGCATCTGAATATGCGGCTCAAGACCAAGGTGGCGCTGTGTGTTTTGATGGGGCTGGGTTGTGTGTAAGTTGACTTGCGCCCCTGAGCCCCTGAACCCCTGAGCCCCTGAACCCCTGAACAACCCCGGCCCGGAACCTTCTAACATAGCACGTGTCACAGCGCCAGCGCAGCCGTCGTCATCCGCATGCCCTACATGCACTTCATCGCCAGCGACGACTTCCTCTACGACACGGTCGACGTCGCCATCTGGTCGACCATCGAGCAGGCCCTGGCCATCACGGCCGGCGGCCTTGCCACGCTGCAGCCGCTCGTCAAGATGATCGGGCTCCGGCTCGGCCTGGTGACGTCCCCCTCGCCCGTCGACGGCGGCAACAACAACAACATGTCCTCTGGCTTCCGCAGCAACAACATCCGCCTGGACGAGGGCGGCATCATTTCCGTCAGGAGGTCGTTCACCCACCGGAGCGAGGTCTTTGCGCCGGGCCACAAGCCGAGCCGGAGTATGGCTGTTGATCTGCATCCGGGCGCTGGGCAGTACTCGGCGCAGTGCTACAATATGAACACGAGCCAGGAGCTGCTGAGGGAGCCGACGGCTGGGTCGGACGGGAAGGGTTCGGGGGATTCTGAGGGGAGTATTGAGCAGGGTATGGAAGGCGGCAAGAAAATGCCTGCTGTGTATATTCGGAATCGTAATTAGAGGCGTATTTAATGACAACCTGGAATGGTTAATGGTTCAAGTTATTTCCTACCATCCATCACGCAGCCACACCGTACCTGAATCACCGAGCTCACACCAGACCCCCTAACTCACGTTCAATTCCCCAACCCCTCAAACACAACCCCCCTTACACCTCCCCAAAAACCCCCTCACCTCCTCCCCCCCCGTATGCCATTGACGCATCATTCCACGCAGCACTCAAACACATCTCCCCTTCAAACGTCCCCAGGAACAACCCCAGCCCCGTCCCCAGTTCCTCTCCAGTAACCCAGGGGTTTGAAACCTTAAACGCCCCCGTCCGCGGCGCAATAATGGCATCCACACGGCCCATGCTGGAGATAGACACAGAGGGGTACTCATTCGGGGGTGGGACAGGCAAAGGCCGCCCGCGGGGAGAGGAAGGCAAAGGCGGTGTGCCGAGCGTCCATAAGGTAGTCTTGGAACGAGGGCGGCGTGTTCGGGGGAGTGGCGGATGGCTTCGTAGAAGGATTTGATTGTTTCTAGGATGGAGTGGAATCTGGGCTTTGTGTTTGCGTTGCTGCTCGGTTGGGCTGTTGTCTTTGGTGAAAGGGTGAGGGACATGTCAACAACTAAACTATTCCCCCAGACGGAGTGGTACAATTACAGCGCGGCTGGGTGCCGGGCGGAGTTGGATGGCTCAACGCAGTGTGAGCGCTCGTTGCGCAGGACGTAGTTGATATACCGCACCCGCTTGGGTTGAGGCAGGTTATTAGTGGGTTGCAAATCGCGGTCGACATACGATGGCCGCCGCGGCGTGAAAGGCGTGTGTTGGTGTGACGGAGGCGGCTTTGCATGCTGCCAGGAGGCGGGAGGTCTCGTCTCGGGTGAAGAGGAGGGCAGGGTGCTGGTGGCGGCCTGGGAGGAGGGGGCCGCGGTTGAAGGGGAGGGCGTGTCAAGGGTCAGAACAAAGGACGTCCTTGCAGCTCCCTCACTTCGGCGCAACTTTGTCTTTATACTTGCAGGTGGTCTGCATCCTTCAAGCATGCCGAAGGGCCAGACAAATCACCAGAATGGAAACCTAGCCGGCGGCGGCCCGGCGCCGCGCAGCATCTCCGTGCAGAGCAAGAGTCCGACGAGAACTCTTCCTTGCCAAAAAAGCACTGCATTTCCCCACAGTCACTCCATATTCAAAGCCCGGAACTCGGCCCGCGAGGCCATTTCTCCGGGAGTTCCTCGCTTCATCCTCGGCTGACCCCGAGGTCAGGTATGCCACGACTTACACTCCCTCCTCCCGTACGTCGACCCTTCCAACATCCCGGGGACCGCCATCTTATGAGTTTGACATGACGCATGTCCCTTTCAACCTCGACAAACGCCTGACCTCACCGGACCCAACAATGGCAACCCAAACCCAAAATGTCGAAACCGAGCTCTGCGAACTCACAACCCGGCCCCACGGAACCTTCTCCGTGACCGAGCCGGACGAGCATCATGACCCCCCAACCGCCAAATACGACCGGGCCACGATTTTGAAGCTGGTCAGCGCCGGCTTCTCCTTCTTCGTCGCGGGCGTCAACGACGGGAGCATCGGCGCCTTGATCCCCTACTTCATGCGCCAGTACGAAATCAACACCACAGCCGTTTCATCCATGCAAGTCAACCCAAAACCCTCCTTTGATCCACCCAGTCGCCATCTAACAATAGATTGTCACCAGCTTCGCAGCCAACTTCCTCGGCTGGCTCTTCACCGCCCTCTCCAACACCCACCTCAGCCAGTACCTCGACCTGGGCGCCCTCCTCGCGCTCGGCGCAGCCCTGCAAACCGTAGGCCACGCCCTGCGCGCCTGGGGCCCGCCCTTCGGTCTGCTCGTGTTTAGCTTCTGGTTCATCACCGTCGGCCAGGCGTACCAGGACACGCACGCCAACACCTTTGTCGCGGGCGTCCATGGCGCGCATCGATGGCTCGGGTTTATCCACGCCATGTACATGGCTGGGTGTCTGGTTGGGCCGTTTGTTGCGACGGCTGTTGCTTCGGCTTCGGCGGGGGGAACGGTGAATGGATCCGAGCCGAGGTGGTATTTGTTTTATGCGTTTCCCCTTGGGCTGGGGGTTGCGAATCTGGGTTTGTGCTTGGCTTCTTTTCGGACGACTGTGCGTCTCTTGACCAGAACTTCAAACTCGGGTCAAGAAGGACGAAACACAACTCCCGAGTCTCGGAACAAGTCCGCCACGAACCTGATCAAGACAACGATCACCACGCCAAGCGTCTGGTTGCTGAGCTTGTTCTTCTTCTTTTTCCTCGGCGCGAGTATCACGGTCGGAGGATGGCTGGTTGAGTATCTCGTGGTGGTCCGGGGCGGCGAGCTCGCCCACATGGGCTACGTACCGGCCGGGTTCAACGGAGGCTCCTTGCTGGGCAGGCTGTTGCTGCCGGAGCCCACCAAGCGCTTTGGGGAGCGCAGGATGGTGTTGATCTACGCTGTGTTTTGCATCGGCCTTCAGTTGTTATTTTGGCTGTGAGTATCTACCCCATTTATCCTCAGTCTCGACTCACTCACTGATAGCTGAATGTTTGCAGGGTTCCAAACATCATCGCTGCATCCGTGGCAGTGAGCTTCCTGGGCTTCTTCTCTGGCCCCTTTTTTGCGACGGTAAGCGATCTTCACACTCAACCCCTATTTTTGTTCACCGGACCCCTGACTGATGCTTCTCCAGGGAATCTCGGTCGGCTCCAAGCTCTTCTCACCAGAAATCCACTCAACTGCGCTAGCCTTTGTCTTTGTCATCGGACAAATAGGGGGATCTGCGTTCCCCATCGTTACGGGTATTCTGGCTTCTCGGATTGGCGTTGCTGTCCTGCAGCCCATCCTCGTCGCCCTGTTCGTCGCTACCGCCGTGTCTTGGCTGCTTATTCCCGCGCCGAAGGCAACAGAAAATACGGCGCTTCACCAGGAGTGAAAGCAACTGCTGCGAAGGTTAAGCTTGGTGGCTGAGCTGTTTGTTGGATACTGGCTCAGGGGCTCGCGATCCAGTCAAAAGCAGTTTTGCAGACGCCTTCCCTCCCGGATTTTATCTCCCAGGTCCCTTAAAAGCAGAGGGCCGGGGCTTGTGCTCATGAACTTGGGGACCGGCCAATCCGGAGCGGACAAGGAAGTGCATGGCTTGGAAACCGGATAGTCCAAGGGCCGTGTTGGTACCGTTGTGGCTCACATGTAGTTCCATGGATGGGGAGACGCTCTGGAATTAACAAGAAAGATAGCTATACCCAGGTATCGTTGTCCATATATCTCCGAGTTCTGTGACCGGCTACCATGTGAAGCCATGAGGACATCTAAACACTCGTCTATCTTTCCCCTTCTCTTCCCACCCAACTCCGCCATCATTACCAAAGATTCAGAAACCAAGGCCAACAAAAGCCAAGCCCCTTCCTCACTCTTCACCATGCCCTCCCCCAGCATACCAAACCCGCTCACCCCAATCTCACGCCCCCTTCCCCATCCCCAGCGTGGTACTCGACCTCCTCCCCTTCCCACCCCCACTCGCATTCCTCCCAACACGATCTGCCTCCCGCTGCGCCTGCTTCACAAGGTAATAATCCCCCATTTCCTTAGCAGCCGCAGGATCCTCCGACCGGCGCGACGCAATGACCTCAACCGACGTCTGCTTCAGAATCACCCCGTTCCCCGTACCGGGCGCGAGACCCGCCTCCAGATCCGTATCATACACGGCCGTCCCCGCAGTCGCCGAGCTGCTGACCCCCGTCGTCTCAGGGTCATGGTCGGTCACAGTGCGGTTGATGTGCTCGTCGCTGCCGTCGCCGTCGACGGTGAAGTTGGGGATGGGGTTGACGCTGCGGGGGCCCATGCCGCGGCGCGGGTTCTTGTCCTCGAGCAGGACAAAGGCGTTGCCCTTGTGGGGGCCGCCGCTTCGCTTGGATGGCTTTGAGCCCTTGTTCGACGACGAGTTGAGGGAGCGCAGGCTGCCGATGAGCGGGCGGAACAGGCGGGTGATGAGCGGGGTGATCATGGGCAGGTTGGACGTGACGACTGCGACGAATGTCTCGCGGACGGCCCAGGAGCCGGCTTGTTGCGCGCCGTTGACGGGGTCCTGGAAACAAGTGTCTGTGTTAGATTGTGTGGCTTTTAAGGATGTGGAGGGGTGATGCTTACCGTGATGATCAGAACGCAGCGCAGGATACCCGCGATGGTCACGAAGAGACCGCCGGAAAAGAGCAGGATGAGACCCGCCTTCTTGAGTGGCCGCAGCGAGGACTTCCAGAACATGGGTATCGGGATCGTCATGAGGTAGATATCGGTCAGAACGTTCAGGACGACGGTGACAAGAATGTCAATCTTGGATATGGCAGGCTGGCAAGCGTCTGCAGTTCTGTCAGTCACATCTGCCGGCTGGAAAACGCTGGGCGTGCTTACTGCCAGGATCTGGGTAAATCTGCCAGTTCTTCTCAAAGGGGTGGCAGCCCAGGATGATGGAAAGAAAGACGGCAACCCAGGTGACCCCAATCATGGCGAACCCGATGTAGATGCGCTTGTGAAAACCGAGGCCGTCCTGCGTCGATGTCAGCAATGGATCTGTCCACCTCCGCAAGTTGGTGATGAACCGCACCGTGAGGCGAAGGTAAAAGGCGCACATGGCCGCCTTGATGGTCCAGAGCAGAAAGGTGTAGGTAGACCACCCGGCGACTTGAGTTTTGGAACCGTTGACCCTGGTTTGTCCGTCAGACACAGGCCTCCGTCGCCAACTGGGGCACCACGTACCGCAGGCGGTACTCCTCGCTGTGCGGATCCAGCAGCCGCCGTTGTTCGTCCGTCATGCCATTGTTGGCGAGCCCTTTCCAGAACTGCCCAACGGAATAGGCGAGGTAGGTTTCGATAGAGTAGGCGATCTGGAATTTGCGTCAGTGAAGCCTAGGATCTTCGGGCCATGGGGAGCTTACCGCGGCCACGACCATGAGGTAGTCGTCTACATGGAGACCCTTGAACCCGCCGGACGATAGCCTGACGTACAACCGTAGCCCAATCACGGTCAAGCCAACCCCGAGAAGGGAAAACGCCTCCTTCACAAATGCGTCCATGGTAATGGTGGTGATGGCTAAAGATAGAGTTGCATTGATCCGCGGATGTGGCGGCTGGAGGCTGACAGAGTGATATATATGACAACGTAAACGCGGGGACAACCACGATTCAACAGATTATCAAGTTGGCGACAATACGGCCGTCAGATGAAAGTGGGAGAAGTGAGTCGTGGCTCACCCACCCACCGCCGTGGATCGGATGGAGTTTCCATCAAGTGGTTGGTTTGGCGGCGCGCGGGAGGTTTGCGCAAATAATAATGGTTTGCGAGACAATGCAGATCTGAGACCCCAAGGTTTGTCGTCCCTTGCAAAAGTGTGTGGGAGCCCGATGCTGTGGATGGCTGAAGGCTCGCGCGCTGGTGTGACAGCGACGGACACCTTGTTGACCGACAGGTTTCCGATAACGAAGGGAGGGCGAGGCGGCCGAGCCAGACGCGCCGTTGAGATGGAAACGGCGCTGCAGTTTGGCACTTTGGCAAGCGGCCCATCATGGATTCGTGATCGGCCCCCTGCCTCGTAGTCGGAACTGATGCCTCGCACAGCATATTCCATTGACGGGAACGGGCAGTAATGCTGGGTAGGGGAACACAAGAGAGGGGACGGCTGGGGTCCTCTGGGGAGCTTCGGAGCTGGGACCGGAAAGCTGCAGTTTGCTTCGAGTTTGCGATACTGGCGCGGCACGTGCTGCATCCCGACAGTGTGCAGCACGGTGGGTTGCGCGAAGTTGAAGAAGGGCGGTGACCCGATTCGATTCATGCCATCGAGAACTGCCCGGCATTTGGTGGAGGATCTTGGGGAAGAACTTGGCTTGGATCAGGCAGGCACCATATGGCGCTTACCCTCAACAATTCAGTTGGGCTTTTCTGTTGGAATTGGAAGGACCCTGCAAGGCTGACGCAGTCAAGCCGTTGTGTGGACTGTGGAAGGCACGAACTTGGCCACGGTCCACGGAAAGTGGCGCTTTCGGAAGCAGGAAAGCATTGGATGGGATCGAACACCTCAGCTCTGTCCTCGCGTTGGACAAGCGCGAAGCGCACACATTTCCAAATCGAATCCTAGCAATGAAGCAATTTCCTGGCTCAGGCACCTCCACGAACTCAGTGATTGCTCTCGAGTCTCAAGTGAGATGGATCGGCACAGCACTGACAACTCGTTTGCTGTCTGTCAATCGACCCAGCAGATTTTTCGAGCCTCCAAAGAGAAACAAACATTTTATTTGCCTGCATGATTTCCTCCGTCCGAATCACAAATGTTGATCGTCGATCCGCCGATGCCGAGCCGGCAACATTGAACCTCGGAGCCGGTCCGGATCTGCAACCATCTTATCGGGACCGTAAGACAACCCCTTTGGCTCAGCCCTCGTTGCCCTCCAGCTGGGCAAGGCTCCGCGATCAGTTGTTCACATCCGATACCGACTGACAGAAAATGGCAAGAATCCAGACGAATCTTCGGAATAGATCCGCGAGAGTGTCTGGGATTTCGCCGGCAAGAGCATCGACTTCAGAAGCCAGGAATATCACCACAGCATCGAACATGGGCCTAGTGGCCTGCAGCACCCGGGTTCTGCAACTTGCGGAGCATTGCCCACGGTCCCAAGCCAGCGGATCTCCCCGCACATGACAGGCTCGGCAGTCGGGTCGCACCCAAGATGTCTAGGGTCGCTCGCTGCCTTGGCCACGGTGTTCTCAAGGCGTCAGCTCTGCGCCGGTGCCGTACGCCACATGACCCGCTTCCAGGTTGTCTTCGGCTGGTGGTCCAGACTCTCGACCTCCTTCATCACCACTGCCGTAAACTCCGGCAAACATGTCGAGATCGCTGGAGTCTGATCTGTTGGCAGGTTGTTTGCAGATCTCTCGAGTTTGCAGATCCAGCGAGTTTGTCGCCTTGAAGCGAACCCATGCCAGAGGGCTGGCGGCGACGATCCACTGCCGGCAATCCCCAAGGATGATTTAGGGTGACCGGGAAGGACAAGCCCCCGAGTTCACTTCCGAAACAGGCAAGTGTCCTGCGTCTGGGCTGGCATGCCACCCTGCACCATTAGAACGCCACAAGAATGGCGCTAGATTCTTTCGCCGTTCCTCACGTCTTTCCCCTCTACGTTTCCAACATGGCTCCTGTTTCCTGCTCGCAACAACCAGCCTTGATATATCCCAGCGGACTTACCTTGAGAACTGCGCTTTGAGAATCGCGCCGGAGGAGGGCTCGGAGGGACTCACGGCCAGAATATTGTCACTTGCCAAATCCGACGTTGGTATTCACCATGGAAACTCACGATCTCGTCGTAATAGGAGCAGGTGAGTTTTGAATCTTCCCGGCGGGACCAACAAATGGCTGGCAGCTAATCGATGCAGGCATCTTCGGCCTTGCCGTCGCAAAGACGTTCAGGCAGCTGAATCCAGACAAGAGCCTGGTCATCATGGACTCGGGCTCATCACTCGGCGGTGTCTGGTCCAAGGAGCGGCTTTACCCCGGTCTCAAGACCAACAACATGCTGGGAACGTACGAGTACCCGGACTTTTCCATGACCGGCGATGCATTTGGCGTCAAGCCCGGCGAGCACATCCCAGGCGAGGTCATGCACAGATATCTCACCAAGTATGCCGAGAAATTTGGCATCATCGACAAGATCCGCTACGGCACAGCGGTCCTCACCGCGGAGCACCAAGACAGTGCTCAAGGAGGCTGGATCTTGACGATCCGCGACGGCGAGAGCCAGCGCCAGATCTTTGCGCGCAAGCTGGTTTTGGCCACCGGTCTCACCTCAGAACCATTCCTACCCCGCATCCAGGGTCAAGAGGACTTTGGTGCTCCGATCTTCCACAGCAAGGACTTTGTGAAGCATGCGGACACCTTGAACACGGCCAAGAGAGTAACGGTGTTTGGCGCCACGAAGTCGGCGTGGGACGTCGTCTATGCCTACGCCTCCAAGGGCGTCAAGATTGACTGGGTCATCCGAGGTTGGTGTGCCGCTGAATTCCGCCCATGGTTGTTGCCCAAGCTAACACGTGTTTCGTGAAGAGAGTGGCCACGGTCCGGTTTGGATGGCACCTCCCTACGTCACGCCCTTGAAGAAGTGGCTCGAGAAGCTTGTCCGTGAGTGATGCTCCTGGGATCTTGTTAGTCTCGTGACTAACATGTGTCGTACAGACACACGTATGCTTACGTGGTTCAGCCCCTGCACTTGGGGCGGCGTGGACGGGTATACCGGAATCCGCTCCTTTTACCACAGCACCGCTGTTGGCCGCGCCGTCACCAACGCCTTTTGGTCCGTACTGGGCAACGATGTTTTGACCCTGAACAAGTACGACTCCCACCCAGAGACCAAGAAGCTCAAGCCATGGAGCCACCCCATGTTTGTCGCCTCATCGTTCTCTATACTCAACTACCCAACCAACATCTTCGACCTGGTGCGCGATGGCACCGTCAAAGTGCACATCGCCGATGTCACGGGCTTGTCCGCAACGACAGTGCACTTATCCGACGGTACACGACTTGACAGCGACTTGCTGTGCTGTGTGACAGGGTGGAAACACGTTCCACCGGTGAAGTTCCTCCCTGAGGGTATCGACAAGGAGCTGGGACTGCCTCACAACCCCTCAGACAGCGGTCTCTTCACCCCTGACGCAATAGCCAAGGTCGACGAGGAGATCCTGTCTCGGTTCCCGCGCCTCAAACAGCAACCCGTGCAAAACAAGAAACTCAAACCCCTCCTCGACACCAACGCCCTCACCACAACAGACACCATCAACCCATCTGCTCAACTCACCCCCTGGACACTCTACCGCTTCATGGTCCCCCCCTCCGCCCGCCTCCTCCAGACGCGCGACGTCGCCTTCGCCGGCGTCCTCCTCAACTTCTCCACCTTCATGGTCGCCCACGCCCAGTCCCTCTGGATAACAGCCTACTTCAACAACCAGCTCCCCGCCTCCGTACTCCCGCCCCTCGAGCAACCCCCCACCAACCACCACCACCCATCCAACTCAACCTTCAGCACCACTTCCTCCTCTTCTTCCTCTTCGACGGAGGAGACAGACCCCAAGAGCAAAGACAAGACAAAGTCCCTCGCCGAAGTCCGCCATGAAACACTGCTTCACGCGCGGTTTGGCAAATGGCGGTACCCGGCCGGTCACGGAGCACAGTTTCCTGATTTTGTGTTTGACGCGCTGCCGTATGTGGATGTGTTGGTGAGGGATTTGGGGTTGAAGGTGCGGCGGAAGGGAGGGTGGATGAAGGAGATGACGGAGCCGTATGGGCCGGGGGATTATGAAGGGTTGGTGGGGGAGTTTGTGAAGAATCTGGAGGGGAAGGGGGAATGATTAACTGGAAGGGAGGGGGGTGTTTGGGGTTGGTGAGGTGGTTGTTGTTTGAGTTTGAAGTGTTGGAGGTGGAGGTCGGATTTGTGTGTTTGCGGTTTGTGATGTTGCCAGATTTTTGGGTGGATGAGTACTTGGTGCATGAGTCTTGCGTTTGTGTTGATTTCGTGGTGTTTGGGGTGAGGCAGTAAGGGGTCCAGAGTGAATTGATCGGTGATTGGGGATGTTCAGCCACATCTCTGCAGATGCGTATATAGATTACTTGCGTTGGATTCTATGACTGTTTGGCGGAACTTGAGGTGTGCCAGCGGCGGGGAATATGGCATCAAGGTGCTGACCTTGGGCAATCCGGGTGCTCTGTCGCCCTCGAGTCCGCCATGCTTCTCAAGCTGAACTGGACGGCCGCTGAAAAACCGTTTGTTGTCAATCATTGAACGGATGAGTCTGAAATGGACTCATCGCTTTGAGTGCAGGTTTTGGTCAACCACTGCACGCAGACTGCGAGTCAGGGGCCAGGGCCCAAGATTGAGTGTGGGTCTGCCAAGACAAACAGGACAAACACCATCACGAAGTCTTGGCACCAGCAAATCTGGACTCTTCTGCCCGAAAGCGGAAAAAGGTACCTGCAATTTGAATTGAAGCTTCAACTCACGCGAGCACGTCTTTGTATTTTGCGATGCTCTTCCTTCTTGGACCGGATATGGCCGTGCTATGCTGCGAAGGGGTGGCAAAAGGTTCCTGAACCCCCACGGGGATTTGTGGGGCTGATCGACGATCGGACGGCTCCTGCAACTTTAAAATATGGGGATCGCGGGTTGCCAAGACGCGAAAAACGACGACATGCGAGACGATGCGCGCAGTGTCGCCGGAGGCAGCAGGGTCAGATTGGACAAAGTTGGGGATAATGACTTGAAATATTCGGTCGTGCCGGGGATGCGCGTTTGCGACGCGCGGATGTGCCCAGATCATGCTGAAGGGGATCTTGGGATCAACTTCAACAATTTGGATATGGACGTGGTGATGACACGTAACGCGCTAAATGAAGTGTGTGACACGGCTTGATGCCTACGGCCAAGGCTGGATGTGGGTGACGAGAACAAGAAATGGAGTGAAGAAGTGAAAACACCAAAAAAAGTGTCGCGAGCTGGTCACCCCCAGAACCCTCGACAATGCCACAGACGTACTCGTCAACTGTAGTGGCCGCAAGCGACCCTACCCAATGCTCGAAATATTGCTATGGACCATTGCCCATCCAGGGAGTTGAACCCTACATGCGAGTGCGGCTGGTGTTCCAAGATTGGAGTGCACCAACAGACCGCTTGACCAGCATGCGACTGAAATTTCTGCCAGTCCATGTCAGGCGTGGCTGGTTAAAAGCCTGGGACTGCCTCACTTGGACGGAAAACAGGCGGGACGGCAGGAAAGATGTTGACTTCGAAGGAAGAACTATGCAAAAAAAAGATGAGTTCGACATGTTTGGTCCCCCCAGAGCCCACGACGATGCCACAGACGTAACTGTCCGTTGTGGTGGCCGCAAGCGACCCCACGCAATGCCAGAGAAATTGCCATGGACCATCGCCCACCCAGGGATTGAACCCGGGTGTCTGAAGTGGCGGCCGCCCAAACCTGGAGTACGCCATTGACCACTTGACCAAACATGTCTGGTTTTGTTGTTACCAGTATTGTCCGTCACGTTTCTTATCAAGCTAGCTGGCTTCCAGCTGCCGGGCACTTGCCCCACACTTTCCTGGCTTTTACCTGCTGATACCGGGCCCGTTTTCCTCCTTATCGACTGTCTTGGGACGTTGGCCGTAAAGGAGTCCTTTCCCCATTTCCTGCTAACTCAGGAGTCACACCACAGTCACGAAGTTTGCAACCACTTCCGTTCCAATCTCAATCGGGTGCTACCTGCAATCCTAAGCCATACCATGGTCTTGTCATTCATTATCTGCAGACAGATCCTAAATTACGGTAGTCGACAACTTTATTCCCAGCCTCCTATGTCTGGTGTATCACGCCTTCATGACGAGAGAAGTCCCATTGTCAGCCTTTCTCAGATTTCTCGGGCCATTCAGAGTTCTGGTTTGTCAGTGGAAGGATAAACCTCTAATATTCAATGAGGAGAAGCAGCGCGCTGGCAGAAGTCACTGGTGGGCAGAATGATCTGTACCATAGGATGTTTGACCCTTGGCCTCCGTCATGACTGTTCTCGTTTGTACCAAGCATGGTGAGGAAAACGGCCTTGATCACGGGCTTTATCGGATTGCCGACGGCGGATGAAGCGCCTGTAATAAATAAGGTACCTGTGCCATCGTCTCCTACGCCGAGCGGCTTCTACAGAGACCTCATAATTACTGTTTGGTATCTTAAATAAGGTAATACAATCTTCCTACCGTCGCAAACATATTCTCGATCACCACTGATAGCCTCTGGTTTGACAAATGGCAATGATGGGCCCTCTTTCTGAGTGATGTTTTGTCCCAACTGCCAGTGGTCGACCTCAGGTGGGTGATTCTTGCCTTTGGCTTTCGCCTGCTCAAATTTGCAACCCTCACTGGTCGTCCCTTCTTTATTTGTTCTTAGACAGGCAATTTTCCTCTGGAAAAATTTCCAGTCATTTGGGCGATTCATTTTCCTGACATTTCACTGTCCCCTTCCTTCCCAGGGGCCTTTCCACCCTCGTCGGCCGGCCACGAGGTGCTCCAGGACCTTCGCCAGGACTGCTTCGCGCTCGATAAACTGTCGCCGACTTCCTCCCCCGTATCGACATTTTGGCCTTGAGCTCCGACCAAGGGTTTCCGACAGATCAACCCCAGCCAATAGCCCTACGACCAACCGTGACTCTGTGAGTTGGTACATTCCTCGGCCCTATTACTCCTTTACAAAGCGTCAAAGCCTGGTATGCTAACATACTTATTCCTGTCAGACTACGATGAGCAGACAAGGCCAGCAGTACGAGCGCCTCCTGAAGCAATGCCTCCCCCGGAACGGCATGCGCTGGAAGGCGCGCGGCCACGTACTGCGCAACCCTCGCCGTGACCGACGAGTCATCATCGCCCTCCGCGACCGCGGTGTCCGTCTCCGCGCGCAAGAGATCCAGCGCGAGTTCTGCCGCGTCATGAACACAGCCACGCATCTAGCCCGCCGCGGCGAGGCACGCGAGGCAGAGACCTCGTACGACTTCGTCCTGGCCGTTCGGTAAGTCGCCACCACCCTCCCCTCGGCCGCCATCCTCTTCCCTCTCGCCACAAAGACGACACTACACAAAGAACACCGATCTCCGAACACGACTAACACAAGACTTGCCGACAGACGTCGTCACCCCTTGGGCCGCCACATGACCAAGCGTCTCTTCGTCGAGACTTTCCGCGCAATCGTGAACGGCCGTCGCCGGTACCTGCGTCGCAGCACGGAAGCCGAGCGGGCTGAAGAGAACGATTCGCAACTTGCAACCGCGGTTGACCGGTTCCTCCGCACGGCCGGCGCCTACTACAGCGACGCGGAGGTGTTCCTACAACTCAACGAGGAACCGATTGAGGACGCTTGACTCGGGAGCTGCACAGGGAGGCCGATGGGTGGTTAGCGGTTCATCCCGTATATATTCTAGCTTTTGTAGCAGGATCTTGACAACTTAGAGATTGTTTTCCTTCTCTTTGCTACCACGTTCTCTCTTCTTTTGCCCACGTTTGTGCCGCTTCCGCATTGGACATCACGCCAATACCATCAGCTGCTGAAGTCGTGCCAGCGGCGAGAGGGCATGCGATGGAAGCCTCGGACCTACCTTTGGCGCTCCCTTTACGCGTTTACCCTGCATTCGTGGCGTCATGGCGTGCATGGAAAAAATTGACAAGAACTTGGATGATCCATCCGCGCGGCTCTGGAAGTTGGGCGACCAGAAGAGCTCATAAGCACATGCAGGTCGCCCAAGAATATCCCCACGAAGCCTGCACAACTTTTGGAGACTATCCGCAAAGTGCTCTGAAACCGAAGACCCTGAAGGAGAAGGCTGCATGCAGTACAGCTCAGTATTGCACCTCCTGGGATCCCTCGCTGGGACGGCCAGATCCCGCCGACCCTCCGTTTCGAGTGACTTGAGCTGAACCCAGGATGTGCGGGGACGAGCGGATGGACAACAACAATTTCTACATCGATCAATTCTTCGTGGTGTTACAAAGTCTCGAGCCACTGGGTGGACGTGGTCTGAAGTTGGGCCCTGGCCGCTGTCTCCACGCAGCTGGGAGACATCCTGACAGGACAGTGTTGCAGGTTTGCAGCCGTCTTTCTGCAGCTGGAGGAGGATCCAACTCGGACAGTGCATGGGAACTGGAGCGACAACCGCGGGATAGGTACTGGTCGGTGGTGTTGCTGTAAGACAGATTGTGTCTGGGTCGAGTGGTGGTAATTAGTGTCCTACAAAGATGATCAATGTCCCGCCCAGCGTCCATTTTGCAGCCTGAGAACAAGGCAGGCTGCTTGTCCCATCGTCAGCCAAAGTACCTTACCTAAGTCGAGAACTGAGCCATCTAGTCGTTCTTTCTCTACGAATTGTGTCCCAATCCGGTCTCACGTGCCGCTGCCTGCCTGGTTAGGTACTGTTCCCCTCGAAGCCGGAAGTCACACTCCACCAGCATTGGCTCATGGGAGCACTGGCAGCCGAACATTGTTTGGATGCAAACAATGGGCGGCGACGTGTTTTGGTATTGGATTCATTTACTGTCGGCCACGTACATGATTGACATTGTCAAGACGTGAATAGGTGTTGTAGGCATTCCGGGAGGGGGGGCGAGGGGGAGGGGAGAAGGGGGGAGAAAACAATAGGACCGCTCTTGGGTCAAACTTCCTATTCTCATCCGATGTATGTGCGGAAAGAGCGCTTTCGAGGTCATGGGTTTGGAATCGCCTACTTAAACTTCTTCTCGCGCGATCCCCTTCCTCCTCTTTTCTCTTCTCTTCACGCCGCAAACTCAAACATCGTCTTGTGCCCGCCGCCGTCTGCTCCCGCCGCGCCTGCCCGCTTCGTGCCCGCTTTCTTTGCGGTTTTTCTTTTTTCTTTTTTCGACAAGAAAATAAGACTCCTCTTTTTTTCGGCAAAGAAAAAAAGAAACTTCTTTTTTTTCGACGGAAAAAAAAATCAAAAGTTCAACTCAGCGCCGGTTGTCTGCCCGCCGTCGCCGCCCCGCCCGCCGCCCTCAAGACGATGTAAGTTTCGATCGCAGCTTGTTTTCCATGTCGTCGATATCGAGATTTCCTAGATGCTGATCCAAGTCGTTTGCAGTCTTCTCTTTTTTTCTTCTTCAAGAAAAAAAAATCAAGTCAAGATGCCCGCCTCGGTGCTGAAGCCCTGCCTGCCCAAGAACGGCATGAAGTGGTAAGTCGGATCTGTCCCAAAGTAACTTTGGCCGGGTATCCAGAGAATTTTGGCCTCAACCGCCTCGACAAAACACACAAGACCGCTTGACTGACACGACTGCGTGCTACAGGGCCCCCGGGGTTCCCAACGTCACCCGCCGCCACCGCATCGACGCCGGCGTGGTGGCCGGACTCCAATCGCTCGGCGTCCCGATCCGGAAACGAGAAGTCCAGATCGAGCTCACCACCCTTGTGGAGGAGGCCACTGCCCTCGCCAGGCAGGTGGTCTCGGTCCCCGGTCGGGACGTCGAGCGATCGGAGTTCGTGACCGAACTCGCCCGCCACCACCGCCTCGGCCAAGTTCTGCGCCCTGCTCATTTTGAGCAACTTTTTACGACAATCGTGCTGGCCCGGTACCGGGACCGGATGGACCGGCTGGACGAGGATTTGGTAAGTTTGGGCCCTTGCGATTTATTTTCGCCTGGTCATCATACCTTTCCCCCGACGCTGGTTTCCCCGCCCCTCGCCCTATCCACTCATGGCTCTCGGGGTGATTCCCTCGCTTTTATGCTCCCCGCGGGTCCGTCACCCTGCTGCCCACCTTGGCCGCAACTGACTAGAGGCGCAACTTCGGCTCCTCCCGTTGGTTGAAAGCTGTCAACGGCACTCGCAACTTGGTGTTTTCAGCGGCAGTTTGCCTCCTAATCCCGCTCGAGACTTCGGTCCCACAACATAGATGCAGCGTCAAGCGGCCCAGCATCCTCCAAACACATCCCCCAGACACTTCCAGATCTATGAGTTTTCACCACACAGACACTCAGCCAGCACACTTCACTTTTCATCTGAAACCCAACTCCATTCTTTTCAGACCAGCGCTAACCACTCACCACTCCCAGCCGGATGAGGACCCGGCTACCCACTGCCACCTCGCCCGCGCTGTCGACGCCTTCGAGGCGGCAGCGTGGTTCTGGTTGACCCCGGAGGCGTTCCTCGAGGACGACCACACGCGCGCTGACGAGGCCGAGCGTGGCGGTGACGAGTCCGAGGACGCCGAGGAAGGGGGAGACTGGAACTTCGCGGCCTCCTCGTCGGTTGTTGGCGGCTCCTCGTCCGCCGGTCCCGCCGCTGCCGGTGCCGGCCCGTCCGCCTCCATCGCCGCTGCCAACGACCCGGCGGTCGCAAACCTGGCTGCCGGTGTTGACGCGATAGACCTCGACGACGGCGACGTCGAGGCCGTTGGCGACGCGATGGAGGTGGACGGGTAGATTCGTCCAAGGAGAAGGGGAGGGGAGGGGGGGGGATTTTTCTGGGGTGTGGTTTTGTTTTTTTGTGGGGAGAAGATGGGGGGAGGGAAGGGGTGGGGGGGAGGAGTTTTTGGGGTTTGCTTTTGTTTTGCTTTTTGCTGGGGGGAAAGGGGGGGAGGAGGGGGAGGAGGGGGAGGGAGGGGGGAAGGGGGGAGGAGGATTGGGATGAGTTTGCCCTGCGGGGTTTGTTTTTTCTCTTTTTTGCGTTGGTATGCTTGGGATGGTGGCGTCGGGGGAAGTAGTTTGGGTGGGACAAGCCCTGGGGGGCCTTTATTTGTTTCGTTGTTTTTTCCGGGATTCGGGGAGGTGCGGTTTGGTGTGCTCGGCCGGGCGGCCTTTTGCTTTTCTTCTTCTTTTTCGATGCTTGGGTTGGGATGCTGGGACGAGGGATGGGGAGAGGAGACTGGGGCGAAGGAGTGGATGGAGGATGGAGGCCGGGGAGGACTGGGGTAACTGGGCCAGCTGGGCCCTGTTTTTATTTGCCTTTATTTTTTCTGCTTCTTTTGATGAATTTGATGAATTGACGAGCTTGACATTGCCGACCATGATATGTCTGACAAACTGGAATTGAAAGATGTGAATTTCGAGAGCCAACATCTCCAATGCTTGCAGTTGGGTTTCCGGACGCCCCTTTTTGCGGCCCGTCCCGGGTTGCCGGAAGAAAGTGGGGCTGATCCGGCGTGGAGGTCGGCGATCGGTCTCTGCCCGGACCCGCCCTTCCCCACTCACCACTCCCGTGCGTTGTTTATTCCCAGCCCAACCGACCCTTTCCATTCTCTCTTTCCATACCCCAATCGCCAAAGTGCATTCAGCAGCTTCATCACCACAGACTCTCATCTTTTCAACAAGTTTGAACAGCGAAATATCACCTGCGACGCCGGCATCGCAATTACGTCATGGCTTCCCCGCGCGAGACTTGGTCGCTGACCAGCCACCTCCTCGCAACCCAAGAGCACCTCTTCAAGGAGGCCACGCAGCACCCCTTCCTGCTCGCGGGCGCCGAGGGCCGTCTGCCCAAAGACGTCCTCAGCCGCTGGTTGGCCAACGACCGGCTGTACATCCACTCGTACATCCGCGCGGCAGGCCAACTGCTCGCCTCCATCGACCTCCCCAAGCAGGTCCCCGGCTCCCAAGAGGCATTCGAGACCCAGCTCGCAGACTGGCTCATTGAAGCGCTCGTGGCCATCCGCAGGGAGGAGCGATTTTTCATCGACGTCGCGGAGCGCTATGACCTGGGAATCCACCTCGCCACTCCCTTCCGCCCTGCCTCCTCACAAGCAGCTTCCGCTGCCGCCAGTACGCCGGGAAAGTTACCCGGCCTGGTCAAAATGGAAGGCATCTTTGCCTCGGTCGGAACCCTCAAGGACGCCCCGACTACGCTTACAGGGCTGGTGCAGTCGGTCTTGACTACGTCCCAGACGACGCCGCTCCTGCCGTGGCTGGAGGGCGCGCTTACCTTCTGGGGCACCGAGCGCTGCTACCTGGAGGCGTGGTCGTGGGCGCGTGATAAGGCGGAGGAGCGGCGCGCGGAGGCGGGAAGGGGAGGGGGGCAGGCTGGGCCGGGAACGGAGGATGCGGATGGCGGGGCGCTGAGGAAGGAGTTTATTCCGAATTGGAGCAGTTCTGAGTTTGCGGCGTTTGTGGAGAAGTTGGGGAAGTTGATTGATGAGGCTGTGGCGGGGGTGTTGGAGGGGAGGGAGGGGGAGGAGAGGGAGAGGGTGAAGGGGGAGATTTTGGGGCGGGTGGAGGGGAAGTGGAAGAGTCTTTTGGAGGCGGAGAGGTTGTTTTGGCCCGATGTTTGAACGGGGATTTCTGTCTGGGATGGGGATGGAGTTTTGGTATCTGATTACGCAGCAACAATGTCTCAGGGCTGGTCTTCGACCATGGATGCCAAGGTCATTGGTCTGTTTCGTGTCATATTGGACCTTGATCAGTGAGCGGGGGGTCATGGACATTTGTGCTCCAGCGAACTGACTGAGCCGGCTTGCCATCACCGCATCGCGGAGGGTTCGTTCCGTTCCGGATTCACATGAGCCGCACTGCTACCAGGGCCCCGGTCCGGACGGCCGGATATTTCTCCAATGCGACGCTGCCAGCGTCCGGCCTCCGCAAAGAGCCCGGGAACCAGGTTCAGCTCGTCACCTAACCCAGGGGCACGCTTCTGTTTCGGAAATCCGTCGTCGGCTTTCCTAGCATGTTTCCCCGTTCAGGTTAGACTTCGCGCCTTAACCGGCCCGGTGGGACTTGAGTGCTAGCGAGGGATGGGACCGGGAGGTTAAAAGCTCAAAACCAGCCGCTCTCCTTCCTTCTGTTCGTCTCCCCTGGCTGCCGAGCGTAATCCCCAAGACCTCATTCCATCACGAGCTGTTGCGTACACTGCAATATGCGGCCTGTTTCCTCTCTCCCCCTGTTTGCCGCGGCGGCGGCAGCTCAGGCAACAGCCGGCCCGTACGGCCAGTGCGGCGGCATCGGCTACTCAGGGCCCAGTGCCTGCGGCTCCGGATACGGCTGCACCACTTACAAGTGCGCACATCTCCCTCTGCGCACCTGAGAGATCCTGTTGTGTTAACTCGGCCAGCCCATACTACGCCCAGTGTTACCCCGGCGTCGCCAACACTCCCACAACTTCCTCATCTTCGACGCGCCGAACATCCTCTGCCATCACCATAGACTCAAGCCCCGGCATTCCGGTCTCTCGCACATCCACCACCGGCATCATCTACGACTCCAGTCCCGGCATTCCCCCCACTCCTTCACCCTCGTCGACGCGCACCACCATCATCATCGACTCGAGCCCCGGCATTCCTCCGTCGTCGACACGGAGAACATCCACCCCCGGCATCATCTACGACTCCAGCCCCGGCATCCCGCCCACTCACACTCCCACCACCACCACCGCCGGCAGCGGCAGCACCGCAACCCCCACCACTCTCGAATCAGGCTGGTACTGGATCCGCGCCGTCGCCTCCCCTTACTTCCACAGCTACCTCCAAGCGGCCCCAACCCCGACCGCCACATCCACCCCCAACGCCCTCATCTCCAAGGCATCCA
Source organism: Chaetomiaceae sp. PF1801 (assembly GCA_023628475.1). Lineage (NCBI taxonomy): Eukaryota > Fungi > Ascomycota > Sordariomycetes > Sordariales > Chaetomiaceae > Chaetomiaceae sp. PF1801. Next base: position 356,737 of record JAMAKQ010000001.1, read on the forward strand.
ACGCAGGCCAGTTCAACATCGTCTCGGGCCAGCTCGTGTGGCACCGCTTCGGCGGGCAGCCGCCGCTGTACATGCACGTCGAGAACCCGGCCGACAAGACGCAGCGCAAGCTGCGGACGTGGTTTGAGAGCTCGCAAAACACGTATGGGACTTTCGCGTTCCAGGGGGATACGGTTACGTGGAGTGTGAGTGATATTAACAGGCCGAATACGGCCGCGTGGTTGGTGTGTGGCGGGGATGAGCTGTTTGTGAATACGGGGGCGTTTTTGTACCAGACGCCGGAGGGGTGTTTTGATCATACGGTGAGTAGAGTATTTGCGTTCAATCATGGCGGGCTGGTGCTGACGAGGTGCAGATTCATTCTTATGGCGGGTCGACGGCGGATGTTTGAGGATGGTCAGTGGATGGGGGGGTTCGTGGGAAGGAGAGTGGCCATGTCGGTGGCAGGAAGTCTGTCGTGTCCCTTCTGTGTTGAGGAGAATGAACATGGCCAGTTCAGAGGCCCCATCAGATTCTGGCTCACGCAGGCATTCTGGAAAAGGGAAAAAAACGAGAAGGACACCGTCAGCCATCAAACCAATGCAGTCACAATTGCTTCCCTACAAGCACGTGTAACCGGAATTGAACATGGTACATTACCAGGTCGTTGTCGCAGCGCCTCGAAGGAAGACGCCTCAAGGCTGGCGCTCTCGTCGTTTTGTGGATCCGCAACAATGATCCGCCTGCAGGGATCGCAGGAGAGGGAGCCAACAACAAGGGTCTTCGACTGCAGTGGTTGACAGATCGCGACTCGGCAGATGACTGCTGGGACCAGTTTTTTGAATCGTTTCCTGCCGTACAGTAGACGGATCACAGCAAGCTTTGACCCGAGTGCATGGCCGGTCTCATATTCTCAAAGGTCGATGTCTGGCCTCGCTCGGGAGATACGGATGAAATAGGTATGTGACTAAGCCAGCCCCACTTGCAGGCCAGGGGTGGCGTGTGGGTCTCGAGAGCGCCAAGAGCAGCTGCGACAAGGGGCGACGCTCTCTTCAGTTCGTCGTGTGCTTCAGACGCAACACCCAATTTCGACTCCAATCATCCAACAACGCCGTTGCCATCCATGTTGGCTCGAGGAGCAGCTGGCCTGATGAGCACTGTCTTGATTTGTTTCGCCGTTCGCTAAAGAAAACGTTGTTTTCTCTTCACTCCTTTGATCCCCGATAATTCCGATTCGATCCGAACTGTTGACTTTCGGCGCCATACCTTTGCATCCTTATCCCCTGTCTGGATGATCTCGACGACCCATCTGATTGCACACACGCTTGAACCGCACGAGGCCGCCCACAATGGCACCACACCAAGATCGACAATACGATGCCGCGCCGCCAATACCGACCTACGACGAAGCCGTCGCCGGCGGCAGCGCCTGGCACCATGACGCAGCAACCGACGCAGAAGCCGAAGGCCAGTCACTGCTAACAAGCTCTCGACATGCATTCGAGTCCTCCAGCCCAAACTCCCAACCGCCGCGAGGCCGACCCCCACGAGGCTACCGCCCACCGACGGTCGAGACCGACGACGAGAGCAACCTGTTCAGCTCCGACGCCGATTCCGATTCCGACGACGAGCGCGAGGCAGACCAGGTGCGCCGGGAGATGCAAGAGCTGGAGATCGATGACTCGGACGCCAACGGCCGGAACCGCTCATCATGGGGCAAGCGCATCGGGCTATCCCTCCCACAATGGCGGTGGAAGTGGAGATGGCGGTTACCAACCCTACCACAACGAAGAGCCGGCAGCGGGAGCGGAGGTGACACTCAGGCCAGCGAGACGCAGGAGCAACAAACGCCGCAGGGGTGGTTCATACGGCCACCATCCCTCCCCAAATTCGGCAGCGCCGCCCTGTTCATCCTCGTGGGGCGCACCCTGGCCGTGCTCCTCGTCCTGGGCTTCCTGTACCTGCTCTTCGTAAGCGACCTGTTCAACAGCGTGGCGCGGCGCATGGGCAGCCAGATGTTTGACCCGGAGAGCGTGCGCATCCACGTCCAGGGCAGCGTCGACCCGCGCAGGATACGCGACCACCTGCGGCACTTCACGAGCTACGCGCACATCGCGGGCACCGAGGGCGACTACGCGCTGATGGAGGACACGGAGATGTTGTTTAGGAAGTACGGGCTGGAGGATGTCACGCGGGACGTGTACCAGGTGTACTTGAATTATCCCAAGGCTGGGGGGAGGGCGGTGGAGATTCTGGGGCCGGATGGGAAGGCGACGTGGTCGGCGAAGTTGGAAGAGGAGGATGCCGGGGGACGGACGGCGGGGCATCAGACGTATGTCTTTCATGGGCATTCCAAGTCTGGGGAAGTCACGGGGCCGCTGGTCTATGCAAACTATGGCTCGAGGGAGGATTTTGAGCTACTGAAGGAGTTTGGGGTTGACACGAAGGGCGCCATTGCGTTGGTGAGGCACTACGGGACGCCCGCTGACATTGCCTCCAAGGTCAAGGCGGCTGAGATGGCGGGATTTACGGGCTGCATTATTTACAACGACCCCACCGACAACGGATTTGTGAAGGGCACAACCGCGCCGAAAGGTCGGTTCATGCCTGCTGATGGCGCCCACCGGGGGACGGTGAGTCTGACGAAATGGATTGTCGGAGACGTTTTGACGCCGGGCTGGGAGAGCAAGCCCAACATGCCGCGGATGAAGGTCGACCAGACCAAGGGGCTTGTCAAAATCCCCAGTCTCCCGTTGTCGTACCGCGACGCTCAGGTTCTGCTTCAACGTCTCAAGGGGATCGGTTCGCGGGTGCCAGAAAAATGGGTTGGGGGTGTTCCTGATGTCGACGAGTGGTGGACTGGGGGCAGCTCATCACCCATCGTGCGCTTGAAGAACGAGCAGGACGAAATTGAGAAGCAGCCGATCTGGAATGTGTACGGCAGGATTACCGGGATCGAACAGGGAGAGAAGAAGGTCATCATCGGCAACCACCGAGACTCCTGGGCATTCGGTGCGGCAGGCCCTCATTCCGGGACAGCGGTTATGATGGAGATAGTCCGCGTGCTAGGCGACCTCGTCTCGCGCGGCTGGCGGCCGCTCCGCACAATCGAGTTCGCCTCGTGGGACGGCACGGAGTACAACCTGATCGGCTCCACCGAGTACGTGGAGCAGCACGATGCGGTCCTGCGCCGGGACGCCCTCGCCTACATCAACCTCGACACGGCCGTGACCGGCGACACCTTCCACGCCGCCGGTTCGCCCGTCTTCCGCCGGCTGCTCCTGCAGGTCCTGAACCGTGTCGGCGACCCGCTCCACAACGACACCCTGCGCAACCTCTGGGACCAACGGGGCGCAGACGTCGAGGGCCTCGGCACCGACTCGGATCACGTCCCCTTCCAGGACATCGTGGGCACCTCGTCGCTCGACCTGCGCTTCGAAGGGGAGAGGTACCCCTCCGACTCAAGCTACGACAACTTTGAGTGGATGGAGACGGTCGGCGACCCGGGATTCGTCTACCACACGCTCCTAGGCCAGATCTTGGGTGTCCTGGTCCTCGAACTCGCCGACCGCCCCATCCTGCCCTTCGACATGACCAGTTACGCCGATAAGCTCATGCACTGGGTCACGGAGCTCGAGACGTGGGCGACCAAACAGGCTAAAGATCAACAATCACTCTCGCTGGACGGACTTCGCAAGGCGGCCAGCGACGCGGCCGAGTCGCTCAAGGTGGCCGGGGCATGGGAGCTCGAGTGGGAGAAGAAGATCTTGTCGACCGGCGGCTGGGAGGCGCCTGCGCTGGGGAGGCAGCGGTGCGAGTATAATGCGCGCGTGGCGAGGTTTGAGACGGATTTGCTTGATGATGCGGGGGTATGTCTCACTCTCCTCCCTTTCCCTTTCCCTGTGACAACCTCGCCCTTAGCAAAAAAAGACAGTTTGCTAACATTGTGTAGATACCCGACCGCACGCAGTTCAAGCATGTCGTCTTTGGCCCGCTGCCGTGGTCCGACGACACTGAGGCCTACTTCCCCTCTGTGCGGGATACGGTTCTGTCCGGCAACTGGACGCTGGCACAGCTGACGGTCGATCGGGTTGCGGGTGTGTTGAGCCAGGCCGCGGCGAATCTGGTCAAGTAGACCGATGTTCACACAATCGTTCTCTTTTCTTTGCCTAGTTGCTATAGGGGGTGTCAAGGGTGGTCTGTATAAACGGCGAGTTTCCCTTGTCCTCGATAAGGAGGGCAGGGGCGGGCGGTGGCGGACATCTCATCCGCCATGGTGGTTGTAGAAGGTGGAGGATGCCCTCGGCATGTTTCGTTTTTCTCCTGCATTGCACCGGCGCTCGGTTTTTTTTTTCTCTTCAGGGTTGGACTTCTCCTGTTGTTACTCATCGTAATCACTTCCCTTTTGGATCGATCTCGAGGGCATACCGCTCTTGGAGGACTGTGTATATCTACCGCGGCCAATATCAACGTCTCCGGGCTCGGAGCTCTTCTTTGTCGTCAACACTCTCAAGGAGAATGCAAGCCATCACATTGATGCTGAACTCAACACGCCACGGAAAACGCTGGACATAACGAAAAGGTATACAATATACAGTAAATTTACATGCAGGGCACTCGTCCATACTGCATGGTCTCATCATTTCGCAATCGCGGGTTCTCCCTTATTCCACCTGGTCTTCACCCACCCTCTTCCTTCCCGGCTCATCCTCATTACTACCTTGGGGCATCCTCAGCCATCAACATCCCCCACACCCCTCTCACTTTGGCGTCAGCACGATCCCCTCATACTCCTTGCTCCGGATCATGTCTAGCGTCTGCATAAAGTGCTTCCTGCTGGCCTCGACCGAGGCCGAGTCCTGCTGGTTGCCGGCCAGGTTGGAGTGGATGAGCTCGATGAGGCCGTTGAGGTACTTTGTTGTGACCTTCCAAGGGGCGTTAACATCCCTCCACGCAAAGTGTTTATGAAAGGGGTTGGTGAGATCAGTTAACTTACCGACTCGTTCTTCTGGTCAAAGTAGTAGACATATCGATCCAGAATCTCGACAAACAGCTCGATGGACGTGGCCGTCTCCATGCACGAGTCGGCGACGCGCAGGGCGCGCTGCAGACACTCGAGCACGCGCTTGCCGTCGCGATACAACTGCGGATCATGTCAGCCTCATCTGCTCACACTCAACAACTACAACTTGGAAAAGAGTACTCACCTCCGTCTCCTCCCCCTCCCCATTCGCCGCAATCGGCGTCGCCCACCAGAGATGACTCGCCAGATACACCGCCCGGCACTGATCCGGCTTCCGCAACAACTTGCTCGCGTGCTGCGCACACTTTGTAATCAACGTATCGTAATTCTCCTTGCCAAAATTCCTCGTGCGATGCAGCGCGCTGGCAATCACACACACAGCCTGGAACTGTGCCTTGGAGTCGCTGACGGCCTCCTCGTACACGGTAAACGCCTGCGCGAAGAACTCGTACGCGACCTCCTCGAACCCCGTAGCGTCGGCGACCTGGCCGCAGGAGCAGAAGAGACGGAGGGAGAGCTCGGCGACGCCCGAGCCGCTGACGCGGGTGTACAGGGTGGAGATGGCTGAGTGCAGGAACTTGAAGAGGGAAGAGGACTGCGAGGACCAGTTGTCGTCGTAGTGCTCGCGGGCTTTGAAGCGGCGGGCGAGTTTGAGGCCGGAGGTGATGAGGGGGGGCGTGGTGGTGCGGATGCGCTCGTTGCCTTCGGCGTAGGCTTTTCGTGTCATTTGCAGGAGGCGGAATTGGGTGTCGTTGTTGTCCGAGTGGATCAGGTGGACGAGGCGGGCTAGCCAGCCTTGCTCTTCCATGGTTTCGTCTGTCTCGAAAGGGCGGGCGCGGGGTTGGACGACGCCGGGGTAGCCGGCTGGGGGCTGGGAGCCTTCCTTGATGAGGACTTTGAGGACCTCGAGGACGTTCTCGAGGTGAGATGGTGTGGAGATGGGCGTCTGGTTCTTGAGTAACGTCCGCGCGACCTCGCCGGCGACGGCTCGCCGCGTGGGGTAGGTTTGTGACTGCAGCAAGGGGACATAGGTTGGGAGCGACAAGGCTGTGAATATCGACACATAGCGCCGGAGTGGGCTCTGCAGGAGGGCCAGGAGACTCTGCTGGGCGGGCGGTGAGTGCAGATCGGCGCTGTTGGCATGTTCCTTGACCTTGCTGTGGGCGTAGTCGAGAATTTGGTCCACGTAGTCCAGCCTGTCTGGATAGATGTTGAGTGCCAGGTTCGCCAGAGACCCGCACAGGGCGATGGTATCTTGGATCGGGAGATGTTGTGCCTGCACCAGATTCTTGACCTGCCCGAAGAAGATCTCGTACAATGGCACGTTCTCCGGGATTCCCCTGCGCTTCCTCGGGGGTTCAGGCTCGTCTCCGTTGGCTGTTGTCGCCTCGGTCTCTGGTATTGGTGACGCCGGCTCGTCCTCCTTGGGCAGGGTTTCTGCGGCGGATTCCGAATCGTTCTCTGGGCCATGCCCGTTCCGCTGGGCTTCGGACTCCTCCGGAGAAGCAGCCGAGTCTTGCGCGGCACTTGAAGCAGCCAATTTGACTTTGTCGAGAAGCTTTGCCAGGGCCTCCTCTTCCAATTTTCCCCTGTCCTCTTCCGACTCGTTCTGGGATTCGCGCTCGGCATAGTCGGACAGGCGGTCCATAAGGCCAATGACGATGGCCTTGACGTTGACGTTGGGATTCAGCCTCGAGACCGCGCCGAGGAACTGGTCGAGGGTGTGCAGATGGAACTCGTCGGGGAAAACTTGGGTGATGACCTCGAGCAGGTACTCCTGGGCGAGCACGTCGCGGCATTGGACGACTTGCTCCAACAAAGGCCCTAGAATGCCATCCTTGTATGTCTGCAGGTCGACCAGCTGGCTCAGACGCACAATGTTGCTCCCCACCAGCAGCTGGAGCTCCTTCCTCTCCTGTGTCCTCTGCTCCCGCTCCCTCGAATGGCCCTGGTGCTGCAAGCGCACCCAGAGCTTGTTCATCTCGACAAAGTTTGTGAGAATGAAGTTGATCGAGTCTTGGAGGTTGCCTTCTGGCCCGTCGGAGTCGCCGGTCGGGAGGTAGTCTCGCGCCTGTCCCGAAAGGTAGTAGCGCAGGAAGAGGCCGCGGACCGGGTGCTGCACGCCTCGGCTCATGTCCATCATGTCCTTCATCAGTTCCTTAACTGGAGCGCCCTCGATGGACATGTAGGCTGTTCCGACGGTGATCATCAGGTAGAGGCGGGGGATGATGTTGCCGGCATATTGCACGAGCTCGTACAGGTCGGCGAGGTGGTTGACGGGGTGGTTCTCACGCAGGTGAACCGAGAGGTATCGGAGGGCGTCGAAGACGGCCATGTACAGCTCGTAGTACTGTTTGGGCCCGAGGCTGCTCGTCCGGAGTTCAGAGACAAGTGTGGAGCTAGCATGGTCAGCCAAGGACATCGAGAGGTCGGCTGCGCGATGAATCGCGCCCAGTACATCCAAGGTCGATCGAGGGGAATTGGTCGACGCACCAGCATTTAAGGGCATCCATCAGCTTCCCCGGCGTGTCCAGGCACTTGCGCATCAAGGCCGTCTGCTGGCGCACGGCAATCAGGGCATCCTCGAGGAGGCGGGCCTGGTCCTCGGGCGGCGCGGGGGTCGACATGGTGGTGCGCTGCTGCTGCTGCCTTTCTGAAAGGTATTGCCTGGAGTGTGATAGATGTTGGTGTTGTAAGTTCGCAGGTCGGCAATCATGCGCAGCTTCTCGTCGGCCGCGAGGGAGTCAACTGTCAAGGTGCTCAAGGTGCGTGGTTGAGCTGAGCGGAATGACGACGCCAGCAACGGCACAGCTCCGCAGAGCGGACCAGGGGTTGCAGAGAGTGAGCTTGGCATGGGTGATTATGTAACGCCCCACCCATGCCTACCGAGTTGCCTACAGTCCAACCCTGGTTTGTTTGTGAACGCGCGACTTGCGACTTGCAACTTGCGACTTGCGTCTTGCAACTTGCGTGAAAAAGACAAGAGGGGCTTTCTCTATTTCCTTTCTATCTTCCTTCGTCTTCCTTTCTATCGTCCTTCTCCTCTTCCTTTTCATCGTCCTTTTCCTCTTCTCTTCCTCTCCCTCTTTTCTTCTTCTTCCTTCTTTTTCCTCTTCCTTTCCCTCTTTATCTTCTTTTTCTTCTTCGTCTTCCTCTTCTTTTTTCCCCTCTCTCTTTTTTTCTTTTTGAAAATAGAGGGGAGCCTGATGCGTAGTGCTAACAAACACACAAGGGTTGAACTGTAGTTACAGGTATTGCCTACCTTAATCTTATCCAACCTTGCCAAGCTTCCAATTGTGACTTCACCAAGGCTTCCCACAAACCAAGTAGGTATTACCAACGCAAGGCAACGTAAACCGAGCAAACCGAACCAAAGAGCCGCTCTAAATTTGCAAATATAGGTTCATGTTTGTATTTGTCTACTTACCAATGTTTGCCAAGACCGGTAATAGGGGAGATTTATTCCTCTAGACACCCTAAGGAGGGTTAACTACATGGTGAACCCCCTTGTCACGCCCCGGTTATAGGTCCGGGTTAGGGTTATATAGGGGTTTGGCTGTGTTTGCCAAGATTCAAGTTAGTATAAGCGAGCCAAATATGCCACTGCATCAGGCAAGCAAAACGAAACAGGATGGCGATATTTGCGTTGTTTGGTTTGTGGGAAGCCTTGGACTTCACCAACTGAACTTCAAACAAACATAGACAAGTACGTCGGCCTCAACAATTCAAGAGAAACCTCCGAAGAGCCACAGCAAAACATAAACATGAGTTTTCTGATCAGTCGCCACTTAGCCATCTCCTGCCCCCAAATTCTCGCCAAATCTCGTCCGTCCTCAGTCTGTGCATATCCTCTCCTCGGCGTTGGTATTGGGATTCGGGGGGTGCACCGGTGATGGGTCCGAACGCGGCCTTCACAAACAAAGTGGTCAACCGCAAATGACAGGAGGATGTCATCAGCAGAGAACATCATCACCATGAACAGGGAATACCGGCCGCAAGTTATCGAACACGGGCGGCAAATCCGACTCTCGTTGACTCGTTGACGCGTTGGCAACACCCACTTTCAGGAGGCGACGAGCACGGCCGACCGAGCAGCATCCGAATCAGAACGCGAGGTAGACTCGGAGCCGCACAACAGCAGCACTTACAATGGGAAATGAATCAGGTACAGCTGCCCAACCAAGCATACCATGTTTTCTTGGCGCCTGCTGAAGGGCCCGTAGCCAACAACTGAAGGCTGGGACGGGTGAGCGACATGGCCGGACGTGTTTTACAAGTACAGCTCGATGCCAAAGGGCTGTCATAGCGCGCTCATGAAGCCGGGTGAAGGGCAGATGTCTTGTTTTGATTCATCTGTTTATTTGGGCGACTTATAACCCACGCCACGCACAGTATCGGAGTGCCGAGCGAGAGGCCTGGCATGGTGGACCGTGACCGTCTCGGAGGTGTATAAGAAGGCCTTCCCATCACCATGCCTGGACTGCTTCCACTCACCAGACAATCAGCATCTTCGTTCTCACCTCAACAAACGAACCGAAAAACCAACGAGCTGCGAGCTACACTCGCCAACATGACACCCTCCACGCGCTCCCTGGCAGGCAAGACTGCCATCGTGACCGGCTGCCACCGCAAGGACGGCACCGGCGCCGCCATCGCCGTGGCCCTTGGCCGCAATGGCGCCCAGGTCGCCATCCACCACACCACGGCCTACTCGGCCGAGGGGGCCGCCCCCTTGGCGGCCAGCATTGAAACCCTTGGCGGCAAAGCCATCGCCGTCCACGCCGACGTCTCCACCCCGGAAGGCGCGGCGCAGCTCGTCCAGGAGACCCTTTCAGGGTTCAACACGGACAAAATCGACATTCTGGGTCCGTCATCCCTTTGCAAACATCCTCCTCTTCCAAGGTTGCTAACACAGATTGCCCCGTATCAGTCAACAACGCGGGCACGGGAACCGGATGGCAAGGCAAGCCGGGCGGCGCCGACATATTGCCGGACGAGGTGGAAGAGGCGTCCGTCCTCAACTCGCTCAGCACCTTGTGCGCGTCGCAGGCTGTCGCGCCTTACATGCCCTCGGGCGGGCGGATTGTCAACATTGGTATTCTCCTGTCCTCGCCCGAAAATCCATATGTCGCGGCCGCGTATGGCCCATGTCAGGTGACTCAGCAGCACTTGACGGATGCGTTGGCTGCCGAGGTGAGTTGACTTTCCCATTCTTTCTTGGCCCCATCCATCCACCCCTCCACCCTCTCCCCCCCCCCGCCACCCCTACCCGCCTCCTTCACTCTCCCTCTCTCTCCCTCATCCCCCCTTCCCTCCCCCCCACCCCGCCCCCCACCCCTGCCTCGCCCGGCCCGGCCCCCTACCCCCAACTCCAACCACACTTTTGCCAATGGTTGGGAATTAGTGTATGCGATGGTGGGTTCTTAGAAAGCCTTGCTGACGGGTGTAATCATTAGCTCGGCCCCAGCAAGGGCATAAGGGTCAACCTCGTTTCCCCGAACCCTCCCGTCGTTTCCCCCAACCCTCCCGTTACGGAGGCCGTCGATGGGCTTGTTGACGAGGAACTCTGGGACGAAGTGACTGGGAGGTTGGCGGATGGGGGGAGGCAAAGCGAGGTTGTAAGAGAACGCGAGGCTGCAGGAGAGCCCGAGGTTGCTGAAGAGCGCGAGGTTGTGGGGCCCGAGGTTCCGGGAGAGGGCGTTGTTCGGGAAGAGAGCGAGGTTCGGGAAGAGAGCGAGGTTCCGGAAGAGAGCGAGGTTTCGGGAGGGCTCCAGGTTGCGGGAGAACACGAGGAGCTGGCGGATGCTGTGTTGTTGGTGGTTTCGCGTAAAGCTCGGTGGACCGCGGGTCAGTACATTACTGCCAGCGGCGGCATCATCACGGCCCACCCTAATCGGGACGTGGCCGCGATGCTTGAGCTTGGTTCGTCATCGGGGAACGGACTACCTGATTAAACAATCCAAAGCTCCGTCGTTCGGACATGGCCGGGATGATGGTCGGCGGGATGAGTGTGCGTAAAATCATCAACATAGAGAGATTCTAATTAATTAAAAAGTTGGTCAAAGAGATAATACGGACCAAAGATGGCCTGGTTCTGGCGCCTTTTTGCTGTCTTGTGTTGGCCTGTGGCCAAATCTTTATTCTCCAACCCTGGTACCATTGACTTCTGGCAAAGAACTGAAGAGCCTAAGGTAGGTGACTCTGGGGCGGAGGCCGATCATGGTCAAACCGTCAAAGGCACCTGCCGCACCTCGAGCAGCATCGCACTTTCCCAGCTCAGTTGCAAAGTCACCGACTCACCTATGACTCCGGCGGTGCCAGCTGTTGCCCTGACACTGCCGTAAGACTTGCTGGCAGTGGCAGGAAATTTTGTTCTTGAGCGCAGTCTGGATTCTCCAAGTCGATTTCTGCCACTCGAGTCGATCACTGGTTCTTTGCACCAACAAACTTCCACAGTTCCGAATCTTCTGATTTAGGTTTTTTTCTCTTTTTTCCCAACTACAACCTTTTTGACCTGAAATCGGAAACCGAAGTAAACTGTTGAAAACCAGCCCAACCGCCAACTCTTCTGTCGGCCTTCAGCATCGTCGAGCCTCACATTGTCAGAATCCCACGATGGCTGTCACAAACGGCGTCCCGAATGGCACACCGGGCAGCGCGGCCAACAGCACATCAAGTAGCCCTGTCAAAGGCGCGGTCAACGGACAACATGCAACTTCGCTGCAGTCCAAGGATCATCGCGATCTTCTCGATGTCATTGACCGACTCCGATCGCAGGGTTTGAGCCGCTTCGTCGACCTGCCACAGATTATCGTGTGCGGCGACCAGTCGTCGGGCAAGAGTTCGGCCCTCGAAGCCATCTCGGGCATGTCGTTCCCGGCCAAAGACAACCTCTGCACCCGCTTCGCGACCGAGCTCATCCTCCGCCGCACACCGACTCCCAACATCGACATCAGCATCTGCCCGGGTGCCGACCGAACCGAGGAAGAGAAGGCGAAACTCCGCGCCTGCACTTACACCGGCACGCTCGATAACCTCGATCTTGGCCGGGTCATTGACGACGCGAAGGATGTCATGGGCCTCAATGGAACCAACAAGGTCTTCAGCACCGACATTCTGCGGGTCGAGGTCTCCGGGCCGACGCAGCCCCATCTAACAATGGTCGATCTCCCGGGCCTGTTCCTTGCCGGCAACAAGGACCAGTCTGAGAAGGATGCCGCCATCGTGGAGGCACTCGTACTTTCCTACATGAGAAACCCCCGAACCATCATTCTTGCGGTCGTCTCGGCAAAGAGCGATTTTGCCCTCCAGCAAGGTATGTTAAGCCGACCTCATCATTGCTCTTTCAGGCTATCTCGGGGGTCATTCTGCTCCCGAAGTTGCGATTATGGCTTCGGATTTCCTTCCGTTTTTCTCTTCTTTTTTTCTTTTCTTTTTTTCTTTTTTTTCTTTTTTTCTTTTCTTTTTTTCTTTTTTTTCTTTTTTTCTTTTTCTTTTTCTTTTATTTTTTCTTTTATTTTTCCCTTTTTCTTCTTTTCTTTACTCTTTCTTCCTTTTTATTTTTATATTTTAAATAGAGAGGAGGAAAAGTAGACTTTAGTTAATAACTAATAACTACCGACACACTCCAGTTGAGATCAAAATGCTGACATTGTCGGACAGTCACGCGGCACGCCAGGGCTCAAGACCCTCAGGGAATTCGCACACTGGGCCTCATCACCAAGCCCGATACCCTCGACCAAGGTTCCGACAGCGAGCGGTTCTACATCGAGCTCGCCCAGAACAAGGATGTCCAGTTCCGCCTGGGTTGGCACGTTCTTCGGAACAGGAACTTCGCAGAACGCGACTCATCCACTGCCGCTCGAGATGCGGCCGAAGCCGAGTTCTTCTCCAAGGGCGTGTGGAAGTCTCTCAAGCCCTCGCAGCTCGGGGTTGCCGCGCTCCGCGTGCGCCTGAGCCATGTGCTGCGGGACCAGATTCTGATGCAACTCCCCAGAGTCCTCGGGGATGTCACGGCAGGAATAAACGACTGCAAGCGCACGCTCGAGAAGTTGGGTGCCTCCAGGGCTACTCTTGCCGACCAGCGTCGGTACCTCCTCAAGGTCAGCGCCCGGTTTTCCGAAGTCGTCCGAGCGGCTGTCGACGGCGCCTACACGGACGCCTTATTCAAGGAGTCGAAAGACATGCGCCTTCGTGCTGTCATCCAGAACACCTTGACCGACTTCGCCCGGGATATGCGCATGAAAGGCCACGCAAGGACGATAATTGATGGGCCTCCGCCTAGAAATGAGGACCGCAAGACGAATGTTATTTCTCGGTCGGCGTACATCCAAGAGGTCAAAGAGCTCATGGCGGAGAGCCGGGGCCGTGAACTGCCGGGAACCTACAACCCGCTCATTGTCGCTGAGCTCTTCAGCAAGCAGTGCAAACCATGGCAGGGCATGGTGCGCAGCCTTCTGGAGCGTACATTCCAGTCCGCCTCTAGAACAATCGAAGCCGCGCTTCACCACGTTGCCGACAAGGAGACCACCGAGGCCCTCCTACGCCTCGTCGTCAACCCTACGATGGACAGCATCAAGAAGGGTTTGCGGAGCAAGGCAGACGAGATTCTGGAGCCGCACATCTCTGGGCACCCCATCACGTACAACCACTATCTGACCGACAACGTGCAAAAAGCGCAGGCGGACAGGAGACGCCGCCAGATGGAGCAGCGCATGAAGCACTTCCTCAACTCGGACAGGCTCCCTAGTGGTGCGGCCAACTACAAGTTCGATATCCATTCGCTGCTCGACGATTTGGCCAGCAATATCGAGCCAGACATGGACACGTACTCGTGCTCGATGGCCGTCGACACAATGGAGGCGTACTACAAGGTGAGTCTCCCATACACTCGCCATCCCAGATGAAAAGTGTCGACCTGCTAACCACGGAAACAGGTTGCGCTCAAGACGCTCGTCGACGCAGTCAGCACGTTGGCGGTGGAGAGATGCCTGCTGCAGAAACTGCCCGGCATCCTGTCACCCGAAGTCGTCTGCGAGCTTACCGATGACTTGGTCGAGCGTATTGCGGCGGAGAGCCCCGAGTCGGTGGCTGAGCGGGAACAGGCTGTGGAGAAGCTGGCTGTGTTGGAGACGGCCTTGGAGGAGCTGAAAACCCTGGGGATGCATGGTGGCCTCACGGGGGCGGATGTGGCTGGGCTGTGAATGGAATCATTGGAGACTAAGGAGAGTGTGCTTGCACATGGCTTGGCTTGGGGGGTTTGATTGTTTGCTGGGGATGTTGGTTTGTTGAGAGGCTGATTGATGTCGGGACCTAATGTATAAGAGGGTTGAGTCTCAAGGGTATTAGAGATGTAAATATCACGGTATGTACGGCTCGGACTGTCGCGCTCAGGCCGAAGGTCTCGCCCAAAGGTGAAAAGAGCTGGGGCCATGGTCAAAAGTCCAAGAATCTGAGAAGCAACCTCGAGAAGTCATCTCGGACCGTTCGGTATGATGAAATGAGGTTCCGGACCTGAAACAGTCGCCTTGCTGCCAAGCTGAGCCAAGACTGAGGCTCGGCGGCTTCACCGGGATAGACTGACGAATAACGGAGCAATTGCCTCCGGGGAAGAACAAGTCCACCACTCGGAGGTATGAATCAAGCTCCGGGACCACATGTCATTGGGGGAATCACTGTTCCGCCGCTCACTGTAGCTACCTCACCGCGGAGTACAAGCCTCGAAATGGAACTACGTCCTTGGAATTCAGTACCTGGGCTGTAGTGAAATCTCTCGAAGGGCCAGATAGGGGGAGGCCATGATGATAAAATCCCAAGAGCTCGCCATAATGTCGGCAGTCGGAGGTTGATGTTCTTCACTGGAAGGATCACTTCGTTGTGTTGCTCCTCACAGAAACCCACCCTCAACATGCGGAATTTGGGGCTCGCGCTCAGTTTCCTGAGCGGCGTCACAGCCAAGAGCATCTACGTCTCCCCAACGGGTACCGGCTCAGGGACACTCGATAGCCCCTACGGGTCCATCCAGTCGGCCGTCAACGCCGCCGCCGCCGGTGACACCATCTACCTCCGGGGAGGCACGTATGCCCCGTCCGCCAACATCCAGATCACCAAGAGCGGGACCAGGACGTCGCCCATCTCGGTCCGGCCTTATCAGAATGAGAAGGTGGTTATCGATGGCGAGAACATGCCTGGGTAAGTGTCCTACAGCAGAGATAGGCGGCTGTGTCTCATGCTGACACAAAACCAGAACCCCCAAGGCTCTCAACGAACCACTGCCCAACGCGGAGCGTGGCATCTTCCACATCCAAAACGCCCAGTACTGGGCGTTCTACAACCTCGAGTATGACCAACCCCACTCCCCCTGACAATTTCCCCCAACTCACCATAACCCCCAGGCTGATCAACGGACCCTACGGCATCTACGCGCGCGACGCCTCGCACAACTACTACGAGGGCCTCTCGACGCACGACAACTACGAGACGGGCTTCCAGCTCGAGGGTGCGTCGTCCAACAACACCGTCTACAAGCTCGACTCGTACCGCAACCGCGACCCGCGCAAGAACGGCGAGAGCGCCGACGGGTTCGCGTGCAAGAGCGGCTCGGGCGAGGGCAACGTGCTGCGCAACGCGCGGCTGTGGGATAATGTTGATGATGGGCTCGATCTGTACATGTTTGGCTCGCCCGTGACGCTTGAGGAGGTGTATTCTTGGGGGAATGGGTACAACCGCTGGGGTTTTTCGCCCTTTGAGGGCGATGGGAATGGGTTCAAGCTGGGTATCACCGATAACCCGCCGGCGAACCATGTCATCCGCAACTGCATCGCCTTTTCCAACCTCAAGAAGGGCTTCATCGACAACGGCAACCCAGGCTCGCTGACGTTTGAGCGCAATACGGCGTGGAATAATGGGGATTTGGGCTTCCACATGCGCAGCTCGTCGTCGGTGCTGAAGAACAACATCGCCGTGGCCAACGGCGCGAGTTCCCAGGTCAGTCTTGTGAGTGGGACCACCGCGTCGGGCAACTCGTGGCAGTCGGGCTCGTGGTCCAATGGCTCGTTTGTTAGCCGCGATCCGGCTACGCTGAAGGGTGCCCGCGGGTCGGATGGTAAGGTTAAGGGAAGTAGCTTTTTGTTGCCCACGTCTGGGGCGGCCATTGGGGCGACGACGATGCAGGAAGTTTGAGGTGCTCTGATAAAAAGCAGGGCGGAGGGTGGGAGGGGGAGAAGAAGAGGTTACTTCCTTGCGTTTCTTCAGGATAGCCACCTGGTTCCTGTTCCCGTGAATCCCGTCGAAGGCGGTGAAATGAGAAAGTGAAAACCAGATACATGATGAATTAGCGCTTGGTTGCCGGTATATTCTGTGGACAAGCCATTTGGTTCTGAAACTCTCATCGTGGTTGATTCTGCTGTGGTTCGCTCGTGTTGCTCTCGGCGTTCTTGAGACTTCCAGTCCTGTCGTGGCGGGTGGCTGGTCGGCGACTCGGCAGGCGTGGACAGACGAAGGACACAACTGGCACCGCTGAGGTTGAACCTGTTGCACATGATCGAGAATGTGCTCTGGGAGCTGGAACTCCGAAGGGGATGATGAAGACTACGGCTGCTTGGACCCGACGACTCTTTGAGTCTTTGATTTCCAGGGGTTGGAAGTCAGTGCCACGATGCGAGTCCTGTTGGCGGTTAAAGAGGTCGATTTCGGGGACCATATCCGTAAAGACTCGTAATCAAAGCATCTGAGACGCAGTCAACTTAGCGATTTGGTCGGGTCGGATTTCTATGCACGTTGGCGTTGGACTGTTGGCCTGTTGGCTCTCGTGCATTCCTTCCAGGTTGCTTCCAACAAGTGTGAGAAAGATGAGGAAGCGGAGCGGGTCTTGATTTCGGCTCTCGGGTGGTTGTGGGCCAAGGCCGCGTTGACCAATGACGTGGCGGGCTCCGCCCACGATCCGTCCCCACACGTTCTTGGCACCCTGGACTCCTGGAGACGACGAGCAATGAATGCAGCAAGCAAATGCGCCTTCCTGCCTTGCGCTCGTTCTCAACATGCCCATTCCGCTGTCTCGTCCTCCTGAGCCTGCGCTTTTTCTCCTTGAAGTTTCTTGACCCTTTGACGTCTCAGGCCACGCGGTTCTGGGGCTCCCACTTCTCATTTGACTCCGGATTCCGGAACTCTCGGAACTCCACCCAGGCCCTGAACCGGTTTTGTTTGCTGGTTTTGGCGTTTGTTTGCTCGTATTCCCGCTCTTTCAGGATGGAGAATTCCTGACGTCAAGCCACCCTACTGCTACACCAAGGCTCAACGCTCGCTCAACGCTCGCTCAACGCTCGTTCAACAGACACTGGGATATCATGTCGACGGCTTGAACAATGCAGTTTCTGCCAGAGCGCCATGAAGGGCAGTGACCGTGGTCGACATGGCGGCAGCAGCCCCCTCGACAGAACACCAAGCGCTGCTTCACGCCCCGCCAGGACTCCTACCGGCGCGGAAACTGCGAAGCGGTGGTGTCGGCGATTTGTTGACGAGCTCATCTTCCAGCGCGAGTCGCTGCCGCCGTCCGAGGACGGGAGACACATTCCGTTGAGGCCTCTCCGGGACGGCCCACTCATCGACGAAAGGCGCGGAGCCCCCTACATCTCCAACTCTATCCGGACTTCTCGCTACACCGTCTACGACTTCTTTCCGAAGCAGCTCATTTTCCAGTTCACTCGCTTGGCCAACTTCTACTTTCTCTGTGTCGGCATTCCACAGACCATCCCGGGCATCAGCACGACGGGCAACTACACCACCATCCTGCCGCTCCTGTTCTTCGTCCTTCTCACCATCGCCAAAGAGGGCTACGACGACTGGAGACGACACCGTCTCGACAAGGTTGAAAATGCCAAGTCGACAACCGTGCTGAGACGTTCCGGTGCCAGTCGAAACGCACGAGCCTGGAGGCCACGGTTTAGAGCTGCCTTCCCCGAGTCCCTCGAAATCGGGCAGTGCGAGACGGGACAGGCAGCCCAGCTCGGCCTGCAATGGCAAACGGTGGAATGGAGGCACCTGGAAGTGGGGGACGTCGTAAGACTGTCCAGAGACGAAGATGTCCCGGCCGACATCGTGCTTCTGCATGCCGATGGCGAGGAAGGCCTGGCCTACATTGAAACCATGGCTCTCGACGGCGAAACGAACCTCAAGAGCAAGCAGGTGTCGGCAGCCCTAAAAGGTTGTGACACAATTGAGGGCATCTGCAGCTGCGGAGCCGAGTTCGTCGTCGAGGACCCGAACCCCCACCTGTACCGTTTTGACGGTCGGGTCACTGTGGACGGAAAGACACTGCCCCTGACCCTCGACGAGGTCGTCTACCGGGGCTGCACCGTCCGAAACACGCCCACCGTCATCGGCATGGTCATCAACACCGGAGAGGAGACCAAAATTCGGAGGAACGCCAACCGCCATCCGAGCGCCAAGAAGCCTGCCCTCGAGCGCATGGCCAACATGATTGTCATCGCCCTCGTCGTCTACCTCGTCGCGCTCGTTGCCGGCCTCTCGGGCGGCTACGCCATCTGGCAACACACCTACGAACAAGCTGCATGGTACCTGGCCGACGTCCCGGTGCCTTACTCCCACATCATCATGGGCTACGCAATTCAGTTCAACAACGTCATCCCGCTGGCCCTGTACGTGAGCCTGGAGATTGTCAAGATCTGCCAGATGCTTCTGCTGAACTCCGACATTGAGATGTACGACGAGGCGTCAGATACCCCGGCGAGGTGCAACACCAACACCATTCTCGAGAATCTTGGGCAGGTCGGCTACCTATTCTCAGACAAGACGGGGACGCTGACGGAAAACGTTATGAGATTCCGGAAGCTGAGTGTGGCGGGCACTGCTTGGTTGCACGAGATGGATCTTGCCCCGGAGAGCCGAAAGGATGAAGTGTCGAACGGGGGCTTGTCAGGGGTCTTGACTCTGGAGGCCGAGCAGGACACTGCTTCTCTCGGCGTCCCAGCCTCGAGGTTCCTCTCTCCAACGTCGACTGATCCCAATACCGGTCGTCGGTCCTCTTCTCAGTGGCGATCGACAGGGCGGCCTGACCATGTGCAGCCCGATGTCACCACCTCGGATCTGCTGGAGTTCATCCAGCTCCGACCAAATTCCGTCTTCTCCAGGCGCGCCACCCAGTACATCCTGGCCATGGCACTCTGCCATACGTGCCTGCCAGAGGTTAAAGACGGCAAGGTCGACTTCCAAGCGGCTTCGCCGGATGAGCTGGCCCTGGTCAGGGCAGCTCAGGACCTCGGTTTCGTGGTGGTGCAAAGAACCAAGCAAGCTGTCACTCTCCGCATATCCACCGGTGACGGGCATATGGATCGCACCTATCAGATCCTGGACGTCATCGAGTTCAGCAGCAAACGCAAGCGCATGTCCATCATTCTACGCTGCCCGGACGGGAGAATCTGGCTCCTCACCAAGGGCGCTGACTCCGTCATTGTTCCGCGTCTTCGGATGGCTGACGTGGCAACCCAGAAAGCCAAGGAGCTCAGGGAAAGCCTCGAGTTTGAGCATCAGCTCCTGCGCAAGAGCGAAGCTCGCGAGCCTCGCAACAGTTTCGGAGGACGGCCCAGCCTGACCATCCGGCGGAGCATCGCGCTCGCACGCCATGGCTCCGTGGCCGCCAGCAGCAGCAAGCGACCGACTGCGAACAGAAGCAAGTCGTTTGAAGTTGGTCGGCTAGCCCCCTTCACCCCTGTCCCGCTGCGGCCTGTTCTCAACGCTCGCACGGCATCCTTTGACGTCCTCCGTACGAGGAACACCACCTCGCAGGCAGAACTTGAGGACCTGCCGAGCAAGTATGCCTTCCTTGACGATCCGTTGCTGTCTGATGAAGCCACCATCTTCAGCCGGTGTTTCAGGCAGATTGACGACTTTGCCACCGAAGGCCTCCGGACGCTTCTCTTCGCCCAGCGGTTCCTCACCGAGCAGGAGTACAGCAGCTGGAAAAAGCTGTACCACGACGCGGAGACCAGTCTGGTGGACCGCCAAGACCGCATCGAAGCCGTGGGAGACATGATTGAGCAGTTGCTCGATCTAATCGGCGCGTCCGGCATCGAAGACCAGCTGCAGCTGGGCGTCGCCGAGACCATCGACCGGCTCCGGCGGGCCAACATCAAGATTTGGATGCTCACGGGCGACAAGCGGGAAACGGCCATCAACATCGCGCACTCGGCGCGCATTTGCCGGCCCGGGTCCGACGTTTTCGTGCTCGACGCTGCCAAGGGTGATCTGCACGGGCAAATCCTCACCATCATGGAGGACCTCCAGCTCCAAGCCGAAACCAGCCCGTCTGGTACGCCAGGACACACAGTCGTCGTCATCGACGGACACACCCTGGCCGCGCTAGAAGACCCCTCCGCTACCGCCGCAAAGACCTCCTTCTACCGCCTCATCCTGACCATCGACTCGGTCATCTGCTGCCGCGCTTCGCCCGCCCAAAAGGCCCTCCTCGTCCGCGCCGTGCGCGACGCCTCCTCCTCCGCCAACCCTTCCAAACCTCACCACCCGCTCCTCCGCCACTTTTTCAAAACAATATCCCACCGCGGCCCCCTAACCCTCGCCATAGGCGACGGCGCAAACGACCTCGCCATGCTCGCCGCCGCAGACGTCGGGATCGGCATCTCAGGCCGGGAAGGGCTGCAAGCAGCGCGCGTGGCCGACTACGCCATAGCACAGTTTCGCTTCCTGGCAAGGTTATTGCTGGTGCACGGCCGGTGGAACTATGCGCGGACGGCGAGGTTTGTGCTGGCCACGTTCTGGAAGGAGATGTTGTTTTACCTGCCGACGGCGCTGTATCAGAGGCTTGTGGGGTATACGGGGACGAGTTTGTATGAGAGCTGGAGCTTGACGGCGTTGAATACGTTGTTTACGAGTTTGGGGGTTATTGTGCCCGGGGTTTGGTAAGTCCTTCATTTCCTTCATGACCCTTTCTGGTGCTCGTGATTGTTGAGGCCGAAGACCTGCGAATGTGTGGTTGGGCCACGGGTGTCTTCGCGTTTCCTGAGAGAGAGAGGTTCAATGTTGCTGGAGCTGACGATTTCGTCCAGGGAGCAGGAGCTGGCGGCCGAGACGTTGCTGGCTGTGCCGGAGTTGTATGTCTTTGGACAGAGGGATGGAGGGTTGAATGTGGGCAAGTACTTTGCCTGGTAGGTGCATTTCTCACTCCTGTCAAGTTGCTCGTTATTCTTTTGCAACTGCCTGCAAGCTAGGAGGAATGTTCTTGGTCTCTTCCAGGCTGGCGGAGGAACCACATCGCTGACGTTGTACCAGGATGGTCGGAGCAGCAGCCGAGGGAATCCTGATCTGGTTCCTGTGTTGGGCGCTGTACGGTGGGCTCAGTCCTGTCAGAGACAGCGGCTTGTTCGCCCTGGGGAACCTCGTGTTCTCAGTGAACGTCATTTGGATCAACCTGAAGCTTTTGTAAGTCCCTACCGCTCACAACCATCGCCACTACATGTCTAACGGATGGGACAGGATTCTGGATACCCACTACAAAACCGACATCGTCATCGGCTCCTTTCTCGTCACCGTCGGCGGCTGGTGGTTGTGGCAGGCGTTTCTGGCCGGCGTGTACGCGCCGGGCGTCTGGCCGTACGCCGTCAAAGGGGGCTTCTTCTCATCCTTCGGCCCCGACTCGGCCTGGTGGGCGGCGCTGGTCGGCGTGCTTGGCCTCTTGGCCTGCTTGGAGCTGGCGTACAAGTCGGTCAAGCGGAGCTTGATCGTGGCTGGCCTCTGGAAGTTTGGCTGGAAGTGGCTCAGGTGGTCGACGTGGAAGAGGGCGTTTTGGTCGACCTCGAGCGCGGGTGGTGCTGTGTGGACGGAGGAGGGGACGAAAGGGAGCTTGGAGGAGTGGGGTGTGGAGTTGTGGCAGGTTATGGAGCAGGATCCGGAGATTCGGGAGACACTGAGGAAGATGAGTAGGTTTGGTTATGAAGGGGAAGGTGAAGGAGAGGTTGGGGATGATGGATCTGAGGGCGCGATGGAATCTGTTTAGGTGTGTGGTTTGTTGTTGCTTGAGATACCCTGACCTGCTGTTTTATTTTGACTGGTAATTAATTCAAGAGCATCAACATATCCCCATTCGGGCCGCCAAGTTGGTGTCGGGCAAAATGATGTTTCGTCTCAAGCAGGTTGGGACTGCAGCGGTGCGGCCCGACGCTGTGCCGCCATCTTCGAGCCTTGGGCGCAAGGCAAGCGAGCCCAGCCTGGTTTCAGGCCCGAGGCGTTATTTCAAGGGCTGAAACTTCAGATGTCCAACAAATTCAAGCCGTGTCTGATATCTGGACCAACACCAGATGACGGCCTGTGTCCCCTGACAGAGGGATCAAACGGCATGGTCACGGATCTCAACCCGAAATAAAAGGGGCTGCTGTCCGGAGCTGCCCAAGTCTCCTCTTTGGCAATAGACCATTCGGCACTTCTTTCAACCCTGTCAGTCTATCGCTACATTCAAGTTACCACCATGGGCGGCAGCATTGTTCCCAAATGCCCCATGTCCGACTTACCAGAAGCTCCCGACATCTCCAACCCCGAAAAGGACGAGTTCGTGGTCAACTATGGATTCGATCCGGACCACTTCGCCAAGCACGCGGTGCTCTACGCGGCCCTGTGCTCCGAGATCAGCGGCTTCGCAGTCAAGCACATCCTCACTCCCGGCGATAAGAGACCCAACGTCTGCCTCGAGCTCGACTTTGTCGAACCCTTTCGAGCTAAGGGCAAAGAATCGGAGTACGTCGGATGCGTCATAACCATAGAGAGGCGTCCTGTGGTGACGGAGCGCACATGCCATGGCATGTTCCATCCCGACGCGGCCGGTGTCTCCCTGATCAAGATGGTTTCCAAGTCGAGTCCCCCGCCACCCGTCACCAGCGTCCTGTTTCGGTTCAAGGTGTGCGGCCACTGGAGTCTTCAGGACTTCGTCAACGTCGTTGGCGGCACGGGGTACTCTCGGAGTGCGGGTCTTCCGGGTGACCTATGTGGGTGCCTGGGGATGTTCCATTTCAAGCACCAGTACCATTTCCGCGACGTGAAGTTACATTCGTTCTCTGGATGTCGCGATTGGATGTGAGTCTTGGTCCTGCGTGTTTACAAGATGTCCAACTGACACTGGTGACTACAAATAATAGGTCTCAAGTTTTCATTCGCCTGCACTATGTTTGGTACGTTGACTGGCACGTCACCGGAGTCAAAGTCGTGGTGGCGGCTTCGGAGAACCAGCCGACCGTCTCCGAAAACAACCCCCACAGATTGCAACCTCATCCAGCCATCAGCATGACCCGCGACAGGCCGCCCAGAGCTGCCTGCCCGCCCATCAGGTGGGAGACAGCCGGGTTTCACGATATCATCGGCAAGCACTTTGTCTTTCCCGAGGGAGGGCACCCCCCCCGGGAGGTCATCTACTACCAGCAGTACGATATCGAAGAGGGCTTCGTGGACCGCGAGGTCACTCGCGTCATGCGGGCGCAAAGGGGTCCCATCTTACACCCCCTTCCCTACGCCAACTACGGATGGGCGGCGCCCACGGGCCCTCGCTGTCGTATTGACGACCCCAAGTGTACCGGGCCGGTCACCTGTCCGGGATCGTATTGGCGTCGTAGGCCCAGACCGGGGCAGATTTCTACCGTGGCAAGCAAAGACTCGGGTTCCTCCGGGACGGCAGTCAGCAACACGTCCAGTTCTGCGACGGCAGGCCAAGCTCTCGGGCAGAAAGGGACTTCTCAACTTGGCTCGCTTGGAAATGGCGGTGCAATCACTCCCAAGAGCGGTCCTTCGAAGACAGGGGCCGCCCACGATGGACCCGTCTGTCGTCCTGTCGCTTCTGGGCGTCCTGAGAGCCGCGGTTCCGACAAGCAGAAGGCGACTGTTCCACCAGGGGCCGTCGCCCCCACGAGGCGAGCCACTGCGCCGGGTACCTCTACGGGCGGCACTCAGAAGCCAACGACCGCGCCAGCGTCCGGGGCAACGACATCTGAGAACCGCAAGGCTGCTGGTAAGTCACGGCCAATGCCAAGTGGAGGCAAAAAGAAGATGATGCAGAAAATGGGCATCTTCTCTTAGGGGCGAGTAAGGCTGTAATCAGACTCCAGGGGGTGAATCACCTAATGGGTATCTTAGATATGAACTCGCCTTCACCTCACTTGGAAATTTTGAACTCTTCGTTCGTGTCTGTAAATTAATCAACTCCCCTACACAGATCTGGGGCATGAGTCTCTGACACCTAATTCAGGGGCGTTCAGAAGTCACCCCTGAAATCCCTGAACCCTGGACATGTCGTGGCATCCCGACCTTCCCGCATGCTTCTTTCTTAAAACCTCAGGTGTCATTCAATTGCTTTTGAACACCAAATGGATAACGGGTCAGTCAGCTTTCCCGACAAAAGAATGGGCAAGGGGAACTCATGGAACAAGTGTTGAATTTTCATTGATAGGAGTCGAACTTGTCAAGCTCGCTCAGCAATTGGTCGGAACCACACTCGACTCATCGGGTATGGTGTAGCGGTAACATCGTTGACTCTCACTGCCAAGCAGTGACTGCTCTCTCAACAGCCCCGGGTTCGACTCCCGGTATCCGAGTCTCAACATTTTTTTGTCCGAGCCCTCTCCAATTCTCACAAATTTCCCCCTTTGCTGGCGAATTCTTTTTCGTCTCACCTGTCCCCTTGCATCCCTGGTGCCGTGTAAACCGATTGCAAAGCACTGCACCAATCTCTCCGAGCTCGCACATCTGAGCAGATGACAACCCATGGGCCATGGGACCCCTCGTCTCGGTCGAGGAGACATCGCCAGGAAGGTGACACGACAAGCGCGAATCGAGGTTTAACTAAGCCGCGAGCGGGAGCCAACAAGAGCAGGTCGGCCTTTAACCCGTCGCAGGTTTCCGAGACCTAAATGAGCGGCCAATCGGCCCAGACTAGTCAGCCGCAGCAGCCAGAGCTTGCAAGACACGGGGCCAACACACTCGGCGGCCCAGGGCATTGCCAGGCACCGGCTTTTTATGTTGGAGAAAAACTAGAAGGATGCGGCATGGCTGGCACCGACTCCACCGAGCCCCCGACAGACCAGCCGCTCTCTTTCTGTTTTGTCAGCACCCAAGGCGACGGTGCCATATGTGGCTGCCGGGACGTCATGGACGCATCCTTGAATCTGCATCCAACTGCCGAGATCCGAAGATCGTCTAGATCAACATCCACTATCGACGTCTGCGGGATGGCGGCGCATAATGCATTAGATCACGCAGACGTACCAGCTGGAAATGGGAAATGGCTGACCATCCCACGCGAGCTTTCCGACTCGTGTAGATGACCTCAGCATCCAAAATGGCGGCCATGTGATGATTCAGTTGCTTGTTTGTCTCAGTTTGCTTGCATGTGCTTGAACTGGCAGCAAGTGGAACCTGTCAACTTTCAGTCTCTCTTTCAGCAGAAGCAAAGACGGCCAACCTGCCGGGTCGTTTTCCCTCGGACTCTCGTCGGTCGCATTGGCTCGGTTCCTCCGCGCTGAGTCTTCAAACAGACGACCCCTGTTGTAGGATGTAGGATTGTGGCCCCCGAAGTGTCGGCCACCTCCCCAGTGAAGCGCAAGCCATTACTACTCTAAGTTTCAACCGTCACAGGAGGTAGTATATATAAGCTATATCCGCTAATAAGTCCCTCACCCACCAGCCCTTTACCCCTTATCCACGCTTACCGTCTGGTATCCGCCGTCCGAACTCATCAGCTCTCTTACTTACCCCTGACCATGGTCCACCTCAACCCTCTCCTGTTAGGTGCGCATCGACCCAACCCCTTATCCCCGAAGCACCATTGCTAACTCACACCAATTAGCCCTCGCGGCACCATTAACAGCCGCCACCGCAAGCCCCAACTCCAACTGCGTCACCACCATCTGCTCCCGCCAACCTCCCCTCGGCAACGGCACCCCCCTCCGCATCATGCCCCTCGGCGCCTCCATAACCTACGGCATCGCCTCCTCCGACGGCAACGGCTACCGCTCTTACCTCCGCACCACCATCCTTTCCTCCGCAGGAAACAAAGTCAACATGGTCGGCTCCCGGCAATCAGGCACCATGCGCGACAACGACGTCGAGGGCTGGCCCGGTTTACGAATTGAGCAGGTCCATGAGAAAGCTAAAGCTTCGGTACCCAAATGGAAGCCGAACGTTGTGTTAATCAACGCGGGCACGAATGATGCCGTGCAGGGGTGGAATGTCAGCACCGCCGGCCAGAGAATGGAGGATATGATTAAGGGGGTGTGGAAGGACAGCCCCCGGGCGGTGGTGGTGTTGAGTACATTGCTGGTGAATCAGGGGGTTGAGGCGGAAAAAAATGTGCAGGTGATTAATGCGCAGTTGAGGGAGTTGGTGTCCAAACTGGCAAAGAAGGAGGGGAAGAGGATTGTGCTGGCTGAGATGCATGGCGACAAGGGGCCGCAGGTGGGGGAGCTGAAGGATGGGACGCACCCGACTGATGGGGGGTATCGGAAGATGGCGGACGTGTGGTTTGAGGCGATGGGTGTGGCGAGTGAGAAGGGGTGGTTGATGCCGCCGGAGAAGGTTGAGGGTGTGCCGGATGACGGGGCGGCGTAGAAGGTGGCTGTGGTCTTTATGTTTTGGATGTGTGGTTGGGAATTTCGTCGGCTGTTGGGCGTTTTAAAGAAGAGGATGGCTTGGATAATTAAAGGCGTTTTGTTTAGGTATTAAAAGATGTGACAGCTAAGCTTACGACGACATGTATTCGTCGATTCGAGAGGCGACCTCACAATGGACGGAATGCGCGAGGCGGTTGTGATGTGATGTGGACTGGACGAGATGGACTTCTCAGGTACTTACCAGGTAGTTCAGTGCTCAAAGGCCCGAGTTTACGGGTATTAGGTCGCAAGTCAAGAATGGTGACAGACCTGCATTTCGTTGTAGGTTGGCTGCATGCTGCAGGCAGCAGCTGACTCCCTCGGAGTCTGCAACTTGAATATTTTGATAGTGGCAAGAATGCACGGCACGGGCTGGACTTGAATCAGAGGATACAATGTTAGGGTCGAGGCCTTGCACCGTTGTCGAGTCCCTCTGAAAAGGGAGCAACTTCAACAGTCCTGTGTCAAGAGAAAGCTTGAGAGAGCTTAGTCCACTAGTAATTAACAGACAGCCTTGAGGCATTCCTCGAGCCTTCCACAAAGATATCTGTCCGCTGGTCATGGAGTCAGGGACCAACCAGTGGCTTTCTTGTGAAGGCCTACACCCCGCCAAAACGTCTGGAACCCATAAAAGGCGTAACCCATGACCTCGAGATTTGTCTTGGGTAGGGTGGCCCCAATTCTTTCGGCTATGGGCGGCGTGGACCACCACTTCTTCAGCCCAAGGACGACGTAAGAGAGAAAGCTGACAGGTAGGAACGAGGCGTGCTCGAAGTCGACCATGTACAGACGGAGACGGCCGTTGTCATCTCTGTTGAACATGAAGTTTTCGTCGTTGAGATCCAAGTAAACAAAGACAAGGTGCCTCTCAAGAGTGACTGTTGGCGCCGTTGGCGCGCGGCGAAAGGCGATGGAGACTACCTGGCCGCGGCTGTCAGCCAAGACAAGAAGAGGCGACATGGAGAAATGCGTCGATCAAGGACGCAGATATTACTTACCTTGTTGATATGGTCCTCCAGCTCATCGACGTCACGATACACAATTACGGCCTTGCCTTCCTTGAACAGCGGGTGCTTGATCCTTCGGAGTCTGTGGTCTGGCGTGTATGGTCCTGGTGTCGCATCCGGGGGAGCTGGCATTCGACGGAGCAGCTGGATGCCCTCGGCGATCAGGTTATAGCATTCTTCGGTAGGGTAGAGCGATCCCATCGGGCGTGCAAACACCGACTTGGAGAGTAATGAGGCGTCAAGCAGCTCCATGATGATAAAGACAATCCCGTCCCGGGTAAAGACCTTGAGTATCTCGGGAATCTCGATGTTGGCGGCACACCGGCCTGCCAGGCGTTCATTGCGAACCCACTGTCTTGCAAGCCGCTGCATGTCTGCCTCGGCCAGCCTGTCGAGCTCTCCAAACTTGACCCAGACAATCGGTTGGCCCGGTGGGTACGCAAAGTGCGGGTGGAGCATGCACTGCCGACTTGTCTGCCAGATGTCTTCCTCCGGAACCTCCTGGGCATATTGCCTTGCCCTCGCATTCTTGTCCTTGGTCGGTGCAAGCCTGGCGTCGGCGTCGGCGGCGGCGGCGCTGGCACTCATCATATTAGTGGGCAACTTGGACTGGGAGATGATCGTGTTGGATAAATGAATCAACGAGCGTGTGGAAAGATTGATAACGGACCAAGGCCCTCCCATTCCAAGACAGCCACTGAAATGTATCTGGTCCGGCAGCGATAGCCGGCTATGGGTTGGATGGTGAGGATTTGCGGGATCAAATGATTTCCAGGTTGGAACGACAAAGCGACGGAGGAAGCGGCTGGCACCCACTTTTTGAGTCGACGGCAGACGGGTGACGCCTGCCAGTTGTGGGTGAATGTGAACTACAGCGCCAGTACAGTCTAACCCTAGTTTGTTTGTTAGCGCAAGACTTAGGCTAAAAGGAGTATTTTTTCTCTCGGTAGTTATTTCCTTTTTATCTTCCTTTTTATTTTCCTTTTTAGCTTTCTTTTCCTCTTCCTTCTTCTCCTCTTCTTCTTCTTTTTTCTTTTCTTTTTTTTCCTTTCCTTTCTTTGTTTTTCTTCTTTTTTCTCTTTTTCTTTTTTCTCTTTTTCTTTTCCTTTTTATTTTCTTTTTCTTTTTCTCTTTTTTTTATTTTTCCTTTTTTCTTCTTCTTTTTCTCTTTTTTTTATTTTTCCTTTTTTCTTCTTCTTTTTCTTTTTCTTGCTTTTTTTTTTCCTCTTTTAAATAGAGAGGAGGAAAAGTATAACTAGTTAGTTAATAACTAATACTCCTGATGTACTGCGCTAACAAACAAACAAGGGTTGAACTGTAAGGAAGTGATCCGACTGCACCTGTCAACACCTGTCGACTGCCGCTTGCAGGTGTCACGGTGCCCAGCCGTCAAACTCAAACCTTGAGAAGCACCACCCGCTAACCGCAGCCAACAGCCGCGCTTGCTTCCAAGAATATCTTTTCCACCACCAACATGCAGCAGACCAGCGCCGGCTTGAAACCTGACCGGGCCACCGTCACCAATACCCAAGCTGCCACTCACTGAAGCACCGATGGGCGATGGCGGCCATAGCCGAAAATAACACCCCCTTGAAATGCTCGGCTGCTTCGACTCTCGCCTTCGGCGCAGGCCAGGAACCAATCTCCAGCGTTGCACCTTCCCAGCGATCTGGAACGCTGGTCGGCCATGGGGTCAGCCGGCAATCTCCTAGCTGATGGGTCAGACAAACCATGTTTTGTGCGCTGGCCAACACCCGGTCAAGTCGCCTCTGAAGCCATAGATAGGTGACTGCCGGAGGACCCGACAGCCAGCAAATACGTCGAGACTGCGGTTAACCCTTGCACCAAGGTAGTACTTAATAAGGGACCAACCATCTCGCCCGACATGGCTACAACGGAGCTCAACTAGACCATCCAGAGTCGCAACTCCAGACCGTGCCTGCAACTCCCCTTCCTTTCCTGGAGAAAGGAATTCAACAGCTACGACATCCCGCCATTCCGGCAAGGAGCGTGCCACTGCTCTAGGTAAATAAGGTACTCTCATCCCCCCCGCTCCCGTGGACATATTATCCGGCATGATGAATCTGGAACGGTCCCCTGGCTCTGTGGCTAACGGAAGCTCAACAGCAATATCACCAGGGTAACTCGGAACCTCTGGCCCGGGACCAACGGCCAATGGACTCTGCAGGAGGCAATCAGCGTCATCCAGGGCCGTCACCCACGCTTGCCCGCCAATATGAGAAGCAATCTGGTCATTTTCCATTTCATCGACGTCCCAGTCCCCAACAGCCTGCCGCTATTTGACGGATGCCGCGATTGGATGTGAGTTTGATGATACCAGCTCGGACATATCACTCCCGAATTTGGCTAACAGGACCGGTTAAGGTAACTACCTACGTAACCAGAGCCCAGGTCTTGTCCGACTGCAACGCTCTAGGCCTCGTGGAATGGGACATCGAAGGAATCGTGGGCTCTGAACAAAAGGTCGAAGAGCTGTCTCCTAATCGGGACCTTGGGCTGCACAGCTCCGAGCGCGAGAGATTCAGCCCCCTTCCCAACAGCGGCTGTCCTCCCATCAACTGGCGCACGGCTGGCTTCCACGACATCATTGGCAAATTCTTCCAGGAAGCCGAGCAAGCGCGTTTTCAAGACGACCGTGGCAGGTGGTACGAAGCCCCCCGTGTCTACTACCGGCGTCTGGACCTGGCGCTAACCCTGGCGGTGGTCCTGCTTGGGGTGGCAGTGGCCAGGGATGGCATATGGGCGGAGTCAAGTCTCAAGACAACGCGAAGTCAAACGGCAAAGACGATGGGAAGGCAAACTTCGAAGGCACCCGGGAGTTCGACTTCGAAGACCATGGGACTTGAAGTCTCAAAAACAGCCGTGGGTTCCACTTCAAAGACAACGGGAAGCCAAAACTCGAAGATGACAGGAAGCCAAGCCTTGAAACCGATGAGGGGTCGAGTCCCAGGGACAGCTGAGGGTTCGATATCGAAGACTAGCGGGCCTTTGGTCGGTTCGACGAAGAATGGGATTGCAGGGGCAAAGGCGAGCTCTGCAGGGTCTGGCTCAACACTGATTGGGGCTCCGAGCTCGAGCAAAAAGCCGAGTGGAAGCTCGAACTCGAGGCTGATAAATCTTCCAATTCGGTAAACGGCGAGGTTCAAAGCATTGTGACCGGTGAATAATATTGTACCGGTTTGGCGTTGCTCTAGAATGGCTGGCGTTTATCTTGGCTTGAGAATGAAAGTTTTCGGATTAAGACAAGGTACCTATCTTTGTAGAAGGCTCGAGGAATACCTCGAGGCTGTCTGTCATTGGACTGCGCTCTCTTTTTCTCTTGACATAGGCTGTTGAAGTTGCTCCCTTCTCTGAGAGACTTGACAACGGCGTAAGGCGTCGACCCTAAAGTTGTATCCTCTGATTCAAGTCCCGCCTGTACTGTGCATTCTTGCCACTAAAATAATTGCAGACTCGGAGGGAGTCGGCTGCTTGCCTGCAACCTGTAACCAACAACGAATGCAGGTTTGCTGTCACCAACTGTATCAAATGTTCTACATCCGGGGCTTTACCTTGCAACTTCAAACTACCGTAAACTCGGGTCCATTGAGCACTGAAGTAAGAAATCCAGTTAAATTCTCGTCTAGTCCACCTCACATATTTTCCTTTGAGAAGACAACACTCAAATCGAACCGCAACACTGCGCTCTTCCTCGAGTATTCTACCCTGCACCTCCACTAATATGCCTGGTCCTCAACCACAACTTGAATCCATGAACCCCAGCAAGGACCATCACCATCACGACGTCCGTCAGTCAAGCCCCTCGTCCCACGGAGACGTATTGAAGATGCCAGCCCCGATAGCCATGGCTTCGAGGTTCGCGTCGGGAAGCGTGTCGCCGATCCGCTTGGCCACGTCGGTTGCCGTCCACCATCGGTCGTGCTTCAGCACCGCGTAGGCGAGGAAGCTCAGGGGCAGGAACGAGGCGTGCTCGAAGTCGATGATGTAGAGTCGGAGGTGGCCGTGGAGGGGGTCGGTGTTGAACAGGAAGTTCTCGTCGTTGAAGTCTGAGTAGGTGAAGACGAGGTCTTCTTCGTTTGCTAGGTTGACCTTGGGAGGTTGTGAGTCTGGCGAGTATCTTGATGCTATGACCTGACCGGGTGGGGCCCGGGGCATGCTAGCAAAGCAAGAGGGGAGAGAAAGTTGGGAGTAGTGCATGCCTTGTTTATATGCTTCTCCAACTCATCGACGGTCTGATACACGACTGCCGCCTTCTGTTGCTTAAACAGCGGGTGCCGGATCAGGCGGCGCTGCTCCGTGTAAGGGCCCGGCGTTGCGTCTCCAGGGACAGGCATGCGGCGAAGCACTTGGATTCCCTCGGCGATGAGGTCGAAGCACTGCTCCACATCATACAGCGAGCCTTCGGGGTACGCAAAGACAGACTTGGAAAGAAGGGACGCGTCGAGCAGCTGCATAATGATGAAGCTCCGGCCGTTCCAGGTAAACGTCTTGTAGACCTCGGGAACGTGGATTCCGGGGCTGCAGCGCTGTGCCCGGCGCTCCTGGCCAACCCAGTCCCAGGCAAGCCTCTGCATGTCGGCCTCGGCGAGCCTCTCGGGCCCACCCCATTTGACCCAAACAAGGGGCCTCGCTGGTGGGTGTGAGAAAAAGGGCACGTAGTGCTGCAGGCTTATTTGGAAGATGGCTTGCTCTGAGGTCGTCTGCGCAAACTGTCTGGGCATGGCGTTCTCGTCCGACTCGTCGTTGGAACGAGCAGACGGTTCGGTCGAGTCAGATAAATCAGCCATATGAACGAAAGAATGGGGGCGAGCACTTGGGAATTGTTCGAACACTTGGGCGTAAAAGGCGGGTGTTGGGTGGGCTGTTGGGTGAGGCGTCTGACGGTCTCAGGTGATGTCGGGCGGACAACCGGGGAAAAGAGCAGGGAATATGAAAGCTTGGGACGATTTTCCGGGAGGGAGCCAACCTCCCGAGCCCCCAACCACCGACGGCCCGCCCCGCGGCTGCAGCAAGCCATGCACACCTACACCACCAACATGCAGCCCTCGAAGCGTCTTTGAAACGCGGCCCGTAACATGAACCTTCCAACAACACCTGGCCCTTGAACTCATATCACAAGCCCTTGAGGCCTGGGGAGTCGAGATATGTTACCTTAGCGATGAGATGGCAGCCGCAAGGACCAAATATAGAAACCAGATGCACCAGGCCGTGCCTGGCCAGGCTCAATCGAGGCCTTGACGAGCGCTCTAGGCAAAGACACTTTCTGCGTACAGTCGTGCCGCATGGCCGCACAATGAGAGTGTCCAGCTTTTGGCGCTTTGTAAGGGCCTCGCCGCGCTTTCAGACGAAATAACAACCCTCACGTCGTCTTCAAGCTCAACTTTCGCGAGGGGTTTGTCATTGGAAATTCGAGATACATCGCCTGCCTGGTATCCATGAACGAACAAAAGGCCGTCGACAACAGCCGCGGGGCCGGGGCCTGCGTCATCAGCGTTGTCCCCTTCACGGCCCGGAGCCCGCCGTCGGAGCCAGCTCCGGAGCGTCGAAACAAAACACTGGCGGCAAGTCCATGTCTCAAAAGCCTTCCGGCCCAGGGCAAAGGAGCACCACCAAGTATGTCCCCATTGCCCCCAAGACTGGCAGCGCTGGGAACAGAAGTACCACGAATCCACCGCCGAAGGCTAGCGGCAGCGGCACGAAGAAAGCTCCTGGGCGTGGTGCGCAATGATGGTGGGACTTGGTGTGCTTTTGCTGTCATTTCCTTTTTTTCCCCTTTTCTTGTTTTCTTTTCTTTCTCTTTTTTTTGGGGTTTCTTGTAGTTCTGTTCTTCATCGGTCATCATAGGACGGGCGGTAGAGCATTTGTTGGAGTTTATAATTAGGGTTCAAACTCTTGATAGAATGAAAGCAGTAATTATTCTGTCCCCTAGCCACCACACCTTGACCTTAATTCCAGTAATGAATGTCCGGGTATCAAAATGCAGCCTGTCCCAACCAATCTGCGCCGACCTCCCTAATCTCTCCAAGAAAGAGAGAAAGGGGTAAGAATGAAAAGGACAAAGAGAGACAAACAAAGCAGCCGGAACACCAGAAAGGAACAACGGGGGATTATCAGAGAAAGGAGCGAGGAAGGTAAGCCAAAAAGAGATAGAAAAAGTCGCCGAGCCTCAGTCTTGACATGCCGTGTTCACACAACCAAGAAGTCCCCTTCCTATTCTCCCGACTCATCACTCGCCGAGCTCGACTGCCTGCAACCTCTGTCAGCATCCGCCCCAACACAGTCCATCACGAAACGATCAGAGCCCTCCGACGGATGATTAATAAACAGTAGATGGGGCAACTTACGAAGCATCACTCCACCTCCTGTTGATACCCAGCTCCTTTTTCGATCCCAAGCTCCCCTCCACATCCTCCCCAGCATTATCAGTCTCCCCCCGACCCCTTTCCCCATCTCCATCACCCTCCCCTTCCATGCCCGAATCTCCAAGTTCCCTCCCCAACAAAAACCCCCACTCCCCCCCGCCCGCCCTCCAAACCCGCCACCGCGCCTCTTCCAACATCCCGGGAACCCGCAAGTCCGACACGGCCGGGTCGTCCCGCCAGAAGAGGTAGAGAGCGCCAAACTGGTCGTAGACGGCCTGCAGGCTGGGGAGGGGGCAGGGGCAGTGGACGTCGACGTCTGCGGCGGTGGTCCTGAGGAGGGAGGGGATGGGGTTGAGAGACGCGCAGGTGCCGCAGCGCCAGGTTGTGGGGAGGCGGAGGGCCGTGGGGGAGGTGTATTCTAGGGGAAGGTGGAGGTGGGTATGGGGTTGGCGGGGGATTGAGGTTGGTGGGAGGGGGGAGGTGGAGGACCGAGAGGGTGATGGTGTTTCGGGGGCAGGTTCCATTGTGTGTGGTAGTTGTCTCGGTTTGAGATGGGTACTTGTTGAGGCGTGGGTGGGTTTGGGTGTCGAGGTTCGGAGAGGTCTTTCTCAGTTGAGATGAGATGGGGTTTAATTTAAATGGTTTTCGGAGTTCTGCCCCAGGAAGAAGAAACAAGAATGTAAGCTGTTCGTGCCGGTACGTTAAATCAGATCGAAAGAATGTGATTATGCTGTTCGTACCAGTCCTTGGATCGAGTCGAGACTGTGTGATGAATCGGGATGGAATGCCCGCCAAGTCCTGCAGGATCAGCATGATGCTGGGATGCCCTCCCTTATACGGTAGGTGGCTCAACAGTTCGTCTGCAATGTAAGCACTCCCGGACTCCGAGCCGGCGGGTTTCGCGCAATGGAGTGTGGTACAGCACAGCTCGGAGAGTAACAGCCGAAGATGGGGAAAAGGCTGATACTTATCATTACAGCAGAGAGATCAGAGAGTGTCTGTGGGGGCGTTGGGGCCGTTGAGCCTAAATGCCCGAATGCTGTTCGCAAATTCGCAATCGTGATGGATCAGACTGTCGCCCTCGAGTTTGGCAGATTGCATGGATAAACCGGCGGGTGGAAATGACAACGCACTGAATGATGTAGAGATCTAGAGATTAGACGAGTCTCACGTTATATTTGGGAAAGCGACCAAAGCATTCCGGAGGAGCGTAGCTCGAGGCCTGGCTCGAGCCTGGTCCGAGCCTGGCCGTGTGGCTAGACGCGGACCTCCCCAAAAATGGCCGAAGTATGACATTCCTTGCTCGACTCGAAACCTCCCGTGGCATTCTCGGGCACTTTCCAGGTTCGTTAAAAAGCGCTTTGGTCCAAGCGGAAACCTTTCTGCGTGTCCACCCAAAAAATGGAACAAATAATTGAGTGTTAGTACACCACAGTTCTCCTTTCTTCCCTCTTTTTCTTCCTTGAACAAAATAGAACAAATAGGAGAAGAATAACGCAAAGACAAACCAGACTGTCATGGCCAGAAGCACTAGAGAATGAAGCAATGGAGAAAGCACGCATGCCAGCCCCCAATTCGACTTGGCCCGAGCATGCCGCCGGCCGGAAGGGCCTCGCCGGCCGGGGATCCACAATCGGAGACTAGCGCCCGGCACAGCTGCCCGGGCCGGACCGCATGTGGACACTGGCCACCGAGAGTTGGCAGGCCGGCATTCCGGGAATGCCGGTCGCAGCAACAACAATGCTGAGGGTAAGTAACTAATCGGAGGTGTGCCGGTCGGCAGTGCGAGGAAGCGCAGACAGAGCGGACGGTAACTTCTCGTCTTGTCGCCGAAGCAGGCGGGGAAAGGGGAGCCGGCATCAACGGCGCGGTAGGCAAATGCCTTGTTGTCGACAGAAAAAGCCGGACTTTACTGGTTGGACTCGTCGGCTTGTTGTTGGACTACAAGCAAGGGAGAGCTGAGTTCCCGGGAATGTGATTTTGGACTGGGGGAAGGCGCATGGACCTTGCAGCAGTTCTGAAACACCAAACTCGGGCACCCTCCGCAAAGGGCAAGCACAGCCGGGGAGACCTTACTGCGGGTCTGCGACGGCAAGTGCACACATGAAGGGCGTTTGCAACCGGAAGCACAGACTTTGACCTCCACATCGTGAATCAGAAACTGTCGCAACCACAAACCCATGCCCATACACAACCTCAACCATGCACATGTCCCCGCGGTGCCGAGACACCCGATCGTCGACGCTCCTCTATAAATACAACCTTTCCCTCCCCCATCTTCTTGGCAACCCCGATTGTGCCAGCGATCTGAGTGCTTGTCGAGTTTGCCAAGTGTTCTTGGCTGTCCTGCGAGCGTCTCACCCTCCAAGCTCTGTGACAACCGCAGAGCCGGGGAGGACCACTGAACTGCCAAGCCGACATCTTATACCGATGCGATCTCATTGTCCCGCCTCAACTTGCCGGACCACTGAACTGCCAAGCCGACATCTTATACCGATGCGATCTCATTGTCCCGCCTCAACTTGCCGAGGATGGCTCCCTTCAGAAGCTTCTTGGCGGCCAAGACACTCGCCACGGCCACCCATCCTATGGAGCAGGACCGACAAGTTCACTGTCCCATGTCTTCCCCTGATGCTTGGCCCAGAATCCCATCCCAGCCTGAACGCTGGTTCGAGTGAGCCTGGTAGTCTTGGCTTCGACATGCGCACTGCCCTCCTCCTCTCATATCTAACCAACTCCCCATCGATCGTACGATGTTTCTTCCCTCTTTCCCTTCCCTCACCCATCCCATCTTGCTAGCACCCCATTCGACACCCTCCATCCCGAGCTGGCCTCACCCGAGCAGGTCCTCATTGCATTCTTCCGGGTCCGGTTACCCTACTTTAATTTTCTCTTCTCTCCTTTCATCTCCTACCTATTTCCTCACAATGCAGCTCCTCACCCTCACCCTCACCCTCCTCTCCCTCACGCTAGCCGCCACCGCCCTCCCGCTCAACATCAACCTCGGCGCCTACTCCCCCGCCCTGGTAGTCGGTGATGGCGCCATCTCCTTCGAAGGGGCAGCCGAGGGCCAGGGCAACGGCGTGACACAGATTGTCAACGCGCTGCAGGGCGCTGCGGTCCAGGGGGCTACAGCGGCGGCTGGTGCTGGTGCTGCTAGCACGAATAATAACAACAACAATGCTGGGGCTGGTGAAGGGGCTGGTGCTGGTGCCGGCGTGGTCCAGGCCGCTGCTGTGTTTGATGCGGGTTCGGATGGGCCGGGTGGGATTTTGGATGATCCGGTATGTTTCGAGCATCAATCACTGGCTGTGATCAAAGAGAAGCATACTAATCGGTAAGAACAGACCGCTGCGCTCCCAACGCCCGGGGCCAACAAGATCCTCGACCCTCGCCCTTGAAGGAGCGACGGAGGATGTCCATATACGAGATTTGCTCTCCTCCGGCCCAAGGAGATGCTGCCGCAATCTGGTCTGAAGTTTGGGAGCACCGTCCAGGATCATTACACTGTGCTCTGTGTTTGTCTACTGTTCTGTGGCAGAGGATGGCGGAAGAGAGCAGCACGAGAAGCAGCAGTAAATTAAGGGGATGAGACAGCTGCTTGGCAATGAGGGAGGGGCGTCAGGAAAGCACGGGGAATGTACCTGAGAAATGAAAGTTCTGTTGTTGCGGTGTTGGCGGTTTGGGTTCGGTCTGTGTGCCAGTCTAAGTCGGGGGAACAATATCATAGACTCATGGAGGCCTTTCACTTTGTTTGCTCAAGGATTTGGAGTTCAGAGCCCATAGTATCTTGTCAAATCCAAGACAATGGTCTCATCAAGCTGCTACTTTTCGCTCAGGTCCAGTGCTATTTACTTGTTCTCAGTGTGTCAGCACAAGGCACGCCGGTGCCGGCCAACACTCCTGCATGGTTGTCCACCCAGTCTACCTGAACCTTCTCTAAGTACTTTTTGTATGTACACGCCGGGTATCCGAAAGAAAACGCAAACCATCCTAAGCCCGTAATCTCACAATAAAACACCAAACCCATGTGCCAGCCCGAGCACGTCAAGCTAGCCAGACCAGCCAAGGTCCATCACTCCTCATACTCATCCCCACCATTGTGGTCGCCAAACGGGTCAAACTCGTCCTCGCCAAACGTCTCATCCTGGAAGCCATCCTCCCCACCAAACCCAGTCTCCTCCTCTCCCTCGTCGTCCTCCGCTTCCTCGTGCGGAGCAAGCGCCAGGGCGGCCCTCTCCCGCGCCGTCATAGCCGGCGTCGGAGTCCGCGCACCGTTAGCACCCTCATCCTCCCCGTCGTCACTGCCGCCAGTATCGCTCCCAGCGCTACTGGGAACAACGCTGCGGCTGCCGACCGAGCTTGCACCGCCGTAGGTACTCCCCGGTCCACGCTTGGAGAACTCAAACAGGTTGCCCATGCGCGAGTAGTCGAGCTTGGTGCTGATGGCGCGGGCGCGGAGCATGTTCTCGGCGGCCTCGGCGGCGGACCCGGCGGGCGTGGCCTGGCCCTCGCCGATGCGCGGCTTCTTGTTCCGGCTGCGCTTGGACTTGTTCGGGTTCTTTTGTGCGACTTTGGATTCGAAGATCTTTTGCTGGACCTTGCGCATGTAGTCTTTGTTGTGGTTGGCCCAGATCATTTCCTTGAGGAGGACGTCTTTCTCGGGGAGCTTGCAGAACATGACCTCTGGGTCGTCGGCAAACTCGTCTTCGTGGACGATGGGGTCGTCTGAGACCTTGGATACGGGAGTGCACCAGGGGCTGGAGCTGCTTGGGGTGGGGGCGACCGTGGTCTCGGCTGCGGGGGTGTTGTCGTCCTGACTGGGTGTGGTCGAGGGGGAGTTGTTGGTCGGCTCAGGAGGAGCGGGAAGCGAGCGGTGTGCACGAGCAGCCGCCTCCTTCTCTCGCCGCTGTTCGACGGCCTTGGTGACGACGGCAGACGCTCCAATCATGGCGGGGTCGTTCAGGTGCCCTTGCATCTCTTGCTCGAGGTTCTGCTCATCCAGTTCCCACTCCTCGTCAATCCGCAAGACCGGTTTCTCCTTCTTCTTCTTTCCCGCCTCGTCACTATTGTCTGCAGGCTGGTCGTCATTTTCGGGCTCGGGAACGGGCTCCCGCGGCTTGACCCTCATGTTCTCCATGCCCGGGACGTGGATGCCTTGGGCCGCGGCCATGGCCATCTCGCTGTTCGCGTCCACTTCCTCAACTTCTTCCTCAGACTCCTCATCTTCGGATTCGCCAAACTCGCCAGCCAGCTCCTCGAGCTGGTTGTCGACGTCTGCTGTCGCGGTATTCGCGATGGTGAGATCCTCTTGAGTGGGTTTGCGGAAAGGGACAACGAAGCCATCCTTGTCGACGTTGGAAGTGGGCGCGGGCGCGTCGGCTGTCTGCCATGCCGAAGGGGCGGACGTCGCAGATGTGTCCGACGCACCCTCGGCCACAAGCGCTGGATCAATGGGTACCGAGTCTGCCTGTGACTCGTTTGCCGTGGTCTTCTGCCGTTTTGCGGCCTGCTGCTCCGAAGTGCTGCTGGCTTGGCTGCTGTCCTGAGAAACTGCCTTCGCCTTGCGCTTCCTGGCCTTCTTGGGGTGCTTCTCCTGCCACTCCTTCGTCTGCTTGTAGACGAACGGGGGGTCGTGCGACGCCTCCGGCAGGGCCTTGGCCTCGTGGAAGTCGCGGATGGTCATCTGCGCTGAGGGGACGTTGGCAAACTCCTCCATGCGCTCCTGCAGGGTGGCCATGGTGACCTTGGCGATGTAGACCACCTCCCTGACAGTGCGGCGGTAGTTGTGGGCCCGGGCGGCCATGATGAGGGCGGCGCCGCAAATGCCGGCAGGGCGGCGGCCGTGGGTGATGTTGTCGTGGCGCATGCGCTGCGCGATACGGATGGCGGACATGGCCACCTTGTTGGTGTCGTGGAGGAACTCGAGCTTGGTGGCAAAGCGGAAGATGAGGTCCTCAATGATGATGGGCTTGGTGCCCTTTCTCAGCTCGTCGTGCGCATTGAGCAGGTCTTTGTAGCAACGACCCAGCAGGAACACGTCCGTCTTGATGATGTCGGCCAGGTCGATCAGCATAACCTTGTTGTTGTCCTCCTTCCGGCAGACGAGATAGACGCAGACGGCAGCCACTGTGTTCTTGCGGCGGCCCTGAATAAAGTTGCTGTTGGCGGCAATCTTGTAGACTTGGAAGGCCTTCTCGGCGATGTAGGGCGCAATCTGCAGCTGGTGGGCGAACTGGTTCATGAGCTGCTTGGCCTCCCTGAGACTCCGTTCACGGGCTTCGCTTGCGCCGTTTCCGGGCACGCGCCGGAAAGCCAGGCCGGTCGCCGTCGGGCGGATACCGCCTTGGTCGGCAGCGAGATAGCTGCCGTGGACAACGGCAGCGCCGTTTGCGCTCTCTCCAAAGGTGACCTCGGCGACAATGTTGCTCTCATACACGACCCGGCCGCAGTTCTGGCAGGCTCCGTCGCGGACGTCTGACTTGTCACAATGCGGGTTCTTGCACACGGGGCGGTTGGACGCTGCTGCGGCGGCGGGCGTGCTCGTGGACGGAGACAGTGCTACAGACTTCTCCCGGACACGCTCCTCGCGGTGCATGATGCGGCGGACGGCGTTCGGCTTCTTGGTCTTGGTCTTGGCGGAGCCCCCGCCGGCCCTGATAGTGGGTACGGACGACATGGCGGCGTTGTCGTCCTTGTCGTTCCCTTAAGGAGGGTTCATGTAAGTGGTGAGCAGGTGATGGATGATGGATGATGGCGTGGTGAGCGATGAAGAAGCGATGCTGAAAGGGATAGCAACGGAATCAATTCGTCCCCCACCGACGTGTCGAGCTCGGTCCGCTGGGACACGCCCAGAGCTGCTGATGAAGTCCTTGGTGATCGCCGACACAGTCGTCCCCGGAGAGCAACTCCCTCGATGAGGAAAGGGGTGTAATGCGATTGGTGAGATGGGCCAAGCGTTGGGATACTGGCGACGGAAAAAATCGTCGGTCGCGCGCTGGTGGAGTTGGATTTGAAAGAAATGCGCATGGCCAAGCGGGGTGTGTGGGAACAACGAAAAAACCTGAGAAGCTCAGACCAAGCCTGCTGAGTCAGCAAGGCAGGGCTTGAGGGCAGAAGTTCGACCCTTTGTCAAGTCCGATTTTTGACAGTTCTGCAATTTACCCCACACCACCAAAAGCACCAAGAAATTTACCCCACCTCAGCCTGTCTCACACCGAGACCTCCAGAACAACACATCACAAGCCAAGAGCTGAATATCCTGAGTTAACCCGATTATTATCCGTTGAACCGAAGGAAAACCGACCGAGATGGGTGTTCGCCGGCAAAATCGCGGACTTGCGGGCCGTTGACGGGACAGGCCGCCTTCTCGAGTTGCTCCTCCTGCTCGACATGCTCATTCCGTTCGCCGCAGCAGCCGGCTTCTGGCGGAGTTGCCGAGAATGGCAGGATCACGAAAAGGTCCTCTACAGTATGGTGCATGATACCACGTAGCTCTTGGCATTTGTCCACCTCGGGACATGTCTCGTATTGCAAAAGGCGTGGAATTGAGTATAAGAGAGCTCAATCACCCATTCGCCCTTGTCTCCCACTAACCAAGCACCTCGAATCCGTCGTCAACTAACAACGGAACATCGCCATCATGTCTCCCGCAAACACCTTCACCATCACCGCCGGCCCCGGCACCGACATCTGGCGCAAGCCGCCCACGACCGACGTCTTCAACGGTACAAACCCCAAACACAGAAACCCCCACCTCTCTTTCACAGCTCCAAAAACCCACCCCACTTCTCCATCCCCAACTCCATCCATGATCCCCTCTCCAACAACACCACAACTTACAACAACAACAAAACTAACCTACCTGGTACCCAGCCCCAACAGCCCTCCCCCCAGCAACCCCAACTCCCCTCCGCACCTCCGGCCCTCTCACCTCCTTCCTCTCGGCCCGCCTCTCCTTCAACTTCACCCCCCAAGAACAATACGACCAAGGCGGCATCCTCCTCAGCTTCCGCCGCACCACCACCACCGATGGGACGACCACCACCCCGCCACCAAAATGGATAAAGTCCGGCGTCGAGTTCTACAACGCCCACCCACGCCTGTCAACCGTGTCGTGCGATAACTGGGCGGACTGGTCCGTCGCTGATCTCCATTCCCATTCCCACCGGGACAGTACCACAGCTGCTTCTGGGAAGGGTCAAGAAATCGGCTGGACCACGATTCTCGTCGAAAAGGACAAGGACGGCAACGGCACGGGGGTGTGGGTGTACCGCGTGCTGGAGGAGACAGGGGAGAAGGTGCCGCTGCGCGAGATTTGCTGGGTGTTTGGAGACAAGCCAGAGGAATGGACTGTTGAGGTGCGGGCAATGGCTGCCAGGCCGGAGAAGGGTGTTGAGGGGGGGCTGGAGGTGGAGTTTGGTGGGTTGGAGGTTAAGTGGGCTTCTTAAGCATCACATCACAGGGAGAGGGATGCAAAAAGGGACAGTGAGTTGAGGTGGCCGATTTTTTTGTCTTTTTTTTTTTTTTCCCATTTACCTAGCCCCTCAAGCGGGCGGCGTAGAGCCTGGCGGGATCGGTAAGGGGAGGCTTGAACACAGGTTTCCCCTCTCTGGGAGGGGAGGAAGGTGTCTAAGAACCCCCTAATCGACCCGATGATTAAAGCCCGAGTTTGGTTTTCGTCAAGAAAGGTTCGAGTCGTCATCATCATCAGTCGTTACAAACGAGAGACCGCTGTGCTCTGCGCGGCGGAGATGTTGCAAGCAACCATGCAGGCGTTTTTTCAGGGGGGTTGGTTGCGAGCCCCCTTTGCCTTCCTTCCTCCCAACCATGATCATCCGGATTGTTGAGGTTTTTGTCGACGACAAAGGAAACGGTGTGCGGCCGAGCGCGCTTGAGTGGTGTCGATGGCAGCATAGAGAAACACGAGGCCGAGGTTTGTCCCCGTCTCTGCGCTCCCCTCCGCCACCAGTCTTGTTCAGTCTGAGTGGTGTGTTGGTGGTTCCGACTCCAGCCTTGTATGTTTCCAAACGCCAGGGAAAAACAGAAAAGCTGAGATGTCATCGCCCGTTTCCGTTCCGAAAAAGTCCCGCTTATAACCAGACAGAGCAAGAAAAAGAACACAATCCATGGTTGGTGTGAAGGAGGGATGTTGAAGTGCGGTGAGTTAAAACGACGTGTGGTGTCTTGTCGGGTTTGGACGTCGAGTTTGGCAAGAAGCCCGTGTCTTCCTGGCTTGTAGGCCTCCCTTCCCCCTGATGTCTTGTAGCCCTCTGCGAATCGTCCGACCAGCGACGATTGTCAACCAATCTGATGCAGTCCAGAAAAGCAAAAAAACGCCAGAGTTCCGTGAAATCCCAAGCCGCCCGGTGTCCCAAGGTATCGCAGAACAGAGAAACCAAGAAAAGACTGGGGCCACAGAGGGGGCAGCGAGCTGCGCGTGCCGTTTTCGCGCCCACTCACATCGTGTATCGGCATTAAGCCCCTCTCGCTCCACAGATCCTGTACCCAAAATTGGTCGGCCAACCTCTGAGAAGTGAAGATGTTTCAGGTGTGTGAAAAATCTCCCAAATGGTGTTCCAATCTGATGCAAGATGCGGGAGCTTTGGATGAGAGAAAAGACCCAAACGCCGGATGTTGAGGAGCAGAAAACGACACCCCCTGGGAATGACCCTGTGCCTTGCCTGGTAAGTATTTCCCCTGTTTACGCCTGAAGAACGCCAGAAACCTGTTTCGTTACGTCGTCACTGTACAATGAAGCCCATCCCCTTCAGATCGTCTTTGGGGTCCGCGCGTTGCTCGCCTCAATGACGTCGTCGAGGTGGTTGCACATGGCGACAAACAGGTCGAAGAAGAGCTTGCCGCTGCCCTCGCCGTACACGTCGCTGCCGCACTTCTCCATCTCGGCCTGCATGGTGCCGCTGCGCTTGAAGGTCTTGCGGCACCGGATGATGAGCGCCAGGTAATGGGCGCGCAGGCGGCTGTCCGAGTCGGGGGTGTGCGCGTAGCAGTACTGGGCGCTGCGGAGGATGGTGCCGACGTCGATGCCCGACTGCAGCCCCTGCTTCCGCAGCGCCAGCCTCTTGAGCTCGTCCAGCCCGTAGCGCTCCGCGGCGCAGTAGATGACGGTGTCGCGGAGCAGGTGCTGGCCGATGCTCGCGAGGAACACGGTCGCCTCGACAGCCGAAGGGGTCTGGGGTGTCTGTCCTGCGCGGCCACCTGCGAATTTTGGTGAGTCGTGGACCGTCGGGGAGGTTTGTGGCGTGGCCCGACGGGGGAGCGAGTCCTCGAGTTCCCACGAGTTGCGCTGCTTGTTGTGCTGCAGCCGCGGGTAGTAGTCGCCCTTGTAGAGATACTCGAGGATCGCGCTGAAAACCTCCGGCTCCTCGTCCGGGAGCGAGATCCTCCGGTTCTGCGCATCGAAGTAGGTGCTGTGCAGGACCTTGTCGAAGAAGGGAGCCTGGCACAGCACGTTCTCGTGCGCTGCAAACAGCCGCGCTTCGTGGCCCACCACCAGGGTGATGATGGGCGAGGGGGCGAGGGACTTGTCACTGGGCCTCGCCTGCTCGGACGGCATGCGCGAGGTCTCCTCGCCCCGGAGCGACCGCTGCAATTTCGACACTTTCTGCGCATCCCGCGCGGCACCCTTCCTCGTCAGCCTCGCAGACTTGTCCACCCGGTGTTGCGAATCCATCGTCGTCGAGGCGGCCTCCCGCTGAGAGGCGCTGGCGTCGCGGCTTCGAAACGAGCGCTTGAACATGGTGGCGGTCTGCGGATTGTTGGTGTGGCGTGATGAGGATGCTCTTTGTATGATGCGTGAGACGCACGGGATGAGGAATCTGCAGCGCAAGAAAAGGACAGACGCTGCAATTCCTGGTT
The DNA here is from genome assembly GCA_023628475.1 of Chaetomiaceae sp. PF1801. Taxonomy (NCBI): domain Eukaryota; kingdom Fungi; phylum Ascomycota; class Sordariomycetes; order Sordariales; family Chaetomiaceae; species Chaetomiaceae sp. PF1801. The sequence goes on from JAMAKQ010000001.1 coordinate 401,663, forward strand.
GATAGAGAGCGGCGAAAAGAACGAAGGGCGGGAGGAAAAGGAGTGGAAGAGAGAGATGCACAAAAACGATTGACGGGGTCCGGGCGGGGCTATCCCAAAGAGAAACTCCTGAGACGACTCCAGCAGCAGCTTTGCGACCCTTGGTTGTGTGATGGGGGGAGGAAGAGAAAAGGAAGGAAAGAGGTCAAAGAGGGGTGGGGTTGGAAATGTATTTATTCCGGCACGTTGGCCGTGGTGGGGGGCAACGCAAGGGTGTGTGCCTGGAAACATCCCAGAAAACCAGATCGACGAGAAACAGCAGGGCTGGGAGAGTGCATGCAACAAGCGCAGGTTGCCGTCAGCCCTGGCGGATGTTCATTGGACAAAATCATGTTTCGCACGGCGGCTTGCGGCTTGGCTTGCCATCCGGGAATTGGGTTGACGTTGGCCGAATTGCTGTCGTCAGCGCTATCGTTTGCCTCGACACTTCACTCGACCGTGAATTGTCGTGCACGCCTTCTTGGGAGGGAAATCCGGAACAGGGCATCCAATTCCAGGCCTCCCTTAACGCTGCTGGCCCTGGCTGCGCCATGCTGCCACTGGTCGATCGTCTGCAATCGCTCGGGCCTTGGCCCCTGAAAAAGGGAATTGGTCAACATGGTTGCCAACGCAACGAATGGCGTCGCCCCTGACTGCGCTTGCTGCAGCGTTTGCCTCCGGCGGGCGGCACGTGAGCCATGACTTGCCCACTAAAAGACAGCGGGCTGATGGATGGGGTAAAGCACAGCCTCAACCATCTGGAGAAGAGATGTAGTACAACCGGAATGAGAGCGAAATGGGCCGGCTTGGAGGTTTGTCGGTCAAGGTGAGGAAATGGAGGCTGAGCCCGCAAACACACACCTTCCACTTGGTTCAGGTCCTGTTCCTAATAAGGCGACGGGAATAAGCTGACCTGGATTACTCAAAAGGGGCTTGGCTGGAATCCTTCCAGTCTGCCTGCTGACAGAACTTAGCTCTCAGCTTATTCAGACGACATGCCACAGCGGGGATGAGAAACGTACACCACGGCATCAGACACCAGTCTCCCCTATCACATATAGGTAATGATCTGTACCCGAAAGCTTGAAATGGTATCTCAATCAGTTAGTGCTAGAGTCTGAGGGCAAGCAGTACCACCTGCACTCACCTGCAACCACCTCGAGGCATCCAGCCCACCATGAAGCTTATCGTTGCCGGGTCCACCGGCTTCGTAGCCACCGAAATCATCCGCCAGGCGCTTTCCGACTCAGCCATCACCTCCGTTGTTGCCCTCGGTCGCCGGCCCGCACCGGAGCCGCAGCACCTCGGCCCGAGTGCCGAGGCAGCCAAGCTCAAGTCCGTCTTCCTGAAAAACTTCGGCGATGAGTACCCGGAGGACGTAAAAAACGAGCTGGCTGGGGCCGACGCATGTATCTGGTAACACCGCACGCCAACCTTTGTCACCGACGGATGGTCGACTGACCGAGACCGACAACAACAGGACCATCGCCGTCTCGCCATCCCAGTCTCGGAGCACCCCGCGGCAGCAGACAGAGCTGGTCTGCCGCGACTACCCAGTTCGAGCCCTCGAGACGCTCTCACGGTTGTCGCGTGCCGGCCCGGAACAGAAGCCGCTGCGCTTCATCTACATCAGCGGCCACCTCGCGCAGCAAGACCCCAAGAAGAAGCCTTTGATCCTGGGCGACTACTGCCTGATTCGCGTAAGCCTAAGCCCCCGAGTGCACCCCAACCAGGAATAAAGAGCTGTTTTCTGACGGACTACGACAGGGCGAAGCCGAGCTCCGAGTCCTGGAAACCGCAGCCAACAAAGGCAGCGGCACCGTCCAGGCGGCTGTGGTCAAGCCGGGGCTGATCACGGGCGAGGGTGTGCTGGCGCCAATGCTTCAGCGCGGTCTTTCGTCGCTTACGGGCGTGCCGACGATCCGCGTCAGCGAGGTTGCCGCTGCCCTGCTGCACCTGGCTGTGCACGGGTTGGGGAGCGAGAAGGACACGCTGGCGAATGAGGATCTGTTGAGGATTGCCCATGAGAGGAGAAAGTGATCGAAGAGCTGCCTATGTATCGTTTTGGTTCAGTTTTCCGATCCGTGTGGCGATGTATGTAGCGTGCTCATCACGACACAGTACTGGAGTTGCGGCATGGGAGAGACGGATCGCAGTGCCGGTTCCTGAGCCTCAGTTTAGAGATAACACGTATGTCAATGCCTTTCTGAGTGAGATCGATACGGTTTTCGTTATTTGGCATCTGAAACTGTCAATTTTTGATGAGGCGCTCATGTGGCAGATATCCGAAAAGGTCAGCTCAAGATCATGATGTTCACGCAGTTGATGGTTGGGATGCGAGAAAGACTGCAATGAATCTGTTAGCGGCATGCCAAGCTTTAAGTGGGTCCGCAGCACCCACTTTATTTCCGTCTCATCCCAATCAGGGCCAGCCAATTCAACACCGTGGTCACTGCCGCGCGATTGAGAGCGCAGCTGCCACGAACACTCGAACAGCAGTCAGCAACACTTTCGAACCTTCCGGGTCGTCCACAGCTCTTGGGAGTTGCAAACCCTCGCATCACACACCGGCCGAGTTGCCGATAACGACACAGAAAGCTCCCAAGATGCTGTCGAGCCTACAGAACCCGCGGCAAGCTGCTGCGCAGCTGATGAACTTTGGTCTGATCCTGTCGACGGCCTTCATGGTGTGTCCTCTCCTTGTGTCCTCCACCAGCGACAATGCTGCTGGTCGTCCGGGTACATGTTTGCTAATTTGCGCGCCAGATGTGGAAAGGTCTCTCGGTCATTACGGACTCGCCCTCGCCGATCGTCGTCGTCCTCTCAGGCAGCATGGAGCCGGCCTTCCAGCGCGGCGACCTCCTCCTACTGTGGAACCGCAACCTCTTCTCCGAGACCAACGTGGGCGAGATTGTCGTATACAACGTGAAGGGGAAGGACATCCCGATCGTCCACCGGGTGGTGAGGAAGTTTGGGACAGGGTTCGTCTCTCCCAGCCCGAGGACGGTGGCCAGGTTGGTTGGGTTTGGGCTGACAAGAGCTTCCAGGCCGGAGGCGAAGCTGCTTACCAAGGGCGATAACAATCCTGCCGACGACACGGAGCTCTATGCCCGCGGTCAGGACTATCTCAACAGGAAGGACATTGTCGGGTGAGGCGGTTATCTCGACCAAGTGCTGGGGGTCCTCAGTTTTGCTGACATTTGCCCACAGGAGCGTCGTCGGGTACATGCCCTTCGTGGGTTACGTGACCATCATGCTGTCAGAACACCCGTGGCTCAAGACAGTCATGCTGGGGATAATGGGGTTGGTGGTCGTTTTGCAGCGCGAATAGATTCCCCCAGTTTTACCCCCTCCCACACATGCCCAGCTTCAACCGGTTTACATGTCTTCGCGACTCCCCGGAAACCGCGTTTCTCGCTCAACAGGTTCGACGTCTTTTTCTGCAGTTCCTCTTGGGCGTCTGGGAACTTTTGCGCCGCGTGCCGAGATGCCGTTTTATTGCAGTTTGCAGTGTCGTATGCGAAGAACTTGTGTGTGGGACAGCTGCCTGGGCCTTGGGCGCCATCCACCTTGGTGAGTCAACTCTCTCGAACTCAACTTCAATACCGTGAGGCAGACAAATACGCTCCTCAATCCTCCTTGATCAGTCATATCTTCCTCGGTTTCCCATCTTTACAGTACTTCCAAAATTCCAAACACCCTGAACACCCGGCCAGGCAGCAGGGGCGCACATGTCTTGGCAACGCCTTTCCCGGCCTCGCTCCATCACCCGTCCATTGCCAAGAGCCGCTAACGAGACAGCGTTGGGGGCGGCTCCATTTTAAGGATCTGGATGCAATCTTAAAAAGAGCCATTGTTGCCGCCAACCGCACTTTTCGTCGTTCCTGCTTCTTTTGCTCTCGTCAACTGCCACTCGTTTTTCCTGTCTTTCGTTCATCGCGCTCTTTTTCGACATATTCCCATCATTCGGGTCCTCTCGTTACACATTCGAATCGAACATCTCTCGGCGACTTCAGGCGACGATCAGCAACTCTCCACCAGGGCGGGACGAAGATGGCGGGCGACGGGACTCCGGCCACCGTGCCGAAACCGGGGGAATCCAGTCAAGAGCAGGAAAAGGTCCAGGCGGAGAATGAGGCAGAGAACCAGCAAGTCGAGCATGGATCGCAACCGCAGACCGAAAGGCAGCCGCCTCGACCGCAGTCACAAGCTCCTCTGCCCCCGGCTCACTTCGAGGCGCTCAAGAACCAGCCCCTCCCTGCACCACCACCACAGGGCGTCCATTTCGGTCCCTTGCCATACAACGAGCCCGACGTCGAATCGGTCGACTATGAGCGCCCGTTCTATCCCCGTTGGAACGTGACGAAGATTGTGTTTCTGTCGCTGTCGTTGGTGCTGTCGGCCGTCATCCTCGGCATGGGCATCACCATCGGCATGTTCAACGCCCCGTATTATCTGGCCAACGACGACGTCGGGCCCGCCGACTACGAGCTCGGCACGTCCGCCAGCGCAGTAAGTTGAACACCTATTCCGCTCTGCAAACCAAACACAGCTGACCGAAACAGGCCGGCCTCGCCGTGGTAATAACCGCCTGGGAATTCCTCAAGACCTGGCGCTCCAGCAAGCGTCGCGGCCTGCACCCGGGCTCGCTCGTCGCCTTCCACCTCATCACCTGGCTTCTCGCCGTCGTCGCCGTCGTCGTCACCGCCATCTACGCAACCGACTCGTCCACCGACTGGTGGTACAACTACCCGCGCGCCTACCGCAGCGCGCTGCACGCCCAGAGCCAGACCTACGAGCAGGTCCTGCTTGCTTTTGACTGCGCCCTGCTCGTCATCCACTTCGTCCTGTTTATCGGCGCCTGCGTCGAGACGAACAAACTGGAGAAGGCCAAGAGGAAGGTTGTTGTCGTGAGGGTGCCGGTCCAGATGAACGGTGCTGCTGCCTACCCGGGCGGTCCGTACCCCGCCGCCTACGCTCCGCGCCAGTCGTTCGTACCCCCGCCGCAGGGATGGCAGCAGCAGCCAGGGCAGCAGTACCCGGCCCCACTGGTCTCGCAGATTCCGCCGCGGGCGGGTGAGCCAGCCCCTCCTCCACCCGCTGCCATGTACGGGGGTTACTATGCGCCTGGGCCTCAGCAGAACGTGGCTTGGGCGTCGGGGGGGAACGGCGTGCCGGCGCAGGGGTATTATACCCCGGCTCTGCCGCCAAGGAGACAACACAGCAACTCGGCTGCGCGGAATAGGAGCTCTCGCGGTGAGCCGGCGGCGCCTGCGCTTGCGTCGAGCTCGGGATCGAGGCGGTCGCATCGGCTGTCGCAGACGCTGCCTGCTGTTCCGTCTGCCGCTCCTCCGACTGAGGCGGCTGCTCCGCCGGCTGAGGCGCAGGAGCAGGCGAGGGCCGGGGAGCCGGCTACGGAACGGAGCGCATGATTTGGATGGACGAGGTTGTTATGTTGGTCATGTAAGAGGGGGATGATCTGAGCGTTATGTTGGTGATGATACCCTGATACAGAAAACGTACTCGGCGGTTTTACTCTAGCTTGTGTATACCCTAATCTAATATGATGGCCCTTGGCCATGGTTGTACGGAGCAACGTCCCTTTGGTCTGGTTGAGTGTTCCATTCACATGTCCCGCTCCGAACGTCTGGTTCCTGCCGAGGAAGATGGGGTTACATTTCCCCAGGTCTCACAGGACATGGATCTTCCACCGCTCAGGTTGAGCTCCCGAATCAAGGAACGGTTCCCGGCCGTCCCCCGCATCCGGTGAGCTCCTCCCACTGGTCGAGTTCGATCCTGCCTGCCGGCTTGAGAGCATCTTGGGATGCCTGGTGCCTGATCTGGACATCGACATTGTATTCCACGTGGAAGACGCGGGGTAGGAAGGACCTCGCTGTGTGATGAACTCGGTCACCCCTGCTTGCCTCGGCGGTAACGACGATGAAAGCTTGTGAAATGGAGGCTTGATTGTTATAAGAAGGGACAGGACGAAGACTCAGATTAGACTTGGCACTTCAGGTCTCCTCTCAGGGGCATTACGCAGCAGCCCAGTCAAGTGAAGCCCCTCGAACAACATCAGACCCATCTCCCCAATTCCCGTCCGCCTCTCCCCAAAATGAAGCTCACAACGCTCCTCGCCACCCTCTCCTTCACCCTCCCCGCCCTCGCCGACGGCACCTCCATCATCACCGCCCTCACCACCGTCGACTCAACAACCACCAAACTCGGCACCGCCGTCTCAACCTGGAAAGGCGACCTCCTCGGCACGCTGCCCATCATCACCGACAGCACGACCCTGCTCGTCCAAGTGAAAAAAGGCACCAAAACCGCCGAGCAGAGCGCCGCCCTCAACTTCACGGAAGCCCTCAACGTCGCCACGGCCACCCAGAAGCTCGTTACCAGTGTTAACACGACGATGAGTGCGCTGATTGGGGCCAAGCACAAGTTTGATAAGCTGCTGCTGTCGCCGGTTATTCTGTTGAATTTGGAGCTGCAGAAGAAGGCGACGGGGGAGATGAGTGATGCGATTATTGCCAAGGTGCCGGCGGAACTGCAGGCGGTGGCCAAGGGGTTGGTCGCGCCGATTGAGGCTAGTTTTGAGGTGGCTATTGATGAGTTTAATCCGTTTGATTAGGTGGTTGGGGTCGGCCATAGATGTGATGTGGTGTGGTTTCATTACGAAGGTCCTTGAAGGCTTCGCTGTGAACATATCAGGTATTACCTGATATGAGACTACAATATCTGATCAGACAAGTCTCTGACTCCCACCGTTTCCTGAGTCATTAATCCGGACATTCAAATGTTGAACCGAGGAGAAGCTGGATCCTCTCCACACACTTGCACTCACGACATGAAACCTCACACGTGCACCTCAACAGCACTTGACGAGCGCCAGACAGAGGACTCGGGGGATCTGACGGAGCGATTCTTGACCACCATGTAACAACCAACAATTACAGAAAAGGGAACACTCAAGTGTCACCAGAAAACGTCCCAGACCTATCCTCCAAAGTAAATCAAATAAATCATGTACGTAGAACAGAATTGAAGATCAACAACTTCAGAGTCCACTCCCTACAATCCTTTAATTACGCCTCCAATCCTCACTCACAAAAACAGAAAGCAAACCCCGGAGAAATTCCTGATTCAAACCCCCTCAAACCCCTCCCCAACCCGAACCCCAAACCCCCCAGCCCCCGCCCCTGCCGGTCCCGCCCCGTTCTCCTCCCACAACAACTCCAACTCCCTCTTTTCCGCCACCAACCGCCGATGCTCCCTCTCCAGCGCCTCAATATACCGCCTCGCACGGTCCAGCACCTCGCCCTTGCTCACCCTGCGCTGGTCCGCCGCTCCCAGCCCTCCTGAGGCGGCTACTCCTGCTGCCCTGTCCTCTGACTCTGAACCTTGTTGCATGTGGACGTCCTGATTACCGCTATGGCCGCGTGAATGATGATGATGGTGGTGGCCGGGGTTGAGGCCCGTCTGGCCTAGGTTGTTGGTGCTGGTGGCTGCCGCCATGATGGCGGGGAAGGATTGGGGAGCGTCAGGGTGGTTGGTGATATCATTGTCGTCGGGTGAGGTGGGGAGGATGTCGAGGAGGCGTTTGAACTGGCCGTTGAGGCGCTGGCGGTACTTTTGCTCGACGAGGTTGTGCCGTTTGCGGGAGGGGTGGGCGTGGTCATCGTCATCGTCGGAGGCTGAGGAGTGGTGTTGCTCAGGGGTTGTTGAGGCCGGGTCCGGCTCCGGGCTGGTTGATGAGTGCTGCTTTGCTCTGCTCTTGGCCGCTCTCGACTTCTGGATGCGGTGTGTTCTCTTGCGTTTGGTGCTGGCTTTAGGTTGCTCTGGGCTGGGACTGTGGTGTGCCTTCGTTGATGTTTCTTTGGCGCTTGAGTCCTCAACCCCGTGCCCTCTGCCGTTGCTCGGCTCACTTCCCAAGGTTGGCTCTCCGTTGTTGCAAAGGTCCATGATGTGCAGATGGCGCCGTCTAGCTTCAGGCTTCTCTCGCATCTTGTTGTAAGACCGCGCTGCCCTTGCCCCTGAATGGAGTGTAGCGGCGACTGCGGACACCTTTGAAGTTGTTATTGGAGACGGGATGGTCGACACTCCGATCCCACAATCGGATTGTCTCGATTCCCAGAGGTTCCCAGGTGAGCCAAAGACCGTGAGATGAAGCCGAACTAAGGGCCGCAATCACACTCGACTTCTGGCAGAAATTTCGTGAAAAGAAACCCTTGAATGGCAAGGAGTTATCCAAAATGTTTGGAAGCGTTTGATTGCACTGCTCGGGATAGTCTCATGGGCAAAACTGGCGTTTGGAGCGGTGAAAGGGACGTTCTCCAAGGTCAAAAGGGAAGTGGAACGAGGAAAAGGCCATTGGATAGGCCGGAATTTCGTCCGCAAGACCGGTGGAATGACATGGAGACTGCGGTTACCGTCCCCGTGGTGCTGACCTGATGGGCCATGGACTCCGTCAAAGAATCAGGCCACCTTGACGTGTTCGCTTGTGTGCACCCTTCAATTCCAATTCCAGGCACCTTGTTGGTATCCCAACATGCAGTGGTCACCGGAACAGGAAGACGATAAAAAGTCATGGTTGCTTTTAGCATGAAGATCAGAGGCCGTCCATCCAATGTGGCCAGTTAGACCCAAGTCTAGAACACAGGAGGTTACTACCGGGCAATGGTTGCGAACACTGAAGCTCAGGGGATGCAAGCACCTAGCTTGTACTTCGCATCCGTCATTGGATTTACCGAGCAGATAATTAAGCATTGTTTCACTGAGAACAGAAGGGGAGATCGCGTTCATACGTAGTTTAAAGAGGTGGGGTGGGAGAAGGATTGGAACTGTCATCCGATCCCATCCTTTCGATCACGCCACTCAACCGCTTTCACGAATCCAGACTTTCGGGTGCCAAAAAGGGTACAAAAATAAACCGATACACTTACACTGTGTTTAGCTCTTCGATCTCAATCTATTGTAGGTAATTAAATATAGGTACTTCTCTCACGATGTGCCTCCGAGTCTGGGGCCGAGTCAATCAAACAACTTCACTTGCAACTTCTGAGGCTGTATCAACCACCTCAGCCCTTCCAAGGCTGTATTATACATCCAGCATTAATAACGCTTGAATGACTTCGCTGAAGGATTTTACCTCAGGTGTGGACGCTTGTTTCTTTGTACCTATTCTTGGTAGCTTGTGCTACCTTAGTTACTCGAGCCGGGGAGGAGTTGTTTGGTGTTAAGACACATGGTAAAAGTCTGTGGCATGAGTGTCCTCCAAACCCATCGAGTTGCAGAACTGGTCAAGACTCCAAAACGATTCTCATCGCTCGATTGTAATAAGGCGAGCAAACACAGGATCCATCGTTGCCGGGAACTGGGGCACAAACCACCGCGAGTGATCGGCAATGTCTTTGGTGTCGGCCTGTTGATGAATTTTGACAAGATCTCAAGCTGGTCAAAGCGAGGAAGGCCCCTCCATGCCTCCACGCCGAAAATGATACTCTTCTTTGCATAACAGGCAGCAAGTGGATGAAAGAGTGAACACCCTCTCCAGAACCAGTCAACCACGATGCGCTTGCTACGTGGCCGGTTGGGCACCAGAGGATTGCATTCGGGTTTCGTTTCGAGAGGGGGAAAAGGGTGGGGGTGGAGTTCTCAAGATTGGGAGGCATTGATGATTTGACAGACTGGCCATTTTAGGGCTGTCATAAAGAGGGTTGAGTTTCCAGGTTGCAGCGCCAGCTCTGCTGTTCTGGGAATCTCCATATCTCTTGTTGACCTAAGCTCTCCATGACATGTTGTTGTTTTGAGGTAGTTACGGGTAAAGACATTCTCGACAGCGAGCAAGCCACAATTGACCGACCCTAGTGGATGGGGAGTCCGGAGCCGGCGATACATGTTACCGACCAGGATGTGGAAAAAAGGAGACGAAGAGCGGCCAGTCGAAAGAGCCAGGGCATGATCCGACAAAGGGAGTTATGTTTCCCTCTGTTTGCCCCGAATCTCGAACCTCGCTCACCAAAGCGACAGAACACGAAGACGATGTCATTTCTGACTACCTGCAAGCTTCGCACATGCAAGCTTCCCGGTGAGAGAGCAACAGGCACCGCGGAAGGAGACAACATTTTGGTGCCGGAGAAAGGACGACAGAGCGGCTCAACCTATTGGCAGGAAGGCGAGGCGAGGCAGCAAGCGATGGGCGAGGAAAAGTCGCCGTGAGGTGACATGGGATGGACCCTCTAGTCCTCCTCATCGCCGCCGGCAGCGACGGCCTTGGAGCCAGCCTTCCCGGCCGCGGGCGCCGACGGCTTGCCGACGCCCTTTGCGGGGGCCTCCTCCTCCTCCTCGCCCTCTTCCTCTTCCTCCTCTTCGCCCTCGGCTTCCTCGTCTCCCTCCTCGAACTCCTCCTCCTCCTCCTCTTCCTCCTCACCTTCGCCCTCCTCGTCTTCTTCCTCGCCGTTCTCGACGGTGCCGTTCTTCTGGGGCGCCTTGCCCTCGGCGGCAGGGGCCGTCTTTAGCTTCTTCTTGGGAGGGGCTTGCTCTGAGGAGACGAGTGTCAGCGGTGTCCGAGTGGAAGGCATGCCGGTTGGGGACCTGAGCCAGCGAGCCGAGTGGACTTGATCGGCTCCGCATTCAGGAGTGGACGGGCGGAAGACAATCGGCGGCGCTGATGGTAGAGCTTACCTGGAGCGGCGTTCTCCTCGTCCTCCTCATCGCCTTCGGCTTCCTCATCGAAGTCTTCATCCTCTTCATCATCAACCTCCTCCTCATCTTCCTCATCCTCTTCTACATACCTGTTGTCATCTGTCAGCAGTGTTCCGGGGAATCACAAAAGCGGCGCGGGGATGGTTGCGATGCGCGCCGTCAAACAGCCAAGGAGTGCTGGCGACGACACCCCGAGCGCAGCTTTGCGCCGCGATGCGCCGGCAGGCTGGCTCAACCGCGCATATCCAGAGCTTGTCGCATCATCTCGATGACACAGGCGATGCCATCAAACGTGTTTCGCGACTGTGGGGATGGCACTTACTCCTCCTCCTCCTCATCGCCGCTGGGCAGGGAGACGAGCTCCTCCTCCTCTTCCTGCTTTCTCTTTCGACCGGACATTGCGGATTAAGGCTCGAGACAACGTCAATTGAAGAGAATATGGGTGTTTGATGGGGCAGGAGGGCGGATTTTGATGGCAAGTGGATGGGAACCAGCTGGGTTGGGAAGAGGGAGAAGAGAAGGAAGGCTATGAAGGAAGGGGATTTCCGGGGGGTGTGGACGGGCAAAGGCTGGGAGCTTTGACTGGGACTGGTACGTACCAGCTCCAAGAGACGCTCAGAAACAGCGAGAAGCAAAGGGGGTGGGGAGAGCGGGACAGAGAGGTGCTGCGGAGAAGGGGGGGCGGGGTCGCTCATTGCTGGGGAGCTCGGGGCTGTTCGCAACTCTGCGTGCAACATTGAGCAGTCAGCACGTCAATCTCAGGCAGGGCGCCCGTGCTCGCTGCGGTGTTGGCTCATGTTGCGGCCCCGGATAATGTCTGGGCTATCCAAGTGGTCAACAAGCGAGGAAGCTCGGACCTGCTTGGCTTGGCGTTGCTCCTGGAGCTGCCAGAGAAGCCGGCACGTCATTGACTGATGCTCCGATAAACATCACGTGCAACTGCCAAGTACCTAGGTACCGTAGGTATCGGATACGGCCGAACGTTGTGCCGGTTGAGGCTCGGGCTCGGGACGGGGAGGTCGGCGCCGGACGGTGGCATCGGGGCAAAAGAGGCAAGTTGAGATGGCTGATCCTTCGTCGAGCCCGCATTTTTGTGTCTTGCTTAGCGGCGGTCCCGGCGACAGCCGAAGAGGGATCATGGTTCAGAGAGTATCCGGATTGGGATTTCAATAGCGACGTGCGTTGTTGGTTGACGCGTCTCAACGCGTGGAGGTGTCGGGCCGGCGAGTCGAGAAGTGCTCAGGGTCAGCGTGAGGCTGGCGCGCCTCCAAAGTGCAAGTCCCTCCGTTTGCTGCTTCATGCCGGAAGCCATGCTGAGTTTCTGATATCGCTGACAAAGCAGACTCCTGTCGGAGATGGCGAAGTGCGGGAGTGCGTTTGCATTTCCATGTCCCTCGGAAGCTGAAAATCTTGGAAAAATCGAATCTTCCATGGCGCCAGGCAGGGCTGGAGAAGGAGCAAGGAAGGGCCTGGAGCTCGCCAGGAGGTCGTTGCCTAAATGGGTTTAGGCTCGGGCGCCAAATGGCCCGGAACGCTCGCCAACATGCAGGTGCAGCTGAGCGTCGACGGGCCGCCGCTCGTCAGGAACAGGAGAGCGACAAGGAGGCATCTCAACAATTGAACGGGCAGGAAGGAAATGAGAGGCGTGTTGGTGTCGCGTTGACGTTTGCGTCAGGTCTGCTTGTCCAACAAATGCCCGCTGCCTTCGATATGTCCCGAGGAGGAGAGTGATGCTGCCAATCGCGCTCTCTCGTCGTGTTCTGCCCCTGAGACTGGCGGATTTCTGTGTCCAAGACTCCAAGCAGCCCCTGGAGGTGTCCCTGGCGGACCTGGGTCCGTCTGTTTGGGCTGTTGCTTTTGGCCTCTCAGCCCAGCCAAAATCAGCCAATTGCGCCTCCTGATTGCATTGCTGCGGTTGCACAAAGCGGACATCAGCGGCAGATGCGGGGGGCAATTGTGACAGAGGGCAGTTGCTGTTGGAGTAGCAGTTGCTTCTTGCTGAGTTGAGCAGGGTCCAATTTTCCACAACTCCAGATCTAGACTGGGCAACTCTCTCATCCCACATCAGTTTCCTCAACACTCGTCCGATGTTCCATCGTCGGATCTCGACATCGAAACACTCGGCCTCCGCCCACCTTCGAATCCTGCCTCATTGAGCCGCGGACCAGCGACTGTGCCTCACCGTGAGAGCAAGCGGCAGTTCACCTGCAGGGCCGCATCGGCCAAGAAACGGCAGCCCGCAGACCTTTCTTTGCCCTGCCATTGACGGAGAGGCCTGTGTGCAGAGCAATTTATTCCGCTGCAAGGGGCATCCGACAGCGCCGGCACTCGACTCGATGGGACGCAGCCCAACTCCGGCTGTAAGAGACTCACCCGCCTGCTGTTGACAATGACGATGCTGGATTTGTCGCCAATCCTCATTTGAGACGGGGAGTTGCATCCGGGTTTCTCTCCGTCCGACACTGGAACTTGGATTCCTTTTCCTTGGTATGCAACCCGAAATCAAGCGTGAAGCGGCTGTGACGGGGATCCCACGCTCCAACCCCGGCACCAATTCCCACCACTCCGCAAGTGGCTCCATCGCTGTGCTGGGGCCTGCGTCAAAGCCTGGCTGTACTCATTTGGGCGCTGATCGGATCGCGCCAGCGAAAATAACAATAAAATTGCACGCCTACCCGGATGACAATTTCTGCCCTTTCTTCGCCTGCTCCGTTGGCCCGCCTCCTCTCGCAACGGCCGCAGCAATGTCGGACAGCTACGACTCGACCGAGAACGCTGCCGGCGGCGGGCATTACAACCAGCAACCCAACATGAGGCACGGCGGGCCAGGGCCGTATGCACCACCGCCTCGGATGCAGTCGAGACAGCAATGGCCGAACGCCGCACCCTGGCCGAAACACGACGGCGTTGATGCAGCAGATGCGCTCGAGCAACATCCCCAGAACCGACCCTTCCGCCTGCAGAACCACCAGACCGGTCCCATACGCCCCCCCGGCTCGAGATCGCCCAGGCCGGTCCTCCAGCTGAGATCAGACGGACATGTGCCCCCAGACCTCGTCTCTCCACGCAGCGATTCCTTCTTCTACAGCCGGCCGCCCAGGCCCTGCCCGAGTCCGACGCCGACCATCTCGCACTTCCCGCCGACCCCGAGAACGACCGAGTCGACGCCCTCACAAAGGCCGCCCCCGCGATCCGCTTTCCCGGGCTTGTCGTCCAACCCGTTCATCCCGGAGTCGCCCGAGTCCGAGACATCGCACACCGAGACTCGCAAGTTCCCACTGCTTCCCCGACAGCATGACCAACTAGCCCGTCTATCACCAGTCTCAAACCTCGAATCGCCCGTCCAAAGTCGACAGGGGACGCCAACGGAGCCCGTCATGGTGGAGAACTTTTCCCGGCCACGGAAGACCAGTGTCAGGTCACAGCAATCCGACGGAGCATTGTCGCGGAGCGTGGCGGCACACCGGTTGCAGGGCGGGCCGCCCGCGTTGAACCAGCCGCCAACAAGCAGCCCCCAACAAGGGCCGACTAATTATAGCCCAGCCCCGAATCCCTGGCCCAGAGCTCGACGTCTCTCCGGGGCTTCCTCTCAATCAACTAGCACCTATTCCTCCATCCCGCCTCGCCCAAGCAACGATTCACTCAACAACACACCGAGAGCCAGCCCCTCGAGGCACGCGAACCCCGGCGTCGCTGCCTTGCCGATCCCTGCTTCTAGGCCTCCACCGACGCATTACAACCCCAGCAAACCTCAGACACACCTCCGAGAGCCGCCGCCATGGTTAGCGAACGGTGACGAACTCCGGTCGAGTTTCCGGTCTCAGCTCACTTCGTCAACCGCGCAAGGGACGGTTTTCACTACGAACGGAACCGAGAGAAATAGCGTCGTCACCAAGGCGAGCAGCATCACGGAGCAGTCGATCATCAATGGCTATGCGCGGAGGAGCTGGCGCCCGAATTCGGTCGACGACGGCCCGAGCCTCGAGGACGTGATGGGAATGTACGAACGAGGGTTCAACGACTCGGACATTGAGAGCATTCGCCGCAGCATGCGATTCACCGGGGACGACGATACGCCCGAGCCCGACGCCGACATCGAGGAACGCGAGGCGGGGGATTCGCGGCCGGGGAGCTGCCACTCAGACGCGAGCGACCTGCGGGCAAAGATGTTGGAAGCCATGAACGATAGCCTGCCAACCCCCGGCGCCATACCAATACCCGAGTCAGGTCGCTCAACGGCGAGAGCGTCAAGGACCCGGCATTCGCTGTTGCCCAGCTCACTGCCGAAAGAGCTGGAACTGGGCTCGGCAATAGAACAGAGGCCAAGACGGGAACAGGCGGAGGCAGATGTCATGGAGAAACACGACTCGGCCAAGATGCTGGATGAGGACGACAACTCGGTTAGCCACGAAGGCGACAGAATGACGCAGCCTTCCTCGCCCACCTCGCCAACCTCGACCGTCCAACCACCGTCCCCAACAGCAGATTTGCCGTCGCCGCGCACCATTACGCCGGCGGCCATGCCTCGCCTCCCCCAGGAGCCGCCAGAAGAACCCGGCAGCCGCGATCGGTACGGCTTCCGGAAGGCGAGCGCTAATGTCACCCGCCAGGAGTATGACGCCTGGGACAGCACATACAGCGAATACCTGGCTCGGAGGCGGAAGAAGTGGATTGCTTTCCTCAAAGAAAACTCCCTGATGACGGACCGGCCGAACAGGTTTCCTCCTCGCAGCGCAAAGACGAAACGGTTCATTCGAAAAGGCATACCCCCAGATTGGAGAGGAGCCGCCTGGTTCTACTACGCCGGCGGGCCAGCCGTCTTGAGCAAGCACCGGGGCGTGTATGATCAGCTGGTGCGGCGGGCTGGGCTCGACCCGGTCGGTCCGGGCAGGCTTCCGAACCAGACAGGGGAGGTGAAGCCCCTGATTGTGGATGATATCGAGAAGGACCTGTACCGGACGTTTCCCGACAACGTGCGCTTCAAACCACCACCACCGCCTCCTGGAACGGCTCCCCCGTCACAGCCGGCCCCCGAACCCGAAATTATCACATCGCTCCGCCGCGTATTGCATGCGTTTGCTCTCTACAACCCCCGCATTGGCTACTGCCAGTCGCTGAACTTCCTCGCCGGCCTGCTTCTGCTTTTTGTCGAGACCGAGGAGCAGGCCTTCTGGCTGCTAAACATTATAACTCGAGTCTACCTGCCGGGCACCCACGAAATGAGCTTGGAGGGAAGCAAGGTTGACTTGGGGGTTCTCATGACCGCTCTGAAAGACTCCATGCCGGGCGTGTGGAAGCAGATCGGCGGCGATGAGCTCGAGGCGGGCAAGAAGAGCAAAGGAAAGCGCGGCCACAAGTTAGGCCACGGCAACAACCCCGGCAGCGTCCACGACCCCAACCGCCTCCCCGCCATCACCCTCTGCATGACGGCCTGGTTCATGTCCTGCTTCATCGGCACGCTCCCGATCGAGACGGTGCTGCGCGTCTGGGACGTCTTCTTTTACGAAGGGTCGCGCACCCTCTTCCGCATCGCGCTGACCATCTTCAAGCTCGGCGAGCGCGAGATCAAGGCGGTGCAGGACCCCATGGAGATGTTTGGCGTCGTGCAGACGTTTCCCCGGCGCATGATCGACTGCAACACGCTCATGGAGACGTGCTACAAGCGGCGCAACGGCATCGGCCACCTCAGCCAGGAGTCGGTTGAGGAGAAGAGGCAGGAGCGGCGCGATGGAATTCGGAGGTGGAAGGCTGAGCAGGAGGCCGCGGCCGCCAGTGATGCCAACAGTCCGCGGCCGACGACACGGCATCGGTTTGGTGCTGCCGCCCTTGGGTTGGATCTGGCGACTGATTTTGACGAGGTCCGACGCAAGGCGCACCTGTTTGGGCGCAGGAAGGACCGCGAGCAGGAGAGGGCTGCCGAGGTGGTCTAGGGCGCTCCTCGGCCGCTGTCGATCCTGGGCCAGGGTCCCTGACCACGACCACTTCTCGTTCATTACTTTTCTCCCTTTTCTTTTGTTAAAGACCTTCGCGTCAGGGACGCTCTTCTTTTCTTGGCGCCGTCAGCCCCTTTCGTCACCACCATTTCCCACGCGTCCCTTGACGAGTCTCTCTCGTGGACACCCCATTAGGGGTTGGTGTGCGCTTTGTGTGTAATTCTAATGTATTTTTCTCTAACCGGTCGCTCCATCTGGAGATGGCCTCGATTAGCATTTTTTGGCAGCGGTTTTATGGGCATGGCATGGCATGGCATTGCAGGCAACCCGGCGCTGGTGTTGATGGGAGACACGGCAAGACAAAAGCCATTCTAAAAAGAATCTCATGTGTTGAGGGGGTTATTATATCATGGATACAACCGAGGGAGGGGCAAGATGGGCCAGACATCGCGTTTTTAGATGGGGAAGATTATGCTAGATGAGCAATTGAGATACCTATGCCCTTTGGCAGTCTCTTGTCTGACCAGCTTTTTGCACTCATCGTGGTGGTAAGTGTCGATAGAGGCAAAGCATCGTGAGAACTCAAGGTCAGGATGCTGTATCAATTCCCTGCTACCGATGCATTCGCTGTACAATACCATCAACCAACTAATGCACTCGCCGATGCTGATACAATCCCTTTGCCTTCCTCCACCACAGCTCAAGGCTCTAAATCACGAATCCAATCAGGCAAAACAACGCCGTAGGCAACCTCGATCTCGTTCATCAGCTCGTCCTGCACCGCACGGCGAATCAGGAAAAGCTCCTCCTCCGTCAAAAAGAGCATCTCCAACTCCGTGGGCATCTGCGTCGGCAATCCCATTCTCCATGCGACGAGACGTTGATGGCGAATGGAAGCTTGAGACCGAATCGAAGCCACCATCGCCGCCCGCCTGGCCTCATTCCAGCCTTCGACGACGCCCGCATCAACGACCGCGCCGTCATCCTGATCATGATCCTGGTTTACTTCCTCGGGGCTTTCCTACGCCCCACTTGTCGAAGAGGAAGAGGCCCCCGCGCCTGAGCCTTTCTTGTCTGCCGCCTTCTCCGTCGAGGAAGAAGGGGTGTCGAACTTGGGCACGCCCCTCGCATACCTCTGCACGTACGCACGCGCATTCTTGTCGAACTCAGCCCTCTCATTGCGGTACTCATCCGCAATCCGCGCCTCGAGCGGGTCATCGGGCTGCGGCTCGACCAACAGACCCCTCACGGCCTCGAGGATGCCGTAGATCTTAGTCGACGGCTTCCAGTTCTCGTTTTTGAGCAGGCCGAGGCAGATGTTGCCCTGGTCGTCGTTGGTCACGTTGGGGTGGTAGATGCGCGTCGCGAAGGTGACGACGGGCGGGCGGAAGGGGTAGTCGACGGGCAGCTTGATGACGACGCCGAATTTGCCGCCGGCGTAGGCGGTGTTGTCGGGCCCGTCGAGGATGGCGTGCCATTTGTGCAGGTCGGAGTCGGAGGGGAGGGAGATTTTGATGCCGGGGGGTGGGGAGGTGCTGCATTCGCCGTATTCCTATCAGGGTTGGAAGTGTGAATGAGATGTGGTGAGGGTGAGAGGGAGGGAGGTGAGGGTGGGGGAACCTACCTTGGCGATGCGCTTGTTTTGGGATGCCATCTTGCGATGTTTTGGTGGTGTTGTTGGTAAAATAAATGCTGCGTACGACTGCCAGTATGACTGCCAGACGATGTCGATGGTGGTGTAATTTGTTGTAGGGCGTAGAAAGTCGACTGATGAGAGTGATGGAGGGGCAACCCAGAGCTGCTGAGGTTGAGGTGCGGGGTCCGTTGTTTTGAAGAGAGAAAATAAGGCGAGTTCAATCGAAGCTTTTGGCAGTGAGATGGGCACAGCAAGAGAAAGACGAAAGAATGGCCTCTCAAGGTTTCTCTCTGTGACTGATTGCACCGTGAGCTCAAGGCACCGACTTGGAACTGGGTGGGTTGATGGGTGACCAAGGCTCCAATGCTGCCAAGGCAGTCAGGAACATTGGAAGGTGGGGTCGAAATTGCGGGGAGCTCACGCCGCGAAATGCCCGATTCGGCTTAACGTAGTTTATCCCCGTAGGGCTGGCTTGACCCACAAATTTTGCGACAACTGTCAGCGACCAACACCATTCTGCCGATTCATCAAACACAAGTGACCGACCGGGAAACCGGCTGAGTTTGTTCTCCAAGTTGGTCAACTCAAAACGAGGCTTTACACCTATAGTAAGAACGCTGTCTTTTACTTGATTCAATGCACCCGCGATGGTCCTCCACCGCCCGCGCCAAGACAAAAAATGCACCACGACGACCGGCCAACACCGCCAGAACCAGCTCACCACCTAATTGGAGTATCATCAACTATCTGGATGGGGTGACTCGCTACGCCACAGAGGTCGCGATGCTCTCTATGTACTGAAGCACTCCCCGGGACTCCTCTGCCACGTCGGCATACCGCTCCACCGCCAGCGACGCCTCGATCTCGTCAAGGTCCGGAACCGGCTGCCTCTCATAGTTGACCGGCCCGTCTGAGATGGAGTGGGGGATAAACATGGACCCGTTGGTGGTGATGGGCGTCTTGTCCTCCCGGATCCCCATGCCCGCGACCTCACCGTCGACGAACCACAGGCCCAGGACCGGATAGTGCGACACCCCGCTGGCATCCTTGAACTCGGGCAACAGCGCCAGCTCTTGCACCACATACCCTTCCTTGCCATAGTCGCCCGTCGTCGCGTCTTGGATCACTTTACCGTCGGCCTGCAGCACGACGTCGGCACCCTCGCGAGCAAAGATGGGCTTGCGCGCAAACTTGGTCAGCGACGTGGGCGCCTCGTCCTCGAAGTACGTCGGCAGCAACCACTTGGACCGCGGGTCGTCCTTGAACAGCTGCCACAAGATGGCAAACAGCGCCTTGTTGCTCCACAGCATCTTGTACGGCGGCTCGATCCACACCGTTCCCCCGACATACGCCCCGTCGACGCCGCGCTTGCCAATGCTCTCCATATCCCGGAAGCACGCCTCGCCAAACTTCTGCTCGACCATGTACTCCCACGGATACAGTTTGAAGATGACGTCGATGTGCTCGCCGTCGTGGTCATAAAACCGCCCGTCACGCTTCGACAGGGCGATCTGCTCGACAGCAATAGCCTTGGTCGGCCACCCGGCCTGCTGGCACGTGTCCATGAGCAAGGCAGTGTTCATAGCATCCTCGCCCGTGGGCTCGCCCCTCGAGGCCGCAAAGTGCACCTTGACGCGGTGACCCAGCTCCTTCTCGACAAGAGTGAGGTTGCGCTTCCAGGCCTCGATCAGCCGCTCCGTGATGGAGTTGAGCTGGTCGTTGCCGTGGCCCGTCTGCTCGAGCCAGAGCCACTGGATCGACGCCGCCTCGACAAGAGACGTGGGCGTGTCGGCATTGAACTCGTAGAACTTGGGCACCCGCAGCCGCGGGTCGGGGTGGTCGAGCCCGCCGAAGCAGACGTCGAAGCGGCCATAGACGCTGGCCCACGCTGGCTCACGGTTCCATGAAGCGATGATCTGTCGGAGGGCGAAGGCGGGGATGGCGAGTTTGCCAGTGATGAGGTCGGGGTGCTCGACGAGGTAGTCGGCGGCCTCGCAGCACATGTCAAAGACATCCTGCCCGGCCTTTTCGAGCAAGGAGATTTCTTCGCTGGTGAAGGAGTAGTAACGGTCGTCCGGCCAGTAGGGGTCGCTCGTGTCTCCGGGCGCTGGGGTCTTTGAGTAGACGAGGCCCTGGCTCTGCACCAGTTTGGTTGCGTTGGGCCGCTTGGTCACTGGGATACGGCGCATCGTGGTGGTTGTGTGCTGGGGTGTCGTTCTCCTGAGTGCTGCTTAGGCTGAATCACAACAAGTGTTGTGTCGTCGTGGTTCTCATGTGTGAGACCACCTTGCCTTACTTATTTATTGTCATTGTGATTCCTATGTGGCTTCACTCTCCTTGTTCTTACAGCTATTTTTGGAAGCCAACAGACACCACATACTGTAAGTTGGGAAGGTCACTTGCCTGGCCCAGTCCGAAACTGGCCTTCGGTCTCGCAGATCCAAGCCGCACAGCCTGTGCCGTTTCGACTGCGCGGCCGCCACAAGGCGCAGCCATGATGACCGAAGGAAGAATGTCAGCCTTTCTCGCACTCTCACCTCTCCATCCATTGGCCGCAGCCTCACATCTCATAGGCAGCTGCCAAACTTCACAACCGCCAAGGTGACCATGTTGGCCTGTCACAACACAGGTCACGGGCGACTCGGACACGTTGGAATGACAACAAACAAAGCAGCCAGCATAGCAAGCCCTTACCATCGTTTGCTTGAAGTGAGCGACTGAAAAGTATAAGAATGTGCCTTTCCTTCATCGATCTCCTACTCCTCCCCCAAGCTCATCCACAACAACATCTCAGACTTACAACAGCAACAACAACAACTTCCTCACTTACAAACCCACCACCACCATCAAAATGAAGCGCAACCACATCGCCCTCCCGGCCCTGCAGTTCGCCGCGGCCGCCTTCTTCGCCACCACCGCCCTGGCCGAGACGTACTGCGTCGACCAGAACCACAAGGTCGTCGCCGCGTCCAACTGCAACGGCGCCAACAACATTTTCACCGAGGTCGACGGCCCCGCTGGCGTGGCCGTCGGCAGCGTGGTTCCCCACCGCACTCGCAACGTCCAGGAGTCCGTCCGCGTTGCCGCCCGCGACGACGGGGCTGAGGATGATGGTGATCTGGAGGAGGGCGGGTTTGGGTATGTTGAGGAGCGTGAGGCTGAGCCGAAGAAGCCTCGCCCGACCAACGGCTCTTAAGTGACTGGGGCGCGAGATTGGCTGGAAATTGGGTTGGGTTGGCAGGGCGTTTTGGGGATAGGAGCACCACATGATAGAGGCTGGATGAGACAGGCTGTTACACTCGTTCACAAATAACACACACTCGTTTCCCCCTCCAGAAGCAGGACCAAGGCGCTAGGACTGTTGAGTCGGCGCTCGAATCCACAAGCGAAGAAATACTCTTATGACGTTCACTGTGATTCCAGGCAACAAGCACTTTCCTACAAGCCCAATCCGCGACAAAACGCCGTCCCTCGCCTTGCTGCTAACCGTACCACCAACTCCGGGGGGGCCATCGTGTGAGCCATAGCCCCCCATTTAGCATACCCCCAAGCCAGCTTGCTCAAAAGTAATGAGGCTGCCAAAACTCAAGCTCTACTCTTCGTCGTCAACATCCTCCATGTGCTGGTCTGTCTCGCCAGCATCGCCTTCTACCGGCGGAGCCAAGCCCCCCTCGGCTCCATCGTCTTCCCCATCTCCCTTTTCTTCCTCCTCTTCTTCATGCTCATGATTCTCTTCATGTGCCTCCTCATTCTCCCCTCCCTCTTCATGTTCCTCCTCGTCCCCGTGCTCTTCACCCTCATGCTCCTCCTCCTCTTCCCCACCATCACTCTCCTCCTCCTCAGTACTCTCCCCCTCCGCCGCCTTATTAACAACCCCATCATCCACACTCCGCCTCAGGTTCGGAAACAACAGCGACGGCGGCACATCATCCTCATAATCCGCCGGCACATCGCTCAGGTCACTCTCATCATCCGCCGAGTCATGCACACTCCCCGGCGGACTCGACACCTCACTCCCCTCTTGCCCACCCTTCCCCACACCACCACCACCGGCACCATGATCAACATCCTGCATCTCCACATCCTCCTCTTCACCATCATTCTCCCTGGTGCTCGTGCTACTCCCGCTCCCCCTCCTCCCGCGACCAGACACACGCGCGCTCGACACGGAACCGACCCTGGACCTGGTCTTGCCCGCACCACCAGTCCCCTGACCAGCACCACCACCACCCCTCGCAGTCCCCACCTCTGCCGCGCGCAAAACAGCCTGGACGGCGTGCTCGGCCTTGCGGAGGATATTCGGCCGGCGGATGCCCCCTCCGACTCTCCCGCTTCGCGGGACCGCATCGCCGGCCACGGAATGTTTCTCAGACCTGTCTGGCTGTTCCGACCCCGCGCGGAGGGAGCCCAGCATCGAGATGGCCGAGGGGGACTTGTCGCGCGTGACAAGGGTGTGCAGGAGTTTGGACTTGAGGTCATCTGCCTTGATTTGGTGGTCTTCTGGTTGGGACGAGGATGGCTGTTGCTGTTCGGACACTTCGGGTTTGACGTGCAGGTAGATGGCCGAGTAGCAGTCCGTGATGAGGTCGTCGATGGGGCCGGCCTTCATGAGATTCGCATTGAGCTTCTTGAGCTCGACAGCCTCCTTCATGGCGGTGAGGGCCGGGTGGTCTTCTGCGGCGGGGCTGGTGGCCCAGTCGGTGATCCTCTCGCCGATGAGGTCAAATTCCTCCGGGCTGAGGCTCTTGAAGGCGTCCTCCTCCGTCGGGGGCACCTTGAACGTCTGCCGGAGGAGCTTGACGTAGGTGAGGACGCAAAACTGCCACAGCTCGTTGAAGTGGTAAAAGTCGGCGCCCTTCTTGCGGATGCGGCGCAGCACGGCCTCGAGGTTGACGCGGTCGTTCATGACGTCCAGCAGCCTGACCACGTACCGTATGTACCGCTCCGTGTAAACGTGGTGGCGCCCAGGGCGCTCGGCGTCGCACTTCCACACGTTCATCACCATCGTCTTGGTGAACATGCTCTCCCGCAGCACGTGAAAGGCGGCCCGGGCGGCGAGGAAACGGCCGCTGTCGTCTGGTTCCGCGTTCTCGTCGTGGAGGATGCGCGCATGCCGCATGATGACGCGATGCTGCCAGTTCGACTTGTCCTTATCGCGCAGGAAGCGCAGGCACCGGATCACGTAGGCTTCCCAGTCTTCCTCGTTATGGATGGGGATCTCTTTCCCACGGTCCGGAGAGTACGGCTGGCGCTGGAGGATGGTAGCGGCCTCCTGGATCGGCAGGTCACCCCGCATGACGAGCTTGTGAACAACCGAGACGATCTTGTAGTGCGGCTCCAGGATCGGGTCCTGGCCGTGCCGAGGCTTCGGCAGGGACGAGACGACCTCGACCGTCTTGTCCAGCGCGTCGACCACATCCTGCACGGTCGGACGATGCTGGCGGTTCTTCTCGTCGAGCTCCTCGGGCGGCTTTTGGTACATCTTCCACAGGCACTTGGCAACCATGTAAGGGTTCTTCCAATCCTTGGGTTTGCCCACCATGGCTTTGCGGAACAGGTGGGCGGCAAACTTCCAGACCTGGTAGTCCGTCATCTCGTTGTGCAGGATTTTCTTGTATGTTCCCGACCCCTCGGCTTCGATGAAGAACCGCTTGTGGTCGGAATGGTGGAACGGCTCCATGGCAAACGGCTCACGGCTCGACGAGTACATGCGCATCCCGAACTCGTGGTACATGTCGTACAGCGCTTCCTCGTCGTCCGCCAAGGAGGTAAGGACGGCTCGATTCGATGCCCATGCATACGAGTGAGACAGCGCCATGATGTAGCTGTGGATGGCATTCCGCTGGAACTTGACGAGCTCGGCCCGCTCCTTGTTCATCTTGTCGGCAGTCCAGAGGACTGACTCGTCGAGCTCGTAGTCGAAGCATTCTGCAAGGCGGAACCAGGCATCCCAGCGGTCCGGTGTGTACTGGAGCTGCAGTCGCAGAAACGTGGCCCCAATACGCAGGTCATCGGTCGCCCCTGGCGTCTGCCGCCTGTTCAGGTCGACGCCCTTGAACTTGGTGAGGGCGATCATGCCCAGCAGGAAGAACCACCCGTGCTTGGCCGGCTCGCTCTCAGGAGTGTTAATGGTGACGGCGTCCAGGTCCACGCTGCCGGTCAGCGCCTGGTAGAGGTGCAGCGGGTGGATGGGTGCCTTGAGATATTCGGAGTAGTTGCGCAGGTTATGGGCCATCTGGGGACTCGACTTGGCGGACCCGATCGCCTGCTGCATCCGCTCAATGGTCGTCTTGAGGTCCGACTTGAGGAGATCCTTCATCGACATCCTGTTTGCGAGCATGGTGACCCTTTCAACCAGCTGCAGCGCCTGGCGCTTCTCGAGGTTCTCCGGCTCGCAGCCGTGGTCTTGGACCTCCCAGATGCCCACGCCGAGCTTGAGGCCGTGCAGGTCGTAGAGAACCTGACCAAGGTAGTCTTCCCAGTTCTCAATGTTCCTCTGCTTGAGCAGCTCCACACGCATCATCTTGAGGAAGATCTTGTTGGACGACTTGCAGCACTTGCGAAGCCCCAGCACTTGGTGCACCGCAGCCAGATAATCGGCAAGGTCGTTCTCCGGCTTTGGAAACAGCTCGGGGTGCTGGTGGAGCCCGACCTTCAGCATGGTATACTGCAGCGACCAAGTCCGGACCTGCATCTCCTGTAGCTTGTTGAGGAACGCCCTCAGGGCAGAACCGCTTGCTGGCGCGGACTTGAGCCCGATCCGCGTCTCGTCCTCATAGATGGCAGCCACGTGCAGCATGCAGCTGACTTTTGCGAGGGCAGACATGCTGGACCTCAGGTGGTCCTCGTCGACGACGTCGAAGGAGCTGTTGTCGTTCAAGGCCAGGTGCAGCGACTGGATGATGAGGTCGTCCAGGGCTTTGAGCATGCCCATGAACTGGCTTCTCCGCGGTTCCTCGGGAGAATGGATGTAGTCGTCACGCTCCAAGTCCGCAACAACGGTCTCGATGCTCCGGAGGAAGCATGAGAATTGCTTGGTTGTGTACTGGATCTTCCCGTAAGCCTCGCCGAGTCTCGACCACAGCAGCAGCCGCAGCTCCGTGTTACTGCTCCTGAGGAACTTCCACAGGTCCATCAGCTCCTGGCTGGCACACTCTGTGATGGGCTGCTTGTGCTGTTTGGGATTGGTCGCATCGCTGCTATCGTTGGGCTCAGACGCCACGGGAATACTGATGCAGACACCCTCTGGGTTAAGGACAGGTTCCAGGCTCTCAATGACAGAGACTGGGTCGCCCTTGTCTTCTTGGAAGAGACCCAGGAAGAAGTCCATTGTGGTCAGCTTGGATATCTCGCGCTCCGCAGCAGCGGTGGAGATCTCGGGCATGACGGTGTTGTTCGGAAGGCTGACCTCGGGTGCACCTGTTCCGGCCAGGAAGTCCCGCAAGCTGTGCCAGCAGTTGAGGACATGGTCCCGCGGAGCGCCGTTGGCAGTCGTGGTCGAGAGGACGGCTGTCCACAGGAAGCGGAGAGCAAGCTTGTCATCCGGATCTGGGTTGCGAAGCCTTGTCATCTCTACAACCATGCTCATCCATCGGTCCACTCGGCCCCTTGTCTCCAACCTTGTCTCCGGGTCAGCCGTGCTGTTAGGATCGGTCTGGCGCTCGTAGGTGTCAAGATGAAGCTCAAGGAGCATCTGTGCGAGCTCGGCCAGCTCGCCAAGCGGCTCCCCTGACGCATTGCTCTTGCAGAGTTCAAGGTCATGGGTGAACATTGCGTGCAAGGTCCCATCCAGCTGGCTGATAACGTCCACCACTGCTACCTTCAGCTGCTCGGACCATTTGCACTCGGTGTAGGTCCTGGCCAAGGCCTTCACATATTGGTAAGCGATATCGTGAATGGTCGCCCAATCCTGATTGCTCTTTTCCACGAAGTCCCTCACTCCTCGAGAATCGTCGAAGGCAGGGGCCTCGTGAGCTCGCTGGGACCCAGCTTTTGCGTGCTCGAGAAAGGCAGAGAGACTCAGCTGAGGAAGCTCCCTCTTGCTCAGCAAAATCGCCCCAACATCCTCGTCGAAGTGCGTGATGGATTCGTGAAGGTCAACCGTGGCTTGGTTCTGGATCTTGCTAGCACGATCATCCGAGGCGCAGGAGTCGAGAAGCTCGGCGATCCTCCCCAGAGTCACTTGGTCCGTCACACCGAGGTTCTCCAACAGGTTTTTGGTCGTCTGGAATAGGTTTTGGTCGGCCGCTTGTAGAGGCTGGAATTGACTGGCGAGAAACGTGGCAGAGTCCATAACCTCTTCCGCAGCTGTGTCCCTCCGTCTGGTCCGCTTGCTTCTCTTCAAGTCCGCGGCTTCGTCTTCCTGGGCGTCCAGGATGCCGGCTGCCGACTGCGAGCGTTTCCTTGTCGGCATGGAGACGCTTCGCTCTTTGGGTGGTGGCTCATTCGCTGGTGCGGGCTCAGGCGCAGCGGAGTCTGGCTCTTCTGCCGCAGGCCCCTCGTCGGGTGCCTCGTTGGGCCCGTCTGTAGCTGTTTCTTCTGGTTTTGCCACTTCAGCTGCCGGAGCAGGGAGCGGAGAAGCCCCCGACGGTTGCAGTTGCATGTCAAGCTCCATTTGGACGTCCTCCTCGCCGTCCGTATCCGGTGGCTGTATCGAGACAGCTCGTCCCGAAAGCCCCTCCCCGGAAACAAAGCGCACTATTGCGGCACCCAGCTCAGCCCAAGATAAATTCGGAATCGACAGGACGTGACGCGGAGCCTCGATTTCTGGTCGTGGTCTTGGGGTTGCCAAAACATTCGTCGGGTTCGGGAGAAACGGCATCGGATCCAAAAACCGCGCCAGAGCCGGCGGTATCTCTCGATTCACGAATGGTTTCATGATCGGGTGGGTCAAAGCCATCTCGTCGCCCAGAACCTGAAGCTGCCGCCTGAGCTGCTCGCCAGCGAAACCCTCAGCCAGTGACGGGGGCTCGACCTCATCGACAGCTGGGTCATCGTCCAGCTCGATGGCTGCTTCCAAGCTGTAGCGGCTGATCCGGGCGCTTCTAAGAAACGCGGCAACGCGCGCAGCCTTTCTCCAGAGCTCGGCGTCCGACGGGTCTCGGTCCAGAGCTGCACAAAAGTCGTCCAGCGCTCTCAGCGCATCATCTTTGACGGTGTCGTCTTCAAGGAGAGCCTCTTTGCTGGCCTTGGTCCTCCGCCCCTTGTGCTTTATTCGGTCAATGACAAACTGGCCATGATTCTTGTACGACAGGTACAGCGCCTGGGGGAGAGTGCTGCCGACTCCGTCGACGTCTGCGCCGACAAGGGGAAGGCCTTGGACGAAAGCGGGCTCGATCGCGAGGGCGGCGTCTTGCCCTGCCCGGGCGCGTTCATAGTCTGTCTTGCTCTCGGGGTATTGAAAGATCTCGGACTCGAAGAGGGCATTGTAGGCATCGGCGGCCTGGTCGAAGAACTGGGGCCCTTGCGCATGGAGTTTGAGGGCGTTCTGGAAGAGCTTCAGGGCATCCTCGACCTAAGACCAAGGCGTTAGAAATTGATAACGCCACAACAAAGGCGGGCGCAACATGCTTGGAGCTCTTTGGTGGTGTCAACTTCCTCGTCAATGTTCTCCTCGGGCTCGACGTTGATGGCCGAGAAAGCGGCCTACAAACGGTATCAATCAGCGAGAGTCGACAATCGAGAATGGGCCATATTGTGAATTACCATCCTGTCGCTGGCTGTGGGAGTAACATATATTGATTAAGTTGAAGAAAAACCCAAAACGTCGAGATTTTCGGGTTTGGTTTCCGATTGCTGGTTCCTTCGAAATCCAAACTCCAGAAGTCAACCTGGAATTCACCATCAAGCGCGGAAGACGCGACTGCCAAGCGTGGCCATGGCGCTGTAAGATCGCATAATTACCGTAACGTTATCAATTACCCTGTACACGTAGGTAGTGAGTACCCGTTGGGTGGGTTTAGCGGCAGTGGCCCGAGCTCCTTCAGGCTGCCCTTCAATTCCCCATTTTGACTTGAATGCGATGCCAAGAACAAACCAGGAGCAAGCAGCAGCCTTGGGAAGCTTTGGAGTTGCCAGCTGCCCACCCAGACCAGCCAAACACGGCCAAACCACTCCGAGAACATCAAACTGCAACAAGGACTCGACAACGTCCGTCCTCCAGACCCCTACTCAGCGCATTCTGCGGCCGCTATCCCTTAGGCACATACCAATGCATCGCCGCTAGCCTCTGTCCGAATATTCATCGAATACCCCCCAGATCTACCCGGCTCCTCACCACACAGCACTGTGCAACATCGCCCGGCCGTGCTTAGTCCGTCGCCATGGTTGCGCCAGCCGTGCCCGAGTCCGTCGTCCCCGCCATCACCTGCTCGAGGCCCATCCAACTGATCTGTCTCCCCGCAGGCTCACGGAAGAGGTGCTCCACGAGGCAATTGACGCGCGTACCGACTCCCTGGTCTCGTTGCGCGAGCTTGGTCCTCCCGATCTCGTCCACCTGGTCAAGCAGCCCCTGAGGAGCGGCGGGAAGCCAGTTAGTTCTTTGTCTACCTAACTGCTGCCCTGCCAGCATGCTGACCCACGAGCCCAGACAGGCGTCTACCACCATGTCACGGGCGTCGATGCCTCGTCGTCTGCGAGTCTCGCTGCCTACGTCAACACGCTAGCGTACAAGGAGTTTGGGCCGTCCGCCACATCCAAGACCCTCGAGGGCACATACTGGTAAAGAGACTCGCTGGCGCCACTGCCGGTTCAATGCTGACTCGCTGCCAGCTGTTACAATGCCTTCTCACGAGTCGACATGCGCGTGCATGCCCCTTTCCCCGGCTCCGTGGAGAGCTACTGCATCGACGAGCGAGGCGAAAAGCGCAAGGCCACCGACGAGCTCTGGCTCGAGACATACCTGTGCAGCGTGCTGCGCGCCTACTCCTACGCCGACGACGGGACAGGCGACACCATCAGAAAGATTATCGGCGTCAGGCGGTTCAACCCCGTGACCAACACCGAGACCGAGCATCGCTTCCTCGGCGCCGCCGAGCATCTGTTCTTCAGGGGTAAGTCATCACGAAGGGGATCCCCTGGCACCACGGGGCAGCAGAGTTGCTAACTCAGCCCAGGCTGGCAACTCGGGTCGGACTCCGTTGTCCAGGTGCCGAACGTGGTCTCCAACCATCTCACAGCCGGCCTGCTGAAGTATTTTCACACGACCGGCCGCTACGCCTCCGGGATCAACCTCTTCGAGAAGCTGCGAACACAGAATGTCGAGGTTGCATCTCTACTCGCCAAGGTCTTGTTCATGGGCAACGAGGAGGTGCAAGGAATACGCGTCCTCCATGAGGCGATAAAGCAAGCCCCGATGGACTACGTGATGCTGGACACGCAGGCCGAGTTCCTGCTCAAGAAGGCCCAAACAGCGGCTACGCCTGAGGAAAAAGAGGCAAGACTGCGCATGGCCCTGGGCTGCGCCGACCGGAGCACCATTGCCGCCCCTAGCGAGTTCGGCACGTGGGCCAGGTTAGCCGAGGTGTACGTGGCCATGGAGGACTGGGAGAACGCCCTCACCACGCTCAACTCATGTCCCATGTTCACCTACCAGGACAAGGACACGCCCATCATGCCCGAGCCGCGGGATATCAATTTGCCAACCCTCCCCGAGACGAGGCTGGATGAGATTGACAGCGAGCCCGAGTCGCGGTATTCCGAGCAGGTTGACCCGAGCCTGCTGAACCTGCGCGCCGCCGCCTACCGCGGGACGTTCAAACACGCGTACAGCATCCTGACAGAGATGACGGCCAAAATTGGATGGGATCAGCTGCTCAAGATCCGGAGCAACGTGTTTGTCATGGAGGACGAGTACCGTGAGAAGCACGAGTCGACCAGCTACCCCAAAAACCGCAATGCTAGCACCGACGCTCTCCGCGGGACGCCCGATCCCACCACTAACGGTCGTGCTTCTGAGGCTGCGGATGGCGAGGAGAAGGAAGGGAAGGAGGAGGACGACCAGGAGGAGGAAGAGAACTCCGAAAGTGGCGAGAAGACAGAAAAGGAGGGTGAGGGCGAGTCCGCGGCGCAGACCCTCGCCCCTAACGGCGGGGAGAGCATCGAGAGACCGTCCAGCGCCGTGGACCCAGAACTGGCCAAGAAGGGCGACGATAGCGTAAGCCCATTTCCCACATCTCCCTTCACAAAAACCCCAACTAACAACACCACCAGGGCTCCAAAGACGACCACTTCTCGCGCCTCAACAACAAGCGCCTCTGCGAGCGCTGGCTCGACAGCCTCTTCATGGTCCTCTACGAGGACCTCCGCGTCTACACCATCTGGCGCACGCAAATGGCGCAGTACCGCGCCCAGAGCATGCAATACAAAAAATCCGCCGAGGAGTGGGAGATTCTGGGCTCGCTCGCCGAGCGCCTGCAGCACGTCGACGAGGCGGTCGAGGCCTACCGCGCCTGCCTGGCGCAGCGCTTCAGCCCCAAGGCGCTGGCGGGCATCCTCAAAGTGTTCGAGAAGACCAAGGGCAACACCCGCGACACGGTCGCCGCCACGATAAGGCTCGTGACCTGGCAGTACCGCTGGTACAGCGAGTTCTCGCCGGAGCTGCTCCACACCGTGCGCATGCTTATTGAGGATGAGGGCGCGGTCAAGATTCGGAGCATTATTCAGGCGACGAACCTGCCGCAGAATGTGCTGGATCTGACGCATCATTATGCGGCGCTGTGCGCGACGTTCAGGAGCAGCGGGACGGACGGTTAGATGCCGGAGTAGGAAGTGTGGTAAGGCTGGCGGTTATAGAGGAGGGGGATGAGGGTGTTGTGGCTTGAGGTTCGTGGTTAGCTGGGCCGAGCGGAGTTGTGCGTCGCCGTTGCAGGTTCAAGAGCTGTACTGTGTATTCAAAAGATACCGTTTTGGTTCAATTATTAATCCATCTCAACCGCTCCATCCTCTCCCTGCACGATTACAAGGAACAGCTGTGGTTGACAGTCGTACAATGTGCTACCCCACGACGTGCGGCTCAGGGGTAATTGTTTATGATTCGAGCGCCTAGCACCAAGGGGGCGGAGCCGAGTCCGGAGCAGCGCCGGAGTCATGCAGAGAGGACATCGGTGCTCTATGACCCACATTGGTGGAAACTGACACCTCCAAGCGCCCCAACCACGGCCCGTGATGGCATATCTCCGGATCGGAATCGGGTCGTCGGCGAGCTGAATTGGGAACGTGTCAAACCGCGCAGCGCCCGCTTGAGTTTCAAGACCAAGTGGGCATTCTTGCTGGGTAAATTCGAGGCGCGGTGCGGGCCGGTGGGCATGATAACGTCATAAGGTTTGTTTTGGTAGAAGCTGTTCGAAGGTCGGGTCAAAGTGGTTCCCGTTTGTGGTGGTCCAAGGTTGGGAATAAGAAAGCTGCCTCGTCCCCCTTCATCTGACCTCGAGTTCTCCGTAGACACCTGTCCCAGCAGCACACAGCCAAGACACAACCATGGCCGCCATCAAGAACACCGCGTAGGTGACCTCACACCAACCCCAACCGCCCTCCCCCTCGCCCCTCTCCCCCCTCCCCGCCCCGCCCCCCCGGCCCGGCCTAAGTTAAAGCCCTCAAGCTGACAACCCCTCAGCAAGTTCTTCAAGCTCAACACGGGCTACACCATCCCGGCCATCGGCCTGGGGACATGGCAGTCCAAGCCGGGCGAGGTCGAGCGGGCCGTCGAGGCGGCCCTGCGCGCGGGCTACCGGCACATCGACACGGCGTTTGCCTACGGCAACGAGAAGGAGGTCGGCGAGGGCATCCGGGCGTCGGGCGTGCCGCGCGAGCAGATCTTTTTGACGACCAAGCTGGACAACCCCTGGCACAAGCGCGCCCCCGAGGCGCTGCAGCGGTCGCTGGCCAACCTGGGGGTTGAGTACTTGGATTTGTACCTCATGCACTGGCCGTCGAGCACGGATCCGGAGGATCTGTCGAAGCACTACCCCGACTGGGACTTTGTGGACACGTGGCGCGAGATGCAGAAGTTGATGGATACGGGCAAGATCAGGAGTATTGGTGTGAGCAACTTTGGGATCAAGAACCTTGAGCGGTTGTTGAACGACCCGAGCTGCAAGGTATGTGGACATCGGGTAACGCGTCTTGGTGTTTTGAAAGGTGCTGACCAGGCGGAATAGATCGTCCCGGCCGTCAACCAGATCGAGCTGCACCCCGGCAACCCGTCGCCCAAGCTCGTCGCCTACTGCGCCTCCAAGGGCATCCACTGCTCCGGGTACTCGCCCCTCGGCAGCGCCGACTCGCCGCTGTACAAGAACGAGACGATCAAGGCGATTGCGGAGGGCAAGAACCGCAGCGTCCAGCAGGTGCTGCTGATGTGGGGTCTCCAGAAGGGCTGGAGCGTCCTGCCCAAGACGGTCAACCCCGACCGGGTCAAGGCCAACTTTGACCTGGATGGTTGGAACCTGACGGACGAGGAGGTGGCCAAGATTGACTCGATCCCGGATCGTTTCAAGGTCTGCGGCGACGCCTGGCTACCGGTTAAGGTTTTCTTTGGGGACGACGAGTGATGGACTCGGGGTTCTGGAGACGTTAGATAGCTCAACAGCGAGATCATCCGCCCCAGTAAACTCACCGCTGCCTCCGTGTTGTTGCTGTCCCACCCTCGTCTCTGGCCGGCGCACCGGAAGATGCATGTTCTAGCCATGTCCAATCTCATCCAGAATCCCAACACCCTACAACTTCCACCCCCTCTCTTCATCCCCCCTCAAAACCTCCGCCACCGCCGTCCTCACCCGTTCCGCCAACTCACCCCCCTCCTCCTCATCCAGTTCATCCCTCTGCCCCCGCCCGAACATAGTTGACGTAAACCTCTCGCTCCGCTTATCCCTCAACTCCGGCCTTGGAATCACATGAAAATGCATATGCGGCACCACCTGCGCGGCCGCGGCGCCGTTGTTCTGCACGACATTCCAATCCCCCACGCCCGTCGCCTTCACCACCGCCGCGGACAACACGCGCAGGTAGCGGCCCAGCTCGGCCGACTCGGCTGGGGTGACGTCTGTGAGTTTGGGGCGGTGAGAGCGCGGGCAGAGGAGGATGTGGCCCAGTGAGAGGGGCATGATGTCGAGGAACGCGATGAGGTGCGGCGTGGAGAGGATGAGGAAGGTGGAGGGTTGGGGGGAGGTGAGGGTTGGGTTGAGGAGGGGGGAGGTTGATGGTGGTGGGGAGGCTGGGTTGTAGGGCGGGAAGACGGAGGCGATGTGGCAGAAGGGGCAGTCTGGGTCGGAGGTGCCAGTGTGGGTGTGGGGAGGAGGTCGGCCGGAGTCGAAGTCGGCTGAGGGGAGCGGTGGGAGGGAGGAGTCGTAGGATTTTGGCGCCATTGTAGTGTGTTGTTGGTGATGGAGGTGAGGAATGGTGAATAATTCAAGGGAAAATGCGAGGTGAGAGTTGAGGCTCTTGCTGACGCCTTAGAGGTTGCATTCAAAGTGAATTTATGCAGTCGTTGATAAGGGACTTCGTGCTTTCCTTGGGTTATTAAACGGCTTGCCTGCCGGGAGATGACCTCGGCAAGACGGGACCCCTGACACGACCCCACGTGACGAGCCTGCCAACACCCCTGTCCAGACCCACCGCCAGCAATTCTGCCGCTGCCCGCCGCCAAATTTCTGCCGCTGCCGCCTTCCGCCCCTCCACTTGCAGCAACCTTGAAGTCGCATTTCTCAGCGCCCTCCATCTTCAACTCAAGTCATCCGCCCATCCACTTGCGATCAACACCACCCACGTCTCCCGCCTCAACCCACGATCGCACAACCACATTTATCACCCAATTCACAAATCCACCATAATCATCATGTCCCGCGAGCAATACCAAGTCCCCACCGGCTCGGGCTCCCCCAGCATCGGCACAGGCGGCGCCGGCGGCGGCGGTTCCTTCAACGCCCCCGCGGCGCGCGACTTCGAGGCCAGCAACACCATGTACTACATCTGCGGCGACTGCGCGGTGCGGGTGCCGCTGGACAAGGGCGCGCCGATCCGCTGCCAAAAGTGCGGCGCGCGCGTGCTGTACAAGGAGCGGACCAAGAGGTGAGACCTGGCTTCATCGGAGAATTGAGGAGGGAGGGGTGCTGACGTATCGATTGCAGGATGGTTCAGTTCGAGGCGCGGTAGTCATGCCACAACTTGACATTTGGCGGCAGGTTGTTTTGGGGCGGAGATGACGATGCGATGTGACAGTCCCTTGTGGTCGCGAGGGAATGGATCGTCGGCGAACAGATGAAATATTGTAAGGGCAGAGCATTCGGAAACGGCGTTTTGGGAGATACACGGCCTGGGGAATGCGTATGATGGGAAATAAAACATGACAATTCTGCCTAAACCAGTCTACCTGAACCTGGTATCATGTCCAAACGCCGATAATGCTAATCTTCTCGCCCAGTCTCACACGCCTTGGGCCCAGCCTTCCGATGCCCCTCCCAGCTCTAACCCCGCTGAGAGTGCAGGTACTTCACAAAACTCGCTTCGGCGCCTGTCGACTCCTCCTGATGCTGCATCGCAGCCTCGTATCTCGCCTGGAGCCCCTCCCTGTCCTCCTCATCGTCAATCTCGTCCTCGCTGTCTTCGTCCGTGCTGAGGACCTCCATTTCTTCGTCCTCAGCCTTGAGATCCCCAACGGCGCTTGAAGAAGCACCGGCATCCATCGACATGCCCTTCATCATCTTCTCCAGCTCCTTCTCCCTCTGCTTCTTCTTGTTCTCTTCCCGCTCGGCACGCCGCCGGTCAAGCTCCGGCTGGTAATCCCTCTTAAACTCCTCCGCCTTCTCCTTGACCGCCTCAAAGAAGTCGTCGATGCCTGTGCCTTGCAGCGAGCTCACGCTCACAACGCTGAGATGGTTGTAGAACTCCTCCAGCATGAGGCTCATACTGTTGAGCAGGCTGCCCATGTATCCGCTGCCAGCTCCCTCGCCTTCCTGGCCGCCAAATGCGTTGTTGCTCTCGTCGTTGTTGAGCGCCGCCTGAAAGGCCTCCCAGTCGGTCATCCACTCCTTGGCGAACGAGGCGTCTTTGGCGTCTGTCTTGTTGAATACCACGATCATCGGCAACCTTGTCTTGTAGAGGATACTGCAGGCGTAGAGCATGTTGCTCATGAATGTCGACGTGGAGCTGGTGCGCGGGGTGTCGACAATGTAGGCGATGACCGTGGGGAACGACGAGGCGAGCGAGTCGAGCAGGATGCTGCCGGATGCTGACCAGACAAAGACTTCGATCTGCCCGGGCGTGTCGACGAGGATGTGCTTGATCGGCTTGCGGGTCGGGTGATCTGGGTCTGGCGCGGCACGCTTCTCGAGGAGGCCGAGGACCTGATCCACTTTTGTCGTGAAGAGGTTGAGCGACGTCATGATGGCTCCGTTGGGTCCGAGGTTGTACTCCTCCATCACCTTCTTGTAGTTGACCGAATCGCGGATGTCGATGTTGCTCGCGAAGGGCGAGTGGGCGACGGCTGGGTCGAGATTGATCACATAGGGAGGCTCTTTCTTCGCGTGCAGGTGGGCGTTGATGCGCTGCATGAAGGTCGTCTTGCCGGATCCTGGCATCGACAGAAGTCAGCAGCGAGGTCGAAGTTGATGACAAACGGTGATGCGCACCCGCCATGCCGACACAGACGACGACGACAGGCTGTCCATCCGGACTGGGGGTCGCGGCTGCACTCGAGTCCATCACTGTTGTCTGGATGCGATGACTAGCTTGGTTTGGTCGCGTTGGGCGGGACGGTAGTTCTGGCAGTCTGGTGGATAGAAGAGGCAACTCGAGAATCGAGAATCGAATCGACAATCGAATTCGACGGATGGCGGGGTCTGGTGGGGCAACTCTGCAGCGCTTGAAGCTGTCCCGTTTTAGCAGCGTTCTCCACCCTTATCCCCACTCTTAAGGCTTGCTTGTTTGTCGGGCTTACAGTCTAGCCCTAGTTTGTTAGTTAGTGCGAGACTTACCGGTAGGCTAAAAGGAGTAACTACTTTCTCTAGGTATTTCCTTTTCATCTTCCTTTTTATTTTCCTTTTTAGCTTTCTTTCCCTCTTACTCTTCTTCTTCTTCTTCTACTTCCTCCTTCTTCTTCTCTTTTTCTTCTTTTTTTCTTTTCTTTTTTCTTTCTTTCTTTTTTTTTCTTTTTTTATTTCTTTTCTTTTTCTTTTTCTTTTTAACTATCTTCTTTTTCTTTTTTTTCTTTTTTTCTTCTTTTATTTTTCCTTTCTTCTTCTTTTATTTCTCCTTTCTTCCTTTTTCTTTTTCTCTTGTAAATATATAGAGAGGAGAAAAGTATAGTCAATAACTAATACCTCTGACGTACTGTGCTAACAAACAAACAGGGGTTGAACTGTACATGCTCATCCCTGACATCGCATTCCCAAGCCCTCTGCCACGCAACTTCAGATGCATCCAGATTCCAGACATGGTGTCATCGGGCAGGCTTGGATCGCGGAGTACCTTATGTACAAGAGAGAATTGTTTCGAGCTGCCAACGTCGATAGCAGCCCAGAAATCCTTTTTCCTTAAGAGAGGAGAGAAAGAGGACAAATTGATCACTTTTCAGATGGTCATCAATCCGGTCCACGACTCCACACATTTCGATCTCACGTCATCCGCCAGCACAAAGGCTCGTCGAGTTGAATGGCTATCCGTATTTGATTGTCCTTGTCCCTTGTCCTTTCTCCTTGGCGACACAGCGTTTGACGCGGCTGGCAGCGGTTCCGGCCGAGAACCAACGGCCGCCTGCAAAGCCCAAGCCCTCCCCAAATTCCCCTCGATCCCGCCCCCGAATAAAGACTGCTGGCCTCCCCTGTCCCTTCGCCTCGTTTTCTTTCACACCCATTGTCGGTCCCCTGTTCCGCTCCGCCTCGACGATTTGAACTCCCGCAACCCTGCTCGACATTTATCGGTTCCCGTCTCTTGCGCTCAAACCACCATCTCATCACATCGAAACGCAATTGTGCCAGTTTTCCAGCGCCGACCATCCGCCATGTTGCGGAAGAAGGACGTCTTTGTCGACATCACGCCCATCCCGGGCTTCATTCCTCGCCAGCTTGCCCTCGACATCCTCCATTCGCATTCCGAGATCATCACCCTGAACCCGCTTGTCCTCTCTCACAGGCCCATTCCGGCCCCGCAGAATGCCGAAACAGACGAGTACTACTCGACGTGGTACGAGATCACGGAGCGCATTCAGTTTGTCCCCGGCGTCGGCAAGCTGGGTGCCTCGACCATCAAGTTCAACGGCTGTTTTCATGACATGCCCTGGGGCTTGCAGACTCACATCTATGCGCCCATGAACGTCGACTTGCGACACACGTACCGCATCGCCGGCAATCAGCCCGGGGTGGAGCCGCCCGAGATCCAAGAGATTGGTCTGAGTGCTCTCGGCGCGCCCGCCGACGGGCTGTATCTGAGGCAGGACATTGAGATCAAGTGCAACGTGGCCGTCCTCGGTTTCGTCAAATCCCAGATGAAGAAGGCCGGTGGCGAGATGGTCAAGCGGATGGTCAAGAAGGCCGAGCTGCTCGATGCCGGTCTCCTTCAGGCCATGATTGAGGATGGCATGCTCAAAACGATCAACCCGGCCGACCGCAGCAACCCGCTCCGATCGCCGCTGCCGTCTCCGACGAGCCTCCGCTACTCCCCGTCCGTCAGCGGCTCGCCTCCGCCCAGGTCCCCTCCGACGCAGTACCAGGTGCCCCGGGTGCAGTCGACGTATGCCGGGTACAGGCGCCCCAGCACCGCCGGGTCGCAGAGCGGCGTCCCGTACCAGCCGCAGTCCGGCGCGGTTGGTCTTGGGCTGGCCGGTGCTCCCCAGGAACTGCCAGCCGAGCAGTCCAGTGCCCCAGCCCAGGCCCCCGTGGAGATGCCGGGCGATTACTTCCACGCCTCACCCAGCCTGCAGCCACAACGGCAATCACCACAAGCATCTGCATCTCCCGGCTCACCCGGTCGAGTCATGAAAGAATCACCCGTCGATCCAGCACAACAACAACAACACCCCAACGTCAGCCCCAACCCCTCCGTCGGCGGGCAATGGACGAGTCCCGGTTCGCGCCCCGTCTCGTACATCTCCAGCCTCGGCTCGCCGGGACTGCCGGCGGACAACAAGGGCTATCACGTGCCGCTCGCATCCCACCAGGAGACGAGGGAGGAGTACCAGCAGGAGTACCAGCAGCCGTCAGATGGCTCACAACAGCAGCCGCCTCACTATGCGCCGTATAACCCGGCCGACTACGCCAAGGTGCAGCAGGAGCAGGGGAGGTATGGACAGGGACAGGTCAGGCAGCGGTTTAGTTTTTCGCGGTGAGGGAATTGGAGACTGGGGTTGTTGTTGGAAAGGTTGGGCAGAATGCATGATGGAGCGTGGTGTGGCTTATACCCAGGGAGTTTTTGGTTTTGGATTTACGAGATTGTTGGGCGTTTGGCGCGTTGGAAAAGTGGCAACTTCTTGGGTGCGGCAGGAAATACAGGCATCTACTTTGGGTAATGGAACATCTTCATGTGTCGTGTCTTGAAAGAGTTTCTTGATACCTACATCATGAGCGTTATCCTATCCGCGCAAACAGCTGGTCCGGCGGGCATGAGAGATTCTGCGGAGGAAGATATCATCTCAAACACAGCGCCTCGCGGCCTTCAAGTTGCTCCAGTCTCACCTTCCACCGCCCCGGAAACTGACCTCCCGGGGCTACAGGCCCGGTTACACGACCATGCAGACTGACGGTTTGTGGCTCCCCCGGCCGGTAGCACCACGTTTGCATCAAGAAAACCCACGGTCCGGACTCGGACTCGGTACGTACGTACGTTCCCACAAAGACAGGTGCCCCTTGGTCCTTTGACTCGAAAACGTGCCGTTTCGACACGCAAAAACGGCCGGCTTTGTTTCCAAACTCAAAGCGCCACGTGCCGCAATCCTTTGTCCGGAAACCTCGCAGGGAATGGCAAACCTCGGTCACCCCGTAGGTCTACGAGGAAAGTGACAAGCAAAGCAGTCTGGTGTTGTCCAACCCTAAAAATAGCGCGTGTGTATCAGTAGTACCAAACCCAGCTTGCGTCACGCTGCCACAGAACTCGAATGAGCGGGCGTCCGAATCCCTCCTGGAGAGGTGGCGACGTCCGCCTGCTCTCGAGTCGAGGAGCTACCCCGAAGAACTGGGATGCCGTTGCTATTGCGGGCGTGACTTACAGTCACACAAAATCGGATGGACGGACAAGACGGGTTCCGGTGGGCTCAGCCACTTTCTCATCTCAAATCTGTGCTTTACACTCATCGCAATCCGCGGGGTAAGCAGGTTTGCAGTGACGTATGTTTCGTACGGGATCTTTGAGGCAGTGAGCAATTTGGAGATTGGGGTTTCGGGGCCTTGGGGGCGAAGGATCTGGGGGGTCTGGAACCGGTTGAGTTCGGACGGTTTAGGAGGGGGGTGGGGCTATCTCAATGGTGATTATCCTTGTCGTTGATGAAAACAAGCTCGTTCCTTTTCCAAGTCGTTGGGGTGTCGTTCTAGAGAGGGGAAGCATGCAGCGTGCAGTACCTATGCAGACCAGGGGCACCAGATGTGGACTGCCGAATTCCAAACGGCACCGTACACGCCCACACACACCCATTGACATTCATGCGAGGCTCGCCCAGTCCCTGGCGAGCAACTCCTATGTTGCAGTGCCCAGGATACTGAGAAATCCAGTGGCTATCCTTTCCCTTTCTACTCTCCTGGCTATAACAAGACATGGCGCGCAAGCTGAAAGGATGTGCCTGGCTTGACGTCAGTGACAAAACGCCCTTCGGAACACATAGGGCGGGATCTGGATTTCTAAGCCGCGCCCTCCTGCCAAGTTGCCTCGAACACGCCACGTTGAGGTCTTGGGGCCGGCTCTCTTGAGCATCAGGTAGATATAAAGGGATGGCGGCAGGCTGGTCTCGTTGTCTGTAGGAAGCTTCCAAAGATGATCACTCAAGCGCCTGTGCTGTGAGCTTGCAACTCGATTATCCTCCGCGAAAACATGACCAACATCCGACCTTTCAAGATCGAGATTCCAGACGCAGCGCTGGAGAAGCTCAAGACCAAGCTCTCCCTGACCACTCTCCCCGACGAAGTGTCGTTTGGTGACGACCCGAAATATGGCGTGCCCTTGAAAGACGTCAAGCGGCTTGTCGAGTACTGGAGGGATGGGTTCGACTGGCGCAAGCATGAAGCGAAGCTGAACGAGCTGCCGCACTTCACCACGAAGGTGGAAGTGGACGGCTTCGGCAAGGTCGACATCCACTTCCTCCACCAGAGGAGCACCCGGCCCGATGCAATCC
Organism: Chaetomiaceae sp. PF1801; assembly: GCA_023628475.1. Classification (NCBI taxonomy): domain Eukaryota; kingdom Fungi; phylum Ascomycota; class Sordariomycetes; order Sordariales; family Chaetomiaceae; species Chaetomiaceae sp. PF1801. The sequence goes on from JAMAKQ010000001.1 coordinate 442,263, forward strand.
CGCTGCTTTTCTGCCATGGCTGTTAGTTACCCTCCCGTTCCATGGATGACCGGGTGCTGACCCCTTGAAGGGCCTGGCGGCTTTTGGGAGCCCATCAAGATGCTTCCTCTCCTCGCCGAACCTGAGGACACATTCCAGCCCGCATTCCACGTCGTCGTTCCCTCGCTGCCCAACTTTGGCTTCTCCGAGGGCGTCAACAAGCCTGACTTTGGCCTCCCCCAATACGCCGAGACCGTGCACAAGCTGATGCTGAAGCTCAGCTACCACAAGTACGGTACGTACTCAGGTATCTGTGTCCTTGCCTTCAGCCAAGCTCACCAGCCCCCTTCACCCCTTAGCAACCCAAGGCGGCGACTGGGGCCTGGCCATAACCCGCGTCCTCGCCCTCCACTACCCCCAACACCTCCTAGCCAGCCACATCAACTTTGTCCGCGCGCACCCTCCGACCTTGACCCGGCACCCCCTCCTCTACCTCCAATCCCTCCTCCACCCTCACACACCCTCGGAACGCGCCGGCCTCGCCCGCTCGCGCTGGTTCTGGCAAGAAGGCGGGGGGTACAACACCCTCCAAGGAACCCGCCCACACACAATCGGCTTCTCGCTCTCCGATTCCCCCGTCGGCCTGTTAGCATGGATCTCCGAGAAGCTGCGCGAGTGGACCGACGACTACCCCTGGACCGACGACGAGGTGCTCACCTGGGTGAGTCTGTATCTCTTCTCGCGCGCCGGGCCCGCGGCCAGCGCAAGGATCTATTATGAGGCGTATCATGGGAGTAAGGGGGTGCAGGAGCGGACGAGGCGGTGGATTGGGGGTGTCAAGCTTGGGTTTAGTATCTTTCCGAGGGATATCGAGGTGCCGCCTAGGCTGTGGGGGAGGACGCTGGGTCCGGTGGTGTTTGAGAGGGTGCATGGGGAGGGGGGCCATTTTGCGGCGTGGGAGAAGCCGGGGGTGTTGGTGGGGGATTTGAGGGAGATGTTTGGGCGGGAGGGGGCGGGAGGGGGCGGGAGGGGGTTGGCGAGGGAAATTGGCAATTGAGGGACAAACCTAGGTTGACCGTAATGAGATATGAGATATGTCGAGGCAGCCTACCTTGTAGAAGAGTAAAAATCCCATGAACCAACGCCGAACATTTATTCCATGGCCGACTCACGTTTCACAGAGTAATGTTCTGGTCGTTTTGCTGCGGGGGTGTGTGTAATGCTCTCGGACCGCTAGGAGCAGCCTTCCGCGGGGATTTGCAATGGCTGCATGCCGAGCTCTGAAGAGCCAACTCGTCAAGGTGAATGATGGCACTGCGTGAAAAAGGTCGTGATGTTTGAAGTCGAAGTGGAGGGCAACTGGCTTGAGGACGGGAACCACCCTAACGTTAAACTACCGTACCCCACATGCCCTTCCTGGAAAGCAAGTGGAGCATGCTCTTTTAGCGGCTGGTTGCACGGGCCAACAACAGGCGATACGTCACACGCTCTCTCGCCTGGAGCCCTGGGCGAACTGATCAAGCTCCTTGCGAAACACAAGAATGGACAGCCTTGACGACTTCGAGAAAACGCTGGCCGCTGAAAAGGCTGAGCGCGAGGAAAAGGAAGAGAGGCGCGAACGAAAGCATCGGCACCACCACCGCAGCCACCGCGACAGGTCCTCCGACCGCGACAGGACCAGCGACAGGCACAAACATCGGGATCGGGATCGAGAGAGGGACGGGCACAGAGACAGCAATGGCGATCGCGGCCGGCACAGTCACCACAGGTCTCGAGACGAGGACTCGGACGAGGACAGGCACCGTCACAAGCGCTCGCGCCATTCGCGAGACGAAGGAGACGAGGGATCGAAGGATCGACACCGGCGACACACGTCAAGGGAGCGCTCAAGGGATCGAAAAGATGAGAGACACGAGAGGCGCCCGGCAAAGGACGTCAAGGATCTGAAGCAGTCGGACCCGAAAGAGGACCTCCCGCTCCCAGACGAAGAGAAAACGCCGGTCAATGCCACACCCCTTGTCCGTGACTCGTGGATGACGGCGCCCTCAGCTCTGGATATCGACTACATCCACAGGGGGACCAAGAGGAAGAGCCCTTCACCAGTGAGAGAAGAACCGCGGAGGGTGCTGCACAAGCGCGAGCTCAACACAAGACTCAACGAGGCGCAGGCTTCCGACGAGGCCAAGGAGCCGGCTGAACGGGAGGTGACCTACAAATTCGGCGACGAGGGCTCGCAATGGAGGATGACGAAACTCAAAGCCGTCTACACCATTGCGGAGCAAACAGGCCGTCCGGTAGACGATGTTGCACTGGAGAGATTCGGCAACCTGCGAGACTTTGACGATACCCGGGAGGAGAAGATGGAGATGGACAGGCGCGCAGTCTACGGCGAGGGGTACATCGGCAAGGAGAAGCCCACTGGGGAGCTGTATGCAGAACGGATGGCCAAGACCCGACCTCAACCCGCGCGCTCTCCATCTCCCCAGCCCCAGCAGGGCCTCGTCATTGAAGACATGATCCAGCCCGCTCCGCCCATGGACCAATCCTCCCTCAACCGCATGCGCGCCCAGCTGATGAAGGCCAAGCTGCGCAATGCCCCCGACGCCGCCAAGCTCGAGGACGAGTACAACGCGGCCATGGCAGCCTTCAGCAGCGGCGCCGTCTCCTCCAACGCGGTCGTCCTCGACGCCTCGCACAACCGTATGCTGGCCGGTCCGCGCGGCGAAGTCAAAGTCGTCACCACCAAGCGCGGCGTCGAGCGCGGCCAAGTTGAAGCCAACGAAGACATGTCCATCGAGGACATGCTCCGCGAAGAGCGGCGCACGCGTGGCCAGCCCGGCGGCGAAGGTCTCCGCCTAGCCGAGCGCATCGCCAAAGACGCCCGCTTCGACAACGACCTCGAATACCTCGACGAAAACGCCGCCAAGCTCGCCAAGCGCGTGCACAAGACCGACGCCTCCCTCAAGAACATCGCCGTCACCGAATACAAGAAACTCAACCGCATCCTCGACACCTGCCCGCTCTGCTACCACGAGGACCGCGCCCCCCCACAAAACCTGCCCATCGCCCCCGTCCTCGCCCTCGCAACACGCACCTATTTGACTCTGCCCCCCTCCCCAGAACTAACCGGCGCCGAAGGCGGCGCGGTAATCGTCCCTCTCTCGCACCGCACCAACCTCCTCGAATGCGACGACGACGAGTGGGAAGAGATCCGCAACTTCATGAAGAGCCTGACCCGTCTCTACCACGACCAAGGGCGCGAAGTGCTCTTCTACGAGAACGCGGCCGCGCCGCAGCGCCGCTTACACGCCGCCATGGTGGCCGTGCCGATTCCTTACGACCTGGGCGATACGGCCCCCGCCTTTTTTCGAGAAGCCATGATGTCGGCGGATGAGGAGTGGGCGCAGCATCGCAAGGTTATTGACACGGGGAAAAAGGCGAGGGAGGAGGGGATGGGGAAGTTGGCGTTTCGGCGGAGCTTGGCGAAGGAGATGCCGTATTTCCATGTGTGGTTTAATCTGGATGGGGGGTTGGGCCATGTGGTGGAGGATGCGGATCGGTGGCCGAGGGGAGATTTGTTTGCCAGGGAGATTATTGGCGGGATGCTGGATACCGAGCCGGATGTGATCAAGCGGCAGGGGAGGTGGACGAGGAATGATGAGAGGGTGGAGGGGTTCAAGAAGAGGTGGAGGAAGTTTGACTGGACGAGGGTGTTGACGGAGGGAGGGTAGGGTCTTTCTCGAGGGGGTATGATAGAGTGTCAGATGGCGCAAAGCATTGGTTTCTCTAACCTTTTTCAGTTGAATCTACCTTGCGTCCGACAAATGGCACAGAAACTGATATCTTTAGACGCCACATCACTCCGGACTCCATAACCATGCATCCTATCGACACTTTTCGCGTTGCCTCCCACATTCAGTTAACCCTCCTCAGCGTCCATGTTATCCCGGCTCGACCCAGGAGCCCCCCTCTTCCGACCCTTACCGCCTTTCAGCACCGACCCCTTCTTGCCGCGGTCGTCCATCAGCTGCTTCATCTCGTTTTTGGCATGCCGTTGCGCCTCCTCGACGCGCGGCTTGAACACCATGACCTCGTCCTTCTCCAGGGAATACTCGGAGAGCTTGGTGCCCAGCGCGGCTTCGATGCGCAACCAGATCTCGAGATCGCTGGAAGGGGGTCAGTCTCCGCAACCCGCAAGGCCAAAGAAAGGGAGGAAACTTACTACTGCGTAACAATGCTGATCGCATGACCCGACTTGCCGGCACGCGCGGTACGGCCGACGCGGTGCACGTACGTCTTGGAGTCCTGGGGCAGGTCAAAGTTGAGGACGCAGTCGACGTTGGGAATATCGAGACCACGGGCCGCAACGTCGGTGGCCACGAGGATCTCACGAGACCCGGCGCGGAACTTGTTCAGTGCGCCTAGACGCGCCGACTGCGACAGGCCGCCGTGCAGCGGGATGGCTCCCATGCCGAGGGTGCGCAGAAGGATGGCGATCCGCTGCGTCTCGAGCACCGTCCGAGTGAAGATGATGATGGTCTGGCCCGCGAACTCGTTGCACAGGTAGATCAGGTATGTGTCCTTGTGCATGTGCGGGATGAAAATGTAGTTTTGCACCAGCGTCGAGACGGTCTGGTACTTGTTGGACGATATGCTGACCTTCAGCGGGTCGCGCAGACTGGCGCGCTGTAGGCTTTCGACTTTGCTGGACATGGTGGCGGAGAAGAGGAAGGTGCGCCGTTCCCTGGGGAGGAACTTGAGGATCTTCTCGAGAATGGGCCCGAAGTCCATGTCAAGGAGACTACGGGTGGTTAGTGAGCGCAGTGAGGGGCATGTCGAGGCAGCTTACCGATCAGCCTCGTCCATGACAAGGTACTTGAGGTTGCGCCTAGACGCACAGTTAGTATTTCGCCCTGCCTACCACTTTCAAGCCGCGGCCGACTCACAAGCTGAATCCTTTGGTCTTCTCCAGATGGTCCAACAGACGGCCGGGCGTCGCAACCACCACATGCGGCTTCTTGCCTAGCGCAATAGCCTGTTGCACCATGTCCAAACCACCGAGAATCAAGGCACACCGGAGAGAAATCATGGACCCGAGCGCCTCGAAGGCCTGCGCGATCTGCGCCGCGAGTTCTCTTGTCGGGGCCAGCACCAGGGCGAACAGGGGCTGGGGCTTGTCGAGGAGGGCCTGGAGGATCGGGAGGGCAAACGCGGCCGTTTTACCGCTACCGGTCTCTGCGATACCGATGATATCGCGGTTCTGCAGGGCCAGGGGAATCGATTGCTCCTGGATGGGGGTCGGTCGCTTGTATCCGAGTCGGTCGCAGGCGTCGCAGAGGGCGTCAACGATTCCCTGGAAAGGCCGTTAGGTTCCCAATCCAACAAAGGAGTTAAGGGTGTCATACCAAGTCTCTGAACGACTTGGGCCCCGAATCAGCGTTTGCTTGGCCCGGGCCATTGTCGACGGTGACAGACTCGTCCTCGGAGGTTGCTGAGGGTGATGGCTCGCTGGGTTTTGATGGAGGCTGAGCTTTGGTTTTGACTTTGGGTGCCTGCACCGACGACTCCTTGGTCGCCTCGGTCTCGTGGGAAAGCTTCCTGCGCTTGGTCGACATTGTGGCCCGTCCTATTCCTCGATTTGCTGGTGCGAAATTGTTCGAGTCGCGAACTTCGACAATGGCATCCCCAAAATTCCAGGCTTATCGGAGGTGGGGCGTGCAAGATAAGCGCGGCCCCACCGAAATTTTTGCCGGGCTGGATTGTCCAGTGGACTGACGACTCGGATGTCAATTGGCTTCGGAGCTTCATCCAGAGCAACGAACACCAGCAAGTTGCTTTTCGTCAGACAACACTATGGCCAAGAGACGCTCAAAAAAGAGGACCCATGTGGGCGCCAATAACCCTGTCACGCCGGCAGCGGTCAATGGCCACGCCAACCCGCGAGACCCCAAGAGCATGGTTATCCGGATAGGTGCTGGCGAGGTTGGAACAAGCGTCAGTCAGTTGGCCACCGATGTTCGACGTGTCATGGAGCCGGGGACGGCATCGCGCCTCAAGGAACGGAAAGCGAACAGGCTACGGGACTACGTTACCATGTGCGGTCCACTCGGAGTCACCCATCTTCTCCTGTTCTCGAGGTCAGAGTCCGGCAACACCAACCTGCGCCTAGCCATTGCCCCGCGGGGTCCAACATTCCACTTCCGAGTCGAAAAGTACTCCCTGACCAAGGACGTCCGGAGGGCGCAAAGGCATCCCAAAGGTGGCGGCAAGGAGTACATCACGCCTCCATTGGTAGGACTCCCATCTCTGTTCGCATGATCTCGTCCTGACACTATCTGCAGCTTGTCATGAACAACTTCAGCAACCCCTCAGCCGACGCAAACTCCAAGGTCCCCAGACACCTCGAGTCCCTCACCACAACCGCCTTCCAGTCCCTCTTCCCCCCGATCAACCCCCAGACCACACCCCTCAAGTCGATCAGACGAGTCCTGCTCCTGAACCGCGAGCAGTCCGAGGACGGCACCTTCATCATCAACTTCCGCCACTACGCCATCACGACAAAAGCAGTCGGTCTCTCAAAACCGCTGAGGAGGCTCAACGCGGCCGAGAAGATGCTCAAGTCCAAGAAGGGCAAGAAAGGCGGTCTCCCGAACCTCGGCAAACTCAAGGACATCTCCGAATTCATGATCGGCGGCGAAGACGGGCAGGGCTACATGACGGACGGAACAAGCGGCAGCGAACCCGACACCGACGCCGAGGTCGAGGTCCTCGAGACCGCCACCAAGAAAGTCCACAGCGGCAAAGCCCGCACAGCAGCAGCAGCAGCGGCAGAGCACGACAACAGCGACGACGAGGAAGCGGGCGGCAACGACCACGTCGAGCGGCGCGCCGTGAAGCTGGTCGAGCTGGGCCCGCGGATGCGGCTGCGCATGACCAAGGTCGAGGAGGGCATGTGCACGGGCAAGGTCCTGTGGCACGAGTACGTGCAGAAGACCAAGGAGGAGATCCGGGACCTGGAGAAGAGGTGGGAGCAGCGCAAGAAGGAGAAGGAGGCGCGCAAGAAGCAGCAGAAGGAGAATGTCGAGAAGAAGCGCAAGGCTAAGGCGGGTGGCAAGAAGGCTGGCGAGGGCGAGGGTGGGGAGGATAAGGGCGAGGATGAGATGGATGTTGACGACGAGTATGATAGTGATTTGTATGAGGATGACGGTTTTGACAGTGAGGGGCTGGAGGGCGATGCCGAGGAGCAGGTCAATGCCCGGATGGAAGAGGGCGGCGAGTGGGAGGACGAGGAGGAAGAGATTGCCGAGGGCCGGAGTTCCAAAAGGAAATCCCTCAAGAGGTAGTCACAATGTCATCATTTCTGTTTCGGGGCTATCTTCATGTCTTATGTGTGGGAAACTGGTGAATTGGGAGGCAAGGTTTGTCGGGGGATCAAAAAAGAATTGAGAGGCAAAAGCTCACCAGCTAACTCTCTTCGCCCGGCTGAAGAGAGGTAGCTGGTTACGAAACCCTCCGAGGAGAGTTTACTTCGTGTCGGGGGGCGCCGCGCGCCCGCATGGGGGGGAGGGGGCCGGTCGAGGTTGGCGTTTTTTTGGCCCCGGGGCGGCGTGGGCTCGAACTGGTAACCTCTCTGTGCAGAGCACTGAGATTACACCAGGAGCGGCGGCGGGTGACCACCTCCGTTGACCGTTAGGCCATTGGAGGTGGTCGGTGATGTTGGGGGAGGTAGACCTTGTATATCTATGACGGGACTGGTTGTGGCATGGCTGGGCTTTCTGCGTCATCTCGCCTTGGCTGGAGATGCGGGTGACATGTCAGCGGGAATCATCTCGCGACGATGGCGTAGAGAGGTCACGATGTTGTTGTCTCTCGCCACTTGCCAATAATGAGGACAGTGCTCATGGTAGTCAGTTCAGCCACGCCACTACAGATAGCTCTGACCTCTGAGGGTATCAATGATCAATATGTCTTTTTGAATTCAGCAGTCTGTTACAATGCTGTAGGTCTATTCATGTTTTCCTTTCGTTCCAGGCCCTCACTATCACAGAGTGTGTTTCGCCAGCCCTTCTTTATTATGGATAGATGAACGCCCATGGCCGTCCTAATCCACGGAGACAACTGGCAAGTATTATTACCTTATCTATCCCTTCAACAACTCCACGCTTGTGAAGCTTCTTCCCGAGTCATCCAGAATTTGAAGGTTACATGTGGTGGTACACTTCAAGTTTGCTTTCACTCATTGACAGCAAATCCTTTCCTGAGATTTAAATCAGGGGCCGGGGGGAGATGGAGTAATGATCACAGCCGCGTAGCTAGGCCCATCTCTTCAGAATCGTGTGTATTTAGAGCTGATACCGATAACCTTATGAGAAGGGACAATGCCGTTCGTCCGAGACAGCTCGTTTTCAAAGAATAACACAACCACTGTTGCCAAACAGGGCAAGTAAAATGACCTGAGCAGAGATCCACCATACCAGGTAATCACATGCAAATGACCCCATCCAAGACCCCATCGCCGTTCCGTCACATCCCGAAAAGAAATACCGTCCCAAATGCCGAAGACCCAAAACCCCCAAGAACGCCAGGATATCATGATGCGCTAGTAAACCAAAACAAAAGAACAACCCCATCGACTGCTTGGCCGCGGCGTCAGGTTGATTAGGGATTCACCCCCTCCGCTGAGCCTCATAAACAGCCACTGCCCTCTCCAACTCCTCCAGACTCCCCCTGTCCCCATACGCGTCCGCCATGAGCGCCTCCCGCCGCCGCCTCTCGGCCTCCTCGTCGGCCTGCTGGGCGGCGGCCTGCCGCGCTTGGGCGTAGGATGAGACGGCGTAGCCTGCTGTGACGACCGCCGCGAGGGGCGGAATCCTGGTATGTTGCGTTAGCATGCGTTGGAATGGAATCGGCGGGGGGAAGGGTGTGGATAGGCGAAGTACCATTTCAGGGTCCTGCCTCTGCTGCGCGAGGCGTTGTGCAAGTAAGGGAGGAAGGGAGGGTGGACGCGGGCCGAGGTGGTGAGCGGGCGGGCTGTGGGTTGGCGGTTCATTTTCGATGTGTCGTTGTGGTGGTGATGGTTGTTGTAAAGTTGGATGCGATTGAGGTCTCCGGGCTGAGGTTCGAAGAATCGAAGTGTGATCGGTAAATTGTAGCTTGCCGGGCAGCCGAAGCTCAAATATCAGTCGCGAAAAGGAGTGGAGTTGATGGTTCCCGGAGACCCGGATCGCGATGCGGGAGCTAGAATGGAAGAGGGGTAAGAAGGAGAGGAATCCCAAATGAGCGAGGTGTTCGAGAAACTGCCGCGCAGCGCGGGTCAGCCCATGGGCTTGGGGTGTCGGGCTGTTCAAAGCATGCAGCACCAGGCCACAAGTTCGGCATGTGGTGTGACAGACGGCCCACCATGGTGCGTTCGGGCGTGCGTTGGAGATTCGATGATCTGCATGTCGAGCCACAATGAGCCACTGAGGTGCACAAGCTTGCCCGGGGTTGGATAACCGAGGAAGGAAAGTGTGGGGTCGTGGACGGGCCACCTCCGCTTCCCCGGACGGTTTCCCCAGATTTGAATGGCTGCCTGCCCGAGCGCGGCAGACCTGCGGGACGGGATGGGTCGCTTTTGGCGGCGGCCGCGTCAGAAACCATGTCTTCTGTTGATGATCGGGCAGCTTTATCACAGTCAGCGATCCAAACATTGCCCCAAAACCAGTCATCGGCAGGCCAATGCAGCAACTCTCAGATATGCTGCCGTGTTTTTCGATCTGAGCTTTTTCGAGGTTTCCAACCCGCACTCGGTTTAGGTTTGTGCAACCTCGGATCGGACATATCGGGTCGGACATCTCGGGGCGCCGAGCAGCTCACGCCTCACGGCGACGGCGCGAGAACCTCGATATCAAACACTGCTTCGTGCAAGGAGAACCCGGGGCAATTTCCTCGCATCAACCATTCCGTCCTTGCGATGAAGACGGTCAATTACCACCCTGGTAGCGACACTGCTGTTGCGCGACGGCCAAAAGGGCACAAAGTCTGCGGAATCCGAGTCCGAGTCCAGTCAACAACCGAGTGCAATTCGTTGTCAAGACGGTTGCCATCATGGTTGCGAGGTGACTGAAGAGAAGGGCCCTTGGATGACTGACCCGGCAGACATGTCAGGAACGGATGCAAGGCGCCCCGTCGCATGACCGTTCGAGAGAAGTCTCATCCCGTGATGGATGTTCTTACTCACCTCCCGCGACAAGATGACAGATTCAGCCTGACCTTGCCGGATCTCGCTCTCCATTCAACCATGGAATCGACTGCATTGATGAGCACGGGATTCAACCCATGCACAAGCAATACTCACCGAATGATGTAATAGGGACCAAAGAGTAGACAGGCACACTGTATTGAACATTCAGCACTAAGGTTCTCGAGTACTCTCTCAACCCGTCAAAACAACGAGAATAACGACAGTAAGAAGCGAACCGATCCGAAGCGAAAGTGGCGACCGAGCGACACTACCATACAATGAAACGAGCCATTCCTCAAACAAGAACCCAACCCACCCACCACATCACCACACCGCCTTACGCAGCCTCAGTGCTAGTAGGGCGCGGCGCGGGGCCGCTGTGAGTGGGCCTCGGAGGGCGCGAGTGAGACGGAGCGGGGCCCGACGGGAATGGGCCGGTGGGGAAACCACTTGGGAAACCGCTCGGGAAGCCGGGGAACCCGCCGGTGCCCGTGGGAATCGGGGGCCACGAGTGAGAGCCCGTCGGGAAGGGGCCGGTGGGGAAAGCACCGCTGGGGAAACCGCTTGGGAAACCGCTTGGGAAACCGCTCGGGAAGCCGCTGGGGAGGCCGGTGGGAAAGCCGCCGGTGTGAGACGGCCTGGGAGGGCGAGAGTGCGACGCGGCCGGGCCGCTGGGGATGGGCCCGCCGGAGTGGGATGGGCGCGGCGGGAGGCCGGTGGGAGCCGTCTCCTCCTGGCGCTTGTCGTTGGCGGGTGGTGCCACGACGGTGTGAGAGGGGTGCGGCGGAGCCGAGCCGGTCGGCCGGGGAGGGCGGGAGTGGGACGCGTGCGAGTGCGAGCCGCTGGGCCTCGGGGGGTGCGACGGGATCGGGCCGGTTGGCAGGGGCCCGGTTGGGTGAGGAGGGTGCGAGCCCGTCGGGTGGGGGAGCCCGCTGCCGGAGGGGAAGGGGCCTGTCGGGCGGCCGCCGGTTGGGCGCGGGCCGTGGGTGCCGCTGGGGACTACGGCGGTCTCGCCGGCCCCTTGGGCGACGGGCGCGGCAACGGTCTGCTGGACGGCTGCGGCCGCGGCCAGGAGGGTGATGAGAATGCGAGTCATGGTGTCGGGTGGAAGTGTGTGCCGGTGAGAGAGAATGCCTGGTGAGTGATCTGGGACTAGGGCTTGGATGAAGATGAGAGGCCTGTCTGGTGAGTGGAAGTCGAGACCAACGTGGTGACGGACTCAGTGTTATATACTGGTGTGGTCCTGGTCTTTGCCAGGGGCGACGGACGTTTGCTGCTCGGGTCCTCCCCTAGAACCTTCTTCGGAGTGCTGATGCCATCTCCAGCTCAAGCTTCAAGGGCGTAGGTGATGGTATCACGGAATCACTCGACCGAGGATGGAGATATTGCGTTGCAACCCACCCCGGAGCATCCATGGTACTGCGCCAATCACCTCATCTTCTCCCCTGAACATGCTCACCACCCCTGTGTGATAACATTTACAGGCTGAGGCTCTTCGCCAGCAAAGTCAGAGGTATTGCGCGAGTCAATCCCAATCTACACGGCACGGGATATAGAGGATGTTACGCCCATGTAGGTCCCTCGGTAGGATATTATGGAGACAACCCCCTGTAAATACCCGGTTTCTGGGAGGGGCTGCGGTTTTTCCGCCCAGCGAAACCTGCTTGATTGCGCAAGCTTCATGTCGGGAAGCATGCGTTTCGTTTCAAAATGCCGGAGTCCACTCCGATCTGGTCGTCCCACCCGTCCTCCGGCCTCGATCTGCAGGACCTCTTTGTTCCACCAACTTGGTTGGCTCCCAGGGGCTGGACCAGACTTCTCACATTTATCAGAGTGGTCATGTTCCTGATACATTGCCTGCAGACAGGCGGAGGCCTGGCCCCCGGCCGGTATTAGTTTGGCGATCGACGGGTTCGGCCCCTGGTTCCTGGTTTCATTTCCTTGGCAATGCTTAGCCTAGACTTCAAGTGCCGGTGAGACCATGGAACAAACCCAGTTTGGGCTCGGGGCGCTCACACCGTGCTCGAAAGTGCACTGCTGAGAATGAAGTCCACGTCAGCTCCGGGGCAGGTTGCCTTCTTGACCCATGCTCGAGTCCGAGCCTCTCCGATGTGCCTGGGACTTGCACTTGGAGGATCAATCCACGCAAACGAGTTCCTTCACTCGCTCTTGTGGCATGCAAGTGTGACCTTCCTAGCTGAGCACATTGGAGTAGAAGAAGTAAGGGAACTCCCGCCCACCGGAGACAGGACTGAGTGCTTGGGAGAAACAAGAGCCTTGTCATTCCATCGAATTCACATGTTGACAACGCCCACCGTGTGGTCTTTTCGAGGGAAGGGTGAGCGAAGCTTGAGTACAGATGGAAGTATACAGTGATGACATCCAACCCTCGAGGAGGAGAATGTTCTGGATTTTGTGGTAATTAGCCGGTGAGTGGCGACGCCAAACCAGTAGCACATCGCATCACACTTGTGAAATTAAGCTTAACACTCCGCTTCCCTTAAATGGACGCGGGTACTATATTCAAGCATCAGTGTTATTGTTTGGATGCAGATCTTATTCACACATCCAAGCGAGGAAGAGGGGGCTGTAGCAACGTTATTAGATACCAATACTTCCGCGTTCCAACTGGAAAGTTTGTCGACGGCCGGCCTGGCGCCCTCCCACATCCCGGAGGCGGACCGTGGTTGGCAGTCACCGCGGCAAAGCTTTGGATGATCAAAGCCTTGCTTGGCTCGGAGAAGCAGGATCCAAGGGAGTGTTGCGTCTTGATCAGCACACGGAAGAGCACACATTGGTTGCCCACATCTTACACAGGCGAAGACAACTTACACGGGTGTAGTGCTGATGGGGAGATCCAGGTTGTCTCAGATGGGCAGGGCATGTTACCGTCTCATGGCAATCCGCTCAAATCGCCGCGAGCCTCGATGTCCATCTTGAGGCCAGTAGGTACCTTAGTTAACGGGTCCCAAATTAGTCGAGCGGTGTATTTCAACACTTCTCCTTCATGTTCCGTCTCTCTGTCTGGATCGAGCAACCCTACGGCGACAGAGGCCAGGGTCAGATGGCATCATTCGGGACTGGATAGAGGAAGACGTCGACCGTTGCATATGGTGCAATATACCTACCGTACTTTGGTAGTCACCTCTTTCGAGCCCGCCGAATGCAGTCGAACCGCTCTGCAACGTTGCGCTTGGCTCCGAGCCGAGACCCTCTTAGATGGGCACCAATGTCAAATAGCAACGTCCGAGTCAGCAGACAGTTCTAACTTGGGTCTTTGCAAAAAGTCATCCGATCCAGTCATCTTCCGGGCCACAGACGGAATCAGCCAGATGTACAATAATACCTACAATCAACATGAAAAGAAGAGCCGGGCTTGTATCAGTGAAAAGGGGACACACGCATCCACTCCTTTTGGAGGTACCTTTCCCTGTGTCAGCAGCCATTCCGCAAGGCCTGGTAGCAGCTGCGTTGTGTCACAGGACGAAGGGTGGGTGCTACCCTGTCTCCATTGGTTGTTCCCATTGTCTCACCGTCCAACCCCTCTGGCGGTGTCTATTCCTCAACAGGCAACTCAGATCGTCGCTCGGGGACCACATGGGACAGTTGCACAAAAGGGCCAAGAGGATGTCTTGAGATACCGGGGATAATCTCTATTGGAAGCTTCATCTGTTCTAGTTGGTACCTACTAACTGTCCCGTCCCAGTTAATGATTGATGACGAGACTTGAACTCTCAACTCACTTCTCAACCCCATCATCAATGCTAACAACAATCGTGCCCAGCTTAAGCCCCTGAAAACTGGAAATACATTACCATCAATCTCTGAAGTATTCACCTTCAACATTCAAAAGTTTAGGTTCTGGCCAATGAGGTTTGAGTTGTTACCTTACTTTCAGAACTTCATCTAGTTCTCCCCAGTGTCTGAGGCACACCAAGTCACCAACTCAATCGGACCGTCTTGACTCGGACATGGACAAATACTCCGAGTCACCCCTTAGTTCAAGTTTCGCAGCATGTCATGGGCAGAACTTGTCGATTTCCGGACTTTGTTGTTGATAATGGCAACGGCAAGTTCGTCACGTTACAATGGGTTCCCTTCCATAAACTAACAAGTTCACATGCCCAACCATGAGACCTCGGCATCCATACGTATCTGAGACATCGCCGTGCCCTCATGAGATCACGGGCTGGAGGTCACCATTCAGCAGGAGGCTGAATACCCACTACCCTCGGTCAAGCCAGCCAGCAAAAAAGAGTTGGCAGTATCTCATCCGCGTCTGATACTGCAAGGAGTTTGGCTCCCCCTACATCCCCCATCTCTCCAAGTCATGTTGCGTTTCCACAACGTGTGACCCCGTCATTCTCCCAAAAACATGAGTTCCAAGTTGCCATTCTCAAGACCCAGGATGCAGGATGGAGTGTACAACATCACCAGTCACAGCCGTCCTTCAGACGCGGATGTAGAGAATTAGGGGGGCTGTTGCGGCGGAAGCCTCAGACTCCTGCTGGTCTCGCACATGAGTATAAGATGACTTGAAACTATCGCAAGGTGTTGTGAATTTCGAAACGTAGGACTTTGGGCTGACCTTCTCGACGTGCCTTCTACAACCCTGCCAGAGTCTCCTGTCTCGGGCCGTCTGTTCACTTGTCAACGGCTGACCAACATGACGCCAACTCGCCTGTTGCTTCTCATTCTCTACAGCCTCCTGGCTTCGTTCCCAGGCATCTTGGCTGGCTTCGATCCTGGAGCTTTGAACAACTTCGCCATATACTGGGGTATGCTAGTGTGCTTACGAACATGGAGCCACACGCCTTAGTAAGGCTTAGTGCTAACGGACCCTACACAGGCCAAAACTCCGTCAACCGCGCAGGTGGCCAGCAGCGGCTTGCCACTTACTGTTCTAGTACACCAACTTCTCTGCCCCTGACCGCCCTTGCACTCACTCATCTTTTCCAGACACGCCCGTCAACATCATCCCCCTAGCCTTCCTCACGACCATCAAGAACCCAACCTCGGTCAACTTTGCCAATGCAGGCGACAACTGCACCGTCTTCCAAGGCACCCAACTCCTGCGATGTCCCCAAATTGAGTTTGTCTCCCTTAGTTATTTCCCACCACCCCCTTTAACCCTTTTCCCCTTTCCCCCCTTTCCCCCCTTTCCCCCCTTTCCCCCTTTTCACCCCTTTTCCCTCTTTACCCCTTTACCCCCTTTCCACCCTCCCAATTCCCACGAGATGGCATTAACCCCTACTCCACTGCAGAGAAGACATCCTAACCTGCCAATCCCTCAACAAAACCATCCTCCTCTCCCTCGGCGGCGCAACCTACACCGAAGGCGGCTTCTCCTCTCCCCTGGAAGCCACCACCTGGGCATCCACGCTCTGGTCCATGTTCGGCCCTCCCCCACCCCCTAGTAGTACCTCCAACATCCTCCGCCCCTTCGGCCTCGCCTCCATCGACGGCTTCGACATGGATTTCGAAGCCACCACCTCCAACATGGCCTCCTTCGCATCCGCCCTGCGGCAGCTCATGGACGCTTCTACCGTCTCAACAGGGAGGAGATACTTACTGAGTGCAGCGCCGCAGTGTCCCTTCCCCGACCTTGCCATGCACGAGATGCTGGACAGTGTGGGGTTTGACTTTGTCAGCGTGCAGTTTTATAATAATTACTGTGGTGCGACGGCGTATGTTCCCGGGTCTGGAGGGCAGGGGAATAACTTCAACTTTGAGAGATGGGATCGGTGGGCGAGGGAGGAGGCTGTGAATAAGGGGGTGGTCAAGGTGCTGGTGGGGTTGCCGGGCAGCCCGACGGCGGCGGGGAGCGGGTATGTTAGTGGGGAGCAGTTGGGGCAGGTGGTGAGGTATGCGAGGGGGTTTGGGAGTTTTGGGGGGGTTATGGTTTGGTAGGTGGTCTGGTTTCTTTCGTTAAGTTGTTTGTTGGGGTGGGCTGGAAAAGGGGGTTCTGGATGGGACTGGATGGATCATGGACTTTGGCCTCTAGCTTTTCTTAACGCCTTTTGCTTCTCGCCGAGTTCTGTTAAAGTTGTTGCTAACAGGAGCAGGGACATGTCGCAGGTCTATGGCAATCCGGGCTTCTTGGAGAGCATCGTCTCTGCCTTGGGCGGACAGCTCCCCGGGACCACGACGACAACCACGGCAAGCTCAACCACCTTCTCGACGGTCACGACAGCTGTGAGCTCGACAACGACGACGACGAGCAACACCCAGCCCACTGGCTCCTTGGTTCCCCAGTGGGGCCAGTGTGGAGGGCGACACTACACCGGACCAACGCAGTGTCAGCCGCCGTACACCTGTGTCTTTGTTGGAGAGTGGTGGTCTCACTGTGCCTAACTGCGGAAGTGGTGTAGGATGTGCTGTTGGCTGCACCGGGCAATGGCAGGTGCCAGGTTTTGAAGTTGTATGGGCACATGGTCAACATCATCACAGCACCATGGACGGGGTGGATACCTTAGGGGTAAATTGTCTTCGAGTCATTGCTTGTTGCCACGCACAAAGGAACATATGTCCATTAGGAAGATACCGATGGTTTAGGTGGTTGTACATGGTTGAAAGCGAGGTCCTTAAGTCGTTTTGTCTCAAGGTCCGTGGACACAGCCATTGATGAATGATCGGATGTTGCTCTCATCTAAGGAAGCATTGACGAACATGACAACCTGACGTGTCTGAAGGTAAACCGAGGGCTAGACTTCTTGCCTTACAGATACAGGGATCCATGACGACCGGCTTCCACTTCTCCGCGCACAGTCATCATCAACGAGGTCAAATACCCACAAAATGCCATCCGTCCCATCTTTCAACCATTCGTTTCCTGAGCTTGCCCCACGGACAGCGTACAAAACCCGTTCCCAGACCCGCGGGCGGTGCCGGACAGTTACCCGCTTGCCCGTCGAGTCTCGAACCTCGGGGTAATTGTCCGAAACGTTAGCGCCACCTGTGGCGTGAGCTCGTTCTGAAGTGGGAGTTTGAACAGGAAGCTGATAATGACGGAATCGACTGCTTTACTTCTTATTCAGCCAAGCACTAACGGCCAGGGCCGCCCTCCGTTCCGATCTCCGGACTGCACACCATGGTTTGGACCCTTCGATAGGGCCACGAGACAAGGCGCGCTGGACGCGGCATCCTCTTCCTTTTCTTCATGACCCCCAAAGACCAATAATGGGAACCTTGGTTCCGCCATGGTACAAGGAGAAGCCGACGTCGCAAACCGGCTTGCTCGTGGCGGCCTTCTTCTTTGGTGCCTCGATAACCGTCGCCGTCTTCGCCTCGTCCAAGGCCGCGCGCCAGTCGTACCGGTCATGGCGCCGGAACCACAAGGTCAACGCCTACATCATGATGGTTTGGGCTGTCATCAGCATGTGCGTTGTGGCCTCGCTGTGTAGCTGGCTGTCGCTGTTTGGCAAGATTCCGCCAAGGTGTGTTTCGTGCTTGAACCCGGCTCCTGTTCCCCGTTAGCCGCTGACATGATGGCGCAGCATATGGTATTATGTCGGCATGCGTAAGTGACCGCGTCTATACCGTCTTCAACATCTGCTGACATGTCTTGCTGGCAGTCTTTACGTGGGCCATCGAGGTATGCCCAACCCCCGTCACCACGACCGCACAAGTCCACCACTGACACGCACGACGCACACCAGATCCAATGCCTGATGCAGATACTCGCCAACCGACTCTCCCTAATCCTTTACAACCCCGAAAAGGCGCGCCGCCTAAAGATCGGGCTGCTGATCGCCATCGGCATCATCAACATCAGCGTCTTCTGCATCTGGGTCCCCGCGCGGCTGCAGATCAGCCAGGAGTACATCCGCATCAACAACATCTGGGACCGCATGGAGAAGGCCATCTTTGCCGTCATCGACGCGGCCCTCAACGCTTACTTTATGCACCTCGTCAAGACCAAGCTGGTCGCCGGCGGGCTGACGCAGTACAACGTCGTGTACCGGTACAACCTGGCCATGGTGACGATTTCCATCTCGTTGGACGTACGTCTGCTCGTCAACTCGCTCTCCCACCAAAGGATAAACACTTACCGAGCCGGACTAGATCCTCCTCATCGGCATGATGTCCCTCCCCGACGACGCCGTGTAAGCCTCCCTTACAACCCAACCCAACCCCCAACCCAATCCTCCCCCACCAACCCTGTTGACACATGTCAGCTACGTCCAAGCGTCCCCCCTCACCTACCTCGCCAAGCTCAACATCGAAATGAATATGGCCGAGCTCCTCGGAAAAGTCGTGAAACGCTCGACCGAGGCGCGCAGCGCCTCCCTGCCGTCCAACGAGATCGACCCCTGGCAGCAACCGCACCACCTCGGCATCGACGTGTTTGACCGCGAGTGGTTGGGGAGTGCGAAGGATATCATCATGCCGCCTGGGAGCAGGGGCGGGGGTGGCGGTGGTGCTGGGAGTAGCCGGGGTGGTGGTGATGGAGGTGTTGTTGGTGGTAATGGTGGGGGAGGGCAGATGCATGATCTGAATATGGATATTCTCAACAGGCCGGATGAAAATAGGGGGCAACCGAAGGACGAGGAGGGGTCGACGTCGGGGACGCAACCCTGGGATCTGGAGAGGTGGCAGGCTCAGTGGGGTGCGGAGGACAGGCCGAGGTCGAGAGTCGGGAGCGAGGATGTGGTAGCGAAGAAAGACAGCGGCGCGTCGGGTGTGTGATGTAGGATTTTGAGATGTTGGGAGAATGTTGCGGTGGTAACTCGGTATTTGAGGCGCAAAGGGGTCCGTATTTGTTGGATGGCTTCAGCCTTTCGATGTTTCTGGGACCTTTTTCATGGCGCGATAGAGATGCAGTATCAGCGTGGTTTTGGAAGCGAAATGTGAAGCGCGACAAGAAGATTAGACGAGGTGAAAACTCTAGAATCGCTTCAGACCTCACGAAACATCATGAAACCCGCCAGTTCTCGCGATGTTGTTGATGTCGGTCAAAAAAAAAAAAGAAAAAAAAAAAAAACCGGTGAGACCAGCAATCAGAAAAGTGGGCTCGAAGGTCCGACGCAGGAGCTGAAGAGACTCAAGGGTTAGGGTCAGCAGTTGCCTGCGGAAAGCCCCGCTTTTTCCAACGTCACTCAATTCAACAGCTGCCTCAGGTCACGCAGTCCTCTCAGTCGATGCTTTGTCTCGATAATCAAAGAAAACGCACGGCCTTGAAGAATGGATAAAGCAGAGGAATCGGCGCCCAAGGGCCACACCAGAACAAGGTCGGGCGTCAAAGGCAAGTGAACAAGGGCTACAATGGTCAGAAATGCGCCTGTTCCAATGCGCAATTCGTACAACGTCGGCCCAACCAACGATCAAACCACCGTCGCTGTTACAGCTGCTGGACTTATCACTGATTGTGGTTTCGAGTCAAGCTGACTGGGTTTGGCAGCGACCCGCCCCCGCTCATCCACGAAAGGGCCCCTCGACGATGAGTGAGTCCTCGCTCCTTCCTTCATCTTACCTTGCGCCCCGAAACTCACCCCGGCAAGCGGCCCCCTCACATCGCCGCTCTCCGCAGATCAAGTGCAACGGACTCTCTCCCTCCGAAGCCATCCACGGAGTCCAGCCCCAGGATCGCCCATGATGCCCCGATCACCAGCCCACTCGCCAGCCCCGACCGGCAAACGATCCCTCGCCCCCGGCCCAACACCCGCCCGACACGGCCCAAAAGACTTCTCGTACCTCCTCCGCCCGGAAATCTACCACCCTCTTACCCCTCTTAACACTCCGGCCCCCTTCCGCAACCCACCTAACCCCCCAGCCAAGGACACCCCGATCCCGGACCTCGTCTCGCAAGGCCACTTCCGCGCAGCCGCCATCGCCGCCACGGACCGACTCACAAGCGGAACCCTAGACCCAACAGACCACGCGCAGATCTTCGACCTGTTGTACACGCGCCTGGCCTGCCTGACCCTCCTCGACGCAACAGCCCTCGCCGCGCAGGAGGTCAAGGCCTTAGGAGACCTGCACTCAGCCTTCTACTACTCCTCCTTGGCCCCTACCCGTCCTTCTTCTTCCCACACAGATGACGCCACCATCACAGCAAGCAATATTCCAGCGACAAGCCCAGCACACCTCGTCCCCTGGCCCCTCCGCCTCCTCGCCGTCCGCCTCCAGGCCCTCGGCTTCGGCGACCCGCGCCGCGCCGTCATGAGCTACTACGAATTAGCCAGGGAAGCGCGCCTGCGCCTGGGCGAGGCGAAGGCCGCACACGATAACTCGGCTGCGGAATTGTGGAAGGAGCGGTTGGCGGACCTCGGGGTGAGGGTTGCGGGGGCGCTGGTCGAGATGGATGATTTGACCGGGGCGGTGGAGCATTTGGGGACGTTGAGAAGTGATGGCCGTGGTGGGGGTCTCGGGGGGATGGGGAGGGTGAGGAGGGCTTTGTTGTGGTTGCATTTGGGGGATGTGGATGCTGCGAGGGAGTGTGTTGGTGATGAGACTGGTGATGTGGAGGAAAAGGTGGCGAGTGCGCTGTGTGATATGGCGGATGGGGAGTATGAGGCTGCGTTGGGGAAGTGGATGGAGCTGAGGGAGACGGTGGATGATGAGATGGTGGGAGTCAATCTGGCGGTTTGCTTGTTGTATGTGGGCAGGATGCAGGAGGTGAGTTGATGGTGTTTGTGCGTGTCTGCTGAACCTCGGTGATGGTTGCTGACATCAAGCAGGGAAGGGCGCTGCTGGAGCAGCTGGTTGACTCCGGTCGATCATCGCATACGCTGCTGTTCAATTTGACAACCATGTACGAGTTGTGCACGGACAGGTCCCGGGCCCTCAAGGTGAAGCTGGCGGAGAGGGTGGCCGCCAGGGAGGATCGGATGGAAGGCTGGGAGAAGACCAATGCGGATTTCAAGCTTTAGTGACTGCGGTGGGCCTGAGCAACAGGAACCTGTGCAATAACCGGGTCTGAACGAGTTGTTGTTGCTGCTATTGACCGGTGTTGCCCCGCGAAACCTGTCTTCCAGTTCCTCCTCGTCGCCGGCAACCTTGTGTTTTCCACCCAGCGGGCATTTCCCATCTCCTAGCAACAACTTTCAGTTTTCCTCTGTGCTCAATTTTCTTTTCCCACTCAACTTTGATCGGCACGAGGATCGCAAACACCTCACCACGACAAGTCTGTGCCGAAGGCTGTTGTGGGATCCTTCGTCCTTCGCTTGGACCTTTCGTTTCGAGTTATCGGCCCAGATCTGAATCGCTTTTCCATCCGCCATCGCGGTTGCCTCGCCATCGCGTTCACTCGCCATCTGTCCTTGCGCCCATCAAACTGCTTTTGCATCTGCAATCCCTCCATCTCGGACTGATGTAAGTTGAGCAACACGGCCACCGTCGCTTCCATCAGCAAGAGTCAGAACACCCAAACGTCTGACAACCGACATTGTTTGGCACAAACAGTCTGCGGCGCGCTGAGGAGCAAGCGCGACTTTTTCGACACCTTTTCCTTCCTTAAGGTGGTCGTTTATCGCCCGCCGACATCCCGGCCTCAGTAAGTCTTGCCAGTCGCGTTCCTCCTTACCGAACAAGCCTTCTCCAATCCCTCATTTACAGCTCGATATTTCGTCCTCTATATATCAACAATCACTTTTCTGACCAGTCCTAGCGCCGATTCCCACTGACCCTTCCGACACCTCGCCGCGGCAGCCGCCATGCCGTTCGCGACGGGTGACGTCCTTCAGCGAACCGTGCGGCTGCTCGAGGCACTACTTTGCACTCAAGCCCGCACCCGTCGCAACCTCACGTTTTTCGACCTTCCACGTGCGGTTCGCGATAGGGTTTATCGCTACGCTCTCCAGGATGGCATCCCGCTCGACACCGACTGGGAGCTCGACCTGAAGCCGCACTTCCCCAAGAAGAACCTTGGTCTCCTCTGCGCATCGCGACAGATCCACGAGGAGGCGACTCCCATCCTTTACGAGAAGGTCCATCTCGGCTCGGACGCGGCATTGGCTTTCAAGTTTCTCGACTTTCTTGGT
Source organism: Chaetomiaceae sp. PF1801 (assembly GCA_023628475.1). NCBI lineage: Eukaryota > Fungi > Ascomycota > Sordariomycetes > Sordariales > Chaetomiaceae > Chaetomiaceae sp. PF1801. The sequence goes on from JAMAKQ010000001.1 coordinate 464,445, forward strand.
CCCGACCGGGTCAAGCTAATCCAGAATCTCGGCCTCTACTACCACTGCCTTCAGCGGTGCAACTGGACGGGGCGTGGCTACTACGAGGATCTGGATTGGACCCCGGTGTTTGAGCGGCTCTGGGACTTGAGCGCCCAATTTCAGTCCGTCGACGTCTCTTTCGTGGCTTGTATCGGCGACCGGCACCCGAGGGATCACTACCTTCAAACCGCGTGCCTTTCCACTTGGGACCCTGAGTCGGATAGCTTCTGGCAGGGCCTCCAGGGCCTCGACGTGGCCAAGGAGATTCGACTCTTGGACGCGGTGCCCGAGTACTTTGCGCGGATGGTCGCGAGGGAGCTTGGCTGGCACATGCAGGGCGAGTTCAAAGGCGGCTATGACAACCCTTTCAAGCCGCTCAACACCTTCAAGGGGATCCTCCTGAACCCCGAGTTCATGACCAACCACGAGGAGCTTCAGGTCCGTAACCCGGCACGGAACCTTGGCATTCGAGCCCTGAGATTCGCATTTGGATTTCTGAGACACCTCATGAGAGGACAACCGCGGGCAGCCTCCACGGACGGTGAATCGCTTCCGGCTGCTGCGAGGGACGCGAACCATCAGACTACCACCCACAAGCGGATTCAGTTCTTGGACCTGCCGCAGGAGATTCGCGACCTCATCTACGAGTACGCCTGCGGCGAGTGGGTTTACAAACCCTTCTGGCCAGACCGCCCAGCCCAATGGAACCCTGGCTTCGGCCTGTTGCTGGTGTCAAAGCAGGTTTCGGAAGAGGCGCTGCCATTCATCTACCGGACCGTCCGGATCCACGGCGGCGAGCCGCTCGACGACCTCGACAAGCTGGGCCAGAACCTCACCCACGTGCGCACTTTGGAGATTCATTTCTCCTGCTTCTGCCCCTTCGGAGGCAGCAATCTGCGCTACAACAACAGAACCCTCTACGCGGTGCGGGAGTATTCACGAGCGCTCAGGTCCTTTCCCCCCTGGTTCGGTCCCGGCGACTCGACGCCGGATGCCGCTGCCCTCGACGAAGCCAAAGCCGCTTGGTCCGCCGCTATGGTTCGGATCCGGCCACTGGCCGGTTTGGCTGAACTCGTCGTCACGTTCCAGTCCTGCTGCCGCTCGGTTTCGTACCAGCCGCGCTGGAGGCTGAGCGACATTGACACTGGCCTTCTCAACGGGACCATCGCGCCGCATCGCCGGTTCTGCCTTTTACTCGAGGATCACTTCCTCGACCTCCTCACCGATTGTCGCCGTATTGAACGCATGTCCCTCCTCGGAAACGTCCCGCCGAGCCTCGCCGTCCGGCTGGCTCGGCCATACCCCGAGTGTGGCATGTCGCTGCAGGCCGTGAGCACAACGATGGCCCAGTTCATCAAGAAGACAGACGAGGCATGGGCCGCGTGGAACGCTGGCCGCGAGCACTGGCCGGGTATGCCGTGGGAGAACTCCGACCCGTTCCCCACTGACCTGGAGCACCCAACCTTGTTTCCCACGCCGCATTTTGTGCTGGCGAGGGAGGGAACGGCGCGGGGCAAGTGGGAGGCTCATGTTGCCGCGGAGGAGGGTGGGCGGTTGTTGGCGGGGATGGAGGTCGTCGCTGGTCCAGTCTCAACGATGACACTTGAGGCGATGCGGCAGTTTATGGACTGCGATGGGAAGCTCAACCCTCCGGAGGTGGACGATGAGGAGTGACGGGAGGGTTGAGGTTGATCTTGACCGTCGGGGGGGTTGGTCATTGGGGACAAGTGGTTGCTGGCAGAGCAGACCGTCCCGGTATTGTTGTTTTTATTTTTGTATCTTGCCATGCTAGCGTCTTTCGTTACTGGGCCTGCACGGAGACATATACGCAGCGGGGCCATATCTTAGTATTATTATAGACTTGCCATTCTCAACATCTCCATGGTGGCTTGTGGCTCATGTGGCCTTTGAGCATGTGACGTACTCCGTACCAATGTCATCTTGGCTGTTCTTTTACCACTTGTTAACGAGTTCCGCTGGGTCTTCAGAGGCCCTTCACGTCAGTCGACTCAGTCTTCGACACGCGGCGATCTGGCGTGGCATGGGCCAAAAGTGATACATGAAGTGGAACGAAGAGCTTTTGGACGGGATTCCAAATGCTTCCTACTGCCCGTCAGATTTCAACTTCGAGGCTTACAATAACGCCATCCAGGAAGATATGCACATCGGCACGGCGCCCCGAGTTGGTTGCTGGCTCTGTCCAGCAAGTTCCCACACGCCGCGGAAGCGGCTTTTGGCAAATCGACTTGACAGGGTATGGGGGGTTCTCAGATGGGTGACAGGTTTGCATCTCGCCTGAAACCTCAAACTAAGGTGCCTGAGGGAGTTCATTCCAAGTTTCGTCCAGTCTTCAGGCGCCTCCAAACAAAATTCGTGGAGTCACACACTGTTCTTAACTTCTTCGCATCATGCAGCATTTCGAGGATTCCATTCAAGTTTTGCCCTCTGCCCTAATAGTTTCTCCTGACAAAATAAATTTCTCCCCAAATCCTTTTGACCTTTTCCCTCCCCCACAAACCTCGCAACCCAGCATCTCAGCACCTCAACGGATCAGCCACCAAGTTGACTTGCGGTGCCCATGCAGCCAGATTCACGGCTGGTGCTGGCGAGCGCTCGCCGAGAACCAAGAACTATTCATTTTTCACCGTATCTGCTGCTTCGCCGCATTCCGTTCTCATTCCCAAGATCGGCCCGACAGCATCGTGCTCCCCGACAAAAAAACAAGCCCGGGATCGACCACAGAGTGACGTGCTCCAGGAGCATCGAAACGGCAGGTCAACTAAATTTCTACGATATATACGGTACTTTGCCAAATCCTTTACCAACTTCGACCCTGCTGTGACCATGGCCGCGCAGGCACTCGTCCTCGCTCCCGGTGGCCGCGCGCCGACCTTCCTCGACCTCCCACGGAAAGTTCGCGACCAACTCTACAGCCACGTTCTTCGCGATGAGGCCCCCGAAGAGCCGCTACTCGATGACCCGACATATCCCTTCGTTCCTGACGACCGCCTCGGCTTGCTGCTTGCTTCACGGCAGGTCCATGATGAAGCCGAGGCCATACTCTACGACACCGTCTGGCTTGGCTCGTTTGCCCCCTCAGCCCAACGCTTTCTCGAGTTCCTCGGCCCAGAGCGCATCCGCAAGATCCGGAACCTCATCTTCTTTTACCAGTGCTTCAACGACTGCCGGTACTCCAACGACTCGCCGTACTTCTGGGACATCGACTGGAAGCCCGTTTTCGACCTGCTGCGCAACTCTTGGGCCTGTGTCCGCCGCGTCCAAGTCTGGTTCAGAGAAGACTTTATCCGCTGGCACACATATCCCAACGCCGACCTTTCCGCCCCCATCAGCTACCTCGCGAACACCTGCAATATGATTTTGGCGCGAGGAAATCGACAGGTTCTAGCGCGGGCTGAGGTCGCTCACCATGGCCGAGGAGATCGAGTTTGTCGACTGCATCCTGGAGTACTACGCCTACCACCATGCCAGAGAGCTCCGTTGGCAGATGAAGGGCGCCGTCTACGCAGATCACCGGTCTTCGTACAACCCCAACACATTCTCTCTGGGCAAACTGGTCAACCCGCGATTCCCACTTCAGTTGGACTGGCTTCTCACTCATGTCCACCCGCTCCTCGAGCAGGGGATGTGTCTGGCCTAGTCTACGATCCAGACGACGAGACCTGGAGAAACGCCGGCCCCGTAGACGAGTCTGCGAGTGAGGACGCAACCAAGGCTCGCCCAAAGATTTACCTCCTCGACTTGCCCCTCGAAATCAGGCGGCTGATCTACGACTACGCAAGCGAGTGGCCTTGGGGAGGTTGTTAGCCGTCCACATCGACGCGGCGATCGATATCTCTTCTCGCATCTCCCAACAAGTCACAGGAGACGCAGGATTTGTCATCTCGTTACTGGTAACACAGATCGGCACGAAGAGCAGGGCCGCGGGTGTGGTGAATATGATGGTGGACTGCATGGCTGCTGCCGCGCCGAGGGAGGTGGCGGTGCCGGCTGGGTTGGCGTGGGGGGTTTGTTAGGGCGCAGTTTGTCGAGAAGTGTGAGACAGAGGTTGAGGGGTTGGGCGTGCCTGAGGTGGGGTGGAGTTTATTGACCGTTGGGGAGAAGACGGTGGATGGGGGGAGAGTGGTTAAGGTGGAGGTGGTGTTTGATTCGGACAGTAATACTGCCTGTGGGGAGCAGTTTGTTGCGTGGCTTGGGCCGTATGGGATGCTGGAGTTTACTAAGGTTGAGGTCAGCGGGGGGAAGAAGTTCGCGGCCGTGCCGCAGGGGTGGTATGGGGATGTGTGGATGGTGGTGGTGAATCAGAGTGGGATTGAGTTGGACCAGCTGGCTGAGCATGTCGTTGCTGGGGCTGAGATGGTTTGGATCGCGGAGCGTTAGGCGGGTGCGCTGGGTGTGAGAAAGATCTGTAATGTGTATTTAAGACTATTAGATCCGGCGTCTGGGGTTGGAGATCCCTTTTTACCCCTTTATTCAGTGGCCTTTTGTCATCCTTTTGTCATCTCCAAGTTGTGGTCTTTTCAACCAGCATGCCAGGACACTATCTGGTGATTTAAGCGGCCCTTCTTTACACCAGCAACCAGATGATGTCCAGATCCAAATCCTCATTTCGTCTTCTCTAAACCCGCGTCTAGGTAGGCCCCAAAATATCCAGTCTGTCACCGCCCATCTATTGTGATCAAGAAATGACACCCACCACCCTTCCAAAGCAGCCTCTCAACCCAACTTATTACACCCCCTTCATCCCCTCCCCCCAACCAACATCCCCACCGCCTCCTCCACCGCCTCAGCACTCCCGCAAACCAACCCCCCCTTCTCTCCACAATCCCCCACGACCCTCTCCAACACCCTTCCCCCATCAACCGGATCCACCGCCCTCCCCCCAGCACACTCCACGACCAACGCCAGCGGACACAGCTCATACAACCTCCTCAGCTTGGCCTTGCTCCCCGCCGTCACGGGACTGAGATACACACCCTGGCGCTGCACCAGCATGTGCACGATGTCGGGGACCAGACCTCCCGCGTAGCGGAGCGTGTACTGCTGGTTAATGTAACTCGATACAAGGGACATGTACGCCTTGTCCTCGGCCGCGGCGCGCAGGTTGGCGGGGGAGAAGTAGCGCGCTGTGGGGGCGAGGGTGAGGCGCGGCTGGGTAAGGATCCAAGTATTGCTGGACGGGTCGAAAGCGAGTTCGAAGCAGGTTTGTGTGGCGGTGTTTGGGATGCGCAGGGCGACGATGGCGGTTGTGCGCGGGCCAAGGACGCCCAGGATGGCGGCTGTTTGGGTTGTGGAGGGGTGTTTGTTGAGGGCTGTCGGGCCGTCCCAGAGCGAGAGGATGGTGCCGACTGTCCAGTTGGCGGGGATGATGGAGCTGCCGTCGAGGGGGTCGAAGGCGAGGGTGTATTGCTCTGAGGAGGGGGAGGAGGGGGAGGAGTGGTTGACGGGGCGCTCGACGGGGTCCTCCTCGCTGCTGGCTGTCACGATGGAGGGGCAGTCGAGGATGGCGGCGCGGATGAGGTTCTCGGCTGTCACGTCGACGTTGAGTTCTGAAGGCGTTGATAATTAGTGGATGTTCAGTGTTGATAATTAGTGGATGTTCAGTGCGGGGTGGAGGAGGAACATACGATGGTCGCCAAAGGTGTTGTCGGTGCCGGCGGCGGTAACATGGTGAGATGTGCGCAGGGCCTGAGCAACTTCGGCGACACTCTGCAGAAGTCGGGGGATGACCGAAGTGATGAGGGCCTCACGGCTGCCGTCCTGTGGAAGCACGGAGCGGAGGTGAGCTTCAAGGGAAATGCCCTCCATCTCGGTGTGGTTTTTATGAGGAATGAATGGAAACAAGTCGCCTTGATTGGTGCTCTCTCGTGCTTGATAGATTGCTCCGCCAACAAATCCTTGGTTGCCCGGTGCTTACGATCGACGACGCATTCAAGCTTGAAACTCACTCACCGTTAACAGTGAGAAAACAAACCCCACAACGCCGAAATCGCAATCGTCATGACAGCTCAGCAAGCTTGCCAGTATCCACTTCCCAGGGTTAGGGTCAGTCCTACCCCTGATTCAGGGGTGTAAACAATGAACATCGGGGAGCGAGATGCCCACCAACAGCACCGAAATCACAAGGTCTGAAATGATTGAAGAGGAAAAATGCTTTGGTCTGCTGGTTCTGCTTTTTATGGTGTTCATCAGACTCCTAATGGTCCATGCCCTGAACCCAACTCTCATGAACATCGGACGACAGAAACAACCAGGCGGGCTTCGACAGTAGTAGCGCCTATGGTCACCGCTTTTTAGTGCTATTGTGAATTGTTTCTTCTATTGGGCAGCCTATTCATTGTCACTCTGAGATTCTTCCTTCAAAGCTCGCTTCTCTTGCCACCACCGCTCACCGAACCCTTCCCCCAAACAACATGAACCTCTTCCTCGAATCGGGCCAGGACTCGATTCGCCCTTACTACAGCATCGGGTCCGTTAGCAGTGCCATGGATTCTTCCCAGAAAGGCATTACTGAAGGTATGCGTTTCTTTCTTTCTTTGTTGATTTTAAACGTCTTTCCTTCTTTTTCCATCCTTTTCAGCTTTCATGTTGCTATGGCTTCCCTGGTGCGACATGCGCTAACCGTAACACGCAGCTTCCAACAAGACAACTTCCATTATGACGACCCGCCCGACAGTCGGTCACAAGAGAACCCGTTCTCAAGTTGACTCAGCTGATGCGAATGGGGCTTCGACTGAAGGCGCTCCTCCCATCCGCGCCATCCTCATTCACCTGAGCGCGCTACTTTCTTCGGAGGCCGCCATTACCTACACGATCCGCACCTTATTGAGTAAGCTGCTCCACGAGAACGAGATTACCCAGGTCTCGGAAGAAGCCATCCTCCGTGCCTTTACCACGTCGCCCCGCATCTACAACATCCTCCGGGAGCTCGGCATGCGCGAGCTCACGGCCGACGAGATGAGCCGCATGGAGGCGCTCTACACTGTCATCTTCTTTACCCAGGCCTGGCCGCTCCTCGACCTCGATCAGCATGCCAAGGTGTTTCTTGAGGAGGCCACCAGCCAGCACCCCCATCTCCGGCTCGCGGCCATGTCCAACAACACCCCGAAGGCGACCGAGCTGTTGGAGAAGTTGGGCGTTAGAGAGCTGGAGATGGTGCGTCCTAGCATTCAACGCTGTTCGCTCGGCGCTCGTTCAGGAGACAACGTGAATCAGCTAACTCTTGGGCACAGGTCATTCCCACCCCTGCTGTCCAAGCCATCAATGAGGGCTCGCTGGCGTACGAGACCTTCTGGGACACTTGGAAGCGCCTCATCGTGCCCTGGTTCAACGACCCCTCCTCCAACCCTGCCTGGGACGACTTTGACAAGGACGGCAGTCTCAAAGATGACAAGGTTGTTGCGGGTAAGAAAGCCATCGACAAGGACACCACCGACAAGGAGCACACCAACAAGTCCACCGCCAACAACGGGATTACGCCCAAAGACAGCGTCAACCAGTCCAACAAGGACACCACCGCCCTCTCCGCCACCCATCCCACCGACAACCCCAGCCTGACCCCAAACAAGAAACACGCCCCCTTCCCCCCCTCCAAATCCTGCCACCCCTCAACCTGCAACACAAACAACTACCACGGCCCCGGTCCCAACCCCCACCCATCCGCCCCGCCTCTCAAACCCTCCGAAGTCATGGTCATCTCCTGCGCCCTCTACGACCTGGGCATCGCCAAGCTCGCCGGCATGCAGACCTGCTGGCTGCGCAAGATTCGCGCCGACGACGAGGTCGCGGTGCGCGTGGCGGGTAACTTTGATATGGTGGCGGGGGACTTGGAGGAGGTTAGGATGAGGCTGTTTGGTGGGGGTGATGGTGAGGAGGAGGAGGAGGAGGAGGGTTGTGTGAAGAATGGAGTGAAGGTGAAGGAGGAGGGTGGTGGTGGTGAGGTCATGATGAAGGAGGAGGGTGAGGATATGGACATGGACAAGGGTAAGGAGAAGGAGGTCACTGAGAAAGTGAAGGATGAAGATGAGGATTTGGTTCTGGTGTCGGTCAGCGACAAGAAGGAGCCGGTTGTGGAGGGCTCGGGTGAGGAGAATGAGGTTGTCATGATGGAGATTGATGACTATTGAGCTGGAGTCTGCTTCTGAGCTTGGTCTGCCAGTAGATATGATCTGAACTGAACGTGTTCACACGGCGTGAAAAATTCCAGGCACAGATAGTCGAGCATTCGCTTTGCGAGGGGCTCTGATTCAATGCGTCCTTTGCTTGTGTCTGAGTTGCTTTCGTGGTTGTCTCTGTCCTTGTTGCTGCTTTATTAGCTGTTGGTCGCCTGGGCCCTTTCAACCATGATACCCTATTTCCCTTGCTTGCCAGCCCTCTCCATCACCAGACAATAAATGTCTCGAATCGCAAGGATATCGTTGGCCATCGAGACTTGCAGGGGCATGTTCACCGCAAATTAAGGCAGTCCAAACCAGCACTACAGTTCAACCCTTGTTCGACGAAGAAGAAGAAGAAGAGGAGAAAAGGAAAGACCCTCTTGTAGGCCAAGTTGTAGACTAACAAACAAACCAGGACTGAATTGTATGTGCATCAGACAACTCGACCTGATAATCTACTAAATCTCACTCCAGCTTAATATTCGCCTCAATCCACTCATCCAACGTCGTCAACCGATGCGGCACCACCGCCATCGTCTCCCTCGTCAACCTCTCCGTCCCCGGGCCATAGTACCCATACTCAGCACAAAACTTGAACATATTCACCACCGGCTCCTGCGCAGCCGGCGGCAGAAACTGCCTGAACCGCTCCTCCGGCAAAACCACATACTTGACCGTCCTCCCCGTGTGCCTCGAAATCTTCTCGGCAACCTCATCAAAACTATGCAGCGCGCCCGCCGCATACAGAACCTTCCCCTCAAACCTCTCCGGCTCCGCCAGGATCGTCCCCACAAACTTGCCCGTATCCGCCACAATGTCGATCCACGGATACACACAGTCCCCCGGGAAGAAGTTGGCAATGGCGTACACGCCAGGCTGGTCCTCCCCCACCGGCCGGGGCGCCATCATCCCCGACAAATTCTGCATGAAACTGCCAGGCGCAAAAAACGCGCTCCTGACGGGCAAAGAGCGGATATACGCCTCGACCTCGCCGCGCGAGTCGTACGCCGCAACGCGGTACTTGCCGCCGGAAATGACCTCGCAGTGCACCTCGGTGCTGTAGATCAGGTACTGCGCGCCGGCGGCGACGGCGGCGTCCGCTGCCGCCTTGCCCTGGCGCACCTCGCGCTCCTTGGTCTGGTCATCGTAGATGGTCCGCGTGGTGATGAAGACGGTGTGGGCGCCTGCCAGCGCGGATTTCAGCGAGTCCGGGTCGTCCAGGTCGCCGTTGACGACCTCGGCGCCCTTGACTCGGAGGGCGTCGGCGGCGGGCTGCGTCGCGTCACGCGTGATGCCGCGGACCTTGTAGCGGGCTGAGAGCGTTGAGTCGGAGAGGACGAAGTCGGCAACGGAACCGCCCTGCTGGCCGGTGGCGCCGAGGATGACGAGGAGTTCGCTCATGGTGGTAGTGGTAAGTGTGCGAAAACAGGTTTGATGACTCGGCTTTGGAAGGTTTGTTGCTGCAGTAGGATGGTGTGGCGGGGGGGAGACAAGCATCTCGAACTGTTCAACAGCTCGCCATTTTATGGACCTCGACTAGGTGCCTCTCTGCGTTGCGCGTCTTCCTTCGCTCGGTCGTTTGTGTCGGCCAAGATCGTGGTGCCAAGCTAACTCCGCTAATTCCGGTGAGCCCGGCAAGACTGGACATGCTGAAGCAAGACTCACAGCGAAGGAGGACGGAAACGGCCGCTGGATTGAGGACTGAGATGCCGTAGGCGAAATCCGTACAGGTGTTTCGGATCTACCTCTCATCGCTGGCATGCGAGTTGCGTCTCCCAACCCAGCGCTTTCCAAAAGTAGGTTCTGCTTGAGCTCTTGTGGTCAAGTCGGAGTATGGAAGCTTCAGATTGCCTGCCTCGTAGCACCATCCCCCTGACGCAGCTTGCGGCCGGATTTAGGACACCCAGGAATAAACGGTCGCTTGTCGGCGAATGATCTGGGGAACCAACAGCTGCGCCGCCCGCCGGCAGGACTCTTCTGCAGAATGCACCGCCGCGATGCAATGCTGAGGTACAATCCAAACCGCGGAGATAAAGGCACACGGATTCGGAAATAAGCGGACCCCGATTGTTGTTCCTGGATAATCGCTGGAAGAACATACCATGACCGTCAAAGCACGTCAGTATCCATGCCCTCGCCGGCTCCGATGCCGATCGCTGGGATGGCCGTGCCTGCCGCTCCGATGAGCCGACCACCCATAGTCCGCATGGTGTTGACTGTGACCGCGGTAGGAGTGATTGCTGCGGCCGGGGTGACGGGGCTCCGGCTCCCGAATCGGCTCCTCGACTTCCACCTCCTCCTCTTCGTACTCGTCTTCAAAGTAGCGCGCAACAACTTCCTTTTCCTTGCGTGCTTCGCTGGCGTCAAAGACGAACCGCTGTGTTCCCTCGCTGGGCGCCCTCTTGCGCTTGACTGAGCCGCTCCCTTGCAGCGAAGGATTCGTTGCTGGGGACGTGGCGGACCCGGGCGTGAGGGACCACGTGTCCGGAACGTCGGGCGCGCATCGATCGCACCATCCGTGGTAGCGCTGGTGCTTCTCCTTGGCCACCAAGTTGTTGACCTCGATCTTGACATCCATGACCTTGTTCAGGGCAAACCGAGCCCCGACCTTGGTGGACTTGGGGAACTGCGTGTACAGATCCAGCAGGTCCAGCATGGTTTCGAGCACGCAGGCTCTTTCCGAATGCCAGGCCGCGGCCCTTTTGAACTCCTTCGTCTTCTCGGGGCCCGTGTCCAAAAGAAGCGAGGTCAGCTCGAGGATGGCGAGCACCAGCGTGAACGACGCCTGCTTGATGGGCGCAAACGTCTTGTACAGGTCGATCGACATGTTGTAGGCGACATGAAGAAACTTCTTGCCCTCCTCCTGAGTATTGGTATACTCCCGCGGGAACATTCGTCTGACCATCTTGATCAGCAGCTTCTGGGGGTATTGGACGCGGAAGTCGAAGCCGATCGTTTCGAGGATGTGGCGCTCCAGCCCGACAGTGAATCGAGATGGCGCCTCGAATATCTTTGTGCAGCGTCAGCAATTGTCAAGATCCAAGCCGCAGCATGCTTCCCCGAAGGCAAGTTGCCCACCTTGTCGTCCGGCGTCTTGTGATCGTGAGGCTGCCTGAGATTGTGCGCCGCGCAAAGAATCTCCTTCGACTTCTTGATGGTGTCCTCGGCCTTGCAGGCGACGAAAAGGGCCGCCAGAGCCACATCCTCGTAGTTGTACTCGTTGCTCGGGAATCGTAGACGGAATTTGTGGTAGTATATCGCCGCCGTGTCGAATGTCTTCACAGGTCTGCGGAGGCAGGAGTCAGCGGGACTGCTTGGCCATAGTTGGGATAATGTGGGTAGATGCAGCAACGCACAACTGCAGGCTCTGTCGGACGCTGTCAATGAGCTGAATGCCCTTCAGCCGGTAGCCGTCCTCGCGCGCCTCGTCGTAGCTGGCGTGCTTCATGCTTTGCCGGAGCCCCTGTTCCGAGCTGTACTGCGAAGGGATTGCTGACAGGCCCGAGGGCGGTCCAGCTGGAGGATTGCCATCAGCAGCCGGGCCGGTGCTGGCAGACGCGGAGGGCTTGGCCTGCTGCGGAGCCATGATCAAAAGCGACGGCGTTGACCCCGACAGGTGGTGGATGGGGGTCGATCGGTCGATCGCTCAAGAGGGGTAAGAGTGCGTTTCAAGACATTGATGCCACAAATCCTTGCTGTTTGGAGCTCCGAGGGCCGCAAAGAGAAAGTTGTACCTAGTTGGGAGACGGACGCGAACGCGAGGTTGAAAGGCTTGGCAGCAAGCCCACTTTGGCGTCGGAGCCTAGAACAGTGGGCCACTCTCTAGCTCGCCACTTTGGACCTGCTGGCTTGAGCACTGACCAACGCTTAATTCCACTTACTGCAGCGCCAAGCTTCCCAAACGCAACACAACCTAACGCACGCAGTGACGCACAACAGTGACAACACACGAGACTCAAAATGAGGGAAATTCATCCGGATGTGGTACTAGCGTCATTATTATTGCGTGACATCGTCAAGTGTTTTTGCGAGTATTATTGCGTTGCCACGGAGTGGCTTGTGATACGCATAGACTCGTCGAGGTACCTAGATTCAGCTACTTAATGGCATGTCCCCCTGCCAGGAACTCTCCTTCCTCTTCCTCCCCTTTCCGATTTCTCAAGTTATCCGACAACTTGCATCCGCATTCGATCGTCCTTTTTCTTAAGCATCCTCCCCAATCCAAACGAAACACAATCATTTCCTTCAAGTTTCATCCTCTGCCGCCGGCATCCACCGACCATGGCGAAACAGCGCCAGAACACGGCTGCTCACGGGGGCTCCCGGATCGCCAACCGTACAGGCACCCGCCGAGGCAGCAAGCAACAACTTGATCAACAGACCGGGCGCCCGACCCAGAGGCTTCCACTCGAAACGAAGACGAATGAACTCAGAATCGAAGAGTACCCAAAACTGCCCAAGCATGCCATCCTGCACTTCCTCCGCGGCTATGTCGAACAAAAACATCGCGAGGCAATTATGCGGCAGACTGGGAGGTTCATGGGCCTCCATGCGTTTCTCTTGAGAGCGTTCCTCGGATGCGGTCGCTCGAAATCGAGAGTAAGTGAATCCCCCCTTTGGCGAGTACCTCGTGGGCGGTTGCTGCTCCTGCGGTCACGCGTGCTGGTGTTCCGAGACGTGCTCCCAAATGGCTGACATTGTCCGTAGGCTGCTGCAACAAGTCTGTCCCCATATACCTCCTGCCGGACGCGTCCAGCACGAGATGCGAATACCAACTGCTCCTTGCGGTCCTGCACAACTACCTCTACCGGACCTGGTTTCGACCCTACAGGAGCGAGATTGACTGGGCTCAGTTCCTGGCCCAGGTAATCACCATCTCTTCAACCCCTGCGCCGCCCCCGACCGAGACCCCGGCCGACGCCGCACGTTTCGCTGCGACCTTGAGCCGTGCCATATGCGCTCATGTCGAGACCGTGGGGCAGAAAGTCGGTGCCCGAGCAAGTGGCGTGATCCCCCACGAGGAGGTGTGGGCGCTGCAGAAGGAACTCGGGTTCGGCGACTGGGAGCCAATCCACGACCGGAAGTTCCTGCTGTTGCAGCCGCTCTTTCGGGCTGTGGCCGTCGTGATCCGGCGCCGCGACTACGGCATACATGTTCCCGCCATCTCAGAGATGCCCGTCCTGCTCGTCCTCACCGGGGCCGAGGAAGGGCTGAGCGCCCCAATCACCTTCGAGTCCATCAAGCACAAGGTGCGCGCGCACCACGAGGTCGGAGATTCGATTCAGGTGGCGGAAACGAGCCTTGCCACGGCCGTCAGCTTCGTCATGGATCTCGAAAAGCGCGAGGTGGCAGCCTTCGGCCCAAAACCGGATCCCGCCGAGACGTGCAAACTTCCGCGGCGGAGCTGCCTGTTGGACGAAGACGAGGCCTTGTTCTGGGCGCGAAAGTACGGCTGGGAGGGAGATGAAGCTCCGGAGGGTCCGAGCTCGAGCTGGGTAGACACCAGCATATACCAAGAATGGACCGGAGACGGCGCCGACTGGGACGCAAAGGCGGGTGAGGGCTGGGAGAGGCAATGCCGCAGGGCCGTTGAGAAGAGCCCCAACATCTATGCTCTGTGATGGCCGAGGTGGAGGTTGAGAACTGGTGGGATCTCCCTGACGGGGAGATTGCTGTTGAGGTCGATTTGTGCCAAGCAACAGGGAAGAGTGAAGGGAAAGGACGGGAGGAAAGGGGAGACAAAAGTGAAGGCTGAGGGAGAAGTAAGGGATGGGGAGGAAGGATAGAGAGAACCGGGAAAGTGGAATCTGACTGAAGCTAAAACCACTCAGATATTGTCAAGTCAGGCGCTGATAAACAAAGATGAGTCTGGATTGTGCCTACCTGGTACATAGGTAGTCAGGTCAGCACACAGCGCGTCGTTGTGGGAAAGTCATCCAAACATCTTTGCCTGGCCTTCCCATCCTAGTGTACCAAATCGTGGCTGGCGCTCTCTGCTCGCCCCGTTCCGCTCGCGTCGTGAGGTGCAATCACGTCGACCAGTTACTTTTGCGTAACTTACTCCTCATGCCGGATGCCGAGCGGCTCCACGGTCCAACTTGAAACTTGCGGGCGATGCCGACTGGAGCTAGGTTGCCGTCTCCAATAATACCTCTGGTATTGCCCTAGCGGGTAACTGTTGTGTCTCCTCCCACCTGGCCGACGATTGAGCTCCGGCAGAATGCTTGGACTGCTAACCTTGGGTCTTGGCGGACAGCTTCGAGAAGACGATTGGGGGAAGGCCTCACGGCCCTCCTCTCTGAGCGGGCGTCTTAGCATGTCACATCATAATCGACATGCTGAAGGGAGACAAACGGGGCCGCACCCCTCGGACGTTAAACGGCCACAGCAACAACAAATTCTTCAAGCGGGCGACGGTGGGTGCCAGGTAAGGTCCCGAATGGCGAGGATGGCCAGGATGACGAGGGTGACGAGGGCGACGTCCTGGAAAGCGTAGATAAGAAGGAAAAGAGAAAAAAAGAAAAGCGCAAAAACGAAAAAGGAAAAAAGGTAAAGGAGAAAAGAAGAGAAATGAAAAAAAGGAAGAAAAAGGGTAAAATAAAAAGAAAGAAAAAGGATAAACGAAAAAGGAAGAAAAGGGGAAAATAAGAAGAAAGAAAATAGGAGAATAGAAAGAAAGAAAAGGGAAAAAGAGGATAAGAGAAAAATAAAGAGAAAGGGAAGGAAAGAGAGGGGAGAAATCTAGGGGGGAAGCGTGGGCGCCATCCGGTCTCGATCGAACCGATACCTTAGCCGACTGTAGCGTCTTGTGTTTGGCCGCACTCCGCTGCTCGTTCAAAAAGTTTGAAGTCGACGTTGGAGAGGGCACTTTTGCCTGCTTCCCGCGACCGGGAGCACACCCCGAGCCCGGTTGCCCACTAAAGCGGATTCACAAGGGCCAACGCGGAGCAACCGTCGTTGCCTTCCAGATTCCATTGTTGATGTGTGAACTTGCCAGTGGACGAAACCCAGGGCAGTTCTCATTGAAGGCGGTAGGCATTGCAGACCACGGCAAGACTCCCGTCCCAATATAGCAACCGCCGACCTAATTCCTAACCTGAACAGGGGAAAAGCACGGTCGGGACTGCTGGTGAAACCCAACTTGAAGACGCAAGTGGACTTGCCTGAGTAGGTTTGTGGACACCTCCTGTCCACAAGCAAGGGGGCAAGAGCCCCCGAGGTGTCCGGGGACATTTCTTGCTACCTTGAAGTAGAAATGAGCCGCCAAAACAGACCAGCGGATTGAGCTTTCCAAGTGACCAACTGCTTCACACGAGGACTGCAGTGGTACACTGTCTGGGTTGTCGTCTTCTACTGCTCAGGCTCGTGATTCACTTTCCCTGAGCGGGCCGGGCCCCAGGTGTGGCGCGGCTGACGGAAGGGGAAGGAAAGACACCGTACTTTCCCAAACGACGCCCAGCGGGACATGCCATGTCGAGATGTCGCTGCTTCCCAACGGGATAGCCGTGTTGCTGCAACATGTGGAAAGAGCTGCCCTCATGGGGCAACATGTCGTGCAGTGTGAGTGCCTACGGACGCTTTTCCCGTCCTCTTGGAGCAGACCGCCACCGCCGACATCGCCATCGCCGCCGTCTCACGTCTTGTGCTGCTGTTTGTTCTTGGTGTTTTGGTGTTGCCGTCTTGTCCTCTGTGTCGTGAGCCGCCCTCCTCCCACCATGTCGACCGACGCCGAGCACCGGGCCCTCGAGGACAAGGGGAGAGAGGTGTACGAGGAGATGCTGGCGGCCGTACGGGCCAAAGGCAATTTATACATCCCCCTGCCAGAGATCAGCCGGCCGGACGGGGGTTACGGCACCCTCTTGGACGACCCCAACCCTGTCTCCTTCGGCAGCAATGCCAAAAGCATGATCCGGACGGTTGGTGTCCCGCTGGACGGGTACGTTTCTGTTGCGGTGCACAACGTGCCGGGTGGGGATACGGAGCACCCGCCCTATTTGAATTACGTCCATAGCGAGGGCAAGGCGATTTTGTGCTGGCACAATTTCGCGACGGACGACGCCCTCGGCAACGAGCGGACCCCGTGGCCCGACCTTATGGCAGTGAGCTGCTCGCGCGTCATGGCGGCCGAGAACGCGGCGAACGAAGGCGGTGCGCGCCGCGACATGACCGGCCGACACGACGACCGCATTGGTCGTAAAGATCCGGTCCCGGCACCCCCCCGCTGATTTTCTGACGCTCCGACCCGGTGAAGCGGATTTCTTTGCGCTCCTGGGCACCCAAAACGGCAAGGGGGTCGCCCGCATGCTGGGCGCGTACCTGCAGATGTTTGGCCGCAAGGTCATCGCGCGCGCCCTGGTCGAGCCCCGGGGCAACCCCAGCATCTGTTGGGTGTTGAGGAGCTGCCGGTGGCGCCACCCCGGCAGCCGAAGACCGCGCCCTCGAAGAAGGACCTGAGGAAGGAGCGGAAGCGGCAGGAGAAGCAACGACGGGAGCGGACCGTCTGAGGGGGTGTCCAAGAACGGCGGGGAAGGGGGAGGGGGGAGGGGAGAGGAGGAGGGGGCAGGGGGGAGGAGGAGGGGGAGGGGGGAGGAGGAGAGGGGAGGGTGGGAGCGGAAGGGGGAGGGAGCGGAGGGGCGAAGGGGAAGAGACCTTGGACAGTCTCGGTAAACCGTCCCACCTGTCCCCTGACACAGGACAGGTGTCTTCTGAGCGGTAGGGTTGCCACATCCGAGTGGTGACTTTCCTGGTCCTGACACAACCGGGCCTACCACCGCCTTATGCTACCCGAGGTGCGATGTTGTCGCGCAAGATACCGAACGGCGGGCTCCAGGACCTTGCCCAGGTATCCCGCGACATGCGACACGGGCCACTGCTGATCTGGATCGCTTAGGCGGGGACCTGGCCACCGCAAATAGTGTGAAAATGCAGTTGGATCCTACCCGGGCGGCATGCAGCTTGGTCGGCCGATACGACGACTGGACGACGCGAAGTCCCGAGTCTGACTTTAGGACGACTCCTTTGCACTCCGGTCTGCCGATATGACGACCAGCTCCCCTCTGAGAACGGACGACAAAAAACGGCCTGGTCTGCCGACACGACCACCAGTTCCGTCCCGAGTCCACTCTGAGGGACACCCAAACGAGTTCGAGCGTCTGAGCCCTTATGGATAGGGGCTACCGCTTGGGTGACCAGTACGCTTCTCCAGCATCGCCTCATCACCGAGGTATCCATCGATGGAATCATCGCCAGATTCGGACCTCACGTTCCCTGGAGAGCGGAAGCTAAACGAACTCATCGTTGAACACCAGCCACCAAAATCTCAACCCACCGACGTCATGATGCGACACGTCTGAGCGCTTCGGCCTCACCCGAAGCCAGCCAGCGTGGTGTCTTGTTTTGCCATGGCTCGGAATCAACTTCTCGGTTGCCGCTTCGCCACCCCTGTGCCGCAACAGCAAACCATCCCAAACATCCGCTCCGCCTCGTCGACAAAGAGGACGAGTGCGAAGTGCGCCGAGAAGAAACCTGTCGAAGGCAATGCCACCAGGAACTGCCCCCCTTCTCAGTTCCAAATCCCCACGACCCCTGAGCGGCTTGCGAAAAACCCGAGATTGTGTCAAAAGCTCCAACACCAACTGGTCCTCGACCAAACATCGTCAATGACCGGTTCCTCCCTCCCAACGCCAGCGTCATCTCCCGCCCACTTGCTTTGCCATCACAATTGGGTGCCGGCGGTGCCGCGAATCTTTCGGTCTATAACCCTTTTCCCAACAACCGAGGGCTTCACAGCCCAACCCGGTGTCAACCTTCTGTGACACTTGATCAACAACCAGGATCAAGTGTCGGGACGGAGACAGAGTTGAGCCAAATCGCCAACCACACGGCCATCATCGGCCAACTGTCTCCAAAAACCGTTTCCCCCGTGTCAAACTCCCGTGACGCTTGGTCAGCAACCGGGATCGACTTTGTGTCGAGAGAACCCAGGTCGGAGGGCATGCGACCGTCATCGGACCACCCTCTTAAGCGCCGAGACCCCCATATCACATCTCCGTGACGCTCGGTCAACAACAACGATGTCCAAGTGTTCGAATGCCTCGAGAACAACCTGGTCGGAACCCCATACGACCTTCAT
This sequence comes from Chaetomiaceae sp. PF1801, assembly GCA_023628475.1. Lineage (NCBI taxonomy): Eukaryota > Fungi > Ascomycota > Sordariomycetes > Sordariales > Chaetomiaceae > Chaetomiaceae sp. PF1801. The sequence continues at coordinate 482,772 of JAMAKQ010000001.1, forward strand.
TGGCCAACCGTCTCAAGAGGCCATTTTCCTGTGTCAGACCCATGACCTCCGCGACGCTCGGTCAACAGCAACCAAGATCGAGTGTCAAATGCGTTGAGAAACCCTGGTCGGAACCTCAACGACCATCGTCGGCCCACTCACTCAAGGGCCACTACCGCGTGTCAGATCTCCGTGACGCTCAAATCAACAACCGAAATCAAGCGTTGAAGGCGTCGAGAGAAAGCCCAGGTCGAAACCCCACCCGACCATCACCAGCCAACCGTCTCAACGCCAAAACCCCCGTGTCAAACTCCACGACGCTCGGCCAACACACTCTCCCAAGTGCCGACAGCGTCAGAAAGAAGCCCGGTCAACACCCATCCCCATTCCCATTCCCAATGGCCGGCTGCTTCGATCAAAATATTGTGTCAAACCCCGCCCACACTTGGCCAACCACTAAGGCCAAGTGTCGGGCTTGCCAGGCCGAGAACCGCACCATCGCCAACAATCAGATGCCTTATCTCGAGCCGACTTCGTGTCAAATCCCGACCACACTTGGTTTACGAGCCACGCCAAGTGTCCGGCGTGTCAGTTTGAGGACCGCACCATCGCCAATAATCAGGTGCCTCATCTCGAGCCGACTTCGTGTCAAATCCCGACCACTTGGTTTACTATCCAGGCCAAGTGTTGGGCTTGTCAGGCTAAGAATCGCACCATCGCCAATAATGAGGTGCCTCAGCTCGAGCCGACTTCGTGTCAAATTCCGCCCACACTTGGCAGACCGCCGAGGTCAAGTGTCGGGCGTGCGAGGCCGAGAACCGCGCCATCACCAGCAATTTGGTGCCTCAACTCGAGCCGACTTCGTGTCAAATCTCTGCGACGCTTGCTCAATTCCCGAGTACAAGTGTCTATCGTGTTGAAAAGAGACCCGGCCGGGGCATAAAAACGACGGGACCACCAAGCGCGTAGCCGCCTGCGGACTCAACAGCAGCGGCTTGCCCTTGAATACCAGCGGCGAGCCGGAAGTCGAAAGTCTGGTGTCCCTTCACCCGCCAGTCTCGGCCCGATGTGTTGGAGACAGCTTGTGCGGTTCGGAAGTTGAAACAGGTCAGCGCGCGATCGTTAAGCAGCTGATGCCGGCGCCTGCTGCCTCTTTTGGAAGCTCGAGGACTCCGAGGCTGCGGCCGGCTTCCAGGTATGTGCCCTATCCTGTCAAGTCGATAAATTGCAGGGCGGAACTGACGTTGCCAACAGGGCACCGACATGGCCTTCAACGCCGCGACAAATGGTGTGTCGGTGATGATCGCCGGTGATGATTAGAGTTCGCCAAACTCTGTGTGTCATCCTCTGGGCGTTGTCAGCATATACCACCTCAACAAGACCTCAAAATTCGGTACATCCCAAGGGACAGTCGGTTCCGACGTCACCTCTCGGAGCCTGGCGAGCCACAACCGCATCACACCCACCACCATGGCACCGGGCCTCCGGCTGTTGCGAGACGCGCGAAACGAAACCAAACCCGCTGCAGGTGCCACCAAGTGACCGCGAGTACCACCCCATGCGGTCGGCACTAGCCTAGGCAGGGGTGGAGAGTGGTACCAAGGCCCGGCATGGGGTGACTGGAGCCCCCACCACCCATGATGATGCCGGGGACCTGGTCCAATCCGAGGGCCGTCCCACCGAGACTTGCGAGGGGACCGGGGGATCAGCTGCGTCCCGTTTCCTATCGTCTCCTCGCATCCTCAGCTCAGAGTTGTTCAACCCTTCCAATCACAAGGAGGAACCTCGAAAACTCGACCGAGTCGACCATGGCGCACCCGAATGGAAACCTGACCCCCAAAGTGGCCATCATCGGCGCGGGCCTGACCGGCTTGCTCGTCGCCCATGGGCTGAAGAAGGTGTGTGTGACACGTTTTCTCGCCTCAAGAACCCTTGGTCTGTGCCACACGTTCAACAGCTAACTCTCCTGTCAAACAACCTGCAGAACGGCTTCGACGTCGTGGTCTTCGACAAAGCGCTCCACATCGCAGACCGCCCCCGCGACTGGTCGATCCTCATCCACTGGGCCATGCCGCTCTTCAAGAAACTGCTTCCCGAGCACGTCGTCGAGAAGCTGCCGGAGGCGCTGTGCAATCCAGCGCTCACCTTTGACGAGGAGGCTGAGAGCTTCCCGGTCTACAACGGCGAGACGGGCAAATTGATACTAAAGAACAGAGTGCCTGGCGCACGGAGGGTGTCACGGCAGCGGTTGCGTGTGCTCCTGGCTAAGGACCTTGATGAGGCGGGGGTTATCCGGTGGGGTAAGCGGCTGGTTGGGTTTTCTGAGGACGGCGAGTCTGGGCCGGTGCAATTGCGGTTCGAGGATGGCTCGGCGTACGAGGCCGACTACGTGCTTGGGACGGATGGCTCGTCGTCCAAGGTGCGCGAGCTGCTGTTCCGTGGCGACGAGGCGGCGCGGGTGCAGCTGTCGGGGTTCATGTTTGCCTCGGTCATTGCGAAGTATGGCGATGCAGCCAAAGTGGAGGCGGTTGTGAAGACGCATCCTGTTGCGGCCATGACTGTGGCGAGGGATTCCGTGGGGGGTTGTCTTGGTAAGTTCTTCTCCTGGAAATGTTCTCAACGGAATTGCATGACTGGCTGACAATCCCTTGAGTGATGTACGCCGATCCCCCGGAGGATCCGAGCCAGTGGACGACGATGTGGATTAAGATCTGGCGCAAAAGCGACGCACCGCTGCCTGAAGGAGCCAGTGCCGGCGAAAAGGCTCTGCAGCATCTGAAGGCGACGACCAAGAACCTGGCGGACCCCTTCCAGTCCTTCGTCGACTGGACGCCCGAGGGCAGCGAATGCTACATTGACGAGATGAAATACTGGGTGCCGCGGCCATTCGACAACCGCGGCGGCCGCGTCACGCTGGCTGGCGATGCGGCGCATCCGATGCTGATCTATCGCGGACAGGGCTTCCAGCACGCAATCCTGGATGCGAGCCAATACCTCGATGCGTTGATCAAGGTGCACGAGGACGCGGGGAACAAGGTGCATGCCATCTCGGCGTACGACGCCGACATGATTGAGCGGGGCGCCAAGGCGGTGCAGCAGTCGCTGCAGGAGGCCGAGTTTTCGATGGATCCGAAGAATGTGCACAAGATGCTGATGGCGAGGCAGGGGCATGGGAGGTCTGCTTAGAAACAGGATACCTATGCAAGGAATCGAGAAAAAAAACAGGGAATTTCTTTTCCATCTTCGCAGATCCAGTTCATCGGAACCGAGTTGTGTGTGTTGCGCACTCGGTTGTGTTGTGCGACGGTCGCATCGCATGTTGTCGAGGAAAAGCAAGGCGGGAAGTGGAGCCGCATTTCAGGGATGGCGCCCCTCCACGTGGTCTGGACTCTGGAGATTTGCTGCTGCAAGATGCATCAGCCCACGCACGCGGGACAAGAGGGCTGAACCTAGAACCAACACCCAACACGCAAAATTGTGTTTGTCGCCAATTCCTTTTTCGCGCTGCACTGTCAACGCCGCGCGACCGCGTCAAGCCAATGCCCAACCCAAACAAGGAAAAGATCGCCAGCCACGACCGAAACGGCGACAGAGGGTCCGCAATTGCAAGCGCCCCGATCCGCGACCCCAGCCCCGCTCCGCAAAGACCGCCGCCGCCGTCCATAAGCAGCCCCACACGCAGTCCCGCCGGGCGCCCGCATGCCATGTCGGACGAAGAAAAGGAGGCCGATGCGCAGCAACCCGAGTTTGAGGAGCACCATTCCGTCATCGTGCCCGCCGGCGACGACGACACGCCCGATGAGGACGAGTTCGAGCCCACCGACGGCTACGAGACCGCGTCGACCGGGTCCACGAGTGCGACGTCGTCCATCTACGCACACACCATCGAGAATGGACGCCGGTACCAGCACTTCAAGCATGGCCGCTATCCGATCCCCAATGATGATGAGGAGCTCAATCGTGAGGATATGAAGCATGCTATGATGCTGGAGCTGTGCGACGGCAGGCTGTTTTACGCGCCCATTGGGGAGAATCCGCAGAAGATTCTTGATATTGGGACGGGGACTGGTGAGTGAACCTGTTTGATTGTTTTGGATGAGTCCTGGGTTGGGTAGCGTCGAGGAGACGACTGACAGTTTATGGGATCTGGCAGCTAATTAGGCGTGTGGGCGATTGAAGTCGGCGACCAGTTCCCTGCTGCGAGAGTCCGCGGCGTCGACCTGTCTCCCACGCAGCCCGTCTGGGTGCCTCCTAACGTTGATTTCCTGGTCGACGACTGCGAGCAGAGAGAGTGGCTAGACCAGGATGCCGACTTTGTCCACTTCCGGTTCATGACGATTGTGCTCCGGGATGTTGCAAAGGTGCTGGCCCATGCATATGAGTGAGTCTGTTCTCAGTCCGTTCCTCCGACCCCATTCTTACCCACGTCACTCTCACAGGAGCCTGAAACCCGGCGGCTGGATTGAGCTCCAAGAGCTCTGCGGCGAGGTCCTCTGCGACGACGGCACCATGCCCGACGACGACCCGGTCAAGTACATGTACGACCTCTCCCACCAAGCCTTCTGCAAGTTCGGCATGGACACCAAGCTGCCCAAGAACCTCGAGCCGCTCCTGCGCAGCGCAGGGTTCGAGAACATCCAGTGCGTCGTCAAGAAGGTGCCCATCGGCCCCTGGGCCCGCGACAAGACCCTGCGCCTCATCGGCATGTACCAGAAGATGGCCGTCCTCGAGCTGATGCCCGCGCTGCTCGGCCGCCCGTTCAAGGCCCTCGGCATGTCGCAGGTCCAGAGCCAGGTGGCGCTTGCGCATGCTAGGACGGGGTTGGCGGATATGAGCGTGCATCGGTATTTCAATTATTATTTTTGGTTTGCGCAGAAGCCGAAATGAGGGCCGCGAAGGGTTGGAGTTTTGGTTTATGATTGAGGGTGTGAAAAACGAAAATCGAGCTCCTAAGTTCGACTCGGGGTGAGTTTTTCTGGGTTCTGGACATCATGGGCTGATTTCTTCAAGCATACACGCGGGCGACTGTTGGCTATTACATTTCTTTATTAATCGAAGACAATTGAAGTGTGGCTGGATCCGCTTTGGGCAATTCTGGGCAGGGCATTCTTTGAACAAAGGGGCTACCCCTTTCCGGCAGGGCAACAAAGGAAGACTCGAGGGAGCTCCCCTTGTTTGAATGTTTGCGATACCCCCGTGCTCCGAGTCTCGACCTTTGTTCTCGCGAAGCTTGTTTTCAAAAGACAGCTCCCAGGCCCAAGCTCTCCCGTCTCCATCCGATTTCACAACACCATCTCGAATCTCGAATCTCTCTCAAGTCCGCCACCATGAGCACCCAAGCTTCCTCAAGCAACCCTCCCCATGGCGGCCCGCCGCAATCACCATGGCTCCGCAAGTTCGGCGGCGAGTCTCGCTCGGTGCTCAACAACCCCAGAGAGAACCTCGCCCACTCCGGCCTCGCACCCCGCTTCCCCGACCTACACCCAACCTACTACGCCGAGGGCCCCGAAGCCTTCAGTCACCTGGCCCCCTTCCCTCAGCCCTCCGACTACGAACTCGACATGCTCTTCGCAACCGAGCAAGCCCAGCTCAGTCTGAACGCAGGCTTAACCACCTGGGAGATCGGCGTCCTCAACGAGCGCCTGGTGAATGGCTGGCCAGGCGGCCACCGACAATCCGACCCGGTCATGCGCAATATCCTGGACCAAGGAGAGGGCGCTCAAGTCCGCGAAGACACCTGGCACCCCGTCTTTGCAAAGACCAAGTGGTACGATTTTCGCGTGCCCATCGTCGACGGCAAGATCTTCCGTTCCCCCCCACTGCCGGGCATCACGTACAGAGATGTCTGGAGCGTCGACGTCCCTGCCGTGTGGAACGAGCTGCGCGCGTGTATTGGACTCGCAAACCGCTGGTTCCGCCTCATGGCCACGGGGCCCTGGCTGAACAATGTCTGTTTTGAGCGCTGGGAGGAGTGGATGGAGGTTGAGCCGACGCATGGGGATCGGTATGCGTACCCGGACCAGCGGGGGCCGAATGGCAAGCCGATGAGGGTTCCGGGCAAGAGGAATGTGTGCGATGCTGAGAGGGTGTTGAAGTATGCGGCTGAGAAGGTGGCGCCGGTGTTGATTTGGACGTTTGTCGATGATGGGTTCCATCCGTATGACTCGGCGGATGAGGCCGATTTCTATGGGCGGACAGTCAGGGAGTGGAATGATGGGATTGAGCCGAACGAGAATACCCCGCCTGCGGAGAGGAAGGAGCCGTTTATCACGACGTATCTTCACGTCAAGCCGTTGAGAGTCTTGTTGGATCCGAAGTCGACGTTGGCGGAGCGTTGCCAGGCGAGGTGGTCGCTGGCTATGACGGTGGGTTGCTGCGTCCTCCGTTGATTGTAGGACCTTGCTGACAATGTGTTAGATGCTGCACGAGCTGATGGTAAGGCGTCCCTGAACGAGCTTGATGTTGAGAAGTGATGGATAATAACACGTTGCTAGCACGCTGTCAATCTGGCAAAGCACGTCGACTTGCTCGATATACCCCCAGAGCCCGTAAGTATAACAGACAAACTCCGTCAGCTCTCAAATGGCATTCACTGACCTTGGACGCGAACCTCCCAGTACTATGGCGAAGAGTGGTGAGTTGCCTTTCATCCACACTCCTCCCCTCTCAACACCCGCCGTCCCCTTAGACATCTCTGCCCCTGAGTGGACTAAATACCCACCAGATCCTCATAGAGCTACACTGTCCCGCAGACCTGCTAACAGCCGTTCAGGGACAGAGAAATCGGTTGCTCAGGCATTAAGAACTTCTTCGGCACCGACTTCTTCGAAGCTCCGAACACCGACACCACCGGCAAGACCGGCTACAAGTACGGCATGACCATGACCGAGTTTCCCTCCTCCCGATCCTTCGAGCCTCTCCCCCTCGTTAACGGCGAACGCCCTCTTCACCTCGGCAAAGTGAACACCGCGTCCCCCATCCCCGCCGCCTGGTGGTCCTCCACCCTCACCGAGTCCTTCTACACCACCCTCGTCCAGCGCTACGGCCTCGCCGCCCTCCACCCTCCCCGCCTCTTCTCCTCCGACTTTGTCTTCTACGGCTTCTACTCGGAGCACCGCCGCGCCCACCCCCTCCCATCCACCCCCCTCAACCCCATCCACGACCGCATCGTCCCCCAACTCCAATCCACCCTCACCGACCTCCAAGCCCGCCGCGCGCTCTGGTCCCGCCTCCGGCCCTGGTACGGGCCCGCCCACGCCCGCTGGCTCCGCACACCCTACTCCAACCCCGCCGCCCGCGCCATCCTAGCCCGCTTCAAAGCCGCGGTGCACCCGGCCCGCCGCCTGGGAGGCGAGACCGCGTCCCGCCTCGCCGAGAACGAGGCCCACACCGCTGCCAGCGGCATGTACTACTGGCTGCACCTGCACGACTTCGGCCAGCGCGACGTGGCCCACCCGAATCGGGACTGGATTTTTGTTGTGCTCTCGCTGATGATGCAGGCTGCTCTCCCTGCGCGGACGGAGGGGGTCGGGTTGGAGTATCCCTTTCGTGTGGTGGAGAATACCTGGTTCCCTAGTCGGACTGCAGCTCAGGCGGGGAATAACAAGTGGCGGTTTGCGAAGGAGAGGTGGGTGTACCCGCAGTTTAGGAAAGTGTTTGAGCTCGGCGTGAGGCACGCGCACGGGCATGTGGATGTTGATCCTGCCACGGGGGAGGAGGAGTACATTTCGAACAGGCAGTGGCTGCTGGAGCGCGCGGTGGCGATCAAGGAGCGGTGGGAGGGGGTTGAGCCGCTTCCGCGGCCGTTGGCGGATGCGCTGGAGAGGGAGTTGCAGTCGCTGTTTCCGCAGGCCTTGTATGAGAAGGAGCCGGAGGATTGGTTGGATTGGGGGTTTGAGTTTCCGGAGTATAGTGGTGAGTTGGTCAGGAAGAATGAGGTGGGCGAGTATGTCCCCTGGAGTGAGATCAACCAGGGGGCCGCAGGGGTTGGTGGAGGCCAGGCGCGGGCGCATGCGCATATGGCGCAGATTGTTCGTCGGGGGAAGGTCGGTTCGAGGGCCCGGGGTGAGCGGCCGCGGACGAGGTACTTCACGGTGTCCGAGGTTGGGGAAAGGGTCTCGGATGACTTGACGGGGACGAATTGGGCTCTGTTGCCTGATGAACAGGGGGGCTATGATGTGTTCGACGTCAGCGGTAAGTTGGCATGGCTGCTTACACTGCTTGCAATCTCGCCGGCTAACAGTTCAGACATCCTGAGGAACAACCCTAGCCTCGACCTTGAAACGGCCTTCCAGTCGACTGAGCTGGGTCGCCAAATTGTATCTCACAAGTTTGTGGAAGCCCTTCGAGCGGAAGGGCTCAAACCGGTTGGGAAACTGTTGACCTGGAAGCGCCGAGAGGAAGTGTTCGAGCATGACGGTGAGGACGGCCGCGACCTGTGGTGCATCATTGGGAACCTGGTCTACGACATCACTGGTGCGTTTGCCGCCTATTTTTCACGCAGAGAGGTCTGACTGACAAAACAGACTTCAATTTCTCCTCCGAGGCGGAAAAGAGAGCTTTGTTTACCCTGGCAACTGGGAAGAGAGCTTTGTCAAACGCACTGGACGGCCACGATGTGCCCAACCTCCTTACCCGTCTGGCCCCTTACAAATGCGGCTATCTCAAGCAGCCGGCCGGTCTCCCACCAGCAAATCGACCGTTCACCCTGCGGGAACTTGGGAGGCACATCTACCCCGAAGTGGGCATGTACTGCGCCGTTTCTGGCGTCGTTCTCGATCTTGGCCGTGAGTTTTGATGGACACATGATGGTGAATGGTTTGACTGACTTGCCCAGGATACCTCGCCTTCCACCCCGGCGGCGCAGAGCTTCTCCGTCAGTACGCAGGCCTGGACGCCACCGAAGCATTCCAACAAACCCACGCCGACTGGCAGAGTACCCTCCACAAGCACATGGACCTCAGGGTTGGATGGATCGTGTCCGACATGACCGGTGCGAGCGACATCAATCGCAATGAGGTTGTCCTTTTGGACAAGGCATTCGATATTTCTTCTTGTCAGTCCCCTTGCGTCAAATGGACACGCAGCAAATTACCCTACTAACAACGCACCCAGTGCCCCACGACGGCGAAGACGACCTCTACCAAACCCTGCAGCGCTACGCCGGCACCGACGCCACCGACGCGCTGAAAGACGAGGCGGATCCCAACGCCGCACTCCATCAGCTGCTGACCAAAGACGACCTTGTCACTGCCAAGCTTACCCCTGAGCTGAAACGGATCACGGCCGCTGAGCTTCGAAACCATAACCATATCCCGAGCAAGGCGGAGCGCCGTGCGAGACCTGCTGCAGGAGATAACTGCTGGCGGGTCTGGGTGTCGGTGGCTGACGGAGGGTCGGGGAAGCAGATGGTGTATGATGTGACGAGTATGTTTTGTTGAGCCCCGTTTTGATATGATGATGAGACTGACGAGGATTCTTCCAGCCATGGTGATGTTTGGCGGCTCGGAACTGGAGCAGAGACTCCACCCCTGGCTGGGCAAGGAGGTTAGGGACTCCGAACTCGCTGATCTGCTGCGCTCGAGGCACGGGAGCTTCGTCATTGGCGAACTTGTTGGAGACGGGATATCAGGTGGGTTGTATTTGAAGAACTGAACTGATCAGAGTCAAGTTTGCTAACAGCTTTGACTTGCTTTAGTTCCAGGGCAGAGAATGGCGGTATTGAAGCATGGACGTCATGCGCAGAGTCTCGCAGGCTCGAAGAGGCCGGCTGACGACGCTGAGGACGATAGCGATTCAGACGTGATTGACCGGTCAAAGCGGAGGAGGGTACGGCGCCCGAGACGTGCTTGAACTGGGGCGGGTACTCCATGGGTTTTGATGTCCGGGTCGCTTTGATGGTGGAAGAAGCCGGAGTTGGATGGTGTCTTGGAAAGATTCGGGAGGTCAAGAGTTGGGGTTGTCCTTTCGGTATTTGCTTTCTGTGCTTAGAGAGAATCGATTAAGGGTTCGGTTTTGTGCTTGATTTAGGTTCATTCTTCCGTTGATCTCATCTGATTCTTTGATCGGGTACTGTTAGTGTTTTGTTCTGTCCATTGAACACCTTCGAGTCCATCCCCAGGTCCCTACCTTATTAGACATACCATATTACCTAACAGGACTTCGAGATTAGCAATACTGATAGATACCACATTCATTGAACTAGATATTTGATGCCAAGCACTGTTGGACGTCCTTGTCTGATATTTTCAGCATATCCTGGCCGTCTAAAGTGATTCATGAACCAGATACTTCCCCTACGTCCACTTTCTTAGCTCCCGCTGGGCTCACCTGATTAAATCTCCTCTCGAGCCCTATCCAGCACGCCTCAACTGTGGCCACGACCGAAAGTAGTTACGGACCTGCAACAGATCGTTGCTAATCGTAACTGAAGCGTTCACTTCAGTGAGGAGAGATCCGTCAAAGGGATCAACTCCTCCATGGTCACCCAGCCAACCCGGCCTGCCCAACCTCTTTCTTCAACAACCTCTTCCGATTATACAAATCCGTATTCAACACATTCGTAAACCCCCGCGCCCTCAGCTCCTCCTGTATCCTACTCACCAACCACCCCTCCCTCAACCACCCATCCACCTCCGCCGCCACATAACCCGGCAACTTCCTCGCCCTCGGATCACTCGTCGTATCCGACGGACCGTGATTATGCACCTTGTGCTCCTCATTTGGATAATGCAGCACCCACACATCACTGTCCTTGGCCGTCTCAACCACCTCGAACTTGAACAGGCACCCGCACTTCTTGCTCGCGCGGTCCGTCGTCGGCTTGCGCCGGCCCTCGGCCCGGGCTTTTAGTAAAACGGACTCGTCGACGGGCGCCCGGTGGTGCCGCGCCTCGCCGCCGCGGAAACACACCCACCGCACCTTGCGCTTGCCTGTCACTTTTGCGCCGGCGATGCGCATGCTGTAGCCGCGCGGGAGCGTCCATTGGTCGAGCTCCTCTTGCATGCTGGCGCGGGAGGTGATGGTGTAGCCTTGCGGGGGCGGTTCCAGGGGGATGAAGGTGCTGGGGACGGGCGTAGGGGTGAGGAGGTTGGTGGGGTTGTTGTTGCTGGGGATTCCAGCGGGCTGAGCGGGCTGTTGGTGTGGTTGGTGTTGTTGCTGAAGGGGGTGCTGCTGGGATGGAGGGGCTGGCGGTGGTGGATGCCCCGCTTGTTGGAGGGCCCTCACCGGAGAAGCCGCCGAGAGAGCTGGTGCAGGGGGCTTTCCATTGTTGAAGTTGGGGATTTTCAAGGCTGTCTCGATGCGGTTAAGGCGACGATCGATCGAAGCCAGGGCGTTCAGGATGGTGGCCAAATGGTTTTGTGAAAGACCTAGATCCGCCATTGTGCTGTCGAGTCTCTGGCTCCCGACTCTCCCCGGGCGTGCGCACTGGGTCTGTTGGTCGAGACGGTGCTGCGACCCCTGAGTCCGCGTGGTTGACACGGCAACTGTTGGTCTAAATCGCACGGACTCCGATGCGCGCGGAAAGCTGACGGCGAATTCGACTTAAAGATGGATGGGAAAGTTCAAGGTTTCCGGATTGTCGCCAAGTTCAGTCTCAGGCGCGCCTGCCCAACGGGGCTGAAGATACGAATCCCGTCACGTGGTCTGCACGAATAAATGCGGGTGCTGCGGGAACAGGCGGTTGCACTAAAAAGTGCGGGGTTCAGCTTTGAGCTTTTTCATTTTGAAACCAGACTTCAAAAAGGAAAAAGGAAAAACACAACTCCTCAACGAGCAGCAGACGGCACGCAACCGCTGGCAACAGCAACAACCCAACTTAGCTTCCATCCCTCCCCGCCATACTTCTTCTCCAAATACTCCTTGACCAGCCGGTGCACCTCCTCCTTTGGGTGTGCCTGCCTCAATTCTTCAGGCCAACAGCTGCTCATGATCCAATCCATCATCATGCCAAAGTTCGAGAGGAAGAAATCGGCGCTGTTAACATGACTGAGAAACGCAAACACGTCCACCTCGACATCCTGCAGGCCCTTGTCCTCGAGCGTCTTGCGGATCCAGTTCACGTCCGACCACTCGCCCCATGCCGTGGTTTGCAGCGCCACATCGAACGGAGCCTCGAACGGGAATGACTTGAAGGCTTGACGGACCTCATCCATCCAACCAGCCTCCCTGTGCATGGTGGTGAACCCAAGGACGCCGCCGGGCTTCAGGATGCGGATTGCCTCTGTGCTGAGTCAGTTTCGCTTTCTGTCAGGGACCAGCTGGTCCTCGCTCTTGCGTACCATTCAACGCGGCCTCCGAGTCGGGCACGACATGGAAGCCAATGTTGGTTGCGACATGGGTGAAAGAGGCGTCGGGGAGGCCACTGCTCTGCCTGCCCGTTAGCTGATGCCGGACGGTTAGTTCAGGGGCAAAACAAGCCCTACCTGGGCATCAACTTTGGCCACCTCCGTATTCACCCACCCCTCACTCTCAATCCTCTTCTTTGCCAACCCAACCAAGGGCTCAGAGAAGTCACCGCAGAGAATGCTGCTTTGCTTCAAGACCTCTGGCTTGATGATCTGCTGGAGAACGGGCGCCACCACGCCCGCACCGCAAGCGTTCTCCAAGAGCTTGAAAGGGGTGTTGGTGTTCTCGTTCAGGCCCATCTGGCTCAGCAGCCTCAGCGCCATTGGTGTGCTGACCCTGCGGGCGTTCTCGAGGAGCATCTCCTCCCAAGCGCCGCCTGCAGCGGCTTTGGAGTTGTGGAAGAACTTTTGAAGTTCGGTTGCACGGGTGGCGGCGGCAGTCATGATGGGCAGTCTCGTCTCGGTAATTGCTGTGGTGACTGGAAAACTGGAGTTGGTTGTTTTAATAGGACAAATGTTCACTGACAATTCTGGCTCAGAGATGAGCGGCATGCCTCAACTATAACTACCACTCGCTTTGGATATCTAGGGCGTTGAGCCTGTCATTATCTCCGAGAAGTTTCCGCCTGCAAGCACGACATGGAGGCAGAAGTGCAAGGTGTGCAGGCTCGAAGGATTACTGCCATGATTCGCGTTCTGCTGTAACAATCTGTCAATCAGCTGCCCACGTCAAAGGCAATCATTGGATGCTCATTAATCCTCCGAAAAGTGTCCGCTTCAAAGTTTCCAATGAGCAACCACACTGATGAGTCTAGCCCGGAAGGAAAGTAAACTTACCTTAAGTTTCCTAATTCCTCGATGATTACCCCTTGTCCAAAGTAGGCACCTGATAATTAATTAACAATAGGATTCCGGCATTAATTACCTGCTCATTGGTACCCATTCTTAGCATCCAACAACGAAACGGCGTCAGACGGACTCACCCAGGGTATCTAACGGAATGGGCGGGATCTTGCAGCAAACCGAGCTCTTCAACCATCATTCATCACGGTAATGAGAGGGGACTTGGTGTTGGAAACCGGGCAGGCAGGCAGAAGATGCTCACACCAGAACTCTCATGATCAGCCCGTTCATCAGCGCCCACGTCCCATCTGCATCCATGCCCACTTGAAGTTAGCAACTACCGAGCGTATCAACTCGATTTCAGTGAAGTCTCCCGTGTTGGGCACTCCCATTCCACACCTTGAATCCCATCTTCACGCCTTGGCCCTCAACTTCGACTTGGCCAACCACAACACTGCGAGTCCCACGACAACTGCACCGACGACAGCATACCCAACAGTCTGGACAACACCCGCTACCACCTTTAAGCCAGCTCCTCCAGCACCAGCACTCTGGGCGATGGCAAAACAACTGCCGGACACGGCATTCCCAATCATGCTGTGTACACCGGCGGCTAATGATCCTAAAGAATTGGAGAGTCGGTGTCAGTTGAGGGCTGTTCCCACTTGGCAGCATGACTGAATCAGGGAGTGAAGATGAAGATTGAGGGAAACACAGTGGTGGAAACCCACCTGAAGCGACGCCTTCCCAGAGAAAACCAAGGACACCTAGCACCACCTTTGTAACGAGTCTCGGCGCGACGATCAGGATTGCGCCGATCATGACGGCGGTTGCTGCGGTGCGATGTTTGGAGGCGTATCGTCGTACCTAGAGCAAACCATTGGTTAGTGATGAGAGCAAGCCAGGAAATTGAAATGGTTGAACGTGTGCAATGTGATTCGGTTTTGCTGTTGATGGAGAAGCTTCGAATCGACTGCCGGGTCTGAAGAAACGTACGCGGTTCATGGCTTTCTCGATCGACTGCTTTACGATCTCCGCGATGTAAGAAGCCAGACGCCGAATGGTGTCCGATATGGAACTCGCGGTCATGGCGATAAGTTGTTGCATTTTGCGTTCAAGTTCTAGTTTCGTCAGAGAATGCAGGAAGGAAAGCAGTGTGTGGTGATTGAGATGGTGCAGAGTTGACAACATGTTGAAGACTGATCGGCCGACAGCGAAGAGTGAAAACCTGGGTTCTGTCGTGGAAGAAACTGAAGTGAAGAAGCACTTTGATTAATACTAACAGTTGAGAATCAAAAACCATCCAATTCGATATCCTCAAGTTGATGGTTGGAGGGAAGGTGGTGCAGCCTGCCACCAAGGGGTGCCTTCCGCGTCTGCCTCACCAAGTGACCAAGGGCTGTGCTGGTGGTCGCCCAAAAGGCCGGCGCTTCCACCGTGTGGTCATCAATCTTTGGACCAACTTGAAGTTGGACGACATGCTTGGTGTCCAACTGAACAAACTGCAACCGATAAATCCGTTCGCAGCGATTCCGGTCAAAACAATGTCTTTCAGTATGTCGCGCGAATCATAATTACCGAACTTTCCAGTCATCTTCCATAATTTGAGAACCTCAGATCCCAGAGATTCGTTGATGGTTGCCCGAGGTCTCGAGAGTCGAGGCCTTGACCATGACATGGAGACCAAGATTTTCTCTCGGCAGGTTCGTTTGATCCAATGTTGGAAGTGCGACAGAAGTTGACAGTCGGGTTCCTGACAGTTGGTCCCAAAGAACCTCACAAACGTGCCGACAGCCACAGAGATCGGTACCGGACCGGGGCACTGTCTGTGTGCCCTCCCTGCATCGCCAGACGTCAACCCCGCCAATGGCGCTCCCCGCGTCTGCAGCCGAGCTGCATCTGTGCCTCTGGGGGAATTCCGGTATCCGGATGAAAGCCCTGGGCTGCTGCGGGCGGCTGCAGCGCCCTGGTTTCACCACTTGCGCCATGACCTCTGTTAAGCAAAAGTCTAATTAAATTTATCCAGCTCGCGCGGTTGGTGGCGTCAAGGTAACCCCAGCCAGACTCACCCGCTTTCTTCAATGTTGAGTGCGGTACCCCCCATTTCTTTTGTCTCCCGTCCTCTCTCCAAATTGACGGCCCTCACGAGTCCATAATGCCATCCTCTTGATGACCTGGGAGGAAACCCATGACTGCGGCTGGTCCAGTCTTGACATCTTCGGAACGGGCATGGGCGTCGACAATTCGAACCGACCCTCTCAGCCGCGCTGACAGTGCCGCATAAACACTTCCGCTAGTGCTTCCACCGCGCTTAAATCCCCCGCTCTTCTGTTGCCATCATCCGCTTCAAGATGGTATGTCAGACTCTGTTGCAGGAAATGAGCTCCTGGCGTGCCTGAGACAAAGAGGTGATCGACTCATCAAAGCTGACATTGTTGAACAGGTATCAAGCCCAGCCGCTGCCCTCGCGGCAAACCTATACCACGCGGCTTGGGCCCAGCAACATGTACCACGCTTAATAGCACGCGCCGTGGGCGAAAGCGCGGCCCGGATTACGACACGGGGCATGGTCCAAAACGGAGCCATGTGGTTCGTCATCATCGGAGTGCCCATCCTCGGCGCGGCCGTCATTGCTTTCTTTGTTGGGTGTTGTATCGCGCATGTCAGAGTCAAGCGCCAGGAGTATGGGAGTAACAAGGACGTGGAGATGGGGAGGAGGTGATGAGCAGGAAGAAGTCGGTGGCCGGTGATGGAAAGCAGTCAATAATACCATGTGACCATGTCCTGGAGCATATTGACCGACAGACTTGTGTCTGTCTTGAACGTCAACTTGTTCAGTTTCACTCCCATCATCAAGAGCTCTTGCGTGACGGGCATCAGCCGAGTGCCAGAGCCGCCAACAACACCGAAGAACCAACAACCCGTCGAATCCTCCCTCCCTGCCGCACTCACTGGAAATTAGCCGACATTGGATTTGCGTTTCTCGCTGCACAGTGCCACGACCCGGGACCGGCAACGCGAGCCGATACCTGACCTACCCTCAACAGGGCTCACAATAGGGGCAGGTTCTGTTGGTGGCAACGGTCAACGGATAATTCCCATGGTCGACAGTCGGATGTTGGTTGGACAAAATACCTAACGTTAAAGTTGACATGAATACGTCAGCCTGCGAATGGGACTTCCCGCCCTTTTCTGGGGGCCGAAAAGTCCCGCCTCAAAGCCGATCGGGCTCGACGACTTCCAAGGTTGAGTTGCATCGTCTCGAATCCGTCAACGTCACCCGTCAGGAAACATCGACGCCGTGCCGGAAAAGCCACCGTGCCATCACAGCAACAACTCTCCATCCCAAGACTTTTCTCTCCCCGGTACAAAAGACTCTCGAATCAGCTCTGGCTGGTTTGTTATCAGTGATCAGCTGCAGTCCCGCTGCGGCTGGCGGTATCATCAACTCAACAAGACGCCTCCTGTCAGTACCTAAAATAAACCAGAACACGATAGGATGGGAAGCTTACGTACTGTCAGAACCCGGGTGGGCTTAATAGCCAGCAGCGCTTTCATCACCGATGGCGGACAATGCATTTGGATTTTCCTCGAGAGCACCCGGCAGGATTTCGTGGGGTCTTACTCCCAGGGAGGAAGGGATGACAATCCCCTCCCAGTTGATCACGGCCATCACCCTGCCTCTCGTCGCCATCGTCTTCATCGTCATCATTCTTGTCGTGTGCTACTACTACAGGCGTGCTGCGCGCAGGAGCAAGGCAATCAGGGACGGAACGGGGCCGGCGGGGACAGAGTTACGGAGGAGAAACCCCCTGCCCATCTATGCTTGATGGACACGAAGAGAGGTTTGTTTTCGTGGTTCGAAGCGATAGAATGTGCATATTGATAACCTCCTCCATCTCTTCTCCCAAGGCCTTTTTCCCACCACCCACAACTTGAACGCGACTCCCGTCTCACTCAGCCACAATCTCCGTGATATTACTCCTCCCCAACCTCCCCGTCTCATCCAACACCTCCACAAGCCGATTCCTTACCACCTTACTCCTCTCATCCCCAACCTCCACCAGCCCCATATGCTCCATCGCAACACAAACCACCGCCTCCATCAACCTCACCGCCATCGGTCCCGCCACGCCCTGCTCATAAAACGCCGGCGTCTCATTCACCTCCCAGTGCCAGCAACCACGCCTTCCCATCCGAGTCCATCAAGAAATCCAGCGCAAACACCTCAAAACACTTATCGACCGTAACAAACTTATCCCCCATCGTATGCACCGCCGCCCGAAGCACCTCCGCCGCAACACCACAAATCTGATAAAACACATGCGTCTTCCAACTCCAACCCCCTTTGTCCCCTCCCGCGAACTGCTCAACATCAACACCCCCACCCCAGAAATCCCTCATCGACTCATTCTCAACAATCTCCTCGTCCCCCTGCAGCGCGGTACTCGTCAGCGACGCCCGCAGGCTGGGGTTCTCCCACGGCTGTCTGTAGGGTTCAGCGGCGAGAAGGACGAGCATGTCGCGAAAGAGGTGGACCTTGAGGCGGCCGATGGCGAGGGCGTAGGCGCGGACGTGCCATTTGCGGTTGTTGTTGAGGGGCGGGATGGAGGTGAGGTAGCGCTGGGCGACGAAGGCGCGGAGTTGGGAGGAGGGGATGCGGTTGTTCACGTTGGGGTTGGGGTTGAAGATGTATTTTGGGGGAGTTTTGGTGTGAAGTGTACATGTAGGGGGGTGTTTGGGGTTGGGGGTGAGGGTCAGGGTGCGTGTGGCGGTGACGAGGATGTCGAGGGAGTTGAGGCCGTGGGTGGAGAGGGAGGGGGTGAAGGGGGGGTTGTTGCTGGTGTCTTTGTCGTTGTCGCTGTCGCCAGGGGTCGTGGCCTCGGTGTCTGTGTCTCCGCTTAACGTTTCTTCCTCCTCTCCCTCGTCGGTCTCGTCCTCGGCCAGTTCAAGGTGGCCGGCGAGTTCCTCGACGGTGCTGAACAGCCGGATGCCGGCGCCGCAGTCAACCAGAGCGGGCTTGAGGATCCACCACTCGCGGTCTGCCGGTTCCCTCCTCTCATTCTGCTCGAGCGAGAACAGTAGCGAGAGATCATCGGCCGCCATCAGCGCGTCGTCGACATACTCGCTGTAGTCGAGCGTCAACCGCACCGTGTGGGGGACATGCTTGCGGAGGATGCTACCTGGCCGCTTGGCCGCCCAGTACTCGACGACGGCGGCGAGGAAGTCCTTGCGGGCGAGGGCGTCACTGTTGGGATAGGCATTGATGAGCCCGTTCTTGGCCGCGTTGAGGGCGGCAAAGTTCTCGTTGAGTCCCCAGCCGTCGCACCACTGGAAGACCATGTCCACGTCGGAAGGGAACTCGGTAGGGTCCTCGACAAAGACGACGTCGGGTACGTGCCGCCTGATGAACGACTTGATGTGCTCGTTCAGCCACGGAGCGGCCGCGTTGATGAGGGCGTGCATGGCTTGTCCTCTTAGGTCGACTCTCAGCGGGAGTCGTTTCCTTCTTCAAGGGCAAGGTGGGCTTGGCGAGGGATCTCGAAAGCGTGGATTCTCCTTGAATCCATAGGACTGCTGGTCGACAACAATGGTGAGAGAAACTGAGAAAGTGGGCCTCGTCTCAAGACGGACAGAGAGATCGTGAGTTTGATTCTGGAAGAATCCGTGCCGACAGCAGAATCAAAGTGAGGAATTGTTCCTCGTCTTATACGCCCATCTTGGCGGACGGATGTCGGCCCCATCTGCCTTGTGGCCAAGTAAAAGGGGTAAGAAAACAACCGCCAAGATGGTTGCCAAGGTAGGACTGCGGATCTCACTTACATAACAACCAACTGCTTGCCACAACCAGGACTCTCTGTTTTTGCCGTTTCTATTGGAGCCTCAAGGATTTGAAACGTAATCCAGACCGACCAGCTTCGTGCCGAGACTTTCTCCAGTCTTGTCACTCGAAGCCCACGTCTCCTCAACGGACTTCCTGCTGGATATCCATCCGCTCGTGCGAGAGGCTTGGGGCCAAGCCCGAGGGCCAGATTGTGCTTGTCCCGCTGACCCCTTGGTCGTGGACAGAATGGAACATTGGAAGTGGTTGTTGAGATTCTGGCCGGAGGGAACAATGCCTGAGTCCATCCCCCGATGTTCAAGCTCACATGGCTGTGGAGTTACCGTCCTCTAAAGTGCCGACGCTCCATGAGCTGAATACCAGGTAATTCATGCTAAAACAAATAATCGTGTGCTATGTGTATGCTGCAGCAGCCAAGAGGTCCTTACAATAGTCACGTCCTAATCAACCCTGACAACCACCCATCACGGTGTCGTCCGATTCCCAGTGCCACCTGCATGACTTCAGAAAAAGAGCCCACACCTGCGCGGATACACCCTCCCCGAAAAGTCATTCGTGCGCGCCTCAAACGCAACGCCCGGCTCCTGGATCGTAAAGTTGAACGCCGACGGCCCAAGCCAGTTGCCCATGACCTGGCGGATCGGGTAATACGCCCCCGCGACGAGGTCGACGCTCCTGCAGACGATGCCGTTCTGGAAGCTGGCGCCCGTCGTCACAAACAGCGGCGTCGCGGAGGGCGAGGCCTTGCCGTCCAGGCAGCTGAAGGCGCTGCCGTGGCCAAAGAAGACGTCGTTCTCGTTGTCGGCCGTCGAGCACAGCGTGTGGGCGCCCGTGGTCCGCGGCCGGTAGAAGCCCTCGTAGACCAGCGTGAAGTTGTTTGCGTCGACCGTCACGCCGCCGTTGGTCGCGCGCCGCCAGCCGACGTAGTAGGCCCTCGCGGGGAAGGCTGGGTCCGGGTGGGCGATGGGGTAGGCCCCTTGCTGTGGGAAGAAGTTCTGCGGGAAGAAGGTGACGTTGGTGAGGGAGGCGTTCAGGGGGCGGAGGTTCTGGGTGAGGTAGTAGCCGGCGGGGAGGCTACCGCTGCTGTAGCCGCCGAACGGGTTGGCGTAGTAGTCGATGTTCAGGCCGGTGGCCTGGCAAAAGGGGTCAACCAGGAGACAGGCACCGCCAGGGGTAGGACTGGAGGTGGGACTCGGGGTGGTCGTCCTGGTCTCTGTTGTTGTGCACTCGGGTACCGCGATCGGGGTCTGGATGACGAGCGTGACCTGGCCGGCGCATCCCGTCAAGGTCGTCGAGGTGGTGCAGTCACCGATGTAGGGGATCGTGGTCGTCGTCGCGGGCGGTGCGCCATCGAGTCCAAGATCCAGAGCGAGCGTCGCTGTGGCCCCAAAAACAAAAATCGCTCCAAGAGGAGCCAAGACGATGTTGTTGAGCATGGTAGCCAACAGTCTTCAGAAGTTGGGAGTTGCCTTTCTCAGCTGGGTTCCGATCTGGGGACTCAACACGTTCAGACAGTGAGTCCAAAGGGTCCGGCAGCCCTTATTTATACGAGAGATCCCAACCATCTGGGAGTCAACAACCTTGTTTGCACAACGGGCTCCGAGCACGGAGAGCCAGTTTTCGAGCTGCTGTTTGTGCCAACAGCAAATAACTATGCTGCCGTGCCTGAATCGGGTGCCTCGTCGACACGTCGTGCATTTCGGTTCCCGAAACGGGAGCATGATCGGCGCAACTCCCAAGCTGAAGCTCCATCGATGTGACATCGCATGTTCAGCAGCCTTCCAGCTCTCCCAAATGGAAAATGATCCTCCTCTCGTTCAATAGTCTTAGCCACGAGGAGAAAAGAGAAAGTGGGTTTGGGTGAGTGATTACCTCGGGAACGGCGGCTCGCGCGTGCTGTGAAAATTCTAAACCGCGCCAATCACATGATTTTCTAGAGGTAATCAATCAGTGTAGGAGAAGAAGAAGAAAAGGAAGTACCTTAGGTAGATGTCGAGTCGTCGACTGCACTCAGGGTGCCTGAAGCAATCAGGTTGAAGATGATCGCCTGCCTCCATGCTAGAGCAGCCTGAGCAGGAACCAGGAGGAGACGCCCCAATCTTCCACGCACATTTTGATTGGCAGGTCGGCCGGAGTCGCCATGGACTCGGCTTGGATCACACCGCGTAGCTTACATTTCGAGCACCGTGATTCCGGAGAGCCCATTAACTAACCATCGACGAAGCAGCTCCCGTCTCGGGCCGGTTTGTGTCGGGTGCCCCGCTCGGCGAAGGAGCTGAGGTGATGAAGGGAGCGCCGGAAAGGGTGGGTTCCCAAAACGGAACGCTGCCGGCGATGGAATGCGGCATGTGACTGGCGTGAGGCTGGATGGGCATCATCCCTTGTGACAGAATGACGCCGCCTGCGCTGGGCTTCAAGCTTTCAAAAGCCTGACCTTTTGCAGCAGCTCTAGCATCCTGTCACGGTTGTGCAGAACAGCTCATCAATCCCTCTCGAGGCACTTGCCCATCGAAACGCGTTCGCAGCAACCATGAATCTAGACAGCTACATCCGACTCAACCCCTACTTTCAAGATGAGAAGAGTGAGGAGCGGGACGTGACAGGGAGCCGCACTGTCCTGGTTGCGTGTCTCGTTCTGGCCGCGGTTCTCGCTGGCGCATGGATGTGGACGCGGGCCCTGCCGTGACGAGGTATGAACCCGTTTCGCTAAGGTCAACACTCAAGCTAAGGTAATCAGCACAGAGAAGGGGTGGGAAGGAGACGCGGTTGAGGAAAGTGTTGGCTTTGTGGTTGATGATCGTGATGATACCCTGGTGCTGGAGCCTGGCGCGCGGAAGTGGGCTTGAGATTGCGGGGCAGTGGGGATTTTGTGTAGCGCTAGCGCTTGACCGCCTTCGGCAGAATGAATGGCCCCACTAAAAATTCTCGAGATGCAC
Source organism: Chaetomiaceae sp. PF1801 (assembly GCA_023628475.1). Classification (NCBI taxonomy): domain Eukaryota; kingdom Fungi; phylum Ascomycota; class Sordariomycetes; order Sordariales; family Chaetomiaceae; species Chaetomiaceae sp. PF1801. The sequence continues at coordinate 504,719 of JAMAKQ010000001.1, forward strand.
CTCGATTGCTTGCAAGTTTCAGCAGTCTTCGATCGTGTGACATCCGTGATCCAGCCAACCCTACTCCAAGATGCCGAAAGACAAGTCGACAAAGCGCGAGAGCGCCTCGTCCGGGCGCATTACCGATTCTCGCTTTGCCAACTTCGAGACAGACCCGCGGTTCCAGCTGCCGTCCAAGAAAAACATCAAGACCAAGATCGACAAGCGCTTCTCCCGCGTTCTCAAGGATGCCGACTTTGTCGCCACCGCAAAAGTCGATCGTTACGGCCGGAAGCTCAAAACGGACACCAAGAAGAAGGCGCTCCAGCGGCTGTACGAGGAGGAAGATGAAGAGGGCCAGGAGGACGATGACTTGAAGAACGCCGAGGTCGAAGACGACGACATTGTCCGTCGCGAACTCGAGAAGGCCGATGCAAAGTACGACCCTGCCCGTGAAGGCGGTTTCTCGTCGTCCGAGGACGACTCAGACTCCGAGGATGAATCCGAATCCGAGGAGGAGCCGGAACAAGACGACGAGGTGGAGGAGTCCCGGCCAGGGATTCGTCTGCGTCGGGAGAAGCAGGAGGTTGAGGTCGGCGAGGTCACAAATCGATTTGCTGTCGTCAACATGGACTGGGACCACATCAAGTCCGTGGACTTAATGGCCCTGTTCTCGAGCTTCGTGCCCGCTGGCGGCCGCATCGAGAAGGTGGCCATCTACCCGAGTGAGTTCGGCAAGTCGCGGATGCAGCGCGAGGAGGTGGAAGGTCCTCCTAGGGAGATCTTCAAGAAGGGCAAGGGTTCTGATGACGACGAGGACGAGGACGACTCTGAATCCGACAGTGAGGACGACGATGATGGTACGGAAGCCTCGGACGAGGAGGTCAAGAAAGAGTTGTTGCAGGAAGGGACCGACCAGGACTTCGACAGCGATGCCCTCCGCACATATCAGCTCGACCGGTTACGATACTACTACGCCGTCGTTGTCTGTTCCGACACGAGCACGGCACACAAGATCTACGAGGCGACCGACGGCAGCGAGTACCTGTCGTCCTCCAACTTCCTCGACCTGCGGTTCATTCCCGACGACGTTACCTTCGACGATGAGCCCCGTGACGAGTGTGACAGTGTTCCCCCAGGGTACAAGCCTGTCGAATTCGTCACGGACGCGCTCCAGCATTCCAAGGTGAAGCTGACCTGGGACATGCACCCGGAGGAAGTGTCGCGTAAGGAGTCCATCAAGAAGGCATTCACAGGCAGCCGGGCAGACATCGCAGAAAACGACCTGCGGGCGTACCTGGCGAGTGACACCGAGAGCGACGAGGAAGACGAGGTGGTTGCTGCTGCAGGAGACGAGGACGGTGAGGAGGCGCCACTCAGTAAAAAGGAGCTTGCCAGACGAAAGATGCGGGCGGCGCTTGGCCTCAGCGATGAGCCGGCTCCGAAACCGTCAAAGTCCGGCCCTGTGGGCGAGATGCAGATCACATTTACCCCCGCTCTGTCTGGGAAGCCGGAGAAGAAGGAGCCGGAAGAAGAGACTACCATTGAGAAATACAAGCGCAAGGAGAAGGAGCGGAAAGAGAAGAAGAGAGCCAAGGCTCTTGCCAAGAGGGAAGGCCTGGATCCTGATGCAGTCCAAGAGGAGCCTGCAGAGGAAGCTGCTGCTGAAGACGACCTTGGCTTCGATGATCCATTCTTCACCTCGGAGCCCGTCCAGCCCTCCAAGTCAGCCATGCGCAAGGAGGAGCGGCTCAAGAAGCGCGCCGCGAGAGAGCGCGAGGAAGCCGAGAACGCCGCGCAAAAGGCACAGCTCGAGCTGCTCATGGCCGACGAGAACGGAGGCGGCGCGCACCTTGAGCATTTCGACATGAAGGAGATTGTGCGGGCCGAGAAGCAAAAGAGCAAGAGAAAGAAGGGCAAGAAGGGTGCTGCCGCCGAAGACCAGGGCGGCCTGCAGGAGGACTTTAAGATGGACGTCGAGGACTCGCGGTTCAAGGCCGTGTTTGAGAACCACGAGTTCGCTATCGACCCATCCAATCCCAAGTTCAAGGCCACGCAAGGTATGAAGAAGCTGCTGGAGGAGGGGAGGAAGAAGCGCAAGGCTGCGCCGGAGGAGCGGGACCAGGGGAGCTCCAAGAAGGTCAAGGCGGATGGGGATCTTGGGGAGCTCAGCAGTCTGGTGGATGCGGTGAGGAAGAAGGCCAAGGCGAAGAGGTAGCGAGGGTTCAAGTTCTTTGGCTGGTACCTTGGAGGCCATCAAGGATGTCGGTCTGGAATTGAAGCGCTAAGGTATGGATCAAAATCTGCAGCCAATCAATTGTGCCATTGATCTCCTTTGCAGCAGCATTGCAGCAACACAGCCACTTTGCAGCTACCATCCCCTCACCTGAGAACATCTCGCGCTGCTCACCATTGAACTCAATTTACATCTCGCTCCCAGCCCCAGGACATCTCCCCATGGCAACTTTCACTCTCTTCAATAAATTCCCCGTCGAGCTTCAACTCGCCATCTGGGCGCTTGCCGTCCCGGAGCCCGAGCCCGAAGTCTGCATCGTCTGGCCCCTCCACATCGACAAGTACACCGGCGAGGAGCCAGCCCTCCCCTTCACCGTTGACACGGCCTGGCCCGCCGTCGCGCACGTCTGCCGCGCCGCACGACATGCCGTTTTCACTTCCGGTGCCGTCCAGCTGCGGCACTCCCCAAACGCAGGCTTCGCCGTGCCGTACCGGCACTTCAACCCGGCCATCGACACGCTCTACTGGGGCGAGCACCAATCTGGAGCCATGCGCAGGTTCCTGTCACAGCCCGAGAACGCGTCCTTCGCCAGGAGTTTGCGTCACTTAGCCGTGGAGCTAGGCATATTCTACCCGCCAGCCGACCTTGCCGACCTCATCCTACACCGGGCCGTGAATCTGCGCACCTTGTCCATCGTCCTGCCCAGCGCCATGGGCAACGCCTCGGGCTGGGCGGCATTCCTCCCGCCTGCGCGCCGGTGCAAGCTACGCAACATCTCGGACGCCACCGCGAAGGAGATCATGGTAACTGAGGGGTTCTTGTTGAAACACTTCGAGGGGAGGCCGATGCCCCTCTTGGACTACTTCGGCGCGTGCCGGCGCATCATGGACTACGTCGGCACATGCAGGCGCGTCATGGATAGCCCTGTGCGGAGTGTTCATGACGACGGCTTCAGCGGGCTCGAAATCAAGGCCAAGACTTTTGTCGAGTACACGCACCAGGGGCAGTGGATCGAGGTGTGCAAGGACCGGCTGCTGTATGTCGGCCACCCCCGCGGGCTCAACGACCCGGGCGCCGCAGCGCCGCGACCTCGCCGCGTCCCGGTGGACAAGCGCAAGAACCCGGAGGAGTACCGCGTGCTAGATGATGACAGCGCTTGGTGGAGCGCGGAAGAGTTCAAGCTGACGGAGACGGACTAAGGTACTTCTTTTACTACCACGGGATCCCGCGAGCCAGATGAAACTGGTCGCACATACGGTGCTGAACCATCTATCGCCCGGCACCTCGGAGTGTTTGCAGTGGGAAAAGGAAAAGCCCGCCCTGGAGGACCTCAGGATCCCGGCCAGGGCCAGGGCAAGGGCAGGACGCATCCTGGTGGCCGGTTATCGGGGTTCGACGACTGAACCAAGATGTGGGAGTTTGACGTTGGCAACAGCAGGTGCTGGACCAAACGAACGCGACCCAAGTTCACTCATGACCCAAGCGACGGGGGCGACGAAGTTGATGTTGGGGATCTGCCCCGGGTTTCGCACTGGGCAGGGAACCTTCATTTAAGTTTCTAACCGCCGGATTTGGCTGGCGTCTCACTCTTCTGCTCTTTCGGGCCGTCTTGACGGCGATGGTTGTCGGGTGGTCAACACGGAACGAAATTACGCCGTCTCAATGCGGCCGTCCCCCCGCGTTGGGCGACATCGTGCCTTGGTTGCTGGGGCTGCCATTGGCTCCCGGCTCGCTGTTGCAGTGGCGGGGGCATTGAGCACCAACATGCATGATGCGGCTGAACTGAAGTCAGGGAGGTCTTGGCTCCCGGGGTTCGTTGTGAGAGTTCCTATCACGGTCGTCCTGGTTTCGCTGAAGTCATTTTCTGCCCAGTCACAATATCACACTTGATCGCCTTACCTTACTTGGGGTTTTCAGGCCGAAACAAATCAAGCTCACAAAATGCCGACGGCTACCACTTTCGCCAATTTCGTGGTCACCAACCTGGGACCGCTAACGACGACTTACACGGCGCCTGCGTCGTGCATCACCGACCCGGGCCGCGTGGTGGTCGCCTACTCCGATTCACCCCTGGGCGTGGAATGGCAAACCACCTGCGGTCCTCTTGCCGGCACCATCGGGCAATGCCAGCCTTCTGGATCCGTACTCGACGCTCACGCCTCCAGCCAGTTCCCCCGCGTCTCGCCAGGCTTCCTCTCGTACTACTCCCCGGGTATCGCATGCCCGGCGAGCTGGACCACGGCCGGCGTTACCTCGCGGAACGCTGACGGCAGCCCCGGGAACGCCACGGGCGCGTTCAGCCTCCCCACCCCGACCGCTACCCGTGGCGAACCTTCTTTTCTGCAATGGAACGCTGCCCTTGGTCAGGTCCTTGACCCGGGCGAGACTGCGGTCGTGTGCTGTCCCAGGTGCGTGATATCAACGGAGCCACAGAATGGCCAGCTCTTCTTGTTACGAACCTGCACTAACCCGAGCACCACAGCGGCTACACTGTCCCACCAGAGGGTGGTTACTGTTACTCAATTCTGCCAACCTCGGTGTACCAGCCCTCAGCGGGCTTTTCCTACTGCCAACTGATGATCAACAACACCGACATCGGCACATCGAGCATGACGCTCACCATCAACGGCCAGCCGCGGCCGACGAAGGTGCTGGAGATCACAGGGCCCGGGTCCCTGACCCCGAAAACCACAAGTTTCTCCCCGTCACTTGCGACGCAATTGGTGGGAATCAACATGATGCCCATGGTGCCCCTGGTGCACAAGGAAGCCGACTTGTCAGCGACCGGCGGGTCCGGGGGCTCGAAGAATGCGGGAAGCTCGTTGAGGCCTGCTACATTTGGTGTCTGGCCTGCCGCGGTGGTCGCGGTTGCTATGGCGGCGGGAGCTGCTCTCATGCTTCCTTTCTGATATTAATGGGAGAGTCCTCACCTGGGACGTTACCCAGAGAGCCAGGGGATGTAGGATGTCGACAGTCGAACACGCAGAGGGGAGTATGGATGAACCAGGATTGAATACCCCACGAGAGTACAAATACCTATTATGACTCGCTGCTAATGAATCACACGCCACGATATCCCAACCCTAAACGCTACCTATTACAGAAGACATCATGATATACACCCGTAACCCAATTAAGCCTCATGACAGACACACACTTAAACCGGCTGTCAACTCAAGTTGAATTCAGAAACTCAACCCCCCAAGCATCCACACCCACCCAACCAGCAGCGGCACCAGCGACGCAAGAAACAGCAGCAGGCACCGCGCGACGCGGTCGGCCGAGTGCAGGCGCACCCACCTCTTGACGCGCGTCTTGATCTTGCGCGCGTGCGGACACGTGCTGGTGCCGTAGATGAGACACCCCAGACCCGGCCGCGACTCGCACTCGATGTGCTCTCTCCGGCGCTGCATGAGCAGTCTGTCATACCCGTCAGTCACTTTTGCCCAAACCCGGTGCTAAGAAAGGGAAGGGGATGGAAAGGGGAAAAAAAAAAACATACTTGACACTCCCCCGACAAAACCTCAAGTCACTCCCCAAGTCACAGCGCGAGTCGCTCGGGCACTCGAGGTGCAGCAGCCGGCGCTCCATCAGCCACTCCACCTTGAGCTGCACGCCCGTGTCGACCAGCTGGTAGAAGTGGCGGTTGGTGTGCTTGAGGGAGAGCGCGTCCGGGTAAATGAGATACTGAGAGATGAGGAGGTGCAGTTCTGGGGGCAGGGTCATGAGGGTTGCGCGGGGCCGGGGCTGTTCTGCGTCTGTTGTTGCCGAGTGCGGAGTGGTGGTGGCGGGGTCGGTTTCGGGTGTGGTTTGCTTGGTGTGGGGTTTTGGCGGTGATGGGTGCCGGGTGCCGGCGGCGGGGCGCCGGACGAGGTGGAGAATGGAAGTCATGTCGGAGCCGATGTTCGGTCCTTGGTGCGGAGGTTGGATTGCCGGATGGGACTCGGCAGGCGGGGACGATGTGATGTTGTGTTGCACGGCAACCGAGGGGCGAAGAAACGATGGAGATTAACGGTGAATGCGACCTGGCATTTAATGTCGCTGCGGCTGCGAAAAGGACACCATCTCGAAACACAGCCGCGTTCCAAGTGGCCTTTTTCGCCCGTCAGGCCGCCGGTCAGCCCTGCCGGTGGGCGATCCCCGAACGGTCTTGGGAGGCTGACGAGTGGTCGAGTCAAGGGTTCCGGACCCCTGTCAGGCCAAAAGCCGGTGCCTGGCTAAACCAATCTGAACGGTCTGCGGTGGGCAGCTGCGTCACCTGAGCCGAGTGTTTGTTGCAGGCTGCAGCCAAAAGCATCTCAATACGAAGCGGCAGGTCTTGCGAGTGCTGTTGCAAACGGCTCACCACTTTGCGCTGTCAGTTGACAACCCTGAGTCACGCCAGTCAGACCGGGAGAAATCGCCTCTCTGACTCTGCCAGCCAGCCATAACCCCGGCTGTTTCTGTTTTTGGGCGGTGGTCAGTGCGGGACCCTTGGACATGATGAGAGCGACCTCGGGCGAGAAATGTCTAACACAGCAGCGTGCGATAGATTGATCAAGTCGATATAAACTTCACAGCTGACGATCCGCCTGAACAGAACGTCAGAACCTCAGCTTCCTCCACATTCCGTTTGCCTGTCCAATCTGCATAGATGTAGTTTCCCGTCGGCTTGGAGAAGTGGATCCCATCCGTTTGCTTGTGCAGCAGTTGTGTTACCTCCTCTGGGCTTCCCTCTTCTGATATTAGATTGAGACGATTCCATCTCCGAGTCGCTGAAAACTCTTGCTCCTTGTAAATTTTATTCGTCTCACCGGGTTTGTTGCTCACTGAGGACTACCTGCACTCCGCCCACCATCTGCTCCGCCTCCATACCCTAACCCCTAACCCTAACATTGCCCCTTCACCGAGATGTGGGATGATGACAAGAACACGACCAAGGTACAGGTTCTGTCCAAAGGCTGTGTGGTTGCTATTGCTGATTCTCGTCCTGTAGGACATCCAGTTTCGCTTCCGGCGTTTCTGTGCACCGGCAAAACACCTCGACGCGCTTCGGCAGGTCTACCGCCTGACTGTCCCGCCGAGTGCAATCCAGCGCTGGTTGCCGTCCTGGACGCCGCAGCTCGTGCACTCCTGGCTGCAGCGACTGCTTCCAGAATGGTTCTTGCCGGCAACTGTCATTCTCAAGGAGCGAAACCCCGAAAGAGCCAACTTCTACGAGAACGAAATCGACACATACAGTCATCTCCAGTCGCTCCAGGGCACCCACATCCCGCTTTTTTTCGGCGAAGTGGCCGTCAGCTACCCCCCAAGCGGATACCAGCTGAGCAAGCGGCCCACTCCCGCCATCCTCCTGGAAGACATCAAAGGAGGAAAGCCGCTGCACGATCTTTCGATCGAAGAGCTGACTGGTCCTCGCCTTCTTGAGGAACTTGAGGGCATCTACAGCCGACTCACGGAAGCCGGGGTTGTCCACGGAGATCCGAGACTCCACAACTTTCTGCGTGTTGAGGACAGGGTTGTTGCCATCGACTTTGAGTTTTCCTACCTTCTTCCAAGTGCTATCACAAATGAGGATGACTTGGGGTCCTTGGAGTGCGAGATTGAGAGAAGGAAAAGGGAGGCAGAGGGGGTAAAAACCCCGCCTCTGGGCTCGAACATACGCGTTTACTGGACCGGTTCAGAATTGCGACAAGAACAGCTGGGGACGGATGTGCGGTCCTTGGTGGTTGGTTGACGGACTTGTCATCCCCGCGGGCTCCGCGCGACAGCCCCGGCAGGGAACGACAGGCTCTCTTGATGTGAAAGGTGGAGAGGTGGTGTAGCGGGGAAGAAGGGAGGACACAGAGACGAGCGGAAGGGAACGCGAGACGGTGGTGAACTCTGGGAAGATGGAAAAGGCACCGATGAGGGTTGAATTATCCGCGGTTTCGGTGCTTCGGTCCAAACTCCAAAACTTCTTTCAAGTAGCTCACGTGACTACGCGCGCGGCAGGCGAAACATGGCGGGGTTGGCGCGTTGCTCAGCCAATTGCCGACGCCCTCAACGCAATTGAGGGGTTCCAGGTTATCCGGACAAGCCACTGCGCTCTCTCCTCGTCACTGTCAAACCACCGATTTGCCTGGGTAATTTGCTCACTTTTGCAACAATGATTTGAGCTTGCCGCGATGGCGGGCTTCGCGTCGGACAGCGGCAGCGAGTATGCCTACGATTTGACCACGTCGGACGAAGAAGTGCTTTGGGCCATTGTCGACCGCCTTTCCACCGTCTCGCCACACCAGTCTCGGCCCGTCCCGACCAGCCGACCGACCCCTGCTTCGCCGACAACAAACCTCTCAACCCCAGCAAGACGAACCACAACCGCCATCTCTTCCAGCCCGTTCACCCCGAGCTTCGACCCCGATGCCACTCAAGCCATCGAGGAAACCATTGCCGCCATCACCGATGAGGACCTGAGCTTCGACCTCTCCGAGCTCAACGAAAATGACGACTATGGCCACACGCAGGGCGCTGCGCCTGTCCACAATGACGCCTCCCGCAGCGGCTCGCCTGGGTGGCCAAATCGAGGTCTCTTGCCTTCAGTCGCAGAGACTGATCGCAGCCTCGCTTCGTTCGTGGCCAAGACGAAGCCCAGGTCAATGCCAACGTTGCTCCCCGGCCAGGACGTTTGCTACCCGGACTGTGAGTTGCTTGCTCCTTCCCGCCTGCCGCAAATCGTCTAACTGACCCGAAGCGCTTAGTGAGCCGCGCCTTGGCCGACGCCGAAGACCCCTCGCGCTTCTTTGAAAAGGCTCAGGAGGGACCCACAGAGTCCTCCAAAGATAAGCTGTCGCCGCTGCTCCGGTTCCGGACATTTCCCATGAAGACGCTGTCCGTATCGGACTTAACGGCCGGCTCATGGTGCGAGCTTCAGCACTTCTACACCCTGACGAGGCTCCCTGGCGGCAGGAAAACACGTACAGCGGCCATGAAACGCGGCACCAAGCTTCATGAGAAGCTTGAGCGCGAGGTCTTTACGCCCGTCCAAGTCGATGTCACCAAGAGAGAAGACACCTTTGGCTTGAAGATTTGGAACATGATCCAAGGCTTGCGCGTGCTCCGGGACCAGGGCGCCACGCGCGAGTTTGAGGTGTGGGGCATGGTTGACGGGTACGTCGTCAACGGCGTCATTGATGGACTGAGCTATGAAAACCCGGACGAGGAGTTGCAGGACGACGTCTTCAGCAGCCGGGGCAGCAGCCAGACCATCACAAACTCCCAGCCCTACGAGCCCAGTACCCCGGGCGATTCCGAGATCTTCATCACCGACGTCAAGACTCGGAACAGCGCCCTTCCGCCCCGGCAGGAGCAAGTGCGCGTGTCCATCATCCAACTCTTCCTCTACCACCGCTTCCTCTCCGACATGGCCGCCGACCGCTTGGACTACATGGCCATCTTTGAGCGGTACGGCCTCAACCCAGACGAGCCCTTTTCCGACTCTTTCATGGCGCAAATCGGCGCAGTCCATGACGAAGTCTTTGCCGAAGCCGGCGCTGACACCGACTCAGTGTCGACCCTGGATAACACCGACGGCGACTCCAACTCGGAATTCGTCTCAGCCCCATGCAGCCCCTCCCAACTTTCCTTCACCTCATCCACCGGCCCTAACCTTCAATACCGCACCCTCCGCACCCTGCTCCCCCTCCTCAAGCGCGAACTCCGCCTCACCTTCCCCCGCGGTGCCGCAGACCTCGGCAAAATAGTAGCGGTCGAGTACCGGTACCGCGGGCGCGACGAGGCGACCCCTCCCCCGCCACCAACCACCACCACCACTACTCTGACAGACCCCGCCCCGCTCACAACATACCTCGCCCTCGACCCAGACGAAACAGACCCCTTCCAGCCGACCTCCCTCGCACCCCGCAGACAGGAACCTGAGCGCGGCTCGGTGATTTGCACAAACACGTTTTTCGTCGAGCCCGAGACGCTGGAGTTGTTCCTGTCGGAGACCATGCGCTGGTGGAAAGGCGAGCGACCGCCGCAGGGCGTGCCGCGCGAGGAGGCAGGGTTTAAGTGCCGCTCGTGCGAGTTTCGCGAGGATTGTGAGTGGCGGAAGGAGATGGATTTGCAGGCGTTGGGGAGGGCGACGAGGAGGAAGAAGGGTGCCGGTGCTGTTTCTGCGGGGTTCGCGTCTAATGATGCTGGCGTTAGTGGCTTTGGCCCTGGTGGGGTGGATGTGGATGCAGATGCGGATGTGGAGAGGGAAGGGGAGGGCAAGCGGAGGAGAGGGAGACCCCGGAAGGGCGATAAGGAGAGGGAGAGAGAAGTGGATGATATTGAGGATGGTGGTGGGATAGTGGGGAGGGAGGGGGTCAAGAGGGGAAGGGGGAGGCCGAAGAAGGTGCCCGCAGTGGACGCGAGTGTCAGTGCAGCTGCGGCTGCGGGTGGGTGAAGCGGCAACAGCTCAAACTTATGATGATTTTCATTACTATCAAGACAGTTCTGGACGTTTATTCGTTAGCAGGAGAGGTTGGGACCAACGGCGGGGAACGCAGACGGGGGCTGCTCTTGGATGCTAGCGACCAGGGTTATTATGATGAGTGGAGTTTCCGACTTTGAAGGCATGATGCGACTGCTCGTCGGGCGCGATTCGACCCGAGACATACGAAAAGGACGAGGAGAACAGAGATGGGAACGGATCTTTTCATGAGTTATGACTGCGCAATACATTTTCGTCACATCGTCCGCCCAGCTCAGCACCAGGCGAACTTCTCGTTGGCGACCCAGTCCAGCTCAGCAGTGGGCTCCTCGCCATACCACATCAGGCTGGCGATGCTGTCCTTGTCGCGGTTGACAAACTCAAACTCGACGCCGCACTTCTCGACCAGCCCCCTGAGCTTAGGCGTGGGATTCCACATCTGAACGTCCTGCGTCTTCCACTCGGCCGCCTCGTGCTGCGCAATCTGCACGATGGACCGGAACCCGTCGACCAGCTCCTCGTCCGGCTGCTCCGGGTCCTCGACAACGACCCTCAAAATGTGCAGCGTGTTCCCCTCCTTCTTCTTCAGCCCGCCGTAGTATCCCCTCATCCAGACCGCCCACACCCTCTTCCCCGGCTCGCCCGCCACCGCGCCCCTGACCGTCGGCGTGCGCCCAAAGATGGACTTGGTCATGTAGTCCTCGCGCATGAGGTGCCACAGCAGGGCATCCAGCTCCGGCAGCAGCGCGACATGCGTCTTGTCCCCGCCGCGCCTCGCCAAATCCGCCCGCAGCAACCTCTCGTCCACCGCGCACAGCTCGGCCAGGTCATGATACCCAATCGCTCTCGCAACCTGCCCCTCAATCGACGACGATACCCCCTCAACAGGCTGAAACGCCACATGCGAGCTCTCAAACGCCGCCCACCCGTGCCTCGCGTAAAACTGCTTCCCAATATCGCTATACAGCACCGAGAACAACGACCTCTTCCCCTCACCCTGACCAGCCTGCCACCCGCCCAACCGCGCCCCGACCTCCCTCATCATCCGGCTCGCATACCCCCTCCCTCTAAACCCAGGCTCGGTAAACACACTCGCAATCCCATGCGCCACACCCTCCTTCACCTCCCAATCTTTGCAATAAACAGCCCTCTTCCGCAAACTCTCACACGACGAGAGAATGGGCCTGCCATCGGGAGGCAGATCAGCCACCGTCAGGATCCAGTGCGTGATGCCGCCGTCGCGGGCGAGCGGGACGGTGGTGAGGTAGGCCTCGCGCGCGAGGTAGTCCTTTTCGGTCAGCGCGCCGCCCCACATCGGGTATGTCATCTTCCAGGTGCGGGTGCGTTCCGCAGGCGTGGGGTGGGTGAGGACTAGGGAGGGAGAGGAGGCGTCTGGGAGGGTGTCGAGGGGCCAGGAGGGGTTCTCCTCCTGAGGGGAAGAGGAGTTGTGGTTGTTGGAGCCCATTGTGAAGTTGAGATCGGATTCCAAGTTGTATGTGTGGATACTTTCCCTCTGAGTTTGACGGTTGTTGGTGTTGAGCGGCGTTGAGCGGCGTTGATAGAAACCGGGACTCAAAGAAATAGAAGAGAGTCGGCAGTGGAACAAAGCAGGCAAAAGTCCGGCTCAGGCCCGCATCTTAAAAGAAGCAGGCCAAGAAGCAAAGAGCGCAAGTGGAAACCTTATACCTCGATCCAACGGAAGGATGTGGATTCTTTCAGGTTCGATGTCCACTCGAACCGTATGCAAGGGGTTGCTGCGCCCTCTCTCCGCAGCAGCACAAATTCCAGCTCCCAATTCTGTACTTGAACGTAGGAAACCCCCTCACATTCCACAACACACAACCGTCCACAAGATGCAAGGCCATTAACCACGAGGCCAAACGCCATCAGGCAAACCTGGAGGAAACTGTGAATAAGGCCACCGTTCGTGCTTTGTCATTGGCCAATGGGCTCGAATAGGCAGGTCAGATGCCCACCATAGCACCGGCGTGTTACAAGGGTAGGAGCCGCTCCCGGACCATGATTTTACGTCACCAAGAACATGTCTGAATCGGCTCCCGGCGGGACGGTCGGCGAAAACGTGCCCCTGCGGTGCTCGGCGCCGGTGAAGAACGGCGGAGAACCGCGGCGAGCTGAGCGAATAAGCCGATGGTATGCGGGGCCGGACAGTGCTCGGGCCAGGGGATGGGTCACAAGATGTGTCAGAGGAGGACAAGCCTTGTAGTCACCTTCCATGCAGGGGACAAGCGCAGTGTTCGTCTGTAAGAGACTGTGCTCAGTCTCGGGTTGCTCATGCCGAGGATTGTGTGTCGATGTGTTCTGAAACCTCAAGATTCTTTCAGCCATCCGGCTCTTCATTCATCTCATTAGAATGACATATCCGTCTAGTGGCCGTGCCCGTCATCCTCCGGTTGCGGCTCTGGGTCCAGCTTGATCAGGGTATCGATGCGCATGATGCTGATGCACGCCTCGACGGCGCTCTTGAGCTGCCGGATCTTGCTGATGCTGGGCTCCACCACGCCGGCCTTGATCTCGTCCACCACCTTGCCCTTCACCAGGTCCAGGCCGTAGTTCTTGTACGCCTTCTTGCGCGCCACCGTCTTCTCGTCCTCGTTGGCCTCGCCCTCCTGGATGCGCTGCGAGAGCGCGTGCCTTGACCGCAACTGCGCGACCAGTTCTGAAGCGTCCTTGGCGGCGTTGACCGCCAGCGTCTTGGGAATCACCAGTAGCGACTGCGCAAACTCGCCAATGGCCAGCTGCTCCCGCGAGCCGACAGTGCCCGCAAATTCCTCCAGGTAGATGTGAAGAGCCGTCTCGACCGCACCACCACCGGGCACGATGCTGCCGCTCTCGAGGGTCCGCTTCACGGCGCACAAGCTGTCGTGAACGGAGCGCTCCATTTCGTCGAGCTGGAAGTCGTTGGGACCCCGGAGGATGATGGAGGCCGACGAGTGAGTCTTGGTGCCCTTGATCAGGATGCACTCGTCGTCCGAGATCCGCTCCTGCACCACCTCCTCGGCATGGCCAAGGTATGACAGCTCGAACTTCTCGTCGCCGTTCAGGTCGGAGAGCGTGCTCAGCAGGGTGGCGCCGGTAGCCTTGGCGATTCGGCGCAGATCCTCCTTCTTGCACCGGCGCACTGCCATGGCGCCCCTCTCGACGAACAGCTTGAGGCAGAGGTCGTCGATGCCCTTGGTTGTGAGGACCACGTTCGCGCCAGCCTTCAGGATCATCTCTACCCGCTCAATGATCATGCCCGACTCCCGCGCCCGGATCTGCTCGAGCTGGTCCGGGTCGTCCACTGTGATCTGCACACCCAGCTTCATCCTCTCCTTCTGAAGGTTCATGTCCAAGCAGGCAATCTTGGCATCCTGTATCCGCGTCTTCATCGCCTGCGAGGCCACGGTGCAGTTGAGCGCGTAGCCCTTGACGAGGATCGACTCGAGGGAGCCCTTGCCATGGGCCTTGAGGATGTTGACCGCCTTGACGGGGTACTTGACCTCGTTCTTATTGTTTGTTGTCCGCACAGCCTGCATGGCATCGACGACCATGTTCGCGAAGAAGTCTGAGTCGGCACCGATGATCTTGCTGGACATGGATGTCTTGGCAATGTTGATGAGCGACTCGCGGCCCAAATGCTCAACCTTGATGCTGACGTGCTCGTTCATGTACTTGACGGCCTCGCGGAGGGCCAGGCGGTAGCCCGTAATGATGGTCGTCGGGTGTATCCGGTTCTTCATGAGCTCATTTCCTCTCCTGAGCAGCTCAGCCGCGATCAGGACGACCGATGTCGTGCCGTCACCGACTTCCTTGTCTTGTTGATGGGCTAGGTCGACCAGGATCTTGCCGGCGGGGTGCTCGACATCGAGGAGACTGAGGATAGTGGCGCCGTCGTTGGTAACAGTCACATCCTGCACCTGTTAGCCGCAATGCTTGGTTTGGCGGGGTAGGAGAAGAGCGGGACATACACCGATATCATCCACCATCATCTTGTCCAGGCCGCTGGGGCCAAAGGAGCTCTTGACCACATTTGCAATCGCTTGCGTAGCAAGGACTAGGGAGTTCCGTCAGCAAGGTCCATGGGGTCCGGAGCCGCATGAGCTGTAGCTGGGTAACCGACCGTTTTGGTCCCTGATGTCTGCGCCAGAGATCTTCTGCCCGCCTAGAAACAGCGTACCGCTGCCCGACTGCTCGAACATGGAAGCCATCGTGACGCGTATTCGGGGTAGCGCTGAGAACAGATGGCGATGGACGGGGAGTAGGGGGTAGGGGGTGGTTGATCCAAAAGTCGGGTCGGTTGACAGGCTCCAGCAATTTCGAAGCTTCGCCCCATTTGCTGCACAAGGCGGGCAGCTTTCAGCAACTTTTTGCCGGAGGCGGAGATAATCCCATGCCGGCTGTCAATCGCCCGACAGACTGCTCTGATTGGTTGTTCTGCCCCACTTCAGCTGGCTATCGCGGCCCAGCCCACGCTGCCCCTCGTTTTGGAGCACCCAGCGGTGGTCGCAAGTGCGGGGCACCCAAAAAAGCAGCCCGCGTCTCCTCGAGTCACTCGGCCTGGAATTTTGACTCACTATCTCCAACAGTCGGGCATCCAGCGCCAATTCTCATAAATCCAGGTCGACTCGACCCCGTCCCTCCCCTCAACACTTTCCCGGACCACAATCAACATGGAAGACGCAAAGGAGCAGTCCAAGAGCGCGCTGAAGAAGGCCGAGAAGCAGGCCAAGATGGCAGCTGCAAAGGCCGAAAAGGCGGCGAAGCAGGCCTCGCTCCCCGTCGTTGGCGGCAAGAAGTCGGACGATATCATCGGCATCACGGTCTCCAAGACGGAGAACTTCTCGCAATGGTACCAGGAGGTCGTGCTCAAGGCCGAGATGATCGAGTACTACACCGAAATTTCGGGCTTCTTCATCATGCGCCCCGCCACCATGTACATCTGGAACACGATCCGGAAGTGGTTCCAGGAGCGGATCGAGGCGATGGGTGTCGAGGAGACCAGCTTCCCCATGTTCCTGTCTCAAAAGTCGCTCGAGAAGGAGAAGGATCACGTCGAGGGGTTTGCTCCCGAGTTGGCCTGGGTGACCAAGGCGTAAGTTGGACGGCGCATATTGCTTGCGACACGGGGGACTAACGTTGTGATAGGGGTGACAAGGATCTCGATGTCCCGGTCGCGGTTCGCCCGACCTCGGAAGCTGTCATGTACCCTTGTGGGTGATCCCAACCTCGTGCGCACAACGACCTCGCTGACCGAACAGACTACTCCAAGTGGATTCGCAGCCATCGCGACCTCCCCTTCCGCCTGAACCAGTGGAACTCGGTCGTCCGTTGGGAGGCCAAGCAGACCACCCCCTTCCTCCGCGCCAGGGAGTTCCTTTGGCAAGAAGGCCACACCGCCCACCTCACCGAGGAGGCGGCCGGCGAGGAGGTGCTCCAGATCCTCGAGCTGTACGCGGGCGTCTATGAACAACTGCTCGCTGTCCCTGTCGTCCGTGGAAGGAAAACCGAGGCCGAGAAGTTCGCCGGCGGCTACTACACAACAACGGTTGAGGGCTACATTCCGTCCAACGGGCGCGGCATCCAGGGCGCGACATCCCACTGCCTGGGACAAAACTTCTCCAAAATGTTCGACATCACCGTCGAGGACCCCAACGAAAAGGGCAAGCACATCCACGTCTGGCAGAACTCATGGGGTCTCTCGACCCGCGTCATCGGCGTCATGGTCATGATCCACGGCGACGACAAGGGCCTCGTCCTGCCCCCGCGCATCGCCAAGATCCAGTCCATCCTCATCCCCGTCGGCCTGACGGCCAAGATGTCGGCCGAGGACAAGGAGAAGCACCTCAAGCACCTCGACGAGATCTTCCACACCCTCAAGAAGGCCGGCGTGCGCACCGACGTCGACCTCCGCGAGGGCTACACCCCGGCGTGGAAGTTCAACGACTGGGAGCTCAAGGGCGTCCCGCTGCGGCTCGAGTTCGGCCCCAAGGACGCGGCCAAGGACGTCGTCAGCTACGCCCGCCGCGACACGGGCGAGAAGGGCACCATCCCCATCGCCGAGCTCACGACCAAGGTGCCCGAGCTGCTCGAGACGATCCAGCAGGACATGTACAACAAGGCCGAGGCCGCCTACAGCGCGCACCGGCTCAAGATCACCAACTGGGACGAGGTCGTGCCCGCGCTGGATGCCAAGAACGTCGTCATCATCCCGCACTGCCTGGTGCCCGCGTGCGAGGACAAGATCAAGGAGCTGACGACGGGGCGGTCCGACGAGGCCGCTGACGCCCCCGAGGGCCAGAAGGCGCCGTCTATGGGCATGAAGTCGCTGTGCATTCCGTTCGACCAGCCCGAGGGCCTGGTCAAGGGCGAGACCAAGTGCCTCAACCCGGAGTGCAGCCGGCTGGCCGAGAAGTGGTGCATGTTTGGGCGGAGTTACTGAGCGGAGCAACCTAGTGGAAGAAATAAAAGAAAGAGAATCCTGGCATGTTGGTTCCCACGCTTGTCATTGTTGCCAGTGAAATTGCGGTGCTGGCGGGCTAGAGCGGTGTTCTCATGACAGATTGGAAGCGTGTCCCTTTTCAAAGTGGTTTCTAAAACCAGGAGGTGCGGAAACGGTGTGTGACTTGCTCAATATTCGCTCGATACCTTTTGCTGTTTATTCAAATATAAATACTGTATAAGAGAACTGCGGTAAAGGGTAGGTGTGACAAGAGAGCGGCCTAGACATATTTATGCAGTGCTATTGCGACTTCTGAAGTTAGACTATTTCGCAACGCTGGTCTCACAAAGTTACAAGACTAATATACACGGTCTAACAAAATCCTCGTGCTAACACAATATACGGCAGTACTTGTTGTATCCCCTGTGTTTCATGGTCCTCGGCCGCTTCCCCCAGACATGTCTTGATTAACTTCGCCGAAGTCGTTAGCCCTGGAGCATTCACCCACCTTGTTCCTCAAGTCGGTTCCTCGACCACTCAAAGTACATGCCCAAACGACCGAGAGAGATGTACACAGTCCCTAAAGGAAACGTCGTCACTATCTGGTGGGGTTCCGGACCGGCGTGAACGATCTTCCCAAGCTCCGCTTCAAGAACACTCTCGCCGGTCCAGAAG
This sequence comes from Chaetomiaceae sp. PF1801, assembly GCA_023628475.1. Lineage (NCBI taxonomy): Eukaryota > Fungi > Ascomycota > Sordariomycetes > Sordariales > Chaetomiaceae > Chaetomiaceae sp. PF1801. The sequence continues at coordinate 522,485 of JAMAKQ010000001.1, forward strand.
AACCGAAACGACTCTCGGGTATGCCCTCTCTCGTAACTCGCGATGACTCTGGCGGCAATCGACAGCGAGTGTCCCAGATCAATGTGTGGCGGGAGCATGATGGAAGGACGATCGTCTCGAGACCTCTCCAAGTCGAAGAGCTTCCGCCAAAAGATCTCGGCGTCCAGCGCCGAGCAGTCCCCGGTGACGTTAGCGTCCAGGAGCAGGGCGTCTGGCGTTGGCTCAATGTATGGAACTATTTGACCAGTTGTCATAGCTTGATTGGTACAGAGCTGGAGCAATCCGTTCCTGTTGGGCAGGAGATCCATCCCGAAAGCGTAGTTGATGTAATCGATCAACCACCGCACCTGCCAGATGTGGATTCTGGTTAGATACCCGTGGATGAGGTGGATGCTGCCGTGAGTTGGGATGGTGGTTAGATGGGGAACCGGGAGGCGGTTCTCCTTCGTCACGCTTCGGTGCCAGGCGTCCAGGTCTCCACGGCTTTTGAATACCTACTTCAGCCAACGGAGATTCTCGTTCTCGCCGCCCTCCATGCCTGCCCAGGAGGGGCAGTCCGCCGAGCGGATGAGCCAGTTGAGGCCGAGTCGGCCAGCAACCATGCATCGCTTCCAGGAATTTGGATCTCCAATGGGGACGTTCACAGAAACCATGGAAGGCGGCGGCCTGCCATAGACGGAGCGTATGAGGTTGCTCGCTATGTTGATCACTTTGAGAGCGGGCCGGACCCTTTCCCAATCGCGCACGAGAGGCCAGGAATGGTTGTCCCGGTGGGTGCGGAAAAGTCTCACAGCCGTCGTGATATCGCGCCAGCTCAGGTGGTCGACCAGGCAATGTCGTCCGTCGGGATTTCGGGATATGGTGACGATAACGACAGGGCCCCGCCATGTCTTGAGCTGTAGGGGTTTTGCGAGAGCTGCGATGGACCGGTTCACGGCGGGAATCGGTATGCCCATGTTGTACTGAGGATAGGAAATCATCAGCAAATTGTGAGTGTGGAACCAATCTTGCGCTTGAACAATGGTGGGAAGGACGCGGATGATAGGCTCCTCGTTGTTGGTGACCCCAAATAGGTGGAAACCACGATCCTCAATGACGAGCGTGGCCGTCCTGGTATCGTAGTGCACCCAACCGAGCTCGCCAGTGTCTTGTGCCACCGGAAAGACAAGGGCCCGCCGGTACTGACGGGGATCGACAGCGGACTGGGGCTGCTTCGATGCGTAGGTGCCCCTCCGGCAGAACTGCCGATGGATGTCCTAAGAACCAAGGAGCAGTTCCTCGGTTGGAAACGTCGGGTGAAGCTTACTCGACTGAGCATCGGCTCGAGTGCACGCAAGCGAGCACCATCCGGCACCCACACAGTACGGGCAGCGAAACGGTGGCAGGAAACTTGGTGTCTCGTCTGCAGTATGGGCATTTGCAGCTTGGGCGTCCGCAACTTGGGCGTCAGCGGCCTGGGGCCGTCCTTCGGGGGGATTGACGATGAGGATTCCGGACTGGGCGGCAGCGCTGTTGCATGCGATGCAAAGACGACGGTAACTTATGGCCAGTAATGAACCGTTGTCGATGATTTGCAGGCTGACTTGCACGGAATCCAAGGATGAGGATGCAGACGCTGGTTGACCCGGCTCTGACGAGGAGCTCGGGAGCGCAGGAGGGACCCTCGAGGCCGCGCCGCTGTTGTACACCATGGCCTTGGTTATCGGAGGAGGGTCAGATGGGTCATTAGGGATGCTGTAAAATGTCTTAGGGTACTGCCGGAGTGTGGTGCTAGAGGTTAGAAGTTCAGAATTTTGTAAGATTTCGAGGTTCAAAGGTCGAGTCATGCAAAAATCGAGTCCTGGTAAGGGCCAGAAATGCGAATTGCGACTGCCCCGTAAAGCGCGGTTCAAGTCTCGGAACGGGTGAGAAGCCGCATCTCTACAGGAGGAAAGAACAGATTCCTAACCTTAGTTTGTTTATTGTCAGGGAGCGTATAATTAACTTAACTTGGGTAAGACAAGGATAGGTTATCTTCTTCCTCTTCCTCTCCTTTTTGATGAAGACTTCTTCTTCTTCTTCTTCTTCTTCTTCATCATCATCATCTTCTCCTCCTCCTCCTCCCCTTCTTCTTCTTTCCTTCTCGGATCGCAATCAATGGCAGGACCTAGCCGCAATCCTTTGGTGATTTCAGTTATTGGGATGGGATGAAGACGATCTGATGTGTTCTCGATCTGATCTTCGAATTCGAAGAGAGTCGCGATCGCGGTTGGAATCAGATGGAACGCCAAGCCCTGCGCTTGCATCATCCCGTCGGGAAGCCCCGCAATCGCTACCCCGCAAGTCTCTGCAGGGCACTGCCGAGGAAGTGGGATGGTCTGTGGATCCCGGTAAAACCCGTCCTTGCCCCAGGAACATTTCCCGAACGCCGCAACGCCGAGACAGATGACATCCAACTCTCTCCCAACAACCGACCCTTGAGCTGTTATTCGAAAGGGTTTTCTTGCTCTTGCAGTCTCTTGTAGGGCTCAGAACATAATCGCGAACATTATTATTCTTAATACTTCTGTTCGCATCAATCCAACCTCTGTATACTACGCCTTTCCGTCCTCGTGACCCCTCCTCCGGTCCGCGCCGCCTCCGTCCTACGATGCATTCTGCGCAATAGCGCTAGAAAACGCCTTTCTCCAATACACCGACCTTCGAGAGCAATTATGCCCCCGACCCCACGCGGTCTTCCGCAGAGGGCCTCTCTTCTCAGAGCGGGCAGTCGAGCCCTCCGAAGCACCCCGTCCCGCCCTCGGCAGCGCGCATTATGCGCAGCACGGACATATTCGACGAATGTTCGGCGAAACACTCGCGCGCTACCGACCGCTGGCCGTCGCCAGCATACTACATCCCACGTTGCCGTCCCCGCCGCGTTTTCCACAGGGCAGAGGCGAAGGGCCTCGGTTGCGGCTGCAGCAACGGTCGAGGACGGTGCGTTCAGTGGCAGAGTGGAGAGGGTCAATGGGAAGGCTGACCGATGGACTTCAGCCGATGTCGAGGACATAGGCCCGATCCAGGAGTATGACCGCCGGGTCGCCAGCGGACTGCTCCGGAACGATGAGCACCAAAGAGGTAAGACGCAACCCCCAGGATGAGCAAAGAGGGAAGGTGCTGACTCTGCTCCCAGGGATAATTCAAAGCCTACAGCACTTACACGAGGAGCTCCGGCACTACAACGCACCGCCCGTCGTCCAACCAACGCTCGAGTCCCTCAAGCCGAACAAGTCCCTCTTCTCCTGGTTCGGCGGCGGCAACAAGACACCCTCCCGGGCGATCCCGAGCAACCTCCCGCGGGGGCTCTACCTGTACGGCGACGTGGGCTGCGGCAAGACGATGCTCATGGACCTCTTCTACGACACGCTCCCGTCCAACGTCCGCTCCAAAACCCGCATCCACTTCCACAACTTCATGCAGGGCGTGCACCAGCGCCTGCACAAGATGAAGCTCCAGTACGGCAGCGACGTCGACTGCGTGCCCTTCGTAGCCGCCGAGATCGCCGCGCAGGGCAACGTGCTCTGCTTCGACGAGTTCCAGTGCACCGACGTAGCCGACGCCATGATCCTGCGGCGCCTGCTCGAATCACTCATGTCGCACGGCGTCGTGCTCGTCACCACCTCCAACCGCCACCCCGACGAGCTCTACAAGAACGGCATCCAGCGCGAGTCCTTCGTCCCCGCCATCCAGCTCCTCAAGAGCCGCCTGCACGTCATCAACCTCGACTCGACGACCGACTACCGCAAGATCCCGCGCCCGCCCTCGGGCGTCTACCACACCCCGCTCGACGCGCACGCCGCCTCGCACGCAGAGAAGTGGTTCCGCTTCCTCGGCGACCCGGACACGCCCGAGCCGCACCAAGAGATCCAGCGCGTCTGGGGCCGCGACATCGTCGTGCCCCGCGTCAGCGGCCGCTGCGCGTGGTTTACGTTCGATGAACTCATCGGCCGCCCCACAAGCGCCGCCGATTATTTGGAATTGATGCGTTCCTACGACGCGTTTATCGTCACCGAAGTACCCGGCATGACATTCCGCCAGCGCGACCTCGCAAGACGATTCATCACCTTTGTCGACGCCGTGTATGAGTCGCACGCCAAGCTGGTGCTGACGACGGCCGTGCCGCTGCAGGAGCTGTTTGTTTCCAAGGCCGAGATGAGGGAGGCGCTGCGGGCGAAGAAGGGAGGGGCGAATCCTGGCGAGGAGCTGGATGATTCCGCGGTCGAGGACGTCATGAGCCACATGATGGACGACCTGGAGCACAATGTCGAGCAGCTGTCCAAGTCGAATTTGTTTACGGGCGATGAGGAGGCGTTTGCGTTTGCGCGCGCGCTGTCGAGGTTGAGCCAGATGGGGAGCAAGGAGTGGGTGGAAAGGGGTATGGGTCTGGAGAGCCAGGGCGGGAAGCAGGAGAGGGACAGCTGGGCGAGGACGAGGAGCAAGCAGGCGGAGGACAGCATGTGAGGAAGGGGTTGGATATACGGAAAGTAATGATACCCTCCCGCGCGTGGGGTTTGTGTATGGGATAGAGGCAGCACTAGCGAGGCGCATCGCATATAGGGTTATGGGCGGCATTTTGCAGCGTTACATAGGAATCGGTTACGATCTTGCAACGACAGAAAAGTAAATTTATATTTGATCGCGCAAGGGGTATCTTGCCTAGCGACGCTTAACGCTCATCACATCATGTGCTCTACATACAGGCCAAACCCAACGCAAACCCTCTCACTCAAAACGGCCCTACAACGAATCCGAGTGGTCGGGCCGCTCGAGCGCGGCAAAGTCGGCAAACGCCAGCTCGTAGCCAAAAGCCAGCGTCATGCGGGCATGCTGCAGCATGTGGTCGAAGGACAGGTACTTAATCAGGTCCTCGGTCGTGTGGATGTGGTTGTCCGAGTACTCGAAGGCTGACTCGATGACAAAGGCCGAGGGATACCCGGCCTTGGACGCCGACGCGTGGTCCGAGCACGCGTAGCCGCACTTGGTCTCGACGTACGGGATGTCGCAGTACTGCAGGTCAGCAAGTTAGCCAGGTTGCCTCATGGATAGAGTGGAAGGAAAGCATACCTCGTCAATGACCTTCTTGATAAACTCAGTCAGGTCCCGGTCGACATAGTCCACAATCACCCCCACACTCTCAGGCTTGCCTGCGTCCAGGGTGCGCGTCACGAAGCCCGTCATGTCCTGCTGCAGCATGGCCTTGACGTCGCGCCCCTGCTTCTCGTAGGCCGAGAAGACGGCCTGGCTGCCCAGCAGGCCGCCCTCCTCGGCGCTGTACCAGTGGAATTCGAGCGTGTTCTGGTGCTTGCCCTTGACGATGTCCTCGGACTGCAAGAGGACGCGGAAGGCCTCGAGGATGGTGACGGTGCCGCTGCCGTCGTCGTCGGCGCCCGGGGCGGCCAGCACGCTCGGAAGCCAGAGGTTGATGGAGTCTTGGTGCGCGCCGATGACCACGGTGGAGTTGGTCTTGCCTGGGATGGTGGCGATGATGCTGTTCTGGCCCCAGGGGTGCGTGAAGTGCTCTGCGCGGACGTAGTCCTCGGCGCCGGCCTGCTTGATGGTGTCGCGGACCTGGCTGAGGAGCCACTCGCTGGATTTCCGGCCGTAGTCGGACTGTCGGGAATCAGTTAGCTGGAGTATTTTGAGGGACGATGGGTGTTTCCTACCTTGTAGTAGCGGGTGTGGAATGATGTGAAGGTTGTCAAGTGGTCCTTCATCTCGGTCTTGGACAGGTTCGCCAGGAGCGGCTTGATCTCCTTCTGCAGCGTTGGCTTCTCCGGGAAAACGACCTTCTTCTTGGAGGCGCTTCTTGCGCGAAGGGTGCCGAGCTCGGGGTGGTCGGTGATATCGAAGAAGCGCTGGCCGTTCTGGAACAGAGTCGGTCAGCGGCTGAACGGTGGAGGAAGGACCGAGTCAAAGACATACCCTGCGCAGCTCCCACTTCTCGTCCTCAGTCACCCATCGCGTCTCCCCAGGCGACAGTTCGATGTGATACTTCTGGCTGTCTTCGGAAGGCTGCGCGACGTTGTCGGGATACAGAACCACCCGGTCCGACTCGCCGGCCTCGACGAAGCGGGCGCTTACCGCCGGCAAGAGCAGCGCAAGCAGCGAAGCGTTGGAAACCTTCATGATGGCTCGGTGCCGTCCAATTTCAGAGGAATGGAGGATGAAGGCGATAGGGAAGAGCTGAGAATTGAGGTCTTAGAGGATGCCGAGGGGAGGGCTGTGTCAGACTCGGAGCCCGAACGTGGGTGTTTCGGGAATGCGCGGCTGGAGGATCAGATGGCGCACGGCGGGTGCCTGTCGCACTGACTGACCCCTGCCGAACGCCATCCGCAGTGGGTCGCGCATCACCAGATGGGCCCACTTTACGGAGAACCCCAGATCGACTCCCTCAAGTCCCTGCGCCGAGCGTGAAGTCCACAGATGAACGGTTTCATGGCCTTTGGCAAAGAGATTCGATCCTCAACAGCCACCCAAGTCACCTTACACCGAACCGGGGACAGCCAATTCACTTTATTACGGGCGCTGAACAAGCTGTTACTGCATTCTGGACGTTTAGGATCAAACCAGGCTAACCGTATGCGGAATGGTTTTATCGCTCGCCTTGTTCTTATCAGCATCCCCGGACCTCCTTCTCCCAGGCCATTTTGACGTCATTGCCAAATCGGCCTGCGAGGCCCTGAGCAGAATCCAGCAGGGTCAAGAGCAGAACGTCCCAGATAAAAATGGCGATGAGGGCAGGTAAGGTACGGAGTAGCTTATTCGGTTTTGAGCGATGCCAAGAGAGACTGAACCTTAATAACATAGTCTTGGCTCGGCCTTGGCCTTGATCCCTTTAACCTCTTTCCGCAAGCAACCCATAAGTCGCACTTGTCATTCGATTTCTCTGAAACGTAGGAACAGCCCGCAGTCCGGGGTTCACGGTGGAGATGACGAAGCATCACGAGCCAAGAAACCATATCAGCGACCATATCATTCGGTTGTGCGAGTCGACTGAAAGCGTATCGTCCCTCCTTGCTCATGATCCTAACCTCGCTCCTGGTGATGCATGGGACAGGCTTTATGGTGGACATGCTCTGAAAGCCGTCAAAAAGGATGCGCAGAGAGACGACAGGGGCGGGGAAAGTGATGGATCCACGGCAATCACGCAAGACGAGTTGGAACGAGCGGCAAGGTGTGGGAAATGGGGACCTACGAAGCCGAGTGAACTGTTTCTCAAGGTATGTGCCAAGAGTGTGTAAGGCAGGTTGTGCGCCACCAGGCCTGGGCTGACACGGGTTACAGATCTATCACGATGCATTATACTCTCTGGACCAAAACCCTCTGAAGGCCATGGTCAGCCCTTCGTTGATGGGAAGCTATGGGACAGTGCCCCTTACTGTCATCTCGGTGTATGTCAGTCTGTCCCCTTTCTGAGAGCGTCGCTGATGTCCAGGAAGATTGCCCGACATTGTCCGCCACATGTCCAACGTCATCGTCCGCGCCGAGCGTGAGGTCTTCCTGGCGACCAACTACTGGCAGAACAGCGTGGCCTCCAAGTACATCACCAATGCCATCCGAGAGCTGGACCGCCGAGCAGGAGCAAGAGGCGCCAGAATCGTCTTGAAGGTTCTCTACGACCGAGGGAACCCTAGGCAGTTCTACGCGCCGCACTACATTGTCTCGGAGAAACAGTTCACCGGCAAGGACATCGACCTACCTCATCCTAGCGAGATTCCAAATATCGACATGGAGGTTATGAACTTCCATACGCCGCTGCTGGGCACCTTCCATGCCAAGTACATGGTGGTCGACCGCAAGGTGGCTCTCCTGCAGAGCAATAACATCCAGGACAACGACAACCTGGAGATGCTGGTCCACCTGGAGGGACCCATTGTCGACTCTCTGTACGATATGGCCTTGATTTCGTGGCACAAGAGACTCAACCCGCCCCTGCCAAGCCACGACACTCCGGCTGCTCAGGGAGGGCTGCAAGCTGGGCTTAATGGGGCAAGCAACGGTTCCACAAACGGATCGGAGCCAGGAAAGGGTGGAGGCAAGGACCAGCATCCCGTTTCCCTGAATTCGAGACAGGCGGCGGATGGAAGGGATGGAGTGAACGGGACGACCAACGCCGTCACCCAGGATGGCTCCCCAACTTCTGACCTGCTTCCAGAACACACAGCAGATGACCCGCACTACGACGACGACATTGCAGGCGAAGTCGCCCGTTCTCAAGCCTCCCTCGCTCCTAGGCCAGGCCAAACGCATCTGCAAGCCGTCACCCGGTTGCTCAACCACACAGTCAACGAAGGCCTCCCCGGCGATCCCAACGCCCCCGAGTGCCCTCCAGGCGAACTGATGACCCCGTACATACTCCATCGATCCCGCACCCCCTGCCCCATGGCCTTGGTCAACCGCGCCCCTTACGGCCCGCCCACCCACAACTCCGTCTCAACGCCCCAAAACGCCGCCTGGCTTTCCGCGCTTCACCACGCCCAACACAGCGTCTACATCGTCTCCCCAACACTCAACGCCAGCCCCCTCATCCCGGCCATCATCGCCGCCTGCGAGCGGGGTGTCGACGTCCACTGCTACGTCTGCCTCGGCTACAATGACGCCGTAAGCCCTCACCCTGTTATCTCCCCCTTTTTCTCCATATTCACTCCCATGATCTCATCACTAACACCATGATATTAAACAGGGCGAACTCCTCCCCCGCCAAGGAGGCCACAACGAAAAAGTCTCCCTCACACTCCACACCTCCCTCTCCCCCTCGGCCCGATCCCACCTGCACTACCACTGGTACACCGCCAAAGACCAGACGCGCCCCATCCCGCAGTCCCGCCGCCAGCGCAGCAGCCACGTCAAACTCATGATCGTCGACGGCCGCGTCGGGATCCAGGGCAATGGCAACCAGGACACGCAGAGCTGGTTTCACAGTCAGGAGGTCAATGTCATGGTGGATAGTGAGGAGGTTTGTGGGGAGTGGCTTGAGGGGCTGAAGAGGAATCAGAATACGGAGAGGTTTGGGAGGGTGCAGAGTGAGGATGGGGTGTGGAGGGATGGGGAGGGGAGGGGGGTGGAGGGGGCTTTGGGGGTGGAGGCGGGGGGTGTGGGGGGGTGGTTTAAGGGGGTGAAGGGGGCGGTTGCGAGGGTTAGGGGGACTGGGGGATTTTAAGCAATGGAGGGCTTGGGGAGGTTGGGGGCGGGTGTTGGTGGTTGGCGAGTCGTTGACTAATGAGTTTGGATCCTTCTCAGATTTCGGATTTGATGCAGGCGGAAGTTCTTCGTCTCCGTGGTTTGGATGTTCTTTCTTTCTTCCTTCCTTCCCTTTTTTTTTTTTTTTTTTTTTTTTTGTTGGTTGTTTTGGGGGGGGGGGGGGGGGGGGGGGGGGGTTGGGGGGGGTTTGTTTTTTCTTTTTCTTATTTTTCCCCCCGTTCCATCACTGTTCCAGATTATCGTCTCTTTGAATAGCTGAACTGCAATTAAGATTAGCACCTCAGGTTGATAATGATGACTTAGGGACGTTCTTCGATTTCTGTATGTTGATTCCCCGACCTCGCTCCCGAATGCACAACTCACACCTGAAGCCACTTTGCCAATTCACAACACCCTTCTTGAGCACCCGTTCCCCACCCAAACACCACATACGACCATAGGCAGTAGAAAATTCGGGATCCCGTCCGCTCTCCCCGCGACAAGCTACTGACCGCCAGACTAGTAGTTGGGTCGGTGACGACCAGCGAATCCCTGGTGTTGTATGTTTGGATTTCTTTTTTCGCCTTATCCCTCCCCTGGGAGGTATTACTCTCAGGGATGGAACTCAGAGTATGATCAAACAAGACGTCTCGTTTGGAGCCCGTTCCTTGACTGAGTGGGAACCGCACCGCGCAATGTCAACATTGAACTTGCCAACATCTTTCGGTCACTCCGAATCCAAACCATCACTCCCTCGGGCCTCGGAGATCCTGGAGCCCAGTGACGACAAGCCGGAATCAAAAGAAGGAGGTGAGCCCAGAATTCAAAGAGAAAGGACGCGTCAGACCTCCCACACCTGAATCTGCAATTTCATATTACGTACAATCCCCTATTGTGCCCAAACAAAGAAACCCCGTCTAAACCATTGACCGGAAACAGCCACAAACAAACTTTGGTATGGTACACCAACTTCCGCAAACAGCCCCCCCTAAGTCCCATCACACAAAGAACGCCGCCACCGCAACAGCCACCAACCCCGCAACCGGCACCTCGATCCCCGCAGCCGAGTTCCCCGAGGGACGGTTCGTGGCCGTGCTGGTCGCACCACCACCGCTACCACTGCCAGTCGCCCCTCCGCCCGTGGTCGTCGTCGTGCCCGCAGCCTGAGTCTGCGTCTGCGTCGCGGTGCTGCTGACGACAGTGGTGCTAACAGTAGAAGTCACCGTCGTGGTCGCACCACCACCGGCACCACCACCACCAGCACCACCGCCACCACCAGCGGCAGTGCTGCTGCTGCTGCCGGTGCTGCTGCTGGAGGAGGAGACAGCCTCGTTCGGCGCAACCTGCCCGCCAAAGGGCCCGCCCTGGGGCGAGGTGGCGTTGCCCGCGTTACGGGCGGCGGCGGCGTAGGCGTCGAGGGTCAGGTTGCTGCCGTCGTGGGCCGGGTTGATGACGGCCACCATGCCGTTCTTGCAGTGCTGGCCGACGTTTTGGGAGCAGTAGATGGGGACCGGGTTGGTGTGGTTGACGGTGATGCGGAAGACTTGGGGCTGGTTACAGGGGTAAGCATCTGAGTAAGAGGGGAAGGTAGTGATAGCGGCATACGTTGACGCCCTGCTGGGTCGGGAAGAAGCCTGAGAAGAAATCGTTGTTGTCGGCCGGGCGGCAAGGCTTGGCAAAGTCGCCTGCGACGACGCTGTGGTTCTTGGGCCAGAAGCGGAACTCGATCACGTCGCCCGCGCTGGCGTGGATCTCGTTAGGCTCGAAGGTGAGGCCGTTCTTGCCGACTGACACGGGGATGGTGGTGGCTGCGGCGAGGCCAGAGGCCGCCAGGAGGAGGCTGATAGTTGAGCGCATGGTGAGTTGAGAGGAGTATTGAGTTGGATGTCGGTGTCAATTGTTCCGGTCGTCTGCTGTTTCAGCCTCTGAGCGAGTTTGAGAAAGATGCCAAGGACAAGAGCTTCTGAGTTGCTTCATCACGTAGCTCTTATACCATTGTCTTTGTCGCTGACAGCTGGGCACCGCCGTCCCGCGAAGCTGATTTTAGAAGCGGCATGCGCCACATCCGCAAACAGCGTGGGCCTTTTGCTGCTGCGGCCAACCGGCGGCAGCTCTGACACGGCGCTTGGGACAAACCAGGCCCTATTTCAAGCCACAGGTCTATTTCCAACATCCCTTGCCAATGGCACAAAGAAGCCATGCATATTGGCGTGAGATTCCCCCACGTCATCGACCCTAAGATGAGAGGAGGGATGCATCCGGAATATTTGGCCTCAGCCCGTCGGCGGCGGTCAGCCGTTTGACAAGGATGGCTACCAGCTGAGGTAAGCTACGGTAAACATCAACGAATGAAGCTTGTCAACAAACACAAGGTGCGGGAGACAAGGACAGGCAAGGAGGACAACCTGAAATGGTCTTGATAATGACATGGCCACTTGGTTAGCGTGTCCTTTGGCCTCCTCGGAAGCTTGCAGGCTGCAAGACCAGACGGCGATGCCGGCGACGAGAAGGCTCAGGAGCCAGGAGTCAGGACTGGGACCGCCGGGCGGCGGTTCAACACCTGCATTTTCCGAGAGTGATGCGGATCCGAGGGAGTTCTCCTTAAGGAGTTTGACAGGAGCCATCAATCGCGCATCCACATCCACAAAAGGCTTTTTGGCTCGCACCTGTCGGCAAGTCCATGGTCGGCGCTCCCAGGGTGATGATTATTACCCGTTTTTGGTGGCGGATGTGCACGATCTGAAATGCAACGATGGTCAGCAGTTGTCCGTCTGGTTGATTAAACAGCGAGATCAAAGCGTGGGATCTCAATGTCAGAGTAAGTGGATATTGTAATCATGGATAAAGGACCTCATAGCCATGGAAGTAGTTGAAAGTCTCATCATGAAATGGGGTGCTGTGCAAGGCAAACGAATGGACGACTTACCAGGTACTCACATCAGGATATGTATGATGTTGATGGAGCCACATCACCGCAAGCATCCTTGACAAGCCTGAGATGCGGCGGTCACCTTCATGTGCTGCCCTCCATCAATTGGAAAGCGAAACAGGGGACTGTTTGTGATGGGCTAGATGATGGGAAATGGGAGGAAGGATGGCATTTTTGTTTGCAGGAATCGACAACCTGGAAGGGCTTTCCCACAAAAACACCTTGACGGCCGACCCCACTTCATCTACGTAATTAACTTCAACATCAACCATTCAACTGTCAATATCCGTATTCAGGCACTTTGAACTGAGGCCTTTTGAGCTGGAGTCAGCGAGCTATGGCTGTCAGAGTCAATCCCTCGAATATCCGTGCCAGTCTAATTACATCATATCCGAGTCTCTCGAGCTGCTCTCCTGTCCAGCCCAAAGTGTTTGGTGCCCGACTCGGAGCCTGGAACAGACTAAACACACTCGTGCTTCTGTTGGCGGGCGCAGTGTCTGATGATCCAGCCAGTTCTTCTGCCTACTACTCAGGCGGAGCCAACTTGTTGAGTTGAGCTTGGGTGGTCATCTTGGAAGTGACTGCTGGAGTTTCTTGCCGCTTTTGTGACTTTTGTCATGGCAGCTTTCAAGCGTTGCAAACAAGGTGCTTGATGCCTGGGAGCGAGCAGGACCACTGGTCTTGTTGCTTAGTTTGAGCCTTGAGTGAATCCATAGCATCCGTGCTTGGATTGGTGTTGCTCAGAAATCTCATCTCGGAGCTGGTTGAGGCAATGACAGCTCGTCTGCACATGCTAACAACAAGCATCCGTAGCACAACGGGGTCGGCAGTCCCGCTCACACTTTAGACATCGTACCAAACTGAACGGATTGGAGGATGTCATCGCTGGTTACTTGGCTTTTTTTAAAAGGAAGCTGAAATCAATAAGTGCCTCGCGACGTCGTACGTGTGTGGCAGTGAGATCTCTGCAGTCATGAGACCATGAGACATCCTCCAAGTTTGGCACAGAGACCCAACCAGCAAGCAACTCAACCTGAAAACTGCCCTGGCCGATATCCCTCCAGTCCTCTGTTTTCGACGAGAAGAAAGCCCAGTGTCAACCTAATTAGCCATCAATCCTGTTTACTCAGCAGACGCTATTCGCTTTGCCTAGGCGCTTGTTGTTAGGGGAACGAGGTCCCAGTGTTCCAAAGCTTCCAGTCAGGGTACATGTAGTCTGAACTTTATCTGATCAACCATTCAACGGTTGCTAGACAACAGACGCGGCAGGGGACGCGGTGGGCAACGGGGTGCGTGTACCTTATTCAGTCGGTCCGAGCTTCCAGTCACTGAGTTGAGGAAGAGCGAGCACAACGGGCGGTTGAAATCCAAAGTTTCCTCAACTTCTTCATCGGCCAGAAGAACAACTTTGGTGAGTTTTCCCACAAAGTCTCAGCCCTTTGCAGTCAGCAAAAACCCATCGCAGCCATGCTTCCCCTTTCCAATCGCTGCCCTCCGCCGCTTTTTTTTTTTCTTTCTTTCTTTTTTTTTTTTTTTTTTCTTTTTCGTTTCCCGCAAATTGAGAACTATTTCTCCGAGTATGTTTTGGCTGTTGTTGTTGCTGAACCTGTCTACTAACCAAGAACTTTATCACAGAGCTGATAACATGGAGGGGGCAACCACGAGGCCCAACATCATGGACCTCCCTATGGAGGTCCTGTTCATGATCATCAACTTCGCGGCGGCGCTACTGGACGACAGCACGCCGCTGAAGCAGAACTCTTCGTCGGTTGCCAAGGGGCTGTCCATGGTGAGCAAGGCGTTCCGGGAGATCTGTCTGACCGCCCGGCTGCACCATGTCCGCATGTGGAAGAAGGAGGAGAACCTGGGCGACCATCTCGGTCGCATCTACAGCGAGGGGAGGCACATCCTCCGCATCTCCACGTAAGTAGCCGCTATGATCTCCTTCTTTTACCTCGTCTAACCACGGTAGCTCTCTCTCCATCCGGAGCATCGGCCCAGAGCAGGACGTCCCGGCTGCCCAACGACAGGCGACACAGCAAATGCCGGCCTTCGTCTCCAACCTCTCCCTCGTCATCGCGGCCATGCCCAAGCTCAGAGAATTTGGCTTGTGACAGATAACGGAAAGCACATCATGGAGCCAGTCTTGCGCCGTTTCTTCAGCCCAAAAGCGCCACGTTTCCCACCGTGAAGGCGCTCTACCTGCGGACGGCCACCAGCATAGCCACCATCCTCAACTGCTTCCCCAACCTGGAAGCCATCAACTTCAACCTGCACGGAAACAGGGGACAAGCACCTAAGAAGCCGCTGTCGCAGGAGCTGAAGGTGCTCAAGCAGGAGAATCTGCCGATAAAGAGCCTCGCCATACTCAAGACTACGAACGGAGGGTGGGATGAAGAGGACATTGAGTGTGAGTTCCTTTTGCTGTTCAAGCTTTCAGGGAGATGTCAACAAAGTGAGCACTGCTAACCTCATCTCCCAGCAATCCTCAAGCTCTTTCCACGCATCGAGCGCCTGTTTCTTGAAGGCTGCATCTCCCAGCGCCTTCATGGCCCGAGGCTTGGTCCGCATAGAGCCGGTCATTTCCAGGCAGTATTGACCTCCCTCACACAAAGCTGGAGACCCCTTACTGAGCCAAACCCACCTAGGCCCTGGCAAACCTCTTTAAGCGCCACCGCAACCTCCGCCACCTCGCCTTGACCGACGAAATCTACTGGGTCGCGCACAAGAGCTACAGCATGCACTACAAGACCCTGCTCTCCGACCCCTCACAGGGCTGGGCAAGCATGGCATCCGTCTTCTTCACCACGCTCCCCAAACTGGAGGAGCTCTGCCTCGCCCGCCAAGTCGACTTCAAAGGCCAGGTCTTCCGCCGTCCCGCTGGGATGTCCACCTTCGAAAAGACCGCCACACCCTAGAATGGCGACGACGAGAACCCGGGTAATGATCTCAACTCGGACGATGACGATGAGACACCCCCGACGAGGACGACAACATCCAAGCCGCGAACGATAACAACCCGGGCAGCATTCCCCCCCGCCCAACGCCCCCCGAAACACACCAGCAGACAACCCCAACCCAACCCCAGATCCCGAGTCAGACAAACCACATGCAGTCCCAATCCGCACTTACACCAATCCGCGCGCCCCAAACTCAAACTTCAACTCGAACGGGCACAACCTCGCCCCCCGCTACAACACCTCGCCACGGCTGATCTTCCCCCCCGCCCGCTGGACAGGCATCCGCTGCGTTTGGTGGCCGGTCAACGGCCCCGTGCCGACCGGCGCCGAGTACTTTGGCGTGCCTGACGAGCCAGAGGGTTCCGTGGCATTTACGACTGCGGCGCCTGAGTTTGCTGTTGGTAGAAACCGAAATGGAAATGGAAATGGGAATGGGAATGGGAATGCCGGTGCGCCGGCGTGGCTCAACTACCAGCAGATGGTCAGGGACCATTGTGAGATGGGGGTGTGGGAGGGTGAGTGGCTGCGGGTACTGAGGGTGAGACAGGGGGCTCTCAAGGAGGAGTAAGTGGATGGACGGAATGAAGAAATGGAGGAACGGGAGCATTGAGGGGATGTTGATGAGATGCTAGTGGGAGGCGGATATCACGGAGGAATGGCCGCTGCTTTGCTTTTTTCCTGTCGAGCTTTCTATACCGAATGTACTTACTTGTAGATGAGCCCACTGTCAGACTGAACCAACCGCTGCATTGACCCAACGTCTACCTCCACTATCCCGTCACCAGTCTATACATCCATACACCGTACATCCACCCATCCCCTACTTCCGCTGCCTCAACAAACAATGCCTCCCCCACCTCCTCCTCAACCCCTCCGGCACAACCTCCCAATCCGGCAGCCACAGCGCCCTCGACAGGAACGGCGTGCGCTCCGCATCCAAGAAAGGCAGACACTTGACCTCCTCCCACCTGTCCACATCCTTGGCATAATCCGGCTCACTCTTCGGCAGCTCGCCCTCCCTATCAGGGAACTGGGTATCCACCAAAAACACACAGGTCCTCAAATCCACATACTTGCCCGGGTCCTCCTCGTTGCGGTCATTCAGCCCAATCGTCGGCAGCCAGGTGCCGCTCCAGAAGCCGAAGCCCGTCCTCGCCTCGGAGAACTCCCCTGGTAACAGACCCCTGAACTCGGAGCGGACAAACTTGGCGTGCATGTCGCGTGGCAGGAAGAAGGATGACGGGAAGCGGTACCAGTCCTTCCCGAAGCAGACCGTGTCGCCCGGCCCGCCTGTCTCGGCCAGCGGGGTGTAGAGGGACAAGGGCGCGTGGTAGGCCGTGTGGATGCCCCAGATGCGGGCGAGGCCGAGATCGACCGAGGCGAACAGGCCCAGGGCTACGACGGCGAGCTTGGCTTTGGCGGGGATGCGGCCGACGAGGGTCTTGGTGTCGGCATTGCCGAAGGAGGCGAGCAGCGTGTGTAGGGCCAGGGCGGCGTTGAGGGCGAGAAAGGGGTAGGCCGGGTACATGAAGCGCTCTTCCTTGTGCGGCTGCAGGGTGAAGATGGCGAGCCAGAGGTAGAAGGGGGAGAGGAAGACGAGGGTGCGCAGCCCCGACTGGAAGGACTCGCCTGCGTTGCGGCGGGAGAAAAGCTTTTGCAGGAGGAAGAGGGGGAGGGATAGCAGGGCGAGGATGAACCAGATGTTGAAGTTGAGGAGGAGGTTCTTGAAGTAGAAGGTCCAGGGCTCGGTGCCGTAGAGGTTGGGGCCGCCCGTGTTGGAGAAGATGTTGTACTTGATGATGTTCCACGTCACGACTTCGACCTTTTTGTAGAAGAAGGTGTTGACAGCAGTGTCAAAGGCCTGGAATCGGTCAGCAGGAGACAATGGGAAACGGGGCGAGGGACACATACAACTAAAAGCAACGTCGCGACAACACCGCGGGCCAGCCTGATGGCCGACTCGAAGAAGCGCTCCTTGTCGCTCAGCATGGCGAAGAAGGCCTCCTCAAACACAAAGGGGGCACACAGCGCGATGGCAAAGGGCCAGCCGAGGACGCCGCCCAGGGCAAACCAGAACATGCCCTGCGACGTCTTGATGCCGCCGCGCCAGTTCATGAAGCAGGCGGCTCCCACCATGGCCATGTACATGGAGAAGCTGGAGGGCAGGTAGGCGGTGCTTGCGTGGAAGTTGCCCGGGCTGAAGACCAGGGCGAGGATGAAGATGAGGCCGACGCGCGGGTTCAGCGCCAGACACACGGCGCGCCACATGAGGGTCTGGCAGAGAGCGCAGGCAAAGGCGAGGAGGTAGCGCAGGAAGTAGAACTCGGCCATCTTGGACGAGTGCGGCAGCAGGCGGCGGATGTTGGCGCCCAGGGCGTGGATGGCAATGTACAGCCAGCTGCGGATGGCATAGTCGGGCGAGTACTCCCACGTCTGCAGGCCGTAGCCATGGCTGAGGTAGTGGGTGGGCTCCCAGTAGTTGAAGGTCTCGTCGCAGTCCTGGATGGGGGAGAAGAGGGCGGCGATGAGGTTGGCGCCGAGGAAGATGTAGAAGGCCGAGATGGGCTCGATGGCGAAGGCGTTCTTGATGGCCCTGAGAGAGGTCACTGTCAGCCTGTGATTCCACTCCCAACAATCACATGCTCCCCACTCACTTTTTCCTGGCATGTTTGGCCGCCGGGTGCACAAATTCTGGCTTTTCCTGTTTATCTTTGCTGGAGGCCGTCTTGGGCGCAGCGTTGGCTGGGGGTTTGGCCGCCATTGTTGTGCTGCTCCTGTCCCAACTCAGGAGTGGAAGTGAGGGAACTGGACGGAGTGAGGATGACCTCAACACTTCAAAAGTTCAAGCTGAGCTGCATCTTGTTGAGAAGCTGGCAGCCGCTGAAATGATCCACCGAGCTGGAGCTTCCAGGTTCCATGCCATGCCATGCCCAGACGACGCTAGTCCAGAGCAGGAATAGCGTTCCCGTGCTGATCCGTGCACTGGTGCATCCCACCTTGGGGAACTTAAACTTTTTCAGATTCTCAGATCCATGTGAACTTTTTTTTCTGCCATTGGAACCTTGCCGGCAATCAATACCAGCATTGTCTTCACAGTTGACCTTATTTCACGACAGGTCTACGCTTGATTTCGTTCGATCTCTTTTCAGAATTCGTCCGTTTAGTTACCACTTCAGGTTCTAGAGTTGGCTGTCATTGTTCTGGCTGAAGAACATCCGAGGCGACTTATTCGACGTGAAGCACGTCGCGCGTTGCAGCGGCATCTTGGTCGCTTCGCCTCACAGCAGTGCCCTATCGAACTGCCATTGGCGCTTCCCGTCTTCCGGTCGACAACATGGCGGAGCCTCCCTTCCAGATCCCCGGCCTTGGCCAGGCGAAACCGAACGAGCAACTGCCCGCCCAGAACTTCGCCCCCGATCTTCTCGTTGCCGCTGCAAGTGTAATGGGGGAGGACGAAATCGTTGTGGGCGCTGCTAACGGGAAGATGCAGTGGGAGAACAAGTGGGAGAACAAGGAGCAAAGCACGCAGCAGCAGAAAGAGGGGACAACAAATACCAATGGAGCGACTGGCCAGGCAGCCGATGGCATGGAGATCGACCTCAAGGACACCAGCACGACATTAGCGCACCCAGCCGACAAGGAAGACACCAAGATGCATGACCACGAGCCAAAGAGCGCAGAGGGCCAGGCACCCGATGTCGACATGAAGGCAAGCCACGACGCGCCAAGTCCAGATGTTACGCACGCTCTGGAAGCTGCACTGGACAGCATGCTGTCGCACGCTGAGCCGGCGCAGACCCAAAATGGAGGCAGCACGGAGCAACAACAGAATGCGGACGACGCACGGCAAGAGGAGGAACACCCCGAGTGGGAGGCCGACTCCTCGCCGTATGAGTCGTCCTCAGAGTCTTCGAGCTCCGACAGCGACTCGGACGACGACTCTGAAGATGGCGAGAGCTACCCTCAACTTAGTATTGAGGAGACAGCCCGCCTTCTGATGGCCGCCGATGGCGAGGGCGACATGGACGGCGACGGCACGGGCAAATCCAAGGGTCCTGGTGCAGTGCTTCGGACAAAGAACGAGATGCCCGAAGAGTGCCTCCCCAAGCCCGAAGTCACCATTACCCCTGAGATGAAGATTGAGCGTCTGGGCAACATCCAGTTCATCGTCGAGACTACCGTTGTCATCAAGTCGGAAACGCCGGGCGAGGTCCAGGTGCTGGACACGGGCTCGGTGCTTTGCAAGGAGGATCGGACCGTCATTGGCGCCCTGGCCGAGGTCCTGGGCAATGTGCGCAGCCCCATGTACACTGTCGGGTTCCCGAGCGAAGACGAGATCAAGGCGCTCGAGTTGGTGGCGGGCATGCCCATCTACTACTCTGTCGAGCACGCCAACTACGTCTTCACACAGCCGCTGAAGGAAGCTAAGGGCACCGATGCCAGCAACCTCCACGATGAAGAGCTTCCCCCTGACGAGATGGAGTTCTCTGACGACGAGAAGGAGGCCGAGTACAAGAAGCAGTTGAAGATGAAGAAACGAGGCATGAAGGGCGGCCGCGGCGGCCGGGAGCAGAGCACGGGAACTCCTCAGCCCGCACCAGGCGGCGGTCTCAACTATGACGAGGACGAGGATGGGCCCTACAAGCCCCTGGCACGCCCTGCTGGCTACGGCCAGGGCGGGCCGCCATCTCTTCCCCCCAAGCCCGAGACCGGGTTCAGTCCGCCCCGTGGCGGTCGTGGCCATGGTCACCGCGGATCCCATCGCGGCGGGCGGGGTGATTTCCGGGGTCGCAATCAGCGCGGAGGCCATCGCGGCAATGACCGGAGACATGGTTCATGGGGCAGCGGAAGTGGTACATTCCAACAGTATGGCCGCGACGGGCCAGCCTCGCCCCAGGCTGCTTTCCCTAACATCCCGCCGCCGCCGCCGCCGCAAAACCCTCATATCCCCCCTCCCCCGTTCGGCACAAAGCCCCCGGCGCCCACCGGGCAATGGCCGGTCCCTCCTGCCCCCTTCAGTATCCCTCCCCCTCCCATCCCCTACCCGCCTCCTGCTCAGCCGCAGCACCAACCCCCCGCGGGCACTTTCAACTTCAACTACCAGGCCTGGGCTCAGAACCAAGGCCAACAGTATCAGTACCCCCAGGCGGCGGCCGCGCAGTCTCACGCGCCTCCTCCCCAGCAGCAGCCAGCCCACACCCCTGGTTACACACAGTCCTACGTCCCTCCTCCGCCCCAGGCATCTGCTTGGCCGCCGGCGGCCGGGACAGCAGCGGCGGCGCCGCAGACGACCCCCGCGGCAGCAGCTGGCGCGTATAACCCGCAGGCTTTCTTTGGTGGCTATCAGCAACCGCAGCCGGCTCAGCAGGGGCAGCAGCAGTATTGGCCTCAGCAGCAGCAGCAGCAACATGGGGGTTATGGCCAGCGGCCGAGTCAGTAAATACTGCTCATGTGGCAGCCCACGGTTCCTTTGGGGGCCGGCACATTTTTTTGCGATTCCCATTGCGGCGAAGCAGGCGGCCCAGCTGGCGGCGGCCGCCTCATCGAGGCGCATCAGGAGCAAGCCATTCGACAGGCCGGACTGCCGGGGTTTCAAGCGACAAAAAGGAGGGATGGCATCTAGGGATGACATGCTGTGTCGAGGTTTACAGCAGGATTCGGGTCTTTTACGATGTTCTACGATGTATAGAGCCAGGTTGACGGAAACAGCATCTTTGCGTGCTGGTACGCGGTCAGCATATTCTGTATGGAGTACGAAGTATCCGTAGTATGTCCTGTACGTTTTTCAGCAACATCACAAAACTGGCGTTGGAGGCTCAGTCACGAAAATGGCAAGGAAAAGGGGAAAGCGGCCAGGGATAGATTGGGACAGGAGTCAATCTGTAATCATGTTTGCTTTGCTTCTCAAGGGTTTCATGTAGTACATCTGGAGGATGTATGGAATAGCAGGACAATGTCATTGAGAGGGACAATGTCACTGTCATGAGCCTGCGAGTGTTGATGTGGGTTGCAGCCCAGCTTGTTGTGACTGCATGTGCTGACCGGCAGGTTTGCTGAGGATGATCGACATGCCAGCTTCCACACAGAGGGAAGCGATCGTCGAGATGCAACCCTGCAGTGAGCATTGTTGCTGGATGGGCAAAATCCCTCAGGGAGACCGCTTGACCGCTTCATAAGGGGGGGGGAGGGGGGAGATTCTCATCGAGTACTATCCAGGAACATCAAGAAGTCTCGCGTCTCTCGACGCGGTTGCTGTACTGTGTATGGAATCCATGAAGAACCTCGGTATCCGTATCGTCATGGCTTCTTGAACTATTTTAGCGGCGTGGAGTCGTTGTGATGATCCACGTGCTGAGCACCACTTTCGGCTGTTTCAAGTCGAACCCTTGTGTCTTGCTGTGTCTTTTTGGAATTGTCGTTTGTCATCGTCTTCCCGTCCTTCCCGTCCGGCGATCACTGCTTTGCCGGTTCAAAGGAAACAGGTTCCGGCGTAGGAACCATAATATATCCTTTATGGCTTGCCGTGCCGTAAAAATTGTTTTGTGCTCGCTACCTGAACTGGCCTTTTCAAGTTCCTGCGACCTTTCTCACATCAGGGGCGGCGGCGCCCGAGAATAGCAAACAGCGGCGGCGCTGCAGTTGGAGGTGCCTCGCTGCGACCTCTTACAGGTCAGGTCGACTCAGCCACGGGGTTTGTTCGCATTGCAGGGCTTGCAGGGCTTGCGCCACCCTTGGACACATGTGATCGGGCAAGCTCAACTCCACTTCGTTCAAGACATGAAAATGTTGTGAATGCGAAGAAGGCTTCTGGAAACCTGCGTTTGCAATTCCCATCCCAAGCAAGCCCGGGGCCGGCGACATGACGAAGAGGGGAAGAAAGAGAAAACGGACAAGCTTGCCAAGCCCAACAAGCGGGGAATCAAGACCCTTGCTGCAAACCAGCCAATCGCATCCTTGCCGACAAATCTCGCTTGCTGGGTGATCTTCGCCGGACCAATCACTCGCACCTCGTCCCTGAAATGCACCCGACTGGCTCCACGCCCAAGCAAGAGCCAAGAGTGGACGGACGGGGATCAGGACATTTTGGACGAACGCTGGTTTCGAAACACTTGCGGATTAGGACTCGGATTGTTGTGTTGCTGAAAAGCCGCTGCCGTCTAGGTTCCGCCGTGGGCTGATGCCTCCGTCGTTGGTTTGGAAAACGAACAGAAAACCTGGAAAGCGACAGCTGCGCCGGCGGCACAGCATCCGTTAGTTCGGGCAGCTGCCTGCAGGGCTACCGTATGGCCCCTTCCCAGCACAGGACGAGTGGGCACACAACCCGCATGCTGATCCCTGGGGCCCTCCTCCACATCTTTGCCGATTCTGCAGGGCACAGGGAACCCGGGTTGGTCCCTCGTTAGCGCCAACAGCTCCTCTTCAGCAGCACGGCGCCGTCTCCTCTCCCAGCCAGAGCGCCATCGTTCTGCTGACACGTCGGGTCGGGTTCTGACTTGTCGCTCAGGCATCGCCGTCCATCGTCCATGGTGTCGTTGAGCCTGTTGCTCTGATGATGAGTCGCTGAGATTGAGAATCCAATCGCTACCTTCCTTTGCAATCACCAACTGTCTATTCCCTCTTTCTCTCGGTACTGGCCGAATCGCTTTATCCGCACAAACGCCGTTGCTGCCATCCATTCATTGTCACCCTCCCCCTTTCGCACAGCCACTCACTCGCCGCCTTTGACCACGATCCTTCCGCGGCACCCCCTCCGCGCTGCATGCTTTACACCCAGGCCCATCATTCTCCGAGAAGCCAAGGCCTGAATAGTGGCATCTTGGATTGAACTGGGACGACAGGCCATACATCACCCAGGCAGTGCGCCCGACGCAGGCAACACAACAACATGGCGACACAAGACTGGTGGGACGCCGTCAAGCACGAGGTGAGGGACATGCTTGTCCCACGACAGGCGAAAAGGATGGCCACGCCACCATCGGGCGAGGCCTTGGATGTCGACCGGAGGCAGGCCGACAACATACCCCCGACCATTTACCCTCCCGTCCTCAGCGCGCCGTCGTCAACGGTTAGCATCGACACCAACCTCGTACTTGCGCCGACATCGACAGCGTCTCCGACGACGACTACTACCCCTCTTGTGGCGGCAACTACCACCACCAGCCCCCCAGCGAGGACGACTTCAGCCCGACCGACCGCGACAGGCGACTCGAGCGGGAATGACAGCGGCGACAGCGGCGAGATGAGCGTGGCCGCCAAGGCCGGGATCGTGATCGGTGTGCTGGGCGGCATCCTGGTCGTGTTCCTGATCGTCTACCTGATTGTCAGCGCGCGGCGGAGGAAGCTGGAGAGGCGGCGACAGCAGATCGAGGACGACGAGAAGATCAACGGACCCTTCGCCGACAGCGCCGCCATCCGACCGACACCCGCACCGAACAAGGCTCCCCGACTGAGCCTGCGACCCGTCACGCAGTTCCTGCCCAACTTCAACTCGCAATCCCAAGCCGAGCGCAGAGCCAGCCGCGGCATCGCGCTGACGCTCAACCCCGTCTCGAACTCGTCGCCTCTGACGCGCCCCAACAACGGCGGCAGTGCCTGGGAGCGCCCGACGCTGCGCTCGACCATGGCCAGCCCCAGCGGCGACCACCCGCGCAACCCCTTCCACGACAAGCACGAGCTTCCCGACGAGCCCGTCAGCCCCATCAGCTCGATGGGCTCCTTCGACCACCGCGTGGGCATGGCCACGACGACCGACTCGATCCCGGAGCCCGTGTCGCCCATCATTGGCGACGACGACGACGACGATGGGAACTCGCACGATCGCCGGCAACTCGCCGCCGGTACCTCCTCCAACCTCACTCGCAAGACGTCGATGCGCAAGGACATTCCCAAGCCGCTGGACCTGACCAAACCGCCTTCGCCTCTATACGCCGTGCCGCCGAGCCCGGCGGGGACAGAATACTCGATGCACTCGATCGCCCCGGGCCAGAGCCCCGGGCCCTCCGCCAGCGCGGCCGCCATCGCTGCCGCCGGCGGGCCAACACAGTCGACGGTGCACCGCGTGCAGCTCGACTTCAAGCCGACGCTGCAAGACGAGATGGAGCTGCGGGCTGGTCAGCTGGTGAGGTTGTTGCATGAGTACGATGATGGTTGGGTACGTATCTTTTTCCCTCTCTCCCCCTCCCCTGAATACAACCCAGCCCAAACAGAAGCGGTGCTAACGTGATGGAAATAAAAAGGCCCTCTGCATCCGCCTCGACCGCTCCCAACAAGGCGTCGTCCCGCGCACCTGCCTCTCCACACGCCCCGTCAAACCTCGCCCGCAACAGGGACCGCCGGGACCTCAAGGCAATCCCCGCGGCGGCCCGCCCGTCAACCCTTCCTTCCACTTCCACGACCGCCCCGATTCGCATAACATGTTCCCGCCTGTGCCGGTGGCCAAGGATGAGCGGTGGGGGAATGGGAGTGGGAACCGTAATGGGAATGGGAATGGAAGGAGGAGTCCGGCTGGTGGACGCGGGCAAGGGAGGGGTCCGGCTGGTACTCAGCAGGAGTGGTCTGGGCAGAGGCAGTGGTGGCGGGATGAGGAGGATGAGCAAGGGGGTGCGGGTGCTGGTGTTGGGGGGTTGAGTCCTGCGCCGGGGCAGGCTTATTAACCTTTGGATAGTCTATCTTGGCCTGGGTTGGAGGGTCGGCTGGTTGATAAGAGGTGGCTGTTTGGAAACGTGGGTTGAGGGTAAAACGGTGCTGATGTTCGGGGTTTTCTTGTGGGTTGGGTTGGATGGCGTTAGGGAGGGAGGGTCGGGGTGTAATTGGGTTCTTGGTCATGTCTGGGCTGGATGTTGGACAATGCTGGCGCGGTGGAACATTGGACATTTGAGAACTTCGCGTCACTCTTTGGATCGACCGTTTGTACATTTCTCTTCTTTCGTACGCACATGCGTGGATCGACATTGCGCTGGACTGGAACGTCAGGGGTTTCGTTTCTCAACTTGGGCAGATGTTCTGGGTACATTTCAGTTTACATTTCCGTTTATAAATGGTGAAACGTGGACTGTGTGTTCTTCATCGCTGTTGGGGCTTCCTGGTCTCAAGCGCAGTATAACTTGTACCACTGACCATCTCCTGCATCCAAATCGCTCCTCGCATCTCACTCCGTCACCCCCAGCACACTCGCCACCGACTGCGCCACCGCCCCAACACTAGCAATACTGCGCAGATGAACCCGCCAGTTATTCGGCCGCGGCCCCCTCTCCAGCGTAAACGGCGCACCCTCCAGCTTCTCCCCCTCCAGGTAATCCCCTTCCAGGGCCTGTGAATCCGGCCCCCTCCGCTCAGGCAGCTCAGGCAGACACAGCACGAACCGCCGCCGATCCGGCACGCGCACGTCAAACAGCCTCCCTAGAAACCGCGTCTCGCTGACGCGCTTGTGCCACGGCCTTAGGTCGCTCGAGTCGAGCCAGATGCGCAGGTCCTGCAGCGTGGACAACTCCACGAGGCGGTCGCATAGGTGGCGCCAGGGGTTGTGCTGCATGGAGAGGGCAGGGCGGGCGCGGCCCGCGAAAATGGCGGGGGGGCCTTCGTCGCCGCCGTTGCTGGCTGTGGGCGGGTAGTAGATTTCCGTGATGATGTTGGAGACGCGGATGGTTAGTTCTAGGGAGCGGATGGGGAAGCGGGATGGGTCGTCGCCGTAGCGAAGGATGAAGTTGGCTGCGGTGTGGGTGTCGGTGAAGATGAAAGTCGTGGTGGCGTAGAGGGAGGGGAGGCATTCGTGGTACCTGGGTTTTGTTAACGTGAGGTAGGGGGAAAGAGGGTGGGAGGTTACTCACATCCGCTTACACGTCGTCAGGAGACTGAGATATCCGCCATGCATTGGCGGCCAGGAAGCAGCCACTTGTCTGGCCCTCTCCTCCTCGTCATCGGGATCACTAGGCACACTGCTCTGACCCAGGGACCGAGTGATTTGGCTGTGCACCTTCATTGCTAACCTCCTCGTGTCCTTACGCTGCTCCTCGCACGGCCAGTGCAGGCACCAGTCGCTCTTGAGGCGTATGCCCCAGAGGGACCGTTCCGGCGAGGCTGGATCGCTGGCCGAGAACTGGTCGAAGCGGACATCCTCGGCGGCGGGATCCGCGATGCAGGCCAGGTGAGACCATCGCTCGATGACGGGTCCCGGATCCACGCCGCCGGCGGTCCGGATGAGTATGTGCTGCCGGGCCGAAAAGAGTTTCCAGTACTCGACGTAGATGAGGTCGCGGACCTCGGCGGGGAGGAGGGTGAAGAAGAGCGATGAGAACTGTGGGTTCATGGAGCTGGTGAGGGAGCCGGTGTCTTTGATGCTGCTGGCCATGTTCGTCATTGTTTACTCAACCGACTTGGTTTGAAGACAGACGGCATTGTCTGACTTGTCGAGCTGAGAGTGGTGAGCTAGAGTTATACGGATGAGGTACACAGGCAGAAAGATGCTGTTGCTGCTCCTCCGCATCACATCTTGACGATGCAGCTGAAGGTTGGGTGCCTGTTCCCCGCCTTCAGGCCATCCCAATCCTGGTGCCTGCAACGGCTGCGCCGCCTGGAGAGCCACGCAATTGGCTCTAGCTACGCTCTGCATCAACGTCCAGCGAAACAAGCATTGAGCGTGAGAGGCAGCCGCTTTCAATCTGTCTCGCGCGTCACTTTGGTGACGCGCCATCAGACGCCAAGGGCGGGGCTGGCCACTTGCTTTCGCAATCTGAATTGTGATGCGAGCCGTGAGTTGGGCAAGCCACCTGCATGCTCAAGGCACGCTCAGCATGGCGCCGCTGAAGCAGACAGCGGACATGGCGGATTCCGGCAGGCCACCTGCGCCCTGTTCCGCCTTGCGCTCGTCAGGCAAACAGCTCGTGACTGGCTCTCCATGATCGCGGAGCGTGGACAAGCCCGAAACACGTAGGAGGTATGGCTGTAAGTGTGACGAGACTTGATCGTGGAGAGCGAGCGGTGATTTTCGGAGACGTTACCGTCCCAGACTCCCACTAGCAGTTGTGCCGGTCCGGCTTCTGGAATCTTCCCGGATTTGACAAATCGGGCAGAAGTGCGGCTCCACCACCCGGCCGGTTCTTAGGTTGCGGAGCCCCACCATTCAGCAGCGCAGCACCTACCCCGAACGCCGACAGATTACAAGGCTCATAGACCACCAACGCCGCTTTCCAGGTTTCGGTTTGGGCCTGAGTCAACCAGAGCCTGACACACCAGCTTCAACCATATCTAGCCTTTGCATCGCACTTCCTGAGACGTGCGCAGTCCATAAAAGACTCTGACCCTGTACGCGACCACTCCGAATCGCACCCCGAGACAAACGCTCGAGCACCCGACGTTGCCGCAAGACGATCCTCTCAACACACCGGCCCTGCGAGCCCACTCCAAAGCCGCCGGGCAGATGAGCCCATAACACTTCCAACATGTCGAAACCAATACACCTCAAAGAAGAAGGCAACCGCCGCTTCCAAGCAGGCGACTATGTCATGGCCGAGGCCCTCTACTCCCAGGCGTAACCCTCCCTCCCCCTCTCCTCCTCCCCTCCTCCCCTCGCCCAACTAACACCCCCCCTCCCTATCTCCCAGCCTAATCGTCGACCCCAACAACCCCGCCCTCTACACCAACCGCGCCATGGCCCGCCTCAAACTCAACCAATGGGACAGCGCCATAGCCGACTGCACCGCCTGCCTCAAGCTCGCGCCCGACAGCATGAAGGCGCACTATTCTCTGTCTCAAGCCCACCTGGCACTGCGCGCCTACGACGACGCGCTCGAGCACGCCCTGCGCGCCCACGCGCTGTGCGTCAAGGCGAACGACAAGTCCCTGGGCACGATTACGACGCACGTGCTAAGGTGTAAGAAGGAGAGGTGGGATGACTTGGAGAAGAGGAGGGTGAGGGAGACGTCGGACTTGGAGGCGGAGGTGTTGGCGTTGATGGAGCGGGAGAGGGATGCGGCGGTGAGGGAGGTGGAGATGGATGGCTATGGTGATGCGGAGGGGAGGAAGGAGGTCGAGTGGGAGTGGGGGAGGAAGATGGAGAGGTTGAGGGAGGTGTTTGAGAGGGCGCGGTCGAAGGAGGAACAGAGGAGGCAGGTGCCGGATTGGGCGATTGACGATATCAGTTTTTGTGTCATGGTTGATCCGGTTATTGTGAGTACCTTGCTGGAAGGGGTTGCTTGCTGGGCAGGGTTGGTTGCTGACGGGGCGATGGCAGACAAAAACCGGCAAGTCGTACGAGCGCGCTTCTATTATCGAGCACCTCCGCCGCCAGCCCCAGGACCCTCTCACGAGGGAACCGCTCTACCCGTCCGAGCTGAGGCCGAACCTCGACCTCAAGCAGGCGTGCGAAGAGTTTCTGCAGGAGAACGGCTGGGCTGCGGATTGGTAGGCGGGTTCTGGGTTACAGATTTGGTTAGGGCCGGTCGCATAGCATGGCGCTTCTGGGTTTCATCAACATTAGCATTTGTCTCGGATATGGCGTTGGGTTTATTGTACATGATGACTGTACGAGTTATGAGGACCATGTACGGGCTGCGAAGCTAGAGTCGAAGGTAATAACGCAAGGGGTATCTTCCCTCTGTCTGAGTAATACTAGCCGAGGCGGTAATGCTGCTTATTACTTTTCCGACATCTGCTGTCTTCTCACTCTTTAATGCTATCCGATGATGTGGTTCCCCTGTGGGACGATACGACTCATGACTTCCCTTGCGCACGGCATGGGCGTGGCCCGAGGCGTATTTTGCTCGCGGTCAACGCAGTTACGGCACATCATCGCGCTTCGCTCTATCTTCCAGGCTGAAGAAGCACCTACTGTGGAAGGTCGGGGCTAGAATGTGATAGAGGGCGGTCTGGTGTCATCCATCGACTCAGAGGTTGTTATTGGAGTCTAGAATGAATGCCACGGGTTGACGGCGGGCGGACTTCGCAGACGACTACAGGATGTATGCAAGCAGATTCAGAAAGGCGAGTTGCAAAGTCAAACACGACCTTTCAACAGATGACATATAGAATAATCTTTCCAAACTTGACGCCTTATGTCCTTGATAGAAAAACTCAACCCATCACCACCCGTATGGTGTTATGAGCAGGATGTACGACGCCAGGAACGAATGCAACATGAGTATGTACGGATATTGTACACTAACTACAAGCCGCTCATGTCCATCGCCACCGTCTATGTTCCCATGCAATGACCATCATACCCGTCATGAAATACTCCAAAAAACAGTCAACCGCCGTTCATGCAATCCCAAAGTAAAACGAGAGGAAGCCATACAAACCCGTCCCGCATCATGCCTCATACCATCATATCATATCACATATACCCATTCTTTCAGGTATATATACCAGAACCAACCCCAAAAAGCAGACATCAAATAAAATCCCCCCTCCGATACGACCTCCCATGCTTCGGCGGAGGCGGAGGCGGCCTCTCCTCATCCCCATCCCCACTCCCCTCCCCATCCCCTCCCAAACTCCTCCTCCCCTCCCTCCCATCTTTCCCTATCCTCCTCCGCTCCTCCAACCTCAACCTCCTTTTCTCATACTCCGTCTTCTCACCCTCTTCTTCCTCTCCACTCTTCTCTTTTTCTTTTTCTTTTCCCGCAGCATCCCGCGGCGGACTCGAGCCGGCGTTATACCCCCGCGTAATGCTATGCCCATACATCCCGAGCCCCCTAGCCTCGTCGTCCCTGTATACTCCGGCACCTTTTCCGTAGATATCCTCATCTGACTCGATATCATCATCGTCGTCATCGTCGTACTGCCTGAATGCAGGCGCCGACTTGGGGTCTGAATCGGAAGTATTCGAATCCCCTTTTACCAAGCCAAGTCTCTCCTCCTCGGTAGCGCCGCGTACGTGGCGCGAGGCGATTCCGTGGCGGGAGGAGGGTGCGCGGGAGGAGGTTGGGCGGGCGTGGTGGTGGTGATGGTGGTCGGAGGCATGGTCGTCGGAGTGGTGGCGCCGGAACATGTTCTGGAAAGAAAACTGGCGGCGGGCGGTGTTAGAGCCGGCGGAATGTGGTGGCGGGGTGGGTGGGACGATGGAGGACGCGTCGTCGCTGCGGGAGCCGCCGAACTGCACACGGCGGCTGTCGCTGGTCCCTGGTGGAGTGTAGTCGTCTGGGTCGGAGGGTTTGGAGGTGGGGACAGCGATGGAGGTCAGTTGAACCGGGTGCATCGGGCTTTGGACCTTGGGTTGGTCTTGGTTTTTGTGGACTGGTAGGACACTGCGCGCTTTGACGCGGATGGTGCCGACGAGGCTGGACAGGGCGGGTGAAGCGGGCCTGTTCGCCTCGGCGAGCTCCTCCTCGGTCGGGAAGTGAGACCAGCCGAGCGGCGGGTGTGGTGTCGGCGGCGCAAGGTGGGTCGGCGCCGGGGAGGCCGTTGTTGTTGACCGGCGCGTGCTGAATGTGCCCGTTCTCCGCCGCCTGATGCCGTCCCATTCGAACTGCGGCACCCCGTTCTCGGCGACGGGTTCGAGGCTTTGCTGAATCTTCTCCTCGCGCAGCCGCCGCAGTTCCTCCAGCTCCATCTTCTGCCTCGCCGAAGACAGCCTCCTGACGATGGCTGCCGCGCCGCGGATGGCATCTGCCTTGGGTTCGGTCTCGGGCTGCGCCTGCTCGGCGATCGTCTGCACCTGGTCCAGGTCTCCGGCGAAAACGGCAGCGTCTGGAACGTCCTTGGCCGACTTGGACAGCTGTAACAGCACAACGCCCGAGCAGATGGTCAAGAATCCGTTGACCACGGTGATAATGGAGGTCGGGGTGCCCTTGAAACCCCGGAACAGGATCGCCGAACTGATGATGGTCGTGGTCGTGAAGTAGACGTAGTACGTTGGCGTTACCAACGCAGCATTGAAAATATTAAGCGCTTTCTGGGGTTCGGTCAGCAGGGGATCCCAAGGTCAGGGGGTCAGGACTCTCACATTCAAGAAGATAATCTCGGTCAACAGCGTCCCAATGACAAACACGAGCAAAACATATAAGAACCACTGGTTGAACTGCGGCGTCCCGCCAGCCTGCGCGATGATGGCCGCGCCCAAGCCCTGAGTGGCAACAACGCTAAGACCGCCGACCCAACTGCAGATGGAGATGTAGACCAGCATGTTCTTGTTGCCGTACTTTGGGCCCAGCCAAAAGGCCACAATCGCGGACCCCACAATGACTACGCCCGCGTAGCTCAGGAATCCCGGCTGGATGACGAAGCTCTGCATCTCTTGAATGTTCGCGACGGAGGATGACTGGGGCGCGTTCATGACGATGACCACAGAGCCGACAATACATAAAAAGCAGGCCACCTTGCCGACGACGCTGAGCCGCTCCTTGAGGAAGATCGCCGACAGGATGGTCGTGATGACGACCGAAAGGGCGCCCAGCGGCGTGACCAAGATGGCGTCGGTGAAGGCGTAGGCGGCAAAGTTGAGCCCCTCGCCCAGAATCATGAGGGTCATGCCCGCCCACCAGTAGACGTTCTTGAGGTATCCGTACCCTTCGCCAGCCACCTCGTTGTATTTCTCGTTCGCCTTGAGCAGCCCGACCTTCTTGAGCACGAACGACGTCCCGATGAATGCGCCGGACCCGACGGCCAGCCCTATACCGATTGCTTTGAAGGCGGGCGGCCGCTCGGTGGTTCCGGTGCTGGCGCCGCCGGAGCGGGCGTACAACTCGTGCGCATGGCTGAGGGCTTGCGCTGCGCTCTCCATGGCGGGCGCCAGGAGCCGACACCACGGCTAAGTTCTCAATGATCCGGTATTCTCGAGTGGTGTGGCGGAGAGGTTACGGCCGGTGCAAGATGTATCTTCCGTATAAGGCGCTGTCGAAACGATGCGGCGACTGCGACGTGCGTGTGAGGCGGCATGAACTGCGGTGTCGGGCTCTGGTGCGGCTGAGAAAGTCGAATTGGCGAATCCTTCAGGAAGAGAGAACGGGAAGGTCTTGTCGTCTGGTCTAGATGGTTTCGTTTTCCCCACAAGGCGCAGCGACGGTCGGATGGCGGAGTCAAGACGTGGCCCGAGACACGGGACTTTTGGGACTGGAGCTCGAATGGGGAGTTTGGTCGAGTATCGTTTGAGGTCGTCTGGCACGCGGCCAATGGAGAAGAGGCTGGAGAAGCTGAAGTGTGAACTGGGTTCGAGTCGCAGTTGTGCGAGGTGGAGGATGGCCCTGTCAGGTCCTGTCGCAAAGCAAGACCCTGAGCGCCTGGTTGCTGCGCAATGACGAGCCAGGATCTGGAAAAGACCCCACCAAACAAATGCTCAGCGGAAGAGGATCGATAAAGTAAAATCCGCACACAAAGGCCTTTGACAAGACGCAAGAACAAGAAAAATTACGGATCATATAGATCTGGCGCCAACAACGAGTACCAGGCCTGCTGCAAGAACAGTGCCCATTTCTTCGTCACTCGGATAAAAAAGGTTGGCTGGAAGGTCGCCTGCAGCGACGGGCTGCCCTGGATGGTGGGGTCCTTGGCGCCACAAGCGTCTGGCCAAGCAACGGCCCAGGATGCGGAGACCCCTGCCGTTCGAGGGCGGGCCAGGTTCGCCCCCGGCGCCACCCTGAAACGCCAACCGGGACAGCTCCTGCCGGAGACGTCGTCGTCACTGCCAACCAGGCTGAGCCAGGGCAAGTCCAACTCGTCTTGGTCAATTTCATTTTCCACGGGGTTCAAAAGAACGGAACGAACGAGATCGCCAGATCTGTCGGAGCTTTATGCAAACCAGACGTGCCGTTGTCGACAGCCGGGGGTTCCAGAATGGGAGTTTTTGAGCGTGGCCCGTATCCGACGGCAGGCCAACCAACACGATGCAAGTGCTCTGTTTTTTCGTATTGCCTGCTTCGCGAGCCTGAAATTCCTCGTGATGGATAGCTGGAAGATGCTTGGCCGAGGCGAGTGCATCAAGCATGGCACACCAGCTGAAGGCGCTGGTGATGTCAACCCCAACCCAAAGCCGACGCAGATCTCTTGGTTTGATAGGCTGACAGGCCTTGGCTTTTGAAACTGGCCAGGGTCGGCGGGAGACCAAGAGCCAGACCTGCAGAACCATCTTTGAACTTCAAAGGTTATCGATGTGCGATGATAAAAGTAATGCAGAATTCAGTTGTTGTGGACACAGACCCGTCTCGAGCTAAGATCCCCAACGCGGTCCTCCGGCACCGAGTCGTGAAGACAAACCGCACCCCACAGGTCCGCTCGCTCGATGCATCCCGGACGACGTGCGTGGCAGCGTCAAACCCAACTTTTGGACCCGAATGCGGACGCGCCCGGGTAAAGTCGCTCGATGCGCATCATTGATGGAGGATCCGCGAGCCAGCAGGTGACGGCCGACATCTCAGGAGTCAGGGTCCAACTTGCATCATCACATGTTGCAAGTGGCGCCAGGGGGCAACACCTGGCTGCACTAACAGTTTAAGCTGAAAGTTACTAGCAAGGCTGTTAGTGCTCAGTTCGCCTTGCCCACCACCACCAAGATCTGGCAGGTTTGAAGTTCACCACGCGACGGCATGACCATTCATTACCCGTCCTTCATTACATCATCCGGTATGGACTAACGTGTACAGATTCCTGTTCCACAATATCACAGACTTTGGAAATGGAAGACTCTGCCATGCCACTCTTTGAGTGTAAGATGCGTTTTTTTCACAACGAGAAGGAGAAGGGAGAAAGGGGAAAAAAAGGGGGAAAAAAAATAAAAAAAGTGAAAAGGAAAAAAAGGACGAAAAAAGGGAACAACGGGATATTTGTACTCTTCTGCTTACATTTGACTTGTCAACAGAAAAAGGGGACGAAAGGGAAACAGAAGGAGAAGGAGCAGAGCTTCAACCCAGAGACAACACTCATCCGGATCCTCAATCCAGCATGAACATGGTGCCAGTTTGACTCTCTTACAGCAGAGTGGGAATAAGATAGCCCGAACTGTAAGATCTTGACCTGAGCCCGTACATACGACCATCTCAGTCATCCAAACCTGAGCTAACTCGCTTTGAGCCCATCGCCATGGTAAGAGGAGCGGACTATCTCGTTCACCAAGGCACAGGCTGGCCCGTCCACCTCAGGAACTGGCCCGTCTTCTCCATGGTCCAGTTGTCAATCTAGGCAGCAACAAGTTGTCAGTCAAGTAGTGAGCTGATCGAGACACAAAAACATACCTGCTCAATACACCGCCTGGCACTCTCCTCCACCGTCAGCGGCGGCTGCTTGAACCCGATCGCGTCCGCAAGTGCCTGTCCTAACTCCGTCTGCACCCATCTACACCAAGTCCGTCAGCCAACCTCCCTCAAGACGCCGCGAGCAAAAGAACGGTAGGTAAGGAACTCACCCAGGATGCAAGACCCCCACGACCAACCCCCTCCCCTTAAACTCAACACTCACCCTCTTCGCCCACCAATTCGCCGCCGCCTTGGCCATGCCATACCCGATCCCCGGCAGACACTCCTCGTTCATGGTGGCAATACTCCCCAGCGTGCTCGACATGAGCACAAACTTCTTTCCCTTCTCCTTACCCCCTCCACCACCTTCTTGACCAGCAACAGCAGCAGCAGCAGCAGCAGAAGAAGAAGAAGAAGAAGAAGAAGTGGGATCCATCAAAGGCCAAACCGCCTTAAACAACTTTGCCGGACCGACGGCATTCACCACGAAATCCTCTACCAGCTCAACCCCTTCATCCGTTCCCGCAATATCTTTCACATACTTAGATCCGCCGGCATTGGCGATCACGATATCGACACGCTTGATGCCGTGCTCTGCCTCCAAGCGGGCGGGGAGTGTGGCTGAGGTGATGGGCTGGTTGGCTTCGTCCAGCAGGATGGGGCAGAGCCTGCTTGTCGGGTGAATCGTGCCCGCAAATGCGCCAAAGATGGACGGGGCGCGGGTGCGGGCGGTGGCGATGACGGTTGTGTTGGGGCGGGTGAGGAGGAGGGTTGTTATTGCGAGGCCGATGCCTGCGTGCGGAAGTGTCAGTATGGATGCCAAGGCAGACGAGTTGGAAGAAAAACACGGGTTAGGGGCAGTGCTGAGGATAAGAAATGAGTCGGGTATGGATGGAATACTGGAGTCGGACGAGGAGGGAAATGGGAAGAGGAACGGAGGGGGACAACACCGGGGCCGGCGGTGAGGGAAAGACGTGGAAAAAGTAGGAAGCTGGAACGAGAGGCAAAAAACGAGGACAGGGGAATGCTAAGGGAAAAGGGGGAGGGGAGCGGAAAGGTCAATAGGAAAGGGGACGGTAAGCAGAATTACACTATTACGTTGAGCAGTAGAAATCTGTGGGCTGGTTGATCTGGGAGAATGAATATGCTGCTTACCCCTATTCGCGCCGGTGATGAGGTAAACGGTGTTGTCCGACATGGCGGCGCGGTCAAGCCTTGCGATCGGCCAGGAGGGGAAAAGATGGATAGGGAAGGGAGGAAAGCTGGAGGGCGCAAGATACTTGTCAACGAAATAAGCGGATGTCCTAGACGCGCAGACCAATGGGACTTGAGTTGGGAGAAGGGAAGGGAGACCAGAAGCGGAGGGAAAATGAAGAAGCCCTTAAATACTCCTCCTGGGAGGAGAGGGGTGCGACTTACACGGACAGACCAATGAGATACCCGGGTTGCAACGCTGGTACGCTCGGAACAACCGTGTCGGTGGGCTTCCGTGGGCTCTTGGTAGAAAAGAGGGGCAGCATCCTTTGGTTGCCCCGTCCTCATGTTTACTTTACCCCTGAATTATCCAAACAATACGGGACCTGGCATCACGGATGTTCGTCAGCGAGAAAGATGTGCAAAGCGTGTTTAGACTACACAATCATAAAACCATAAAGATGTCGCTGCCTTGTGGTATCCCTTCCCCAATCCCCATCCTGAACGCCATCCCGCCCACCATCCCAAATCTTGACCACACCCAGCTCCCCGCTAATTCAATTCAAGCCTTGATCACCCACCCAGCATTGACCATGAAATCGAAAATCCTCCCTCCCTTCTGCGAGTCCAAGCGACAGATCTCCTTAGCCTGCTTCTTCTTGAGACTGCCGTTGCCCTTGAGCGCCTCCTTGAGGATCTGCTCCTTGATCACCAGGTACGGCTTCGGCTGGAGGCGCAGCGTCTCGCACAGCTTCGCCTCCTCTGGGGTCAGAAGATGCAGATCCGGAGCATTGTCCTGCGAAAGGGGCATGGGCTGCACCCCGGGAATCGGCTGCGGTATGTACTTTTGCTTCGCGGGTGCCGTGCCGTTAGAGACCACGACGCTGCCGCCGTTAACGTGGGTCCCGTTAGGCTCTGCCTTGATAGCGTTTGTTCCGTCGCTGTTTAACACGCCGGTTGTGGCCACGGAACGGATGGGCAGCTCGGGGGCGACCAGGAGCGCAGCGCCGCTTGGCGGCTCCGGCGGCGGTTGCTGCTTGTTGCGCTGACTGGTTGCCAGCCTCTCGCGGTCCATCGACCCCAGTGGTATCGACTTTTGTATCCGCAAAGCCTTCTCCTGCTCGTACTTCTCGCCGCTCCGGAGGTCGCCGATCCTGAGACTGCGCCATTCCTGAAGCTGCGCGATGGCTTGCCGCAGGTTCAACTCGTCAATCAGGCCCTGGCAAAACTGCTCGAAATCGACCCGGTTCATCATCCGCGCGAAAGGCTTCGCCTTGTTGAGGAGGTCCCGTTCCTCCTTCGACCGCTTCTTCTCAGCCTTTGTGTTCTCGCGGTATTCTAGCAGGTTGTGCTCAAAAATGACCTTCTTTCGCTCGGCCCGCTGCGTCAACCTGCAGTTGTAGATCTCCATGACGGTAAGCTTGAGCTCCATCTCGGGCTCCAGTTCTCCGGTTCGTGGGTTGATGCCGTCCCCAGGATCGAATTGCATGAGCTGCACGGCCTCCTCTGCTTCGTTGGCATACTCGGTCTCGAACTCCAAGCGACCGGGCATGTACCCCTGGATCTCGTGGCAGGCCGGCACACTAGCGGTCGGCTTCGTCTTAGGTTGCAGGGCCGGCGCATTCTTAGCGGCTTCTCTCCGCTCCTCGATCCTCCTCTTTTTGCGCGCCTGGAACTCCTCCCTGGAGATCTCGTTCGCCAGTTCCATATCATGCGGGCTGCATCGTTTCGGGAGAGGAAAGTTCGGAGACTCGACGTAGACTTTCAGGTAGTGGTCGCGGACCTCGTCCTTGTGCCGGTATCCTCCGATGTGGTCCGCGATATCCGCCCAGGAACCGAGTCCGTAGATCTCGGCGCCCTCCAGGAGCAGAAGTTCCTCGTCGGCGCCCCATTCTCGGTCGAAGATGGGGAATGAGTTCTGCTCGATGACTCGGTACGGATGGGTTGCTGGCTGATGCGCGTTGCTCGAGGAACCGTTGGCAAAGCATTGTACACAAAGGTCATACTCGTTGCAGGCGCTGTGGGCGCATCGTATCCGGACCTGTTGGGCAATATGTCAGTTCGGTGTGCTCCACCTTACATGCGGCATGCGCCATGCGACAGGTTGGGGATGGGGGTTGCTGCCAAGAGTTGCTGATTTGTGCACTTACAGTTGAAGTGATATCTGCAGAGCAGACATCGCAGACATATTTCACACCGCCCTCGCCTCCCCGGGCTGCGATCTTTTTGCGAATGACGCCCATCCCGGAGGTCGCGCGTGGGCGCGGGTGGGGAGATGGTTACGCGGACAGGGGTAGGTAGATGGAGGTTGGTCGGAAGGCCGAGGTCGGCTTATGGAATGCGAATAACGTGTCGGGAAGACCCATGAGGGCTTCTAACAGTTGCGCCTAAGGTGCCGGAGATAGTTCGATGCGGATTTTGATGGCTTTCGTTGCGGATGACCCGAAATTCGATGGAAACTCGTCAGCCTGGTCGCGCGTTGATGATGCGGTTTGAGGGCTGATCCTGGGCAATCGCGAGCCGACTCAGCGTGCGCTTTTGGGGTGGGGGTTCAGGGAAGCAGCCGGGAATCTGCCGGTTTCCGAACCGCGCGAATCACGGCTTTTCCGGGACCCTAACCCTGGCCACCTCGTCCTTTTTTGGTCAACAACACCGAGAGGACCAAGAAGTTTTCGGAAACAACAGCCTGGCGAGGGCGTGAGAACTATTGATTGAAGAAATTTCATTCATTGGTATGATGGGGGAAGTTTATACCTTGTGGACAGCCCGCTCATGGTACGTCATTGCGATGGCATATCTGGTTTTCATGTTTGTTTGGAGCCTGATGCTGCTGCCCCTCACTGTGTCTGTGATGAGACAGAAGTCGATGCCCTCGATGTCGGTCATGTGGCCCGAGCGGAGACTTATAAGAGCCCGGATTGTGTTGTTGGATTTGCTCCAAAAGGTGCCTCCGCAGAATAGCAGGGCGAGAACTCTCAAATAGCGCCGGAACTACGCCGAAGTCGTGCTCCATTTGACCCCGCTGTCTCAACATCCAACCCCGAGAAACAGGTGCAACCTCCGAACTGCACGTGGTGAGCAGCACCATTGTAGTCCGGAATTGGCTGACACTCGTTTCTGCTGCGATATAATCGCGCTACATTCTTTGGAGTATCTTTCTTCTC
This sequence comes from Chaetomiaceae sp. PF1801, assembly GCA_023628475.1. Lineage (NCBI taxonomy): Eukaryota > Fungi > Ascomycota > Sordariomycetes > Sordariales > Chaetomiaceae > Chaetomiaceae sp. PF1801. Next base: position 561,093 of record JAMAKQ010000001.1, read on the forward strand.
TTCATCAGTATTTCAGTTCATCGCTTCATCGCCAAGATGCCCGACCAGGTGCTTGACGACATCTCGCATCGGCGGTACAACCCATTGACCGGGTCCTGGCTCCTGGTATCGCCTCATCGCACCAAGCGGCCTTGGCAGTAAGTTTTGCCTTCTTATGCCCGATGGTACCAATGCTCATGCGCAACCAGAGGCCAACAAGAGGCACCATCCAAGAATGTGCTTCCTGAATATGATCCCAAGGTATGTCACCCTGGATGGCTTCAACTGACGCCGAAGTCGTCACTAACACTCCGCAGTGCTACCTCTGCCCGGGCAACAAGCGCGCTCAAGGCGACAGCAACCCGCACTACGCCAACACCTTCACCTTCGTCAACGACTACAGCGCCGTGAAGGAGGAGCAGCAGGAGTACAACCCCGACACCAAACCTGATGACATCGCCTCCCTCCTGCTGCAGTCCCAACCCGTCACGGGCCGGTGCTATGTCCTAACGTTCTCGCCAAAGCACGACCTCACGCTAGCCGACATGGCCGCGCCCGAAATCCTGCCCGTCATCAACACCTGGACGCGCATCTACGCCTCCCACCTGTCGCCGTCGCACCCGCTCAAGGCGCAGGCCGAGAAGGTCCTCGCCAGCAACCCAGCCAACCCGGACGGCGAGGTCGACCCGCCCAAGTCCGCCACGCAGCTGCGGTACATGCAGATCTTCGAGAACAAGGGCGCCGCCATGGGCTGCTCCAATCCGCACCCGCACTGCCAGATCTGGACGACCAGCACGCTGCCCGAGGAGCCCGGCAAGGAGCTCGCGCAGATGGCCAACTACCGGGGCGAGCACGGCCGGCATCTGCTTGAGGACTACGTCAAGCTTGAGATGGAGAAGGAGGAGCGTGTGGTGTGGGAGAACGAGGGGTTCCTCGTTGTCTGTCCCTGGTGGGCGATCTGGCCGTTTGAGGTTATCATCATTGCCAAACGCCATGTGCGCGCGCTGGTTGATTTGACGGATGAGGAGAGGCTGCAGTTTGCTGAGGCCGTGCAGGAGGTTACGAGGCGGTATGATAACTTGTTTGAGACCAGCTTTCCGTACAGTAAGTCTGCCATTGTCATGCAGAGAAGGTGGGTGTTGCAGTGGCTGACATGACGCAGGCTCCGGCATCCACCAAGCGCCGCTCGACTGCACCGAGGACGAGGCCGAGACCAGCTGGTTCCACATGCACTTCTACCCGCCGCTCCTCCGGTCCGCGACCGTCCGGAAGTTTCTAGTCGGGTACGAGCTCATGGCCGAGCCTCAGCGGGACATCACCCCCGAGCAGGCGGCCGCGCGCCTGAGGAACTGCGGCGGGGAGCTGTATCGCAAGCTGCTCAACTGAGCCTGACAGGGGTACACGGCTTCATTCTTGCACCTCTATTTATTGACATTAGATAGCGCCTTTGACCTGGAATTGGTCAATGGCAATCAACGCAGCAAACAACATGATACCGTTCCCCAACCCACGTCTCACCCCCTGGCCACTTATTGCACATAGTGATTGTACTGCAGCAGCATCCAAATGGTGCCACCCCATCCGGCAAGCAGCGGGAACACCTGCGGCCCGGTGAGCCTCATCGTCTTGTAGACAAGCAGCTCCATCGCAAAGTGCGCCGCAGCAATGGCGTGGGTCGCGAGCGCCAGCTGGTACATGGCCGGGTTCTCGAGCTGGTAGCAGGCGTAGAAGCGGACGACGCCGGCCATGAAGGTGTAGGTGCCAAAGAGACGGGCGGCGAGCGGCGTCACCTGGTCCTTGGCTTTCTCCGCATCCTTGCCCGTCGGCGACGCTGGCTTGACGATGTCAATGCTGTCCTCTGGGTTGTAGCGTTCAGTGCGGGGCGGGAGAGAGTGGTTGGGCACGAAGCGGCCGTTGTAGAGGCGGCGGGTGTAGTGCAGCGTCGCGTAGTTTTGGAGGGCGTTGCCGACGGCTACGATGGAAACCTAGACACGCATTTCAGCCAAGCTCGCTGGTATGGGAGTATCGTCGACGCGACTTACCACGAAGAGGTAGTAGGGCAGGTAGCCCTTCTCCCCTGAAGGAAGGAATGCCTGGAGCTTGTCCATTGTTGTGGCGGACTGCGGCCGACTTGACAATTCCGTTCCCAGCGCACCAAGAGAGAAGGGGAAAAGTCAAGGAGACGGCGGCGTCGAAACCTCGTGGAGGTCTTCGCACTTTCTCGCTCTCAGCCCTGAACATGCCAAGCTTCTTGGCGCTGACATCGTTCCTTCGGCGATTTGAGTGGCAGCCTCGGCTCACTTGGTCAAAGCTCCTCCCCGGCTCCACAACGGCTCTTACCCCAAAATCTTCCGAATGCACCCAAGCTCCCGTCCCCTTTTGGGCAGCGCGTCCAAGTCGGCAACACAGCTCGTCGAGTTTCAGAACCGGTCATCTTAGCCCACGACGCTGTCGATTCAATTACCTCCAACGCTGCGGCATCATGGCGTTCAATTTCAACTTTACCGTCCACGAAACTGTGGACAAGGTTGTCGAGCTCTGGACCACTATTCCACAGGCCGGCCAGTGGGCATTGGCCGGCATTGGAGCTCTCTATGTCGCCAAGAAGGCTCTGTCGTTCCTCCAGCTCTTCCTGAATTGCTTCATCCTTAGCGGAACCAATGTACGTTATTGCACCCCGGAGAAGACGCGAGGACCACGCTGACAGAATCTGGGCACAGCTCCGCAAGTATGGCAAGAAGGGCACCTGGGCCGTCGTCACGGGCGCCTCGGATGGTCTCGGCAAGGAGTTCGCCTCGCAGCTGGCCGCCAAGGGCTTCAACCTCGTTCTCGTTTCCCGCACTCAGTCCAAGCTCGACACGCTCGCCCGCGAGCTGACGCTCAGATGGTCCGGCCTGCAGGCCAAGACACTCGCGATGGACTACTCCCAGGACAACGACGCCGACTATGAGCGCCTGGCCGAGCTGATCAAGGGTCTGGACGTGGGCATTCTGATCAACAACGTCGGCCAGTCGCACAGCATCCCCGTGCCTTTCCTCGAGACATCCCGCGAGGAGCTCCAGAACATTGTCACCATCAACTGCCTCGGCACGCTCAAGACCACGCAGGTAGTCGCGCCCATCCTGGCCAAGCGCAAGCGCGGCCTCATCCTCACCATGGGGTCCTTCGCCGGCGCCATGCCCACCCCCTACCTCGCCACCTACAGCGGCAGCAAGGCCTTCCTGCAGCACTGGAGCAGCGCGCTCGAGTCGGAGCTCAAGCCGCAAGGCGTCGACGTCTACCTGGTGCTCAGCTACCTCGTCACGACGGCCATGAGCAAGGTCCGCCGCACCAGCCTGCTCATCCCCAACCCCAAGCAGTTTGTCCGCTCGGCGCTGGGCAAGATCGGGCTCTGCGGCACCGAGAACTTCCCCAACACGTACACGCCTTGGTGGAGTCATGCCGCTTTCAAGTGGGTTATTGAGAACACGCTGGGCACGACGGGCGCTGTGACCATCTGGTTCAACAGGCGGATGCATGTTGATATTCGCAACCGGGCGCTGCGGAAGGCGGCACGGGAGGCTAAGAAGCAGTAAGCAGAACGGTGTCTGTTGTACGATGATGGAGCATGTGATATGGAATGCCGAGTTGGGCCTGTAAGAAAACCTGGGGATTGTGATTATGCATGACGGGTTTATGTGGATTGCTGTGGTTTCTATGACTCTTGAAATGATAGGACGCATGAAAATAATTAGATTTTCTGCTTCTTTGCAGTTGCTCACTCCGAGTGTCGACGCAGATGGATTGTTCTGGCAGTGGTTCCCCATTCCTGGAGCTCTGAAAGGCGGTGGCAGAATCTTGCTGCATCCAGATTAGCGCGCTTCCATTCGACCCCGGCGCGTGCGCGTGTCAGCCAAGCTGCTTCTCGCAGATGGTCCCAGCTCCAAAAATTGTTTACGGCCAGCCTCTTTTGAACCCGGTTTCCTTGGCCATTCCGCAACAACATCCCGCATTTCCGACGACATCCTATCCCGAACAGCCTTGCAGCACAATCGCTAGCTTCCCGCCTTTTCTTTGGGGCCGCTTGTTGGATGGTCCAATTGCCGCAAAACACGAGCTGCTGAACATCAGCTCCGGACAAAAAACAGGCGGGAGCTCCGTTCCCAACCTCCCGTCTCGCGGCTGCGACAACGACCGACAGACAGCTCTCCCCGATCGCGCCGCGGGCTCGTCACGGCCCAACACCGCCAATATGATTCCCGTCACCCCAGTGCGCAATATCCCCGGCGCATTCATCAACACCCCCGGGCCAAACACAGTCCGGCGGAAACTCAACTTCAACGAGGCGGCCGGGGCCAGCGCCAGTGGCCCGCTGGGGACGACACCGGCGCCGATTGCGAGCACGTTGGGGACGGGCCAGCCAGAAATTGCTACCGGCATGCTGCCCCTGTCACAGGCACGCGATGATCTGCCCCCCGAGGCCAAAGCCGCCCAGGTCGTCAACCAGACTCTGCAGCTCGACGACAGCTACCCCGACCTTGACACTTATTGCAGACGTATGCCTCCCTTTATTCCTCTCTTGGCTGACTGCATATTCTGGACCAAGACTGATCATTGTCCCTTCAATAGCTGGTGCGTCCTCCGACTACGAGATCCAGTACGCGGATTCGTCATGGGCTCCCTTTTACAGGGTGACGTCCTATCCCATTCCAGATCAGGTCTTCCATCGCCTTAATGAGAGTTCGGTTTCGACCAAGATTGGTTTGTTTGCCGACATCAACTACGCCTGGGCCGCGATCGACGACTCTCTCTTCCTGTGGGATTACACACATCCAGACCCAGAGCTTATCGGGTACGAGGATGCCACCCACACCATCACGGCCGTCGCCCTTGTGCCGCCCAAACCCGGGGTGTTCGTCAGTACCATCACGCACATCTTGGTGGTGGCCACTACCAGCGAAATTACGCTGCTGGGTGTCTCGGCTACCCCCACCCCGTCCGGCTCCAAGTCGGTCACGCTGTATCAGACCAAGATGGCGGTCCACCGCGGAAGCAGCGATGTTAGCTTCATTGTTGGCACCGCAAACGGCCGCATTTTCCTGGGCGGCGACACTGATACGGATATCCACGAGCTGTTTTACCAGCAGGAGGAGAGGTGGTTCTCGAGCAGGTGCGGCAAGATTAACCACACACACCCGGGGTGGTCGGCGGTTGTTCCCAGTCTTCCGCTCGCCGGACTGCCATTTGGCCAGCGACAGCAGGAAGGGCTGATCGCCCTCGTTGTCGACGATACGCGCAATCTCCTCTATTCGCTCTCCAACCGCTCGACCATCCGCACCTACTACATGGAGTCCCCAGAGAAGCTCACGAGGGTCATCGAGAAGGACAAGACAAGCTGTCTGCGTGACTTCGCTCACATGGCAGACAGCTCCCCGCTCTTCACCGACCGCACCAACATCGTCGCGTTGAGTCCCATCCCCGCGACCGAGGCGTCGAAGCTGCACCTTATGGCTCTTACCGACACTGGCTGCCGCCTTTTCCTGAGCGCCACTAGTTCCGCCTCGTACACCATGAGTGGATCCACGAGCCTCGCGCCGCAGAGCATGCAGCTCCAGTTCGTCAAGTTCCCGCCCAAGGAGCCGGGAGCACGTTCTCGGACTGTTGCAAGTCAGTCGACCGAGGGACAGTTGGACAAGACGTCGAGGGCACTGGATCCGAGTGCTCTCGGTGTCCGCTTTGTGCCGGGCTACTTCTTCGATGTCGTCCGCAAGCAGCCCAGTGGCGATCTTCTGTTCGTCTCGGCGCCGGATACGGGCAAGATCAAGGCCACCACCCCCGTGTCGATGCTCAAGTATTTCGAGCAGGGGACCTGGATTGAGTTGGCGCCTGGCAGCCGGATCCTGGAGATCGGTCAGACGACGCCTCCATTCTCGGCCGCGAAACAGCCCCTGGGCTTTGGCAACGAACTCGCCGTCCAGTTCGACAACATCCCGGCGGAATTTGCGGTACTCACCAACACTGGCGTGTACATTGTGCGCCGGAGGAGATTCGTTGATGTCTTCGCCAACATGCTTAGGACGTGCTCCGGCGACGAAAGCCTCGAGCTTGAGGTGCGCAAGTTCCTCTCGCAGTACGGCCGCGTTGAAACCGTCTCGGCTGCCCTGGCCGTCGCATGCGGTCAAGGAAGTGACCTACGTGCTGGCACCAGCAGGGCGGCCGACCGTAAGACGGAAGACCTGGCCCGCATGGCTTTTGTCGAGTACGGTGGTCAGCCAAGGCTCGCAGAATCGGACGTGAAGCAAGCCGTCGCAGAGTCCATCCGGCTATCCTCACGGCACGACGCGTTGGCTCTGTACCTCACCCGTCTGGTCCGGATGCTCTGGAAATCCAAGGTCGTCGTTACCCAGGTAGAGGCTAAGGGCACTCTGGCCGTCTCCTCGACCGTTCCGACAACGAAGCTTGTCATGATACAGGAGAACATCGAGCGGCTGCGGAACTTCCTGGAAGCGAACAAGGGCACAATCCAGGGGCTTGCTCCTCCGTCCGAGCGGTTATTCAGCAGGCAGGAAGAGATCGCCAATCAGAAGGAGCACCAAGCTCTGCACGCTCTGCGGAAGCTTATGGAGTGCGTCTCGGAGGGCATTTCTTTCGTCCTAATGCTGTTCGACGAGCGCGTCTCGGACATCTACGCCCGCCTCGACCCTACCGCTCAGCAGCAGCTTCGCGACCTGACTTACGAGCAGCTGTTCTCTCAGACGCCAGGGAGAGAGCTCGCCAAGGTGCTGGTCAAGGCGATTGTTAACCGCAACATTGCGAGCGGCGCCAATGTTGAGACTGTCGCAGATGCTTTGAGAAGGCGATGCGGCAGCTTCTGCTCGCCTGACGACGTCGTCACTTTCAAAGCTCAGGAGCAGCTGCAGCGCGCCAGCGAGCAGACGCATAACCCCAACGTCCTCCGCACGCTCCTGGCCGAGAGCTTGCGTCTGTTTGAGCAGGTCGCGGGCAGCCTCACCGCGGCTAACCTCCGTGGTGCTGTCGAGCAGTACATTGAGCTCAAGTACTACGCTGGCGCCATCCAGCTGTGCCTGACGGTGGCGCAGCAAAAGGACCGGGGCAACACAGCGCTGTCCTGGGTCAACGACGGCAAGCCGGCAAACGACTCGCGCAAGAAGGCGTTCGACGAGCGCAAGGTCTGCTACTCGCTGATCCACGAAGTCCTCGACAAGCTCGAGGTCGCGTTCGCGGGCGAGCCCGAGATGGTGGATGGCCGGCCGACGCTGGCAGCCACAAAGCGGATGGAGGCGTACACGGTTGTCAACGACTCGAGCGATGAAGTCTTCCACTTCGACCTCTACGAGTGGTACATTGAGAAGAACTGGACCGACCGGATCCTATCCATCGACTCGCCACACGTCATCACGTACCTGCAGCGGCTGGCCGAGACCGACTACCAGCACGCCGAGCTCCTCTGCCGCTTCTACACGCACCGCAGCCGCTTCTTCGAGGCGGCTCAGGTGCAGGCGACGCTGGCCAAGTCGGACCTCAACATTGGCCTCAAGGACCGCATCACGCTGCTCAGCCGCGCCAAGGGCAACGCCAGTGTTAACACCATTGGCGTCAGCCGGCAGCAACAGCAGCTGCTCAACCACGAGGTGACGGAGCTGCTCGAGATTGCGCACATCCAGGACGACCTGCTCGAGCGGCTGCGGGCAGACTCGCGCATCGCGCCGGAAAAGCTGCCCGATATCGAGGAGGCGCTGGACGGGCCGATTAAGGGCGTTACCGAGGTGTGTATCTTCCCTCATCCGCAGTATTCAAACCTATGCTAACCCCGTCCACAGCTCTACAACGAATACGCAGACCAAGCAGGCTACTTCGACCTCTGCCTCCTCATCTTCCACGCCGCCGACTACCACAACCCCCGCGTCATCATGGACACCTGGATCCAGCTCATCGAGCAAACAAGCTACGACACCGAGCAACGCCAAGCCCACTGGGCCCTCGCACAAGCAGGCCACCCCCTACCCGAAGGCGCCCCACCGCTCACAGGCGAACCGCCCCTGCCCTACGAATCCGTCTCCCAAGTCATCCAGCTCATCGCCCACCGCACCTCGCTCGACAGCCTCGTCTTCCCCGTCGACGCGCTGCTGCCGGAAGTGTGCCGGTACGCGGTCAACAAGGGCCAGGATGCGAGCATCGGCGCCGACCCTTGCTGGCCGGTCAGGCTGTTCCTGAACCTGGGCGTGCCGCATGCGCTGGTGGTGCAGGTGCTCGAGGGCGTGTTTGATGCGCAGGAGGCGCCGTTCACGGGGAAGCGGAGGAAGGTGGTTGTGCAGTGGATTGCGGCGGCTGTGGAGGCGTGGGTAAGGGAGGTGGAGAGGCGGGCCGCGGGGGTGGGGGGTATTGGTAGTGCGAATGGTGGTGGTGCGGGTTCTGGGGAGGGAGTTATTGGGGCGTGGGTGAGTGAGTTGCTGGCCAGGGCGGATGAGTGTGTTGTGGCGCTTGCGCCGGCGGCGCCGGTGAGTGCGAGGGCTGGGGCGGCGGTGTCGGCGGAGGTGGAGGAAATGATGCGGTTGAGGGGGGTGGTGCAGGGGTTGAAGAGGAGTGTGGATGGGATTTTGAGTGGGGAGGGGTTGCTTGGGGGGAGTTTGTTTCGGTGAGGTTGGATTACGATAGGAAATGGGATATGTGGAGAGGGGAAGACGTCGAAGGTAAAGAGGGGGGAAGGGGTGTTGATGTTGTGAGGCTCGGGCTGTCATGATAACGGGGATTAGCCAATTCAGCGTGGTTGCTGCGCGGTAGCTGAGGTTTGTTTGGTCAGGTATAATGTTATGGGTGTACATACTAGGTACTTCGGTGGTTTGGGCCTCGCCTGCTTGAGGTGTCTAGATAGGTAAAACAAAGGTCGTTGATGGATATTGTCGGCCGCCAGCCGGGTGCCCTTGCGATTTACCACTCAAGTCACCGTGCAGCCAGGTAAGATACATCCTGGATTATATTGATAGGACATGCGAAGATTAAGCTAACTCGTTCACTTTACACTCATCTTCCTTCCGCCGTCTGCTCAAAACTCCGGATTCACCCACGTCGGGCTCCCCGACCTCTCACGCATCGCCGGGCCAAATCTATGCAGCACTGCTAGCAGGGGAACACAAAAGAAGACAGTAATCAACGCATGCCCAACGAATGTCCAGGTAAAGCCAACATTTTCCACCCACGGCACAATGAAAAATGGGTCAACAAACGCAGACAGGTTCAGCATGACGGCATAAAAGGTCATGGTGGCCATGCTCTGCATCAGGTAGGCATCCACCACGTACGAGCAGATGGCTGTGTTGCCCATCTGGATGCCGGCGCCGACTGCAGCAGTTAGTCAACATGTTATCGATTGGAGCGAAGGATAGGAAAACTCACAAAGAGCAAAGGCAACCTGGCCAACCATCCAGTGGTAGCCCTGGTCGACGCTAATGCCCCAGAGGATCAGGCCGACGGCGGTCAGGAGGGCGGCGGGATAGGCCAGCCACAGGCGCATCTCGGGCGTCTTGTGGTTGTTGTTGGATTTGGCCAGGCGGATGACCATCCAGTCGCTCAGGCTGCCGGAGAAGAAGACCTCGGAGATGAGGGTGCCGATTATCAGGCCGAGGTAAAGGAGTCTGTGATGGTTAGCATGATTCTGTTTTTCCTGCCTCCGGGGTAAGGTGGCTAAGATGGAAAAGGGGGGGCAGGGAGAAAGAAAAGTAAACATACCCCTGAATATCCGCAGGATACGTCTCGTACGCAATCGGGACCAGCGTCACCACGGACAGCACCCACCAGTACCAGCCAAAGCAATACGTCATGATGGACAGCGGCACCACGGTGTACCTGAACGTCTTGACGAACCGGACGACCGTGTCGTACAGCCGGGGGTGCTTGATGCCCGGGAGCGGAGCGACGTTCGCAAACGGCAACCCTTTTGTCCTCGGCAGTACCACCCCGTTCTTCCCACTCGCCATCACGGCCTTCTCGTCATCCTCCCCGGGCTGTGCACGCTTCCCCTGCATCTCAGCCAGCATAAACCGGCGCGGATACAGCGTCTCCGGCAGGAAAAACAACTCCGCCAGCAGGATAACCCCAAACAAAATTGCCGTCAACCACTGAATCCACCGATACCCAGCCAAGTTCACAAACCCCCCCACCAACGGACCAAACAACAAGCCCTGGTCAATAGCCAGCACCCAAAGCCCCAGCTTCTGCCCCCTCTCATGCTCAAAAAAGACATCATTGATAACAGCCAACCCAACATTCGACGCCGGACTGACGCCCAGACCCTGGAAGAACCGCGCGGCCATGTATCCTGAATAAGTCGGAGCCAGCGCGGCGCCGATGGTTGAGGCGAGGGCCATGGCAGTGCCCAGGATCAGGATCGGGCGGCGGCCGATCATGTCTGCGGGGGACGCCCAGAGCAAAGGACCCAGAGCGAGGCCGAGGGCGGGGATGGCGACGGTCCAGTTTACCTGTTCGAGGGTGGCGGAGTACTGGGTTTCGAGGTCGGGGAAGGAGGGGACGGTTGTGGTGGTTATGTAGGTGAACATGAAGTATCTGGTCAGGGGTATCATTGATTTAGATGGGATCATTTGGGTGGTTTGGGGTGAGACTGAGATGGAAGGCTTACAGGGACATGACGATGGCCAGGATGGTGTGTTTTTGCGCGGTGGACCAGTTGAGAGGGTCGAGGTCGTCGCCGAGGACCGGTTGGGGGAAGAGGGGGAGGCCATCTTTGCTTAGGACAAGCTCGTCGGTTACCTGGCCTGTTGAGTCGGTTGATGGCAGGTTCGATGTCGCGTCAGAGGCAAAGGCTTTGTCGTTCTTCTCGGTATCGGCCATGTTGTTGGCAGAAATCTGGAGAAGCCCAGCAAGTCTGTCGACAATCTCGGACAGAAGAGTTGGGCCTGTGGAAACTGTCTGGCTGAGTTGCCAACAACAACATCATGACCACGATGGCCGAGATCAAGGTATATAGATACAACGACATGAGCCACTGGATGGTATCTAAGATTGCCATGGTGCCGACATGTAGTGTACCTCTCTGCTAAGGACTGCCGTTGCTCTGAGTGTGCGTGCAGCGTACTCGACCTTATCATTGCATTGCATGGTGGCGCCCGCGTCGTCTTATCTCCGCCCACTTCCATGGCCGATCTGGACTCCTGGGGGCTGCATTGCCGAAAAGGGAACAATACGCGCCTTATCATGGACTGGCATCGAAGAGACTCTCTTATCGCCAACATGGGTTACGGAGTGTTAGCTTCGCCATGCCTCGGAAATCTGCAAGATCGATGTTCCCAAGCTGCTGGGAATTAGCTGGGGAATGGTGTCCGCCCCCACTCGCCTTGATTGTGGTGCATGAGACCAACTGTAGCTGGTTATTGCCGGTGAAGACCTGGGGGATTCGCTCTGTATCATTGAGGTAGTTCACGATGACTTTTAGATTTCTTCAGGAAGTGTTATCAGATGATGTAACCGAAACCGCTTTTCTTCGGGAATCGAGCGCAAATTGATTGTTGTTGTATGGACATTGGATACCATGGAGAGCAACTTGGGGAAGACACTGCCAGATCTAGAACCATTTAAAGCGTCAAGATGGAAACAAGTCTCGGGGAACAAGAACCGGCTGTCGTTCTTTGCAATGGTATTTTTCTTTTATTTCTTAAGCGTGTTAGTACCTAATTCGTGATTGCCCAGTGACCTGATCAAGTCTGAGGGTGGCTTCAAGGGCATGACGAGTTCATGTTGTAGAACGTTGCCAACTTGCCAGGCCAGCGCTTTTAGTGAATGTCCGCACAGATTGTCGATGGAAAGGATGTCTTTCTCGACTAAATACATGTAGCTACCGTACTCTAATGACAGGGAAGAGAACCCGGACTGTCATCATCCAACCGCTCAACCGCCCTCTGCACCTCCGCGTCCCAGTCACTCAAACCAACAATGACCCATTCCAAGACACCCACAAGCGAGAGAGCCACACACTGTCCCAACCACAGCCCAGCCAAGCCCCAGCCATGAAAAGCAAGATAGATACCGCCCGGCAAAGCCGCGCCGTAGTACGACAGGCAGTTGACGAGCGCCCCAACCCACTGGCGGCCCATCCCCCTCAGCGCGCCGCCGCAGCTGCCGTTCAGTCCGTCCGCAATCTGGAACAGGGCGACGTAGGGAATGATCTCGGCCACAAGCGCAATGACCCGCTTGTCGCTGTTGAACAGCCCCCCAACAACATTTCTCGAAGCAAACAGCGCCGTGAGAATAACCGACCCAAAGAAAACCGACAACAGCGCAGCGCAGTGCGCAGACCGTCTCGCATCCCGCGGCCTATTCGCCCCGAGCAAATTCCCCAACCTCGCCGACTCAGCAACCCCGAGCCCAAACGGAATGGTGTTGATGATCTGATCCGCCGTCATGACAACCGACTGCGCAGCAAGGGGCAGCGTGCCCAGCCGCCCGGCCGCCAGCGCAACAATCTCAAACGCCCACCACTCCGTGCCAACATGAATGACACCCAGAAACGCAAGCTTGGCAAACGGCCGCGTGTTAGCCAGCGCCCGGCGCGGCTGCAGTCCGCTCCAGCACTCCCTGCCCTGGACGAACGCCGCGTAGGCGACAAGCAGCAGGAAGGAGAGCCAGTACGAGATTCCCGTCGCCACAGGCGCGCCATAGAGGCCGAGACCAAAGGTGTAAATGAAGAGGTAGTTGAGGACGGCGTTAAGCGGTGAGGTGACGAGCAGCGCGTAGGTGCCCGGGCGGTAGATCCCTTGCGCCTGGAGGAACTTCTTCATGCACTCGAACCAGACGTATCCCAGCCCACCGGGGGCAAGGAGCCGTAAGAATTTGGCGCTGTGCACGCAGATGGACTCGGGTTGGCCGAGTGCTCTGAACAAAGGTTCGGAGAAACACCAGATGACCACGACGACGGCGTAGAAGGCTGTTAGGACGAAGATGCCGCGCTGCAGGAGCACGCCTAATTGTCCTTTGTCCTTTGATGCGGTGAAGCTGCTTGACGCCAGCGTGTCGAGGGCGCTGGTGCCGCCCAGGGCGATCAGCCAGGCTGTGGCCATGGCGAACATGTATGAGAAGGCGGCGACGGCGAGGGCTTCGGAGGAGAGGCGGCCGACGACGAGGACCGAGACGGTTTGGAGGCTGTTTTGGAGCATGTAGGCGAGGATGACGGGCGTCGAGGCTTTGATGAGGAACCAGGTTTCGGCGAGCCATTCGATGTATTCCGGCCGGGAAGATGGCAGACGGGAGGGAAGCAGAGGTGAGGTTTCGTCGGCGTGTTCCTCTGTGTCTGGGAGAAGGCGGTCGTCTCTGGTCCAAGGCGTGTCCATCTTTCTTTGTCAAGGCTCGAATGCGTCCTTTCACGCCGTGCAAGCTGCGTCGAAGGTGTTGGGAGTTGTCGGTCCGTCTTGTCAGCGAGATCCTAAGACAGCCCGAGATTTTGCTTCTCATCGTCTCAGGGCGCCTGTGGCGAGCTCCATGGTATTTGTCGCCGATTCTTCGAGTGTCCAACGGAGCCTTTGCCTCCCAGGAACATGTTCTTCCGATGGAGGAAGCATATCTCTGCCTCTCAGGCTGCATGTGGAATACTCAAACAGCACATCTTCCCCGACCATCTGACCTGCAGCAAGTTGCGATAAGACGCCGTCAGAAGATTCCGACCATCCAACGCTCGCCAAAGAGCCGTAACTAGACCGATGCATCGGCCATCACGGCTCCACGAAAGCGCATCGCCTTCCATGATACCAAGCTGCCGACTACTGCAAGCCGGCGGCTATCATGCCGTTTTAGGAAATATCGTGTGAAAGACATCAACTGAGCGAAGACATCTCGTAAGCATCTCGATTTCCCCACGGAAGTATGCAAGATCGCAACTCGGAGATATCGTGCCCTCACTAACGCGATGTGGAAAAGTAGCCGCCTCCCGATAACGGCGATGCGGGGGGCGATGACATCCCGGACTGACACCGGAAATGTGGAGAATTCGGGAGGCCGGACTGCCGGCGCTAGGCCGGCTTTGGTGAAGTAGGCGCTCGCCTTGCAATCGCCGACGACGATGTGATCGTGCTTGCATTGATGATGTTGGCGGTCGGGAGAGAGGGGAGAAAAGAGAGGGGAAACGATATCGGGGACTCCTCCGAGTCCTGTCCGTTGAAGGTATAACAGGCTCTTCGAGTCTCCTTGTTCTGTCCTCTTGAGCAAACAGAAGGTACTCAAGTGAAAACAGAAAGATGCGTTCCCAATCACCACTCCTGGCCCTCGGCCTCGCAGCCACCGCCACCGCCCACGCCGGGCACGGCCAGTCCCAGAAGACCCTTGCGGGGCCTCATCAGTCTCTGTGGTACAACACGCTTCCCGGAGATGGCGGTACACAGGCCGACTCGGTCTTCTCCGGAATCTCGACCTTTGGCCGGCTGCCCTACCAGCCCTGCCTCCAGAATCCCGACGCCATCTACGACATCGCTTTCATTGGCGCCCCGTTCGACACGGGAACCTCGTACCGTCCAGGCGCCCGCTTCGGCCCTTCCGGTATTCGGCAGGGCTCTCGTCGGTTGAACCTCTAGTATGCTTGACCCCCTTGTTCTGAGTTCGTACCAGGAACCCGGCATGCTGACCATGACCAGCGGAGGATACAATGTTCCCCTAAAAACCAACCCTTTCAACAGCTGGGCCACTGTCCTCGACTGCGGTGACATTCCTGTTACCTCGTAAGCCTTGAACTTGAACCACTTCACCCTCACAGACGTGCTGACATCCGCAAAGGTACGACAACACCTGGGCTCTGAAACAGATCGAAGAAGGCCACTTCAGGATCCTCTCCCGTCCTCCTGCCACAGACGCCGACAAGAGGGGCCCAGCCATCAAGGGCAAGACCCTGCCCCGGGTCATCACGCTCGGCGGCGACCACACCATCACCCTGCCCCTGCTGCGGTCCATCAACCGCGCCTACGGCCCCGTCTCCGTCATCCACTTTGACAGCCATCTCGACACCTGTAAGCCACTCCCACCATCCCAGCATCTTGACCGCACCTGTACTCACAAAACACCCAGGGAAGCCCAAAGTCTTCGGCGGCTCCCCCTCCGAAGTAGCCGCCATCAACCACGGCACCTACTTCTACCACGCGTCCATGGAAGGCCTGCTCGCCAACGACAGCAACATCCACGCGGGGATCCGGACCACGCTCAGCGGGCCCAGCGACTACGAGAACGACGGCTACTGCGGCTTCGAGATCGTCGAGGCGCGCGAGATCGACACCATCGGCACCGACGGCATCATCAAGCGCATCCTGGACCGCGTGGGGACCAAGAAGCCCGTGTATCTGTCCATTGACATTGACACGCTGGATCCGGCTTTTGCGCCTGCGACGGGCACGCCCGAGACGGGTGGTTGGTCGACGCGGGAGTTGAGGACGATTTTGAGGGGGTTGGAGGGGTTGAATTTGATTGCGGCTGATATTGTTGAGGTTGCGGTGAGTTTTTCGTGCTCTTTTCTTGATTTGTGAGGCTGGTTTGTGCTGATGATGAGAAAACAGCCCGCGTACGATACGAATGCCGAGCACACCACCATGGCTGCTGCCGACGTGCTCTACGAGGTCATGAGCATCATGGTGAAGAAGGGGCCGCTGAGCAAGATGATTGAGAGCGCCGATGCCGATGACCTGTGACGAGACAAGAGATGAATTCTGGGTTTATCTGTTAGGGTGATGGTGGGTTGAATCCTCAAGTTGTGATATCTGAGGTCTGTTGATGAGGGGCAAATGACAGAAAAGAAAAACAATTAAAAAGATTGCGCGCTGCCACATCAACGACCGGCTTTTCATGGTGTTCAAGGAAGACTGACTGACAGCATCAATGAATCAATCTTCCCCGCAGAGGCTCGGCCATTCAATGGAAAAGGCAAAAAGCGCAAAAGGCGGAAAGAAAGAGAGGAAATGAGTTGCGATGACTTTCCCGATTTCTGGATTCGGGTTTGCCAACAATTGCCATGCATGGCTCGAGCATGGTTCAGTGCGGGGGTCAGGTAGATAAGATAAGGTTGTATCAACGCGAGGTTATCTCTCACTCTTGCTCCCAACCTGGAAGTTGGCAATTGCAATCGATAAAATCAAGTGAGCGACGACCACATAACAAGATGACGGCCATGGGAGCACCCAGGTGGTGGAGATGTCGCATGCGCCCCGGCCGGGATTTGTCGAAATGTACGGAGTCGCAACCACATCGTTACGACTCCAAGCGCGACTTCTAAAATGAGCACGCGATCTCGGCAAGGATGCGACGAGTGCCGGAGGCGGAGGAGGAAATGCGACGAGCAGAAACCCTGCTGCGGCCCGTGTTCTGCCTTCAACAGGACATGCAGATACACCCTGAGACTTGTATTGGGCGGTGCCAGGAGCCGGAATGGCCGCAGGGGCAGAAACCCCCTCCGGCGCGCAAGCCAACTTGAAGAAGCTCCCGCGACACTGACAGGTACAGCCACTCACCACACATGGCTCCAACCTCATGACCGGGCTGACCTGTCTCCATGACAAGATCGAGATGAAGAGACCTCGGCGGAGCAGGCCAGGACACAACTGACCCTCATACCACGAACTCTCCCGAACGGCACACCACTCCCGCCACGATACCAGAGGCTCCTAGGACACTTTACGCAAGACATCCTCGCCTCCCTGTCCTGCCACCCGTCGATACACCGAGACCTCGGCCAGGGGCTGGTACCAGTGATGCTCGAGTCTCCTCAGCTAATGTCGGCCTGCCTTGCATTGTCAGCCGCCGGTTTCCTGTCTCGCGGAGTACCATTTCTGGACGGCGTCGAGATATCCAAGATCCTTGGGCATCTGCAATCGTCGGGCCTACCGCTTCTCCGAAGCGCGTTGGAGACCGGTCAGATGAACGAGACGCTGCTGGCGACATGTCTCATTTGGTGTCTTACTGAGGTCTTCACCTTCCGCCCGGGCACATCGTCGTGGCGCGTCCATTTGCAGGGAATCCGGGCCCTACTGGACGGGGAAGGCGCCCACCGAGGGTTCCTTACCGCCCCTTCGGGGGCAATACAGTCGGCCATGAAGCATCTGTATCAACTCTATCTCTCCCTCCGGACCCTGCCGTACATTCCCGCCTCGGAAGCTCCCGAGCCCGCAGCACCGTTGCATCTACCGGCGACAGAAACTCCAAAGCCAAACCTTGGGCCAGAACCACGTCCATCCATTGACGGATTCCTGGGCTACAGCAGCGAGCTGCTCGACATCATCCACCAAATCGACCACCTGTCCCGACGCACCCCCATCGACGGGGCACACCAACCCCCCTTCGAAGCCGACCTCCTCCTGGGCCGCGTCCAAGCCATGATCACCCGCGACTCCCGATCGCCACCCACCATCTCCATCCACGCCCCCTTATCCCCCGAATACGGCCGCGAATTCACCCTCTGCCACCGCATCTTCCAACAAGCCACCCTCCTCCACCTCTACCGACGCCTGTACCGCCTGCCCTCCCGCTCCCCGCCCGTCCAGGCGGCCGTGGCCGCCATGCAGGAGATGCTCGGCAGCATGACCCACTGGCAGGGCCGGCCGTGCCATACGTGGGTGGCCATGGCCATGCCGCTGTTTAATCTGGGGTGTGAGGCGTACACCGAGGAGCAGAGGCGGTTTGCGCTGGAGAAGGTGGAGAAGCTGGATGAGTGTTTGAGGTCGTTTCATGTTGGGACTATTAGGCAGGCGTTGGTTGAGGTTTGGGAGATGAGGGAGGGGATGGGGGATGGGAGGGGGGAGGTTTGTGCGAGCGAACTGCTAGGTGAGTTTAAACACGTTGCTATATCCAACCGCAGAAGTTGTGGTAAGCGTCAGACGCTGACATGGTCGTGTGCAGAGAAGTTGGATTACAACGTTGTCCTGTTCTGAAGGACTGTCTCACTGTGGGAGCGGACTTCACAGCCACCGCGATCATGACACTACAAGCCTGAGCCGAGAGACATTCTGCCGTCCTCCGAAGTCATCAAGCTGGCCGCAAGAGTCAGTTCCGGTTTTCCATTGCCTTGGTCTACCAGACTCGCACCGAAGGGGCTCGGCCTTATCACGGGCAGCCCATCGTTCAAACACAACTTCGCCAGCTGTCCCGAGGCACAAATCCAGAAGAGCGACTCCCAGAGCACCGTCGAGATAGCCATTCCAAGCTGTTCTGGGGACGACATTTTATGCTATGGAATCACTTCTCTCAGGGAGCCAGGGGTCAAGACAGGGCGCAAGGGACGGTTCGCCCTCGCCGCTGTCAAGACCTTTCGGGCGAACAACTGGGCTCGGAACCGCAGTCTGCCAAAAGTGAGGCCTCCGCAGCTGAATTTTCTTTGTCTGAACTGCACCGCGGTGCATTTGCTTGAGGAAGCACTGAAAGCGAAGGTGAAGCAAGCCTCCGTTGATGGATGAGTTTCCATGGCAGGTGGAGGAAGGGTGGTTTCTAATTCTTTAGGTTGATAGGAATGTGGGCTTGGATCTAATTACTGCGATCACGACGGCTTTGTGTCTCACTGGCAGGTGACAAACTTCTGAGGTCACAACTCGCAGGCTGCATGTGCGGTTGCCACATGGTGTTGGCTCATGGCTGAGATTGATTGCTGCAAGGGACAACAAGATGCGGCAGCAGAAGCGCAGGGAGGACGGTGGAAATAAGGTGTTTGCGAGGAACTCGGCTTGCTCGGGTCGCCGCTCCCGAGGGAGGACAGCATAGCCGGGAATTTTTTGATGGTATAAATAGGAATATGACGTGTTCTGGAACAGCTTGCCAAGAGGTGATAGCCATCTCAAGTTCTCAACGTGCTGCTCCCTGGCTCTCCCCAGATCGTCCTCTCAACGAGCAACATACACTTGGGCCCGGAGAGACGACGATTTGGAAGGTGTTGGTACAAGAATACTCCATACGGAGGTACTGTATACTAATTCGCCTGCATACCCGAATGGGAGTCCATGTTTGGGTCGACATATGGATAAATGGAGGCACTGTATACCTGAAACGGCGATTGGGTGGCCTTGCCGGACAAGACAAGGGAGATGCCCGTCGCTCCCGAGCCCGGGATGGCTTCATGTTCTTATAACGTGGGATGCCACATGAATTGGCGCCGGTAACAGCAAGCAACACGAACGGCAGAGGCTGCTTTACCCCTTTTGGGTTTTAAGTGCTTGCATTGTCCGGCCGGTGATCACCCCCTGAGTTGGGGGTTTGGCCCGGTCTCCGGCGCCGTTGGAGGCAGGGTGTCATTGGCGGAACCGGCTCAAATCCTGGGTTTAACACCTTCTTCATATGACCATCTTTAAGCCAAGGAAGTTGAAGGAACCGGAGATGGATTTTGATGAATTGGGAACGGAGCAAGACCTGGCTGTTCAGCAAGTGCAGCTTTCGGAGCAGCCACAATCAGCCCACAGCCCAGTTACAGGCCTTGGATGGAGGAGAGACATGGCGGGTTCTAAAAGAAGAAATGCAGGTATCCTGTGGGATGTGACAGGTATCTTAATTGCCCGATATTGAATGGTTCTAGACCTCCATCCTCGACCTCGAGGTCCGCATTCCCCAGCTTTCGAGTTGCCTCTTTGGAGTTGCCTCGAGTCCTCAACCCTTTGGGCACACAAAGCAGCCAGAAAGAAACCAGGCCACCCCGAGCTTCCGCTGGCGCATCATTCCCTGCGGAAATCGTGCCGATCCCCCTCCCTTTTGAGACCCCAGTCCTCCTTTTAGAAAGCCGCTCATTCCCGGCAGCCAGGTTAGCCACCCCGCCGGACTCATCTTTGCCGTTGCATTCCATTGCAGCGGCCGGACCTGTTGTGGCTGCATCCCGGGACTTGGGCTCGCTTCTTCAAAACACCACCTCACCTCACCTTTCATCTCAACTCCAAAGCCCGTTCACTCTTTTGCGCAGCCTATTCAGGTGTTCCACGCTCGCCCAATTCGGCAAACCCTATTCTATTTCTTGCAGTGCGCTTCCATACCGTATAAATCGATTTTCCGCTGCTTTCCTTCACCCTCCTTCCACCCACAAAAGCAACTTTCTGCGCACGATTCCGCACAACTCACGAACCTTCCACCACACCACTTCCTCCGACTTTGCCCACAGCTACTTAAACAGCTTCGGCATCGCTCTCCCTCGCTCGCAAACATCCAACAAGCAATCTCTCCTCTCGCATCGCTTTCCGATTCCGCATCAAGGATCGACAGCTTGCACTTCACTGCACCGATCAACATTCATCAACCGATAACCATCAAGATGAAGGTACGTTTTCCACCGATAGCCTCCCCTCAATCCTTCGCAATAAACTAACCCAACCCCAGGTCTACACTCTCCTCACCACCGCCGTCCTGGCGCTCGTCGCCCCGGCCCTCGCGGCCCCGGTCGAGTCGGCGACCACCGACTCCGCCAACACCGCCGCCGCCGGCAACGCGCCCGCTGCGGCCGCGGCTGCCGCCAACTACGGCTCCCCGCAGTGCAAGTCGCAGGGTCTCTACGACCTGTGTGTCGGGTCTGACAACGCCGGCGCCTACTGCGACGGCACCGGCTTCCACAACAACTTCATGGCCAGCTGCAAGGGTGTTTGCTACTGCGCGTAAAGCATCGGCATATGTCACCAGCATCCGCAAGCCAGCAAGGTTCCAGGGGGTTCGTTCTCGGGTGGAGGATGGATGGGAACTTGGTATCGGTGGACTGGACTGGATCTTGCGGGTGTGATGGGACATGATCGACCTGACCTGAGGGGAGGGTGATGATGATCATTGGGAAGGGAAGTCGGTGGAGGAAAATGGAGTGGCATAGACATTTCTGCCAGACTTGGGTTTCTTCGGGGACGTCAAGTCTGGGCTCTAGCTGAGCACGAGAAATGCAATGGGACATGCTACGCAAGACATGGAATCGGTGACACGTGAAGGCTTTGCAAATATCGTGAGTTGATGCAAGTGATTCTGGTGACCAGGAATCGGTGGTCAGACTTGGCACCTGTGACTCGTGAGATCGCCAAATGGAAAGCCTGAGTTTGGTGTGCCAATTTTTCGTTTATTCTCACTGAAAAATTTTCAAAGAGCCACCGATTCTTGTGATCACCGATTTTGCCCACGGCAGTTTGCAAGATCATATCGAGGCCACATTGTTCCACATCCAACCCCGACATTACGTCCTTCTCCATGTCTGTTCCAGTCACCGGCTTAGTCCCATCACTCCATGATGCACACCTTGTTCTCGTCATCCCAGAATCACCATGCAGCGGGCCCTTTCGCACATGCCGTCGCCCCCGCACCGCAAGTATCGCCCTCGCAGTACCCCATTTCGCTCACAAGCTGCACTGGCAATGTTGTTGCTGCCATCACCGACTGGAAGGATCAACCGATCAAAAACCACACTTCCCACTGACACACCCCCACGGGTCGGAGCAGTCATCGTCCGTAGAACAAGCCGCGCCCTCGCAGTGACCAGGCCAGGCACAATCCGTGGGTGGCTTGGTACCCGTATTATCCCCGTTTCCGCCACCGGTGCCATTGCCGCCGATCCGCTGGATGAGCTTGTTCCCGAGTCCCTCGATGGACGACTCGAACGCCTGCCACGAAGTGGCACTCCAGTTGGCACCGTTGGCCCCCGGCACAGCGTCCGAGCCCGGGAAGGCGAGGTACAGCACGTCGGTCTCGTCGTGGCCGTTGTTGCCGTTCATGGAGTTGCCGAAGCAGGCCGTGGCCAGCGCGAGCGAGGCCTCGCCGACCATGGGCTTGGAACCGTCGTCGCCGTTGGTGTCGCCCCAGATCCCGTAGATCTGACTTCTCATCAGAATGATAATTTATTGGCACTGAGAAAGTGGAAAAGGAGGACTTACCAACTTCCCATTACACACCACCGCCATAACAGACAGCGGCTGAACCCCATACTTCCTCGGGTCAAACGTCTTCCACCCCGGCTTGGACCCGTCGTTGCCAAAGACCACGTACGGGTGCACGTAGGCGTTGAGGTCGTTGATGCCCTTGTTGTAGCCCTTGACGGTCGACTGGAACGACGTGATGGCCTGCGTGTCGCTGCTGCTGCCGCACCGCCCGTCGTTGCCCGCGCCGTGCTGCTCGCCGTCGCAGTCGATGTCCATGTCGGCGAGGGCGGTGCCGGTGCCCTTGATGTAGATTACGTTGGAGTCGGTGAGGTGGTCGCCGCAGTAGGAGAAAGCTGGGGACAGGTGTGTTAGTCGATTAAACTGTGGGAGGGGAAGAGAGGATCGGGGCGTACTGTTGGGGCCATTGTCCTTGCTGTAGAAGCCCGTGGCCAGCTTGTTTGAGCAGTCGCCCTTGCTCTTGATGGAGTTGTAGAAGTTCTGGACGTTGGACGGGATGTCGCGAGCCGACACACTGGCTGCGCCCACGAGGGCGGACAGAAGAAGATGGCTATGCATTTTTGCTCAGCGGGACAACCAACGATTTCCGCGAAGAATGAGAAAGTTGAGGATAGAGTGCAGTAGAGGTGCGAGAAAGGCTCCCCAAGAGCACCCTGAAGTTCTATTAAGACTCGACTCTCCCCATGGCCACTCCACATGCTCCAGACTCCTTGTCACCGCAGTCAGCACCCTCGCCTGATCTGCAGCTGTCAACAGGAACTTTTCTCAGCTCTGCTGCTCCCATCGACCGCGGGTTGGGCAGATTTCGCCGTTGAGTGCCGAGGCTAACATGAATGAGGAAGGTGAAACATCTGCATGTCTCTCCTGAGTAATTAAAAGAGGTTTCAGAACTCAGGCTTCGCTGCTCGTAAAGCAGGCAGCAATAGTCAACTTAACCAACCCCAGCATCCACGACATGGAGCTGGGCGTGAGAGTGAACTTGCTGTAGGAATTTCTTTCTCCGCATCGGCTGTGTTTGGCCTGGCACGGATGGTGGGTGAATGGTGATCCGTGAACGTGGACGGTGGACTCAGGGCCGACCGCTGAGTCACAATCACATGCCCGAGTCTTCCGGGGCACCCCGGGTTGAAACAAGCCATAATTAAAGAAGAAGGAGGAAGATTAAGTATAGCCGTAGTCCACCAAAGTTGCTTACATGGAAAGTCGACGTGCTTGTCAGCATCGTTGTATGGGCCGAACGGACATCTCGGCCAATTCTGCAACGACGGTCCAACGGCTCAGGGCCGTGCAAGTTGCGTGAGGGAGCTTGAGGGACCATTCGGCTTTCAAGTCGTGGTCTATTACAGTGTAATATTATTCGTGCCTCTCTTGCCAACCCAAGATGAAGCCAGGGAATATCTACTCAGTATTACTAGTAATCGCTGATCCTTGATCTCAATTCACTTCAAGAGTTGAAGTTGGTGCCATGCTACGACGAGTTCTCAACTCCCTTCGTTTTCCGTGTGATTGGCACTGGGAGTGAGCGGCGAGTCTATGGTGGCCCTGCGGCCTGCCCACTGGCGCAGGGATTATTCCTTTGTCATGAAACGTGAACCACCATTTGTCTTTAGAAATGCCAGGATCCAACCGAGCTCAGCTAATGGATTATTAGAAGGGCATTTTTCTGTCTCTAATAATTGCTATTTCGTAAGTTAAAATGGTCAAGGTACGGCGTACAACAGGTGGTGTTAGTAAGCGCACCATCAACATGACGACAACATTTGATGCTTAGAAATATCTTACAGAGGGGTGACTCAGGTGGAGCTGGAACAGTACGTACCTGGGATGTATATAGTCGACTTTGAAGTGAAAGTTAGACGATCGAGGAGTTGTAGAATTACCAGTATCGCCTGCGTTGTCAGCCAACTCTGCCTTCAGTTGCAGTTGACTTGAGCTCAACACCCTGATCATCCATCCACACGCCGAAACCATGTCATCTGCCGCCAACGACCCCATCGCCGAGCACGGCTGGACCGCCGTCCCCGTGGACGCCGACGCCATCTTCAAGCACAAACCCTACCTGCAGAAGCCCACACCACTGCTCGTAAAAGACATCCACTTCCCCTCTGACGACCCCATCGTCGCCAAAGCCCAGGCCTTCGCCAAGGAGCACCTCCCGCCGCAAACCTACAACCATTCTATGCGCGCCTTCTACTTTGGTACTTTCCCTCCCCCTTTTCACTCTACAACCCCCGTGCCTAACAATCCCCTCCAGCAACCGCCATCCTGCAAGACCAATTCCCCTCCCACCGCACCTCCCTCTCCCCCTCCACCCTCGCCCTAACCTGCCTCCTGCACGACATCGGCACCGCCCCCGCCTTCCTCACCACCACCTTACTCTCATTCGAATTCCACGGCGCCATAACCGCCCTCAACCTCCTCTCCTCCCCACCCCACCCATCCCCAACCCCCCAAGCAGAAGCCGTCTGCGAGGCCATCATCCGGCACCAAGACCTCGGCAAGGAGGGGACCATCACCTTTTTGGGACAGCTCATCCAGCTCGCGACAGTGTATGACAATGTGGGCGGGAGGCCGTACATGGTGCATGAGGAGACGAGGAGGGATGTGAATCGGGTGTTTAAGAGGGGCGGGTGGGGGCAGTGCTTTGCGAAGACGGTGAGGGAGGAGGTTGGGCATAAGCCGTGGGCGCATTCGACGCATCTTGGGGGGGAGAGAGGGGAGGGGTTTGCGAATGCCGTGGAGGGGAATTTGTTGATGGAGGAGTATGAGTGATTTTGGGAATGTGGGTGGTGAATGTTGAGTTGTTGGGTGTGTGCTCTGTCAGTCCCAAATCCAGCTTATGATCCTTAGCCAGTTCTGCGTCTTCTTGGTCGGTGGTTCGTCCAGATAGCGCTGCTCTGACTGCTTGAAAATGTCCTCCAGCGGGATTTCGTCGAGGGAGATGATCTGGGTGTTGCGCAGGAACTTCCACAGCAGGTAGGCTGTTAGCACGATCGGAATGTCCCTGGCGGAGTTCCAGTTAGCATGCTGGCAGTTTCTCGGGGAGTCAGAGGTGATACGACTTACAGATACGACGAGACAAACTTGGCTGCGTCCCAGTTGCCCTTTGTAAACACGCTGAACCCGCTGGTAAGGAGGATCATGATACACATGAACAAGCCGGCTGGCGAGGAGTACTCTGTACAGCATCAGACCTGGCCCGAAAATGCAACCTGGCCGCAACTTACCTGTCCACCAGTTGTGCCACGGCAACCTGCTGGCATCAATGCCTTGCCTCTTCATTGACTGCATCAACCGGATGTGGTTCAGCAGGATAGTCGACCATGAGACGAGCACTCCGGCTGCCGTTAAAGAGACCAGCCACCAGAACACCGTGATGGCGCTTTCTGAGAGGCTCATGAAGCCGAGGAACATGAAGGCCGCAAACAGCGCCACACACATGTACGGCGTGCCCCACGACGTCGTCCGCAGAAAGAAGCTGGGTGCTTGTCCCTTGAGTGCCAGTCCGTACAAGACTCTTGTCCCCGCCAGCAGGCCCTGGTTCGAAGCTGACCAGGCCGAGGTGATGACGACCGCATTGACAACCGAGGGGATAGCTGAGATGCCCGCCTGCGAGGCCGCAATGACAAAAGGGCTCTGGGCCACGCTGCTGCCAGATCCGTCCAGCCGCGGGTCGTTGCTGGCGACGAGCATGCCCACCACCAGCACGGCCAGCATGTAAAAGATGACGATGCGCGCAAACACGCGCTTGCACGCCCGGGGGATGGCCTCCCGCGGGTTCCTCGTCTCGGCTGCCGCCATGGCCAGCGACTCGACGCCAGCAAACGAGAAGACAGCCCCCGTCATGACGGCCCAGAACCCCAGAAACTTCCCCCAGTCCCCCGTGGCAATGTACTCGACAAACGGCCCCGGATCCCTCCAGTACCTGAATCCCACCCTCTTCGTCCCCGGCACACCCCCCAAGTTAATCACCAACCCCATCAAGATCAAAAACACCACCAGCGCAATCTTAACCAACGCAAACCCAAACTCAACCTCCCCAAACACCCTCACGCCCGCCATCCCCACCCCAACCGTCACCACCACAAACACCGCCAACACCACAGCCGCCTGCCCTTCCCCACTAAACCCCTCCCACCCCCCCCAAAACCCAACCAACACCACCACCGCCACCGCCTCGCTCGGAATACTCAACAAATTCCCATACACCAGATTCCACCCCACCGCAAACCCCCACGCAGGATCGACCAGCACCTCGGCGTGCCGCACAAAGGACCCCGTCAACGGCATCAGCGCGGCGACCTCGCCGAGGGCGAACTGAACGGCACAGACGGTCAGGCCGACGGCGAAGTAGCCGAGGAGGGCGCCTAGCGGCCCGCCGCGCTGGACGGCGCCGCCGAGGCCGAGGAAGAGGCCTGTTCCGATGGAGCCGGCAATGCCGAGCATGGAGAGGTGGCGTTGGTGGAGGGCGCGGGTGAGGTGGCCTGGGGGGTGGTGATGGGGATGGCCATGGGGGGTGGTGGTGGTGGCTGGGTCTTCGGAGGGTGGTGAGAGGTCGGGCTCATTGAGATGGTGGGTGTGGAGGTGGGAGGGGGTTGGTGCGGCGGTGCCGTAATTCATGGTGGGTTTGTTGTTGTTGTTGTTGAGCATGGGTTGTGCGGATGGTGAGGAGGAGAGGGCCGCTTCGAGGTCGCGGTCGTTTTCTGCGTCTCCATATTTGGAAGGCTCGATGCCGGGTGAGGAGGCCATCGCGGATGACAACGGGGAGGGTTAGCCTTCTAATAATTAAACTCTGAGTGCTCAGCTGAAAATCGGTGGTGCTTTGAAGATTTTTTTCTTTTTAAAAAAAAAAAAGTCGGTAATTAAGCGTTGACGCAAGAGCGAGTCGGAATTTCGTGTGATGCGAGACCCACTTCAGGTCACCTCGCGATGTCTCGTGGTTGCATCTGACTGCTGAAGCATTCGACTTCGTGCCGAGGGGCTGTGACGGGCGTTGGAGTAAAGATTTCTCTATACTTTGTTGAGATATCAATTGTTGTCCGTGATCGGAAAATGAAGGAAGCGGCGGTCTGCACGCACCATGTACCTAAATTCTCGGGGCGATCAGGAACCCTAACCCTTGCCCAACCCGACTCCCGACGGTGTGACCCCCTTTCCAGCCCCTGGGTAATCCATTGAGAAGGTTACCGTTCTGAGGCTTATGGACGACGTGTTCGACGTGCAGAAGCTGCAGGATGGATGGTGGTAGTTTAACTGAGAAGGTTCGGAAGCGCCCGATATGTCGGCGAATCGACAAGTCCGAATGTCCGATCGGCGTTAGGATCTTTGTAAGCTGGACATCAAATGAAGGCACTAACAGGCCGTCTTGGTTTAGGTTGTGCAACAGTGTTGTGCAATTAAGATACTGCGCCAGGTATGGGTGGCGGCACACTTCGCAGTCAGCAACACGCATGACGGTAGCTGTCTTACTGAGCCCCGAACACTCACAGGCTCGCCGTGTAAGTGCTCGTGCATGTCAAGGATTGAGCTCATCTGCGCTTCCCTCCATCGGAGGGGAGTCCGTCTCAAAGTCTGAAGTCGTCATGGGGACTTGCGCGTCAATACCGGTCGCTTTGTTCTATATGAAAACGGTCGAAGTCCCCCTGCCCACTCCGCTGGCCGCTGTCTCTCCAAACCTCAAACCTTCAAGTTCAACTACTTCACATTACCTTTCCTAGGTCACCCTTTATCTGTGGCCAGAGCCCAGGGCTACTCGAAAACATTTTTCTCTTTTACAAGAGCCATCATGACTCCCCCGTCAGAGCAGACCATTCTTGTCACGGGTGCAAACAGTTATGTGGCTGGCCATGTCATCAAGGCAGCCCTGGCCAAAGGCTATCACGTCCGGGGCACAGTGCGGTCGGAAGCGTCGACGGCACAAGTCCGAGCCACTGTTGCCGACTACGGCCACAAGCTGTCGTTTGCCATCGTCCCCGACATCACCAAGGCCGAGCTCTATGAGCCCGCCTTCGCGAACCCTGCCACCCCCATCACGGGCGTGATCAACGTCGCATCCCCATTCGCCCTCAAGGTCGACGACAACCGCCGAGACCTCCTCGACCCAGCCATCGGCGGCGCCACCGCCATCCTCGAGGCCGTCAAGCGCTACGGGCCGGACGTCCGCCGGGTCGTCAACACGTCTTCCTTCGCGGCCATCCTCGACCTCGCCCAGGGCTACCGACCCGGGTACACCTACACGGAGAAGGACTGGAACCCGGCAACCTACGAAGAAGCCGCCACCGCCGACGCCACGACCGCCTACTGCGCGTCCAAGGCCCTCGCCGAGCGGGCCATGTGGGCGTGGATGGACGCCGAGAAGCCGACCTTCACGCTGGCCAGCATCAACCCGCCCTGGGTTTTCGGCCCGCACGTCGGCCCCCTCCGCGGCACCGCCCGCCTCAACGAGTCCAGCCATGCGCTGTATTCGCTGCTGGGCGCCGAGAAGGTGCCCCCGACCGACTTTGCCGGGTTTGCCGATGTCCGCGTCGTCGCGGATGCGCACATCGCGGCTTTTGAGAGGGACGAGGCTGCCGGCCAGCGATTCCTTGTGGGCATCCACTTTGACTACCAGAGTGCTGTCGATGCCCTCCGGGAGGAGTTGCCCGAGCTGGACGGTCGCCTCCCGGTCGGTACTCCTGGCGCGGGGAAGACGGAGAGGGTTTATGCAGTGGATGGGAGCAAGGCGGAGAGGGTTCTGGGTGTCGAGTACATTTCCCTGGCTGAGACCATGAAGGATTCGTTTGTTCAACTGCTGGAGGCTGAGAAGCGCACGGTTGCTGCTTCTGCCTAATAGATCATCCGGTTTTTTTTTATTTTTTATATATTTTTTGGTTCGCTTTTTCCCCGAGTTCTGTGTGTAACGAAGTCCTACCATACGATGCAAGTGTGAGCCAGTCGAAAGCCACCATTAAGAACAGAATTGCTGGTGATTTGAACGAGAGCGTATTGATTCCATAAACAAACACATGGAGAACTTAAGGATAAGAAAGTTGGAAGGTTGGAAACCGAGGCAGTTGCTATCAAGCCACTAGGGGCATCAGATGGACATTGGATGAAAACTAATTCGGAAACCACTCAACCTTGCCCTTGAACAGCTTGCAGCTTCCAAACTGAAGCCGTCAATTGCCGCCACTGCCAGCTGGCAGCAGAGGTATGTGTGAATCTCAACTTCCCCGGGGACCTGAGGCCCTGCCGTTCGAGCTGTTCTCATGATGAGTCGACCCATCGGGTGCCAAAAGCAGTGACAGCACACAGTCTATTAACATTTCACGATTCTCATCATCTGCATGCTTATTACTTAGTATCGCGGATCTGGCCAGCTGGATACCGCCACAACCAGCAGGGTAACTAATCCAGGTAATTAATGTCCACCACTTTTGCATTTCGACTTGCTCCGGGCTGACCTTGAACTTCTCGTTCTCGAATCGACTTGACCTGGCTCAGCACGCCCCCTGTCGGTCAGACACATCTCAGGAATTTACGAGACTGGGAAAAGAACAGGATGGCGGCCCGCGGCGCATCCGATGCGCACCAAACACAACCCCGTCACTACCCGCTCGACCTCCCGGATCTGCCCTTCCACCGCTACGATCACCGCCGCATTACAGCCCGAGATGTCCTCGTTCACCGCCTCGTGGACGAGTTCATGAACCCGTCGACAGTGCATCCCGGCATATTTGACGCGTCCGTGGAGCCTATCGAGAAGAAACCCGGGAAGGGATGGACAACTCGCGCCTGGAAATGCGACTTTCTGAACCACTCCGGCTCTCGCAAGGGCTCCCGCATGCTCTTAACCGATCTCGAGGTGCTCGAGGGACTGCTTTACACCGACGACCAGACGTATGGGTCAACCAAGGCCAACCCCCTCATGGCCAAGGTTCCGTCCATGGGCCCGTGGGATTCCAGCAAAATCGATCCAGAGGACATGGAAAAGCCCCTCTCCATACAACCCTTTCCAGTCGGGGAGTGGCTGCTGGATCTTGCCACGAGACACTACCTTGAGAACGACGACATGGCGCTGCGGGTCTGGATATCTCGTGCTTCCATCCCTCGCTGCCCCCACGGTCCCTTCCCCGGCACCGCTGGGCAGCAACGGATTTTGCTGCGAAAGAACCTCACCGTCGATATAAAAAACAGACAGAAAGCGGGCCATTTTCATTGGCTGGTACCTCATAGACCCGTCATGATGCGGCTGCGGCGAAGAATGGTCCCCACCCCCCTGGTTACGCCATTATACGATGGTGGTGCTTCTCTGCCCGCCCTACGTCAGGCGGCGGACCAGCAGATCTGGGGCAGACATGGTGCGCGTGGAAGGCTACTGGATGCGTACTCCTTGTTCATTGGCTTGATCAGGCAGGTAATCCCTCGCTTTCCTACATGGCCGGCCGCCAGGGAGCCTGCATCAGTTGAGGGAGCCGAACTTCCGTTCAGAGTCACGGTACCTCCAAACGGCTTGAAAAAACGCTTGGATTTGCGTCTCCTTCCTGGAACCGGCCGGGATAGACATGAATTCCGCGACACCCTACCAGATACAGGCCCAGCAGGAGGAAATACTAGCCCCGGTGATGTTCGCGACCGAGGACGCCAGCGGACGAGAAGGGCGAGTGAGCCACCGCCCCGAGCCTACGTCGTGCTCCCTGGTGTGGAGGACGACTAGAAGATCCAGTTCATCTACCACCGGCGGATAACTCTCTCCCAGCTCGACAAGCGATCCCGACGCCGCAGCCTCAGCCGGACACACATCAAGACCATGTTCGACTGGACCACCGACGTGGACCTGACCCTGAAAACAGTCCTCGACAGCCAACCCAACCATACCGGCGCCAGAAACCCCCACTGCGAAAACTGCACCTCCACCCACCACCGCACCTCCCACTGCCCCTCCCCCTGCGGCCACTGCGGCGCCCCCAGCCCCAACAAACCGCCCTCACCCCCGCCAGAAGGATGGCGATACTTCAACCCCAAACCAAGCTCCAAGCCCCTACCGTACGCCCACCAAAACCCGCACTCAGCACCCAACTGCCCCGTGGCGCCCCACAACCGCTGCAAGTGCGTCGCCTTCCCGACCTTCCACGCCGCGCAGCACTGCACCGTGCCCTGCCGCCGGCCCTGCGGCAACAGTGCGA
Source organism: Chaetomiaceae sp. PF1801 (assembly GCA_023628475.1). Classification (NCBI taxonomy): domain Eukaryota; kingdom Fungi; phylum Ascomycota; class Sordariomycetes; order Sordariales; family Chaetomiaceae; species Chaetomiaceae sp. PF1801. The sequence continues at coordinate 592,081 of JAMAKQ010000001.1, forward strand.
GCCCGGGCAGTTTCCAGCACCGCAACGCCATGACATGCCGGTGGCGGTGCTGTATGTGTGGGCTGGGAGGGCACAGCGGGCGCGAGTGTAGACTCAAGAAGTGTCGGTGTGGCGGGGCGCATTTGGGGCAGGATTGTGGGTGGAAGCCCGAGTGTCGGGTCAGGGGTTGTAAGAGATATCTTTGTGGGGTCCATTGTCGGGGGTGTGGGAGTGGTGAGAGGCCTTTTGTGGGGTGGAGGTGTGCAAGGTGTTTGGGCGGTGAGATACCTGTTGAGCCTGTTGAGAATATTAAAGAGGAGGAGGAGCAGAACGGTGGGCAAGGGAGACGGGGGAAAAGAGGGGGGCGGTCGAGGCGGGGAAAGAAGAACAAGGGGGAGGAGGAGATTGATGAAGGGAAGGCTGACCACCAGGGGCGTCTTGAGGATCGTGGGGAGACTGTAACGGAAACCGCGAGCATTGAAGCCCGGATCAGTGTGTCACCACCGTCGAGTCGAGAACCAGAACCTGAGAAGGACGCACCGAGCCAGGATGAGCAGGAGATGAAGGCTCGGAATGGGTACTGCAGCATCTTTGGCGATCCAAGGACACAGAGTTCAACTGCGCCGAACAAGGGGACCGAATGGGACGTTTGATGACCGACGATCAGCATGGATATGGTTATGGGTAACAAAAGGGACAGCGTTGGCTTCAATGTTTTGGCTCGTGGTCAAAGGACCACGCACAAGCGAGGGTGAGAAGGACGTCGAGGTCTCAAGCGGACGATAGATGTAAATCACAATATCATTCTCTCTGTCTTGTTCTGCGGTGCATCATCATCAGCGAGTCATTACAAGGAAGCAGAAACTCACGGCAGAGCCTCTGGTAACCTCAATCCCAGAACATTCCTCATGTATGCCGGAAACCAGTCCTTAACCTCCCAACCGAACTCCACCCGCAAGCCCAATGCAAATACCCAGCCAGCAGCGGCATCAGATGTCTCAACGGTATACCACCCCGAAATATCACCATACCCGTCCTTTGGGACCCCCAACCTACACATAGTAGTCAAACAGCAAGACAAACCCTGACCAAACGCCCGACCCTTCAACCCAGCCACCCCCCAACATCTCCATGACCCACAAGTCAAACCTTCAATCAATCATCATCCTCCCACCTCCCCCCGGGCCCTCCACCAACACCATCCAAATAATCCATCTCTTCCCCTTCTAACCCATCCATCTCCACCTCCACCTTGGTCCCCAACGCCTCCCTCCCCTGGCGAATCATGCTCAGCAACCGCGCATTAAACAAATCAACTTTATCTTCCGCATCCCGCTCCGCAGCCAGTTTGCGCTGGGCGAGCTGCCGCGCCTCGGCGTCTAGTCGCGGGGAGGTGGCGGCGGCGGCGGTGTTGGTGGTGCGTGTTAGGAGGGTGCTTTGTCGTCGGTTGTTGCGGGCGGCGGCTGACGTTGATGATGAGGTTGTGGATGAGGTGGATTGGTTCCGGTGGTGAGCGGAGAGTTTGGTAGGGGAGGTTGGGCGGGTGAGGCCCAGGCTTGGGCGGGAGTGGTGTGAGGAGTGGCGTGATGAGGGGCGGGAGGAGGTGGATTTGCGGGTTGATGTCGACGATGATGTTGTTGTTGCGGGGAGGATAAAGGGGTTCGGGTTATGGCTGACTTGAGGTGATGGTTGTACTGGGACGGGGATGCGGCTCGGTGTCGGGTGGGAGACGGGAGATGAGCGAGGCGAGGCGAAGCTCGCTGGCTCACGGGGGGTGAGGCTCGGTGAGCCGGCGTGGGAGATGCGCAGTGAAGGGCGGACTGCCCGTGGCAGGGTTGGTGTCCCGCCTGTGAACCTTTGAGACGGCGCGGCGATGCGGCGGTGGGCGCTGGCGGCTGTTTGGGAATAGTATCCTGACCGTGGCCGTGCTAGCCCGCTGGGTCTCGCGGCAGCTGCCTTGACCTGGGCGGCAAATGGTTGGGGCGGTTGAGGGCCGGGTTCATCCACTACCACCCAATTCTTCAGCTCGTCGTTGTTGGCGCTGACCTGCCGACGCTTCGCCGCGGGTCGAGGGGTCGAGTCGGGCGAACTAATGTCGTGATATACGGGCAAATAAGGGGCCGGTGCTGGCGGAGGTAGGTATGGTGACACTCCAGTGTCCATGGGAGTGGGAATATCCTCGGCGGGATGGAAAGTCGTATCGGGCTCGGGAGGCAGCGGCTTGCCAGTGCTCTGGGTGACTGTGGCCCCATTCACATTGTACCCTTGGCCGCCGCCGGCATGGAACCCTCTGAACGCCCCTTTCTTGCAGAACTCCCAGACCTTGCCCACCATGTCTCCTATTGTTTGTAGGCTGAAGAGACTCCATCCAGCCAGAATCGGCGCGCTTGTTGTGGTTGATGCTCGCACAGATGGTGACTCGGCCTCGTGGACTGGTTTCGGCCCTAACGCTCTCCTGTAGTCGACGTCGGAGTAGACGCTGTCTTCCAGCACCCCGTTCTCGGCGCCCACTGGCGGACCGGCCGGCGTGGTGCTGATCTGACCAGCCAGTGTATACCGAAACTCCCGACTCCGCTCTTCGTCCTGTACGTCGTGTACCCCGTCCATGTTCCAATTCAATGGCGTAGAGTCCCTCATACTCTTCCGTTTCCGCTTCGCGGTGCCTGTGTGTTGTGCGGTCGACATGGAGATATCGGAGAACAGACTGCCCGTCGACTTGGCTAAGTTGTAGCTTGATGCGGACGGTGACGGGGGCGGGCGGAAAATGTTGGCGTGGAGCGGCTGGCTGGACCTCGTCGATGGATCGAAGTTGAGCCCGCCGGCGGCGGGGAACTGTGGTGCAAACGACATGGTGGGCCGTCGGCGAACTTATCGCGACGAATACAGGGGGTGAAGGCTTCGTCGTGCGTCGCTTTGTGATGGTTCTCAGTCCGGAATCTCGAGGTCGGATTCGAGTTGCGCCAGAGGCGCGTGATCACGGAGCGGGGTGTCGGACAAGGTGTGGTGGTGCAGCAACTGAGAGAGCTGCGGCGGGCAACCAACCGGGATCGGGCGACGCGGCTTGGATCGGCGAGAAGTCCGGAAATCCGCAATGAAGTCCGCACCTCAAGCCACCAGTTCTCCTTCGCTTGTTGAGGGCCGACCGCAGCTTGGACTTCGGTCTTTTCTCCGCCGACAACTCGGATGAACCGTAGATTCGGTCGAGTGGCCGTCGGACGGGCCGTCGACTCCTGCAGCGGTATTGGCTGCGGACTTGGCTCCGTCGCCTTTCTGAGAGCTTTGGCGTTGAATTTGACCGTGCCGGGCTGGAGAGCGCCCGTCGTCGTCGTGTAAGCCAGGAAAATCGAAGGTTGGAGGTTTGTTGCAGTCGTCTTGCAACTTCGGCTCCACGTCAAAGTGGATGCTCCCAGCCTTCTGGAAGAACTTGGGTGGATCCTAGCGCAAGTTGGGGCCTGCCAAGTACCTACGGAGGACCAGATCAAATCTAAACACAACCTTACTTTCCACCATCTATCTGTCAACAACACCCCAGGACGGCGCCGGATATCGTAGGCAAATGGGGTGCCGTTGTGTGGTTGCCGTGGCAAAGGAATCGTTACCGTTTTATTGGAGAAGATCGGGGTGGGAATTTATCCCCCGGCGCTTGCAGTGACACATGCGCGGTGCGGGGCTCCAGGTTCAAGTTTCACCAATTCCATGTCAACACTCGCCAGGCAGGCTGTGGGACAAGACTCTCCGAAAGCACACTCTCTGTATCGTATCATGCGGAATACGGATCCGATTCTCCATAACCGAGTATGCATCACATAATGATTGCCGGGGATCCTCTAAAACCTTGCGGTGTAGTCTGAAAGCAATGCAAAACGCCGAAATGCTGGTCCAGCCGCGCAACTCCGCCATCTATGAATCCCAAGTCCTCCGATCGCCATGACTCCAGCCGACCTGACCTGCCCAGAAACGCGCTGAACCTACTCCTTCCTGTAGTACGCATCCTGCATCGCCGCCTTTTCCGGCGCAACGCCTCCTTCGACACCTGCCTCGCCGTGGACATGGGCTTGCCCAGCCCAGAACTCCTCGCGCTCCCTCATAATCTCCTCGGCCCACGCCCTCACCTCATCCAACACAATCTTGGTCTTGACATACGCAAACTCCCCCAAATCAAGCCTCCCCTTCCCCCGCTTCTCATACTCGACCATCTGCACCAGCAGCTCCATCTTGTCGATATCATGCACATACAAGCTATCCAGCGTCTTGGAGTCCTCGTACTCCTGCCAGATGGCGCGAATCTCCTGCCCAACCTTGCCGCCGTCCACGCCGCCCAGCAGCCGCTGCGTGATGTAGTCCATGGTCGAGGCCTCGCGGCGGCTCTTCTCGGGCTTGGGGACGTCGTCGACGGGCGTGATGTCGCCAACCAGCGACTCGGCCATGTCGTGGATCAGGCACATCTTCATGCACTTGTTCATGTCTAGCCGCGCGGCGAGGGAGGGCGGGGCGAGCATGCTCATCATGGACATGCGGTACATGTGGTCCGAGATTGATTCGCCCCTGTAACAGGAGGAGTTAGTGGAGGCTCCTGGGGCAGCACAGAGCAAAGTGGAGGGGGGCGGGGGCTTACCTGTCGATTCCGAATCGCCGCCAGCCCTCCCGCTTCGTCGTCTTGAGGCGCTCAAGGAGGTGGAAGTATCCGACTGGCGAGCTCGTCCCCTCGGCCGGTTTCCCTGTCGGAATCGTCTCGAGAACCTTGTCGACTGTCCAAGGGCCGGTGATGGTCGGGTTCGGGTTCGGGACGACGCCCACATCTAGCGGGGCGTCGCCATTCTGTGTTGCTTGCGCGCTTGGTGACATGGTTGTTGGTAAGGTCGTCTGAAGGGAGGCGAATCTGATTCGACTGCGATCGGCTTGAACTTCGTGGGTGCGGATGTGGAGAGGTTGCTCTGTTGTTGTTTCGGGAGGAGAAAGCAAACAACCCCAGGAAGAGTCAACAGGGCAACTTGGAGGGGCCAACCGCCGATGCCCCACATTCCGGACCAGACCGGGGCAGAACAGGGGGTTTTGAGACCAACAATCCCCAATCTGACCACGCCGAAAAAAAGGCTCGGCAGCTGTCTGGCAGTGGCTGCAGCAAGTGATGTCACCCTGCAGCGACAAATCTTCCCGTCCTTCCATGCATTCAGCTTCCGTTGTGTACCCTTTGTTGGGCAGTTTGTTTACAAGCAATGCTAAAGTTTGTGTCACTGGGATTCTGGGCCATGCCACGGCAGTGGAACACAACCTGGAATCAGCGAGCTGTAGGGTTAGGGTCTGTGATTTGAGGGAGTCGATGATTCTCCGGCAGCAACGATCACTCATTCTCGAAAACCTCGCAGGTCTCCAACCTTGACAGGCTCTTCGCTCCAACCGTACACCTGCTGTGGTCCAATTGAGGAAGTCATAATTCTTCTTCATGCTCTTGGCGTTGTCGTGCCGTCGAGCCAGGAAGACTTTTTCCCTGCTCCTTTGCCGGTGCTCATTGATACCCTGAATTCTCCTTTCGGTTTCTTTCAGCGAACGGAGATCCGGATCCCTACATCGAAGTCGAGACCCCCCTCCGGCGTTTGCGATACCAGGTGTATCGAAAACGAGCTGGATGGCATCATGGGCTGAGGGTAAGGCGCACGACCCCTGCAGCTGAGCGCAGCCTCGCATCCAGCTGCGAATGATTAGCGCGTCGACTCCACTGAAACATCGACCCGTCAACCAAACGTCAGACCAACTCTATCGCATCAACATAAGAAGCCAGCTGCAGCGCCGCCATGGCTGCTCGCGTCTTCTCCCCTCAATCCGCTAACAGAAACCCTCCAATACCCTCATGAGACGCCCAACCTCACGATGAAGCCCAGAATGGCGGCCCGCCGCCCACGCATCCTGCGCACCCTCTTCGCGCGATCGACTCTCCAGAAACTCGCCCTGCTCTTTTTCCTCTGGACAATCATCGAGGCCCACATCAGCTACTGGCATATTGCACGCGCCGAACGCGAAATACACGCGCGCGCCGTCCTCACCAAGCCGACGCGCGTCTTCATCGCGAGCCTGCACTGGAACAACGAGAAGGTCCTCCGGTCCGACTGGAACAGGGGCGTGCTGGACCTCGTCAAGACATTGGGGCCCGAGAATGTCTTTGTCAGCGTCTACGAGAGCGGCAGTTGGGATGACTCCAAGGGCGCCCTGCGCGAGCTTGACCGCGAGCTGGAGAAGACGGGCGTGGGGAAGAAGATTATCCTGGATGATGAGACGCATAAAGATCTGATTGCCAAGGCGTTGGAGGACGAAGAAGGATGGATTACCGTGCCCGATGGGAGGAGGATGCCTAGAAGGATACCCTACCTCTCGAGGCTGCGGAATCTGTCGCTACAGCCCCTGCGCGAGCTTGCCATGAACGGCACCATGTTCGACCACGTGCTGTTCCTGGGCGATGTCGTATTCACAGTACGTCCCCGCATCACAAACCCCTCCCATAGATCTTCAGTCACTTACAATTTCCAGGTCCCCGACATCCTCGCCCTGCTCAACACCAACAACGGCCACTACGCGGCCGCCTGCTCGCTCGACTTCAGCAAGCCGCCCCTCTTCTACGACACATTCGCCCTCCGCGACCTGCACGGCCACGAGCACGCCACGCAGACCTGGCCCTACTTCCGCGCGGCCCCGTCCCGCAAGGCCATGGTCCACGGCCGGCCCGTGCCCGTCTCGAGCTGCTGGAACGGCATAGGTGTGTTATCCCCCTCTACCCAAACTGTTCATACTGAGGCTAACCGTGATGATGATAAACAGTCGCCATGCCCGCCAGCACCTTCACCGGCATCCGCGGCCTCGCCTTCCGGGGCCTTTCCGACTCCCTCGCCGCCTCCCACCTCGAGGCGTCCGAGTGCTGCCTCATCCACGCCGACAACCCGGCCTCGCGGTCCAAGGGCGTGTTCCTCAACCCCGCCGTAAGGGTTGGGTACAACCGGGCGGCGTATGACGCTGTGCATACGAAGCGAGGTGACGGCGGCAGCTGGCTGTCGCTGGGGGAGGTCTTTTTGGGGTTGTGGAGGAATCGGCTGGTGCGCTGGGTTACCACGCCGTGGTTGGAGGAGTGGGAGGTTAAGGGGAGGATATGGAAGTGGGAACGGGGTGGGGAGGGGAGGAGGGAGAGGGGAGGGTTTTGTGTGGTGGATGAGATGCAGATTGTGGTGCATAATGGGTGGAAGCATTTGTGATGAGTAATAGGGTTTGTGTTGGTATTATGCTAGAGTTTGTGGCAGTATGGTTTGATACTTGGTATTGTTTGATACAGTCATATCTCAAACATGAAGGTGTTGTCATCTTGGCCAAACACACCCAAGGCCTTGATACATTAAATAGGCCCAGCCCACCCACTTTCCTCGCTGTTCATTTGAGCCTCAACGCACACCAAGATCTAAGCAATGTATATAATATATGTGTATGTTCTTCTAGATGGATTGTTATTATCAACGTCGGTGCCCTTTGCAATGTGTTGTCGAGATGCGGCGGCGTCACTTGCTTCTTCATCTTGCTCGACCACAGTCGTGTTCTCATCCGTTCTCCTTCATTTGGTCGGATCTTTGGCGAGTTCTCTGGCCAACGTGCCCTAGCCCGAGCCGTCGCCTCGTCGGTTGGGCACGGCATCGTTCCAGTTTGCTGTCCGCCCTGTAGCGGTCATCTTCATAACGTCCAGCGAAGAAGTTTCTAGTTCTGTTCACCCACCACCTTTCGACCTTTCGATCACGCACCAAGTGCCACCTTTCCTTCGCGACAAGCACAACATAAGCCACCCTTTGTCGCAAAACTTACAATTTGGGCACGATGGACACCCCCGGCGGCCGCGAAGATTGGGCAACTCTCTTCGAGCTGGCAAACAACTTACGTGAGTCGACACCGTCCCGACACCGTGGACCTCTC